>JAQNBH010000015.1:33338162-34538162 GCA_028752905.1 Cladorhizidae sp. MBARI D1340-BT2
CACTTACCTTGCATACTTAACTGTAGCCATGACAACCTCCATTGTGAGACCAGACTTGTTGAGTAGCTGAAGTAGATGCTTGGTTCAAGCCTCAAGAACAACAAAAATTAGCTGAAGTAGAGGCAGCAGCTAGACATGGAAGACAACTAGCAGATGCTCACCAGCTAGTTTTATGTTGCAGAGGACATCATTGCAAGTGACCATGTGAATGCAGATAATGCGGGGGGGGGAGGGAGAGAGGGGGGAGTGGTCAGACTGAATAAACTCTCATGTAATCCAAACTTTGAGAGTTTTGTTACAATGCACAGAACTCTTCCTGAGTCAAGATAGGATCGTGCAGTGCCAGCAAAATTGCACACGTTTGAATCTTCATTCTCAGTGAACTCTCAGTTGACATAATAACATTACAATAACCTTCTCAACAGGAATGATGAAGGCTAGAGCATCTGCTAGATTTTTACAAGGCACCAGCTCTGTTGTGTCTAGCTGCTAATACTTCTATGAACTAGCTAGATGTTTACAAGGCATCAGCTCTGCTAGTGTCTAGCTGCTAATACTTCTATGAACTAGCTAGATGTTTACAAGGCATCAGCTCTGTTGTGTCTAGCTGCTAATACTTCTATGAACTAGCTAGATTTTTACAAGGCACCAGCTCTGCTGTGTCTAGCTGCTAATACTTCTATGAACTAGCTAGATGTTTACAAGGCACCAGCTCTGTTGTGTCTAGCTGCTAATACTTCTATGAACTAGCTAGATGTTTACAAAGCATCAGCTCTGCTGTGTCTAGCTGCTAATACTTCTATGAACTAGCTAGATGTTTACAAAGCATCAGCTCTGCTGTGTCTAGCTGCTGGCATCTGTTGCACACACAAAACAAATATTACTCTATAGCATATTGAGAATTAATTAAACGCAACATGAAACGGTATCTCAAAGGGCCCCCACGAGAGGGCTGAGGAACAAACATTTAAATATAGTTGGTGTGTATTATTACAATTTCACAAAAGCCAGTCCGGTGATGATGCAACTCAACAATATGTAAGTTAATTAAGAGTTCTTCCCTCAGCTTGTAAAACAAGACGGCTACAAAACACAAAGTCCAGCTAGATAAACAAAGCGCCATATTTGTGGTTGGTTTACCAGCTGCCTTTCTGATTAGTGGATTGTGTCAGACACATGTCACAGAGTGCAACTTGATTAGAGTAAGACCACAATAAGGGGATTAAGTGGAGTGTATGTTGATAGAGCTAAACTAACACATGCACAAACATTGTAGCTCGGCACACAGCGTAGTTATGATTGCATGTTGTCATAGGGCCTCTGCTTGCCTTGGTCCAGCTGCTGGCATGACATAGAAATAATCCCCTTGTTTTTCCTTCTTCCAATTACTACAGCAGCTGGACTATCTACTAGACCTTCAATAGCTAACTCTTAGTGGCTTTCCATAGCTAAATGCATAGATGATAGATGGATGGATAGATGGATGGATAGATAGATAGATGATATGGAAGAGATTGATTGATGTGTAGGTAGATAGCTGGGGAGAAATGAGACGAGGAATGTCTTGCTTCAAAACAAAACCTGATAGGAAAACTGGATTGACTTGCCAGAAAAGGAAGGAAACAAGTATGTACCTGTGGTGACCAAAAGTATTTGGAGGAGCCTCAATCTGTGGTTTTATCTCGTTTCATCTTCCGCTCTATAAATATTATAGTCAAGCAGCCTCATTCAAGAACTCTGTGACAGTTGCTCAAGATTACTTCATCAATTGCAGCAGATGCTATTCTTTGTCATGTTTTATTACCAAAGGACACACACACACACACACACACACACATGTTGTGTTATTTGTGCGTTGTTGTCGGGAACATGAAATGCATGCTAAAAAAATGGCCAAATGAGTGCCAAATGAGTGCCAAGTGAGTGCCAAGTGAGTGCCAAGCGAGTGCCAAGCGAGTGCCAAGTGAGTGCCATTCAACGGTGTCCTTTCTTGGCTAGCACCTGCAGCTGGCACCCTCATCCATGAGCCCCCATTGGGGACACCTGGAACAGGTCAGTGCTAGAGTACACAAGTGCAGTTGTGCAGTTGGCTAGGCAATAATTTTAATGCTTATTTTCCTGTGAATATCATTTAAAATGTCTTCTTTTTGGGGTCAATCCGAGATAGTTTTTATCCTATGCTGTGCACAGGCAAAACAGAGTCTAATAATCAAACACTACAGAGAGATGGAGTTCAGATAGATATGCACAATTCCATCACAACCTGGTTTTGGGAGGTCTGTGTGTGCTGCTAACTATTACCTCATACAGCCTCGTCTCCATGCCGACAGCTTTAGCTGATCGTGCTAGCATAACATGCTTGATGCAGGTTGCCAATAGACTTTTATTAGTCAATCCGAGATAGTTTTTATCCTATGCTGTAAGTTTTTCAGAAAACCAACGCTACCATTCACTTCATTTTCCCGCCAAATGTAAATGCTGAGCTAGGCTCAATATTGCATGCACACAAGCAAGGTTATTGGATGGATGATCTTTACCAGTTCTCTCTTTCATGTTTCACTGTATCTGATAAACAAGGTGGCTATTGCGATCGATGAACATGTGGAGTCTTCTGGTAGTAATGGCTGTGGTTGGACTTTGGTACTCAAGTTATGGGTGGGAGGAAAGGGGGATAGATGAAGATGAAGTTCAGTATTTTAATGTTTTTTTGTGGGGGCTGCCTGTTTGCTACCATGGCGATGGATTCAAGGCACCCTGGGAGTGTTTCTGAGCTGTATAACAGCAGCTGGAACAGATGTTTAGGTTACTAAGAGGCTGCCACAGTGAACCTTAGAGAGCTTTTGTTTTTATGTGTTTTGGGTGTCTGCCATTTTGAAATTGCTGTCCAACAATATAGGGAGTGGTGCAACACACACCAACAGATAGATAGATAATAGATAGATAGGTAGATAGATAGATAGATAGATAGATAGACAATGAAGGATACATAGATGAGTATATATATATATATATATATATGATTGATAGATAGACAGACAGATAATAGATAGATAGATAGAGAATGTTGGCCAGAATGTTGTTTCTATAAGAGACAGTCCCGAGGGTTTGGATTTCTTAACGACTTATGCTTCCATCAGACAGTATTGAAGTGTGTCCATCTTGACGTGGAGTGACTGTCCTGCAGTTGCCATAGCCACTGGACGTCTGTGGAGCTCTCACAAATAGCACTGTTCTCTCTCTCTTTTTAAATCTTGCAGAGCCATGGCAAAGTGGGATACCTTAAGATGATGGATGACCCCAAACTGAAGACCTGGAAGAGACGATGGCTGGTGTTGAAGGATTCAGAGCTGAGGTATTTCAAGACAAACAAGAAGACAGGTAAAGGCATGATCAACCTGGACACCTGGTGCAAGCTGACGAAGAGCGGAGTGTCCGAGGCCTTTCAACTGGAAACATCGAAGAGGTGTTACCACCTTCTGTGCAAGTCGGTGCAGGAGTGTGAGGATTGGGTGGCAGGTCAGTGCTAGAGTACACAAGTGCAGTTGGCCAGGCAACACGTTTAATTGCTTCTTTTCCTGCGAATATCATTAAAAGTGTCTTCTTCTTTGGGTAGTCAATCCGAGGTAGTTATTATTCTATGTTGTGCACAGGCAAAACATAGTCTAATAATCAAACACTACATGGGCCTGTGTGTGTGTATATATATATATATATACATATATACACATATATATATATACATGTATATACATATATACCCATATATAGTAATTCTGTTCTTGGACACTATATCCAAGTGGAGTGCTTGTGTGTAAGTGTTTTGTCTGTTGTCACAGCAATTGAGGCCACAATGATCTACCAGCAGATAGAGAAGAATGGCAACTCACAGAAAGACAAAGGGGTGCAGCTAGCTGGATGGGCCCATGTGGTGAGGACTTTATAAGTATTATACTTCCCTGGCACACACTAGCTACCATGTATACAGATGTGTGCATGCAATGGTTGCTTCCTGTTGAATATATGCTTACAATGGTTGCTTCCTGTTGAATATAGGCTTACAATGTTGCTTCCTGTTGAATATAGGCTTACACTGGTTGCTTCCTGTTGAATATATGCTTACAATGGTTGCTTCCTGTTGAATATATGCTTACAATGGTTGCTTCCTGTTGAATATAGGCTTACAATGGTTGCTTCCTGTTGAATATAGGCTTACAATGGTTGCTTCCTGTTGAATATAGGCTTACAATGGTTGCTTCCTGTTGAATGTATGCTTACAAAGGTTGCTTCCTGTTGAATGTATGCTTACAATGGTTGCTTCCTGTTGAATATAGGCTTACAATGGTTGCTTCCTGTTGAATATATGCTTACAATGGTTGCTTCCTGTTGAATATAGTTTGCTTCCTGTTGAATATATGCTTACAATGGTTGCTTCCTGTTGAATACAGAGACGGGATGGAGAGTCGCAAAGAGTTTGGTGTGCTCTGAAAGGAAGTATTTTGGATATTTGCAGAAAACCTGACTCTGAGGTAAAAGTTGCATAGAAATAATGCAGGAGCTGTATGGCAACTTTATCCTACCCTTGCCATGAGCAAAGGCAGGCACAAATAACCTTGTGGACTGCTGGTATAATATATATATGTTTATGTTTGTCCAGATCATGTAACACTGAGTAGCAACAACAACAACAACAACAACAATAATTGTGGCTATGGTATTTCCTGCTGACACACTAGCTGAGAAGTGATTTAGCTCTCTGTGCAGGCCAGATCTGTGAGACTAGTTCACTCTAATTAGAGGCAGTTATGGCTACACCTACTTCAGGTTCACGTGGCTCGTGGCCATGCTGAGTCACTCAGCACTAACCAAACATCTGCGGGCAATGTCAGTAACTTCTCTGCCAAGATCAAAATGTTCATGGCAGACTCACTCGTGTTATCTCGCCCGGTGTGGTGGGCCGTATTCTAGGAGAAACTCTGTTCCCTCCCTCATCCCATCCCTTTCCCCCTCTCTCACCCTCTCTCCCCCTTCCCCACACCTCCCCCCCCCCCCCCCCCCCCCCTTCATCTCCCTCCTCCTTTTTATTAAATATAAAATGTGCTCTTCATCTGTTGGTAAGGTGTGGCTACATGAGGGGGTGAGGTAATCCAAGTTATTTTGCCAAAAAAACTTCCAGGCATAAGCCACACCCATCACTTGGCCGCACACATGATTGAAACATAAACTCTGCTAACCACTCCCCCTCTTCTCACCTAGCTCATCCATCGCATCAACATGGCGGAGAGCACAGTGAGGAAGAAGAGAGACAGCATCTTGCTGGACTCCTCCTTGTCCTCCAACCTTGCCAATGTCATCTTCACCATCGAAGACTCCTCGGGAGTGACCGAGTTACAGCCAGAAGAAAACCAGAACGACTGTGTATGTGGCATACACACTCACACATGTATGCATATACACACTCTCACACGTGCACACACACATGCACACACACACACATGCACACACACACACACGTATGCATATACACACTCTCACACGTGCACACACACATGCGCACACACACACATGCACACACACTCACACACGTATGCATATATACACTTACACACGTGCACACACACACACATGTATGCATATACACACTTACACACGTGCACACACTCATGCACACACACTCACACACGTATGCATATACACACTTACACACGTGCACACACACATGCGCACACACACACATGCACACACACTCACACACGTATGCATATATACACTTACACACGTGCACACACACACACATGTATGCATATACACACTTACACACGTGCACACACTCATGCACACACACTCACACACGTATGCATATACACACTTACACACGTGCACACACACATGTGCACACACACACATGCACACACACTCACACACGTATGCATATACACACTTACACACGTGCACACACTCATGCACACACACTCACACACGTATGCATATATACACTTACACACGTGCACACACACATGCACACACAATCACACACGTATGCATACATGTATATACACTTACACACGTGCACACACACATGCGCACACACACACATGCACACACACTCACACACGTATGCATATATACACTTACACACGTGCACATACACATGCGCACACACACACATGCACACACTCACACACGTATGCATATACACACACACATGCACACACACATGCACATACACTCACACACGTATGCATATACACTTACACACGTGCACACACACATGCGCACACACACACATGCACAAACACTCACACACGTATGCATATATACACTTACATACGTGCACACACACATGCACACACACACACATGCACAAACACTCACACACGTATGCATATACACACACACGTGCACACACACATGTGCACACACACATGCACAAACACTCACACACGTATGCATATACACACACACATGTGCACACACACACATGCACACACACTCACACACGTATGCATATATACACTTACACACGTGCACACACACCTGCGCGCGCACACACATGCACAAACACTCACACACGTATGCATATACACACTCACACGTGCACACACTCATGCACACACACTCAAACACTCTCACACACACATGCACACACACACACTCTCTCTCTCTCTCACACACACACACACACAAGACACATGCACCAAACCAACACACACACATACACACACACAGAGACAACATACCCACACACATAACACATGCACACACACATACACATGTATGCACATTCACTCACACATGCACACTGCACACAACACACACACACACAATTATGCTTATCACCTGCGGTGTCTCTGTGTAGGTGCAATATTTATAAGTGAAGAGAGATATTTTCATTGCATTTATAATTCGTGGGTTTTTTCAATGTTAAAATCCTATCCATGAATAGATACGATGAAGAGCAGTACAGCATGGGTGTGGCTTCTAAAACATCCGACAAACATGTCCACCTACAAATAGCCACACCTATGCCCTACGGCTCTTCATCTTCATCGTACCTTTAAGTGGAGAGGATTTTAGCCTTACAAAAACACGAATTTTGAACTCACATATTATTTCATCAGACGACTTTATCTGTTTTATGCATAACACATTAAAAAATTTAAACGTGATCTCGCACACACAGGATTCCTGGTACTATCACCTCTGCGCCACCAAGTCGGATGGAATGGATCTGAAACTCACCAACACCGAAAAACTCCTTTCCGAAATAGAGAAATCCATCGAGCCACTGGACCACGAGTTGTGGAAGCATCCCGTCTTCAACGTCGCCTTGGGCCCACTGCAGCGTACACTCACTACTCTCCCTTCAACGTGCCTCAACGAAGGAGCCAAGCGTTTGTTTCAGAACGTGCAGGCCTTCATGGGCACCAAGATGGTCCACCCTTATGACCACCACATAGTTCTGGTGCAAGACATCGTCAATACTTGCCTCAAGAACACACCTCTTCAAGACGAGCTGTACTGCCAGATCCTCCGACAAATATCGGGGCATCAGCCTGCACTCTCTGTAGAAGTGACTCACGTGAGTGAATAGGGGGGAGGAGGGAAGTGAGGGAGGGGGGGGACAAATTAATTGTCAATAAATCCATTAATTCATGTTTGAGGTGCAGTTGATGTGTGACCAAAATGTGGGGCCACATGGACGAGTGTGTTCTTTCGTAGGGGGTCTGAGGAGGGGGAACTTGAAATCCAATGCTTTCTTGCAAAGTTGGCCAGCAAATAGACGCAGTAATTCATGTTGGAGGTGCGGCTTAATTATGTTTCATGGCAGGGGAAGTAAACCATCTGACATGTTCAGGATCTGGCATGTTTGGGTGTTAGGGATCTGGCATGTTCGGGATCTGGCATGTTCGGGATCTGGCATGTTCGGGATCTGGCATGTTCGGGATCTGGCATGTTCGGGATCTGGCATGTTCAGGATCTGGCATGTTCGGGATCTGACATGTTCGGGATCTGGCATGTTCGGGATCTGACATGTTCGGGATCTGGCATGTCGAGGATCTGGCATGTCCAGGATCTGACATGTTCAGTATCTGACATGTTCAGGATCTGGCATGTCGAGGATCTGACATGTTCAGGATCTGGCATGTTCAGGATCTGGCATGTTCAGGATCTGGTATGTTCAGCGAGGAAGAGATGGCTGGAAAGATTGATAGAGGCAGTGAGGGCCTACTTAGCGAGGAAGAAGCCTCTTGATGAACCACTCTTGGTTACCTCCACAGAATGTTGAGAGGTCAGGTGGGCCAGTCTAGCAAAAATGTAACTCTCTCTCTTTCTATAGCTGAAGCTATAAAGTAATATCCAAGCACCCATCCCCACGATAGGATAAAACTAATAGATAAATAAAATAAATAAAATAAATAAATAATATAATAAATAAATAAATAAATAAATAAATAAATAAATAAATAAATAAATAAATAAATAAATAAATAAATAAATAAATAAATAAATAAATAAATAAATCATCACATGAACTTTTTAACTTTTTAACTTGAGGTATGGCATGTTGTGTACAGTACCATAATAGTAATATAAACAATAATAAATAAACAAATAAACAAATTTTATTATTATTATTATTATGGTTATTATTTATTTATTTATTTTATTTATTTATTTATTATTTTATTATTATCTTCGTCATGATATATTGTTCCTTAAAAAAATTTAAAATTAAAAATAATAATAATAATAATAATAATAATAATAATAATAATAATAATAATAATAATAATAATAATAATAATAATAATAATAATAATAATAATAATAATAATAATAATAATAATAATAATAATAATAATAATAATAATAATAATAATAATAATAATAATAATAATAATAATAATAATAATAATAATAATAATAATAATAATAATAATAATAATAATAATAATAATAATAATAATAATAATAATAATAATAATAATAATAATAATAATAATAATAATAATAATAATAATAATAATAATAATAATAATAATAATAATAATAATAATAATAATAATAATAATAATAATAATAATAATAATAATAATAATAATAATAATAATAATAATAATAATAATAATAATAATAATAATAATAATAATAATAATAATAATAATAATAATAATAATAATAATAATAATAATAATAATAATAATAATAATAATAATAATAATAATAATAATAATAATAATAATAATAATAATAATAATAATAATAATAATAATAATAATAATAATAATAATAATAATAATAATAATAATAATAATAATAATAATAATAATAATAATAATAATAATAATAATAATAATAATAATAATAATACATGCATATTGCATACATTTAATTTAAGAAATAATGATCGTCCGGTACTGAGCTGGATCCAAGCACTGCAAACAAATAATTAATAAATAAATAAATAAGTAGCAAAATAAAATAGATGAATAAATAAATAAATAGTAGTTAAATAAATAAATAATAAATAAACAATAATAAATAAATAAATAATAAAATATAAATAGTAAAATAAATAAATAAAAATAAATAAATAATAACACACGCACACAAAAAGCATATACTTTATATATATATATAATATTTGGACAAATGTCAAGGGGAAGTAGAGCCCAGCATTGCAGCTCTAGATGGCCACCAAAATTCTCTGCAGGAGGTAAGGGAATGCCCTCTCCTCTCTACATTTCTCCTCAACTTTTACCCCTACCCATCTGAGAAAATTAAGTCTGGTAAGGTGTGGATTGCCCTCCTGATTAGCATGTTGGTTGTTAAGGCATTTGTAAAGCTGTTCAACAGTCGCTGTCTTAAGGTGCAACATTACAGCAGAAGCAATTGGCCTCACATCCAGGGGTAGAGTGGATGTTTCACTAGTTGGGGGCAGGGGTTGGGCTAACAAGGACGAGACAATTGGAACGTTATTTCAGCAGGCAATCTTGATATTATAGACTTAATGAGGGCCTATTTTAGAGGGTATAATATAATATTTGCTGTTTTCAAAGTTAGAACTCAGTCTGCGGATATTAATAGTAAAGGGTGTGGTCAAACAGCTGAAGTAAGGTGTGGCAATCATCCATGAATATTCCATACATGGGTTCTCCTCGTAATTACCATCTGCGAATATTCCCACACGAGTTCTTCTCATATATAGTCACCATCTACGAATATTCCATACATGAGTTCTTCTCATAGTCACCGTCTGCGAATATTCCCCATACGAGTGCTTCTCGTAATTATATTTGCGAATATTTCCAACACGAGTGCTTCTCATAGTCACCGTCTGCGAATATTCCCCACACGAGTTCTTCTAATTACCCTCTGCAAATATTCCCCACACAAGTAATTCTCGTAGTCACATCTGCGAATATTTAAACCCTCAAATATATCCCTCTCCTGTGCTGGTTATGGAGTGTTGAATGTGACACCTCTCATTGTTCCCACGTCTTCTTCCCGCAGGGCTGGCTTCTCCTCTCACTCATTATCACCTCATTCCTCCCCACCAAGCCAAAGTTTCTCTGGTACCTCCAGAACTACCTCAGCCGCTGTTGCTCCTCCCCCAACTCCGTCATCGTGGCATTTGCCGGATATTGCCTGGAGGCTAAGTCGGCCGCACAGGAGCAGGGACCCAGACAGTGCAAGCCTTCGAATATGGAAATGGCGCGTGTCCTGGAGAGCTTTGCAGAGTCCGGGACCACGTTGAGTCACAGGCTTAACGTCGCCGTGTATCTGGCGGACGGCTCCAGTCTGGTACGTAAGCACGAATATTGATCTTAGAAGGTGTGGTCCTCTCTTAAGTGTGTGTGTGTGTGTGTGTGTGTTGTAGTGTGCTCAGTGGGTATTGCATATTCATGAGCTGATGAGAACATGATGCTAATTTGAGCTCACTTTGGCCTTTTCACACTCACAGAATTTTATTAGGCTGAGTAATATCATTATTATTACTCTGTGTATAGATTATAGTTATTGTGCTGTTGTTATTACTAGATAGGGTGTCGAGCAAAGACGTGTGCTATGTGTGGGCGGAGACAAAAAATATATGAGAATATTTATTTATAGAACAGTTCACACATACATGGGCTGTGTGTGGGTGGAAACAAAATATATGACAATATCTATTTATAGAACAGTTCACACATACTTACATGGGCTGTGTGCTGTGTGGGGGTGAAAACGAGAATATCTGTTTATAGAACAGTTCAGGCTGTGTGTGGGTGGAACAAAATATATGAGGATATCTATTTATAGAACAGTTCACACATACTTACATGGGCTGTGTGTGGGTGAAAACGAGAATATCTGTTTATAGAACAGTTCAGGCTGTGTGTGGGTGGAACAAAATATATGAGGATATCTATTTATAGAACAGTTCACACACACTTACGCGGAGGTTGTTTACTCTCAGTGTACATATGTACTTACACACACACGCTTGAGGCAAAAAGGTTTCTCATGGCCTCCTGGCTCCCCTCAGTTTCTACAGCTCTGCTCTTTCTCTCTCACTCATTTCTTGCACCCACTTTCTTCCCCCTCGGCTCCATCGTCACACTGAACTGTCTCTTAGGGTGCCATTAAGTGCATGCACAGAATTACGCTGTTGCAGTCCACATGCACACACCTACACACAAGGCTGCTTCCATGTGACGTATGTACCCAGCATGTGTGTCTGAGGGGGGAAAGGGTTTTCATGGTTTGATGAATAATAATAATATTATTATTATTACATGTATAACCTTCTCAATAATCAACAACAAATTGTATTCTCTCGACGTTTTGACTAGATGCTCTAGTCTTCATCATGAATATTATTATTTATTTATATTTTTATTGTTATATTCTTTTCCCATCATTATCATTAAAATTATTATCATTGTATTATCATTATTATTATTATTATTATTATTATTATTATTATTATTATTATTATTATTATTATTATTATTATTATTATTATTATTATTATTATTATTATTATTATTATTATGTATTATTATTATTGCTACACTCAACGAACTTTCAGTTGACAGATATAACGACTCCCTCAATAATTGAATTTACCCACTTGAGGTTGTGCTCACTCCACATGTCTGCTAGATGCTCTAGCCTTCATGGAATAACAATATTCATGGAATAACAATATTCATGGAATAATCATGGAATAACAATATTAATATTACTATCAACTCATTTCCACATTCCTACAGGATATTGAGTTTAACCCTTTCACCACTATCAGAGGCCTGACCTCCTTAATCAACGAGAGCATCGACATGCCAAACTGCACCAGTCATACTGGTTTTGCCATCATGTGTGACTGGCCTGGAGTGGACGACATCGCCTGTTGCTGCCCCTTTCCCGAGAGCAAGGTGGTGGATGTCATATCCATCTGGTCGGACGAGCTCCTCAGATCTCATCCTTCTACAGACAATCTGAAAGTTGGTCGATACCAGAGAAGTATACAGCTCACCTACAAGAGAAGGTATATACACTTAGGCATGTGCTATAGGTGCGCGCTAGATAGGTGTATACTTAGGCATGTGCTATAGGTGCGCGCTAGATAGGTGTATACTTAGGCATGTGCTATAGGTGCGCGCTAGATAAGTGTATACTTAGGCATGTGCTATAGGCGCATGCTAGATAGGTATATACACTTAGGCATGTTCTATAGGTGCACGGTAGATAAGTGTATACTTAGGCATGTGCTATAGGCGCATGCTAGATAGGTATATACTTAGGCATGTGCTAATGTGCTATAGGTGCGTGCTAGATAGGTGTATACTCCATATGTTATAGGTGCATGCTAGATAGGTGTATAATTAGGCACATGCTGCATATTTAGACATGTGCTGTATAAGTGTAATTAGGGCTAGGGTGTAATGAAGACTAGGCTAGAGCTATGCTAGGGGTGTAATGAGGACTATTGCTAGGGTGTAATGAGGACTAGGCTAGAGCTATGACTAGGGGTGTAATGAGGACTATTGCTAGGGTGTAATGAGGACTGTTGCTAGGGTGTAATGAGGACTAGGCTAGAGCTATTCTAGGGGTGTAATGAGGACTAGGCTAGAGCTATTCTAGGGGTGTAATGAGGTCTATTGCTAGGGTGTAATGAGGACTAGGCTAGAGCTGTGGCTAGAGGTGTAATGAGTACCAGGATAGGGGTGTAATGGGGACCATTGTTAGGGGTGTAATGAGGACCAGGCTAAGAGCTAGGGTATAACTGCTAATATACAGCAGGGCTAGATTTGAGCTATTGTTATGGTGACAAGTATAACAAGAACTAGCTAGGGCTAGAGCTGTATCTAGGGCTAGAGCTAGGGCTAGAGCTAGGGCTAGAGCTGTATCTAAGGCTAGAGCTAGGGCTAGAGCTGTATCTAGGGCTAGAGCTGTATCTAGGGCTAGAGCTGTATCTAGGGTATCTAGGGCTTGAGCTAGGGCTAGAGCTGCTAGAGCTAGGGCTAGAGCTGTATCTAGGGCTAGAGCTGTATCTAGGGCTAGAGCTGTATCTAGGGCTAGAGCTGTATCTAGGGCTAGAGCTAGGGCTAGAGCTGTATCTAGGGCTAGAGCTAGGGCTAGAGCTGTATCTAGGGCTAGAGCTGTATCTAGGGCTAGAGCTGTATCTAGGGCTAGAGCTGTATCTAGGGCTAGAGCTAGGGGTAGAGCTGAGTGTAGGGGTGTGGTTTCAATGTGGCAATGATTAATTTAGCTGCTCCAATTGGGACGTTTTTGAGCGTTTTGAGGAAAAACCGTCTTAAAACTGGCCGATAATTCCGCAACATGGTCTTCTTCATGGTGCCAGCGAAAGAACACACGAGGTGAGGAGCTTAAGTGGTCTGCTAATAAGTGTCAAAAAGGCAGTCACATGACCGGTTGTTGCCATCATGTGACCTCATATATGACATGAGTTTGCTCGCTGAGCACCTCACCTGTCATTCCACCAACATCCTGAAAGAGGGCTGAAGCACATTGGCCGAGTGGTGTTTCAATTTTGCTTCTGTAGTCGTTCTTGAGGAGATGCCTAATATCACCTTGACTTCTGTGTGTGATTATAACACTCGTTTGTGTGATGGTAACACTAATAATATTATTGTTTGTTTCACGTCTTATTATTATTATTATTATTATTATTATTATTATTATTATTATTATTATTATTATTATTATTACTACTATTACTACTACTACTACTATTATTATTATTATTATTATTATTATTACTACTACTACTACTACTACTACTATTCTACTACTATTATTATTATTATTATTATTATTATTATTATTACCATTACTATTACTATTATTATTATTATTATTATTATTATTACTATTATTACTACTATTATTACTACTATTATTATTATTATATTATTATTATTATTACTATTATTACTACTATTATTACTATTATATTATTAATTATTATTATTATTGTTATTATTATTATTATTATTATTATTACTATTATTACTTTTATTACTATTATTATTATTATTATTATTATTATTATTATTATTATTACTACTACTATTAGTACTACTACTACTACTACTATTATTATTATTATTATTATTATTATTACTATTATTACTATTATTACTATTATTACTATTATTACTATTATTATTATTATTATTATTATTATTATTATTATTATTATTATTATTATTATTATTATTATTATTATTATTACTACTATTATTACTACTATTATTACTATTATTATTATTATTATTATTATTATTATTATTATTATTATTATTATTATTATTATTATTATTATTATTATTATTATTATTATTATTATTATTATTATTATTTTATCCTCCCACCAACTCACTAGCCCCCTTCCCCTCCTTAAAAGTTGCAAGAAGATGATACGAGTACTGTACCTTAATAATCATGACCATTTCTCTTTTTAAACACGAGCATTTTGTCTTTGTGCAGACTATTTCTAAGAAGCCATGTTGGATCTGAGACAGACAAAGAAGCTGTTCTCTTGGCCTACCAGATCAGCAAGAGCGTTCACTCAGGAGAGTACACAATCCCTTCTCTCGACAAAGCTGTCTCCATGGCAGCCATGCTGGCACAGATCGAACACGGGAATTGGAACAGCATTGCACAAGGAAAGTCTGTTGAGGAGGTCATCAGGGACGTTGTCATGCTCTTCTGTCCGTGGAAGCTGACGTATCTGGCATTGGACCATGACATCAGCTTGCTCCAGTGTAAGCTGGCGGAATACTGGGAGAGATACGCTGGCATGAGCAGGCATGAGTGCGCCAGGAAGTACATCAGCCTCGCCCAGGAGTGGAGCCAATATGGGAGCACGCGCTTCCCTGTGGAGGTCAGTGCTTTGATGTTGCAGGCCATCTTTCAAAGTAGCACGTGCTTTTGTTTACAGTAGCACGTGCTTTTATTATACAGTAGCAGATGCCTTGGCAATACAATAACACCTGTAATACAGTAGCACGTGCATCTGTTATACTAGCACATGCTTTTAACAGCAGCATGTTTTTGTTAAACAGTAGCACGTGTTATTTTTGCATTAGTTTCTGTTATACAGTAGCACATGCTTCTGTTATATTGTAGCTTCTGTTATATAGTAGCACGTGCTTTTAACAGTAGCACATGTCTGGTTATACAATAACACCTGTAATACAGTAGCACATGCTTTTATGCAGCATGTGCCTTGTTATACAGTGGCACGTTCATTAGCTACCACACTTGTGGTTTCTAAATATTTTAGACACTTGGTCTTAGTAGAGAGAGAGAGGTCAAGCTATCTCGGTCCAGTGTCTAGAAACCAACAAGTGAATTAGTCATAGCAACTGCACTCCAGGGGTGTCTGAATAAAATAAGTGAACATGTAACCAAACAAGTTGCATAGTTACCAACTTTTTCAAACCATTTAAAGTGAGATGTGCATTTTGTTGTGTTGAATGATTTACTAGGATGTATTACAGCTACACATTTGCAGAACTTTTTTTTGGTTGGTTGCTAGTATAATACATAGTGCATAGTAAGATTGTAAATGTGTTTAAAGCTTTGAATATTGAAAATGAAGAATATTGAAAAAATTTGATATGAAATACATACAGTATCTTAGTCAAATCCCTTTCTTGAGGTGCTCTCTATTGTATTTAGTTGTGGCTTTCTTGGCTTCTTTCGATAAAAGAAGTATTCCTTTGCGTTTAGTGCTTTTGTTGAAATAGCTATATTATATCTCATGATCTTCAATATCAAATCCTGTTACATCATCAGCTCCTTTAGAAGCTGCAAGATGAGACAAATGACAATTACAGCCTGCGTGTTTGGGTTCTTTCCCAATATACGTGTTTTATGGAATTGTTCCTCCCCATATTATAGCAACTGCAATAACATTCTGCCAATCAATGCAATCTTGTGAAAAGTTAGTATCAATGGCTTGAAACAATTGTTCAGCTCTCCCACAATCTTCACCTGTGGTCACACACATATTGTAAAACTTGCTTTCCACACGATCATTATTATTCACATCAAATATCGTGACACAAATAGGATTCATTTTTTTCATGACAAAGGATTTTCTTTCATGTATGATACTAGTTGTACCAGCAATCGCGAGCCATGGCTTCATTCAGTATGCACGTTGTTTTGGTTCTGCTACATTTGAAATGGTGTGCAATCTGTGAGTCTGGAAACATCCTGGAATACAATGGAGACAAATGATCAGCAGAGGCAAATGACAAATTGTGCTGAATAAGGAAATTGGTGTGTAGCACTTTAGCTTTGATAGTTTTCTCTGTGATACTGGAGGTTGCTGCAGATGGCATAAAGGAACAGAGTGATATTATCATCATCATCACCCATTATAATAATAATAATGATAATCATAATCATAATCATAATAATAATAATAATAATAATAATAATAATAATAATAATAATAATAATAATAATAATAATAATAATAATAATAATAATAATAATAATAATAATAATAATAATAATAATAATAATAATAATAATAATAATAATAATAATAATAATAATAATAATAATAATAATAATAATAATAATAATAATAATAATAATAATAATAATAATAATAATAATAATAATAATAATAATAATAATAATAATAATAATAATAATAATAATAATAATAATAATAATAATAATAATAATAATAACTGACCTTGAGCATTTAACAGCATGCTCCATCTTAGATGTTTCACAATGCTGCCTGATGTCAGCTTTACCCATATGAGAACAGGTAACATTCTTTTTGCAAGGAATACCAAAAAATGCATACCTGTTGTCATTCGCTGAAGATATAGGAAACTCTTTCTCCTATTCTGACTTGTACAAATGTTTTGTATGTAGCAGCATGATGACTTTCTTTTCTTGGTGGCAGGGCAGCCAAATCACCCCAACATTCTAGTTCACTATCAGTACCTGCTTCATTTGATGACAGCTGTGACATACTGAGATAAACTGCATTCAGATCATTCACTAGCTCAGCATAGACTGTAAATATTTAATTAACTGTGCTAGCTAGTTTGATTGCTTGCACCGAGCAATGGCATAGCTAAATAAACTGTGGTAGTTTCAGTGGTTAAGGTTCAGTGCACTTTATGTATTCAGATTACCAATTTGTCCGGGAGATTGCCAATGTTGCCGTGAGACCATGAGATAAAGGGAAAATCCGTGAGTCTCATGGTCAATCAGTGAGAGTTGGCAACTATGAAGTTGCTCCATTCAAATCACGGTTTTGTAAGTAAAGCTACAAGGTTTCTAAGTGCTCAGGGCAAAATGCACTGTCCCTGAAGTTTAGCAGCTCTCGTATCTGAGACAGCTCCACCTCAGATACTAGTCGTTCTCACTCGTCCCACTTGGTTGCTAAGCCTTCGTAGACCATGACATCACTGACCTTATCATGAATGCCATCAGCAATGCACTACAGGATTTTGAAAAGGAGGTTGCAAATGACAAAGTGTGGCTGACCCTTTACCGAATTACCAAATAAATATGCTGCAGGGCGCGAGTTGCATGATTACATGTTCTCACTCCAAGGCAAGTTGGAAACAGATAGATAGATAGATCTGATAGATTATAGATAGATAGATACAAGGTGGATAGATAGATATATGATGGATAGATAGATAGGTAGATGGATGGATGGATGGATGGATGGATGGATGGATAGATAAGTCCACATAGACAATCAGAAAAGTTTTTTTTATTGACCCAAGAAACCCTGGATCGCCATTGCACACACTATACTAGACATGAGCTCCTCTGTCTCTAATTCATGAAGAAGGTGCTGAATCATTGTGTTGTCCATGGTGTGTGTGTGTGTATGTGTGTTTGTTGGGCCAGAAGCAACTGTGTAATTTCCACTTCCTGCCACCCCAGGGACTTCCTGTCTCACTGTCTGAAATAGCTCATTATTGTCAAAATGGGCACATTAGCTTCCTTTTCCTTTTCAACTGTTTCTACTCTTTAAATGACAGAAAACGGTTTTTGTGAGAAATCTCCCCTTTTCAGCAGGAAGGACACCCAAGGTGCATTTATGGATAGAGCAGCCAGTCCAACAGCTTAGAAGTTATTCAGCCTCTCAACCCAGCAGGCTAGGTCTGTGACGAGAGCTTTCTCTGATTATAGTTAGTCCTAGCTATGCCTACTTCAGGAATATGTGTTTTGCTGTCATCTGACCCCTTCACACAGTGCATGATTCTTGGTACTGTGGAAAAACACAAGCCCCTCCCCCTCCTCACAAAAGCAATCTAATTGGGAACATCAAAAGAAATCAATTAAGCCTCCCCCTCTCCTTCCTTTTCCGAGACAAAAGATGGCAGGCTCCCCATATTTCTTCTCTTTTTAGCGTGGCAATTATCAGCTTTTATCACTTGTAGTGAACACATAGCCAAACCTGTCCAACTCATTATCAGCTTTTATGGCAAGCACATAATTAATCAATTAAGTCTTAAGTAACTTTAGTAATTGCAGCCTTACTCACAGACACTAATATGCCATGGCTTGTCATCACAAGAGGTCAAGGAGGTCAACTGTGAATCTATAAATATGGCCAAAGCGGAAAGTAAAAAATAAAATCACTCACTGCATCCGTGCAGAGTGAGGGAATGAGAGACTGTCCATCAGGAGCATCGGCTACTGCTACATGTGCTGGAGCATCCGTGCAGAGTGAGGGAATGAGAGACTGTCCATCAGGAGCATCGGCTACTGCTACATGTGCTGGAGCATCCGTGCAGAGTGAGGGAACTGAGAGACTGTCCACCAGAGCATCGGCTACTGCTACATGTGCTGGAGCATCCGTGCAGAGTGAGGGAACTGAGATGGTGCACATGCTCCAGCACATGTAGCAGTAGCCGATGCTCTGGTGGACACTCTCTCAGTTCCCTCACTCTGCAGTTTTAACTTCATTTTTTCTCTGGACCATATTATCTCGAGTGATTAGACAACGGCAGTTACAAAAGTTTCAATCTTTCATTGCACTAACTCAAACTTTATAGGATTAAAAAAACACTCCACAACAATCAGTCCAGTCTAGACATCCACAACAATCTGCATTACCAGTCCAGTCTAGACAGCCACAACAATCTGCATTACCAGTCCAGTCTAGACATCCACAACAATCTGCATTACCAGTCCAGTCTAGACATCCACAACAATCTGCATTACCAGTGCAGTCTAGACAGCCACAACAATCTGCATTACCAGTGCAGTCTAGACATCCACAACAATCTGCATTACCACGCTCCTCATCACTATCAGGATGCACTGTTGTCTGCCTTGTGGCCCAATCCTTCGGTCTATCTCGTGCCTTGTTAAGAAAGAAAGCAAACAAGAACTACACCTACATAGACCACAACCAGTTAGATGACCTTTACCATTCGAAATCACACACCAATCTTCTCCTGCAGCAAACTCCCAAAGGTGTCTGGATAATATTAATTACGCATGTGCAGAGTTTTCGTAGGATAGTGAGACAGGTGCCTAACAAAGAGGCATGAGGTGAGCATCTATTAGAGTTTGGTACATGCTATAAGGATACACAAGTTGTGAGGGTGTGCCAAGTATTCCACAAGTTCGTAGCAATTTACACGGTTAACTATTTCAAGTTGCATCACATTATTCATATTCCATCTCCTCTATTCCGATTAGGAGTATATTTCGGGAAGCACACCACAACGTTCCGTCTGGCTGTCCGTCAGCGAGACTGGCGTTACCATCCTCGGCCGAGACAACTTGAAAGTACTGGGCTCGTACAGCTACAACGACATCTCCACGTTTGGCGGGAACAAAGACGAATGTTTCATGCTGGTTGTCTTCTCACAATCCAGTCACTCCCTCACCGCCACTGAGCATCACGGTAACCGTGGTCACCAAAAGCTGTGCACCCAGGACAGTGTTGGCAGCATCTGCAGTTTCACTTCTGCTCAGCTTGCCCCTCAGGGGGATGTGGTGGAAAAGCTCATTTTTTCCATGCCTAGACTCAAGGTAAAGGGTGGCTATTTAATAAGTAACGAAAGGCAGAAGGAAGCATAATAGTATCCCATAATAGTTTCCCATTGAAGAGTGTAAAGGGTGGTCACTTAAACGGTGTCCAAATAGGTTAAAGGATGGCTACTTCAAACTTGGGAAATGAATGGGTAAAGGGTGGGTACTTCATTGTCAAGGGCAAGTAGGTAAAGGACGAGTCTTCATTTAGGTAAAGGGTGGTTACTTCATTTAGATAAAGGGTGGATACTTCATTTAGATAAACGGTGGATACTTCATTTAGGTAAAGGGTGAGTACTTCATTTAGGTAAAGGGTAACTGCTTCATTTTGGTTACTTCTAGGTAAAGGATGGTTACTTCATTTAGGTAAAGGGCAAGTACTTCATTTAGGTAAAGGATGATTACTTCATCTAGGTAAAGGGTGAGCACTTCATTTAGGTAGGTAAAGGGTGGTTACTTCATTTAGGTAAAGGGTGGTTACTTCATTTAGGTAAAGGCCGAGTACTTTATTTAGGTAAAGGGTAGTTACTTCATTTAGGTAAAGGATGGTTACTTCATTTAGGTAAAGGGTGGTTACTTCATTTAGGTAAACGGTGGTTACTTCATTTAGGTTACTTCATTTAGGTAAAGGACGAGTACTTCATTTAGGTAAAGGATGGTTACTTCATTTAGGTAAAGGGTGGGCACTTCATTTAGATAGAAATGGGTAAAGGATAGCTACCTTATTTAGAACTTATTTAGAAAGCAATGGATAAAGGTGATCACTTTATTTAAAATAGTGCCCAAAGGGAGAGAGAACAAGTGTGGCTTAAAATGGTTGCCCAAAGAAATACAATGGGTAAAGGGTGTGTATCTAAATTATTTCCTAGGGAACATGAGTCAGTTGTTGTCAATTCATAGCTTTTCTGTATTGTTGTATCTGTCCATGTCTTCCACACTATTATGTAGATCTTCGATGTCACCTTTCTCATTGCAAGCTACATTGAAGTGAATCGATCGCAGGCAAAGCAACTGAATTCGTAGGGTGACGCTCTGGTCTTTTATCAGGAGTGTGACTGGCATGCCCCCACACTCCATAATATACCACTGTCATGTTAAAATAACCCTTCTCACATTTGTGGTCAACACATGTTTTGTCAATATTATGATATGCATGTGTGGGACTGTCAGATAGTTATGCATCTTTCTTGTACTAATTCATTGCACCAAAATACAGTCAAATTTTGCAGTCAGAAGTTGGAATCTTGCTCTTATGGGGGGGGGGGGGGGGGGGACCTTTTTTTGTAGGCAGTTAATTTTGGTACCAGAAGATGGGAGCTTTCCAATAGTATACTTTATGAAGGCTAGTAAATCTGCATAATGGTGATAAGTACAGTCGCTTAAAAACAGTATCCTGATCACCTTAAAAATTCACCGAGTCCTTGTCAACTCACAGGCTGTGTAATAACCATGTTTAAGCTCGAAGTTTGGGGAAATTGGAGGTCCAAGTTGTTTCATCTATGGGAAAGATGGATGTGTAAACAACTTTCATCTCGTAATGTGATTACGTGATGCTGTTGCACAACCTGTGAAGGGGAAGTGGTCAGCACTCGGTGATTATAGAGATCAGGGTACAGTTCTTATGGGAAACACTCGCCTTCATCAACTTTTTGACA
Source organism: Cladorhizidae sp. MBARI D1340-BT2 (assembly GCA_028752905.1). Classification (NCBI taxonomy): domain Eukaryota; kingdom Metazoa; phylum Porifera; class Demospongiae; order Poecilosclerida; family Cladorhizidae; species Cladorhizidae sp. MBARI D1340-BT2. The sequence goes on from JAQNBH010000015.1 coordinate 33,360,374, forward strand.
TCAAACGGTCTGCTCTTGGTCAAGTCAGTGACACTATTTCCAATAATAATACTGCCGAGTTGATTAACTCTACCTCCTGAAGTTGCTGACCCAGTCTCTTCCCATGTTGTGGGGAAAATTAACTTAACACGGACACCACCTTCGTCTCCCATTTCAGCTCGCACTTTGTCCCTCTCGCCCGCTAATCCTTCATCACCCACCAACTGACTGGAGGATTAAGTCATTAAAGTCTATGCATGGAACTCGAGACGCTTACAAAACAAACTTACTTTTTTCAATAAATAGTTTATAGCACATTTCGCAATATTATAGCACTCGTGGAGACCAGGCTTAACTAGCACTCGTGGAGACCAGGCTTAACTAGCACTCGTGGAGACCAGGCTTAACTAGCACTCGTGGAGACCAGGCTTAACTAGCACTCGTGGAGACCAGGCTTAACTAGCACTCGTGGAGACCAGGCTTAACTAGCACTACTCGTGGAGACCAGGCTTAACTAGCACTCGTGGAGACCAGGCTTAACTAGCACTCGTGGAGACCAGGCTTAACTAGCACTCGTGGAGACCAGGCTTAACTAGCACTCATGGAGACCAGGCTTAACTAGCACTCATGGAGGCCAGGCTTAACTAGCACTCGTGGAGGCCAGGCTTAACTAGCACTGGTGGAGACCAGGCTTAACTAGCACTCGTGGAGACCAGGCTTAACTAGCACTCGTGGAGACCAGGCTTAACTAGCACTCGTGGAGACCAGGCTTAACTAGCACTCGTGGAGACCAGGCTTAACTAGCACTCGTGGAGACCGGGCTTAACTAGCACTCGTGGAGACCAGGCTTAACTAGCACTCGTGGAGACCAGGCTTAACTAGCACTCGTGGAGACCAGGCTTAACTAGCACTCATGGAGACCAGGCACTCGTGGAGACCGGGCTTAACTGGCACTCGTGGAGACCGGGCTTAACTGGCACTCGTGGAGACCGGGCTTAACTGGCACTCGTGGAGACCGGGCTTAACTGGCACTCGTGGAGACCGGGCTTAACTGGCACTCGTGGAGACCGGGCTTAACTGGCACTCGTGGAGACCAGGCACTCATGGAGGCCAGGCTTAACTAGCACTCATGGAGCCAGGCTTAACTAGCACTCGTGGAGACCGGGCTTAACTAGCACTCCTGGAGACCGGGCTTAACTAGCACTCGTGGAGACCAGGCTTAACTAGCACTCCTGGAGACCGGGCTTAACTAGCACTCGTGGAGACCAGGCTTAACTAGCACTCGTGGAGACCAGGCTTAACTAGCACTCGTGGAGACCAGGCTTAACTAGCACTCGTGGAGACCAGGCTTAACTAGCACTGGGCTTAACTAGCACTCGTGGAGACCAGGCTTAACTAGCACTCCTGGAGACCGGGCTTAACTAGCACTCGTGGAGACCAGGCTTAACTAGCACTCGTGGAGACCAGTCTTAACTAGCACTCGTGGAGACCAGGCTTAACTAGCACTCGTGGAGACCAGGCTTAACTAGCACTCGTGGAGACCAGGCTTAACTAGCACTCGTGGAGACCAGGCTTAACTGGCACTCGTGGAGACCAGGCTTAACTAGCACTCGTGGAGACCGGGCTTAACTAGCACTCGTGGAGACCGGGCTTAACTAGCACTCCTGGAGACCAGGCTTAACTAGCACTCGTGGAGACCAGGCTTAACTAGCACTCCTGGAGACCGGGCTTAACTAGCACTCGTGGAGACCAGGCTTAACTAGCACTCGTGGAGACCAGGCTTAACTAGCACTCGTGGAGACCAGGCTTAACTAGCACTCGTGGAGACCAGGCTTAACTAGCACTCGTGGAGACCAGGCTTAACTAGCACTGGGCTTAACTAGCACTCGTGGAGACCAGGCTTAACTAGCACTCCTGGAGACCGGGCTTAACTAGCACTCGTGGAGACCAGGCTTAACTAGCACTCGTGGAGACCAGTCTTAACTAGCACTCGTGGAGACCAGGCTTAACTAGCACTCGTGGAGACCAGGCTTAAAACTAGCACTCGTGGAGACTAGGCTTAACTAGCACTCGTGGAGACCAGGCTTAACTAGCACTCGTGGAGACCAGGCTTAACTAGCACTGGTGGAGACCAGGCTTAACTAGCACTCGTGGTGGAGACCAGGCTGAACTAGCACTCGTGGAGACCAGGCTTAACTAGCACTCGTGGAGACCAGGCTTAACTAGCACTCGTGGAGGCCAGGCTTAACTAGCACTCATGGAGACCAGGCTTAACTAGCACTCATGGAGGCCAGGCTTAACTAGCACTCGTGGAGACCAGGCTTAACTAGCACTCGTGGAGACCGGGCTTAACTAGCACTCGTGGAGACCAGGCTTAACTAGCACTCGTGGAGACCAGGCTTAACTAGCACTCGTGGAGACCAGGCTTAACTAGCACTCGTGGAGACCAGGCTTAACTAGCACTCGTGGAGACCAGGCTTAACTAGCACTCGTGGAGAACAGGCTTAACTAGCACTCGTGGAGACCAGGCTTAACCCTTTCACCGTTGACTTTATTTTGAAAAATTACAAAAAATTGACTTGCATAGACATATGCAATGCTATTTCAGCAAAGGTTGACTAAAGTCCTTAGCAACCATAGTTCACATGAAAGCCCTTATAATGACCAACATTGTGGTAACCTACAGTTGCCATAGAAACAAACCACAATGTCATGAATCTAATTAGAAGTTTTGAGTTCTGGTTTCACAGATAATTAACAATTGTAGTAATATGATCTATGTACGTGCACACACGTATATGGCCTTATTTCATTTCCCCCTCTAGTATGGTATATAATCAAGGTGTTTTCAGCCACTCAGACAGTGAAGGAGGCTTGATAAGATACTGGCCAGCATACAAGAAGACATCATTGTGCCACACTACCATACACTATACACTACCACAATGTAATGTATAGACACCATCTAGGAATATATATTTTCACATTTCATTTACTCTTATAACACTTGGTACACAATGTATGTATCATCAAACATGACTGGTACAAGAAGCCATTGAGGTATTCATTGAATACTGGAAGTTACTTGACTATGTGTACTCAGACGTCCAAGTTGACTACTCCTAGCTCTACTACTGCCTCTACTGTAGTTCTGCGACTACGCTGACCATAAGGCCTTGAATGAGTATGAACCGAAGGAATATGAACTCCACAAGAAGTGGCTTTGAGGAAGGGTGACAGTGAAGGGGTTGGTTGCACCATACCTAAAAAGAATAATGTCAACATAAACAAAAAGTATTGCCTCCTCGACCTAATGAATTTATATATGACGAAAGAACAGCTAAACAATTCTATCCAGAACATGCTTTACTTGCTAGCTACTTAGCTAGCAAGTAAACAAAACTCACTGGCATAGTTTTCTTCGTCACTGCTAGACTCTCCTCCGCCCAAACAGACTATCGAGCGGCACCGTTCTCGCCAGAAAATTGTCCAAAAAGTATCTCCCACCCATCGATAGCACAATTTCAGGATCAATGCTACTCTTCCCAAGTTAGGAATAGATTACTTCACCTTCCTCGCTGCTACTTTCGTCCTCTGATAGGACGTAGTCGTCGTCTTGAATCCTAGAAAGAACTTGGTCTAAAGTTAGTCTTGACCGTCATTTCCAACTTATGAACGGTCAGCGATTTCAATTTTACTTTACCTTAGTTACCGAACCCGTACGGCTCTTATATTCGGCACGTACGTAGAGCAAGAATTGAGCAATTTTTTTATATTCATATCTTAATTTACAACCGAACGATTGATTTTTTAATGATTTTTCACCGATAATTATGTGGTTTGGACGTATATATACGCTTATGACGGTGAGTGGGTTAACTAGCACTCGTGGAGAACAGGCTTAACTAGCACTCGTGGAGACCAGGCTTAACTAGCACTCGTGGAGACCAGGCTTAACTAGCACTCGTGGAGACCAGGCTTAACTAGCACTCCTGGAGACCAGGCTTAACTAGCACTCGTGGAGACCAGGCTTAACTAGCACTCGTGGAGACCAGGCTTAACTAGTACTCGTGGAGACCAGGCTTAACTAGCACTCATGGAGACCAGGCTTAACTAGCACTCGTCGAGACCAGGCTTAACTAGCACTCGTGGAGACAAGGCTTAACTAGCACCCATGAAGACCAGGCTTAACTAGCACTCATGGAGGCCAGGCTTACTAGCACTCATGGAGACCAGGCTTAACTAGCACTCGTGGAGACCAGGCTTAACTAGCACTCATGGAGACCGGCTTAACTAGCACTCATGGAGGCCAGGCTTAACTAGCACTCGTGGAGACCAGGCTTAACTAGCACTCATGGAGACCAGGCTTAACTAGCACTCATGGAGACCAGGCTTAACTAGCACTCGTCGAGACCAGGCTTAACTAGCACTCGTGGAGGCCAGGCTTAACTAGCACTCGTGGAGACCAGGCTTAACTAGCACTCATGGAGACCAGGCCTAGCACTCATGGAGACCAGGCTTAACTAGCACTCGTGGAGACCAGGCTTACATACAAGCCACACTGAAACTAAATACACTATATCGACAGGAGCTCTCATGGAGGTGATGTCATACTGGCTGTGTCCCTTCTAGCTTATTCCTCTTTGCTCCATCAACTGTTGTCGAAATCTTCTCTTTAAAAAAAAAAGTTTCAGTGCTGTGCATCTTCTCCTCCTTCTTTTCTTTACTTAATCATACAAGAAATCTGTCATTGTCTTTGTTCATTACCAAAAAATGCGCATCTTATCATAGTTGGTGACTTGATGTAAACTGGTCCACCTTGTTCCCCTGCCAGGTAAGCTCTATTTTTTGTGACACACTTTTCTCCCTAACTTAGTTAAAACTTCTACTCACCAAAAGGACAATATCCTAGATTTAGTTATCTCTACCTTAGTATATGCTCTCTCACTGTAGCTAATTAATTCTATCTGCTCTTAAGAAATCAGACCATCACCTTGTCTTTCCAACAGTGTCCTACTAATCATCGCTCGCATACTTACAAATCTCTCAATATACAACCAATGCTGACTTTTAAGAGAGCTTAGCAGACCACCTGTTAGGATCTGTCATGACAAATTTGGTCCCCCCATATTTGGTTCCCCCTGGAACTTTTTATTTAAAAAATATGTTCCCCCTGGAACTTTTTAATTGAAAAAAAAGTTCCCTCATGAAAAATAAAGGGCTAGGGCAAGGGCAAGGGCTGGGGCAAGGGCAAGGGCTGGGGCAAGGGCAAGGGCTGGGGCAAGGGCAAGGGCTGGGGCAAGGGCTAGGGCTGGGGCAAGGGCTAGGGTAGGAACAAAATTTTCAATAAGGGGGGAGCAACTTTTTGGGGGGAACAAATTAAACGTTACAGATCCCCTAACAAGCCAATTAGGAACATCACACAACACATTCATAAGGATAAACTGTGAAATCATTAGATGCCTTAATTGGATATATCATATATTGTGTCATTATGTTGGCTAGCCAATGAGACTGCAGGAAGACCATGTGCTGGTTAGCCTATTTAAAGGAGGCCAGCATGCCTTTCTCAGTAGGCAGGATTTTCTGTTTCTCAGAATTGACTTTGTGTGTTAACCTTCGGACTGTCACAGAGGTTCTCAAGCGTTGGGCGCGTAGCTTCAAATAAGTGAAGACCTAATGAATAATTCATGACCTTAATTCAATTGCATACAGGCATCAGAACAGCCCCAGTTCTTGCTGGCAGATCATGGAGGTATGCATGCACATGTAGCATCATGTCAACATGGAACACAGTCTATTAGTGCTGCTCCTCTGTTAGCGGTGATGTTACTGAGGCTGGAATATGCCGGAAACTTTGCGGCAGGAAAGGATGAAGCACCTTTGGAATTACCACACTGCCATCCTGATAATTGGAAAAGTAATATAAAAAAATGATGCTGATTGTGTATATGTTGTTGTTCTCCTGACCTTTTCTTGGTGGCTCTCCAGCAGAGCTACGATGATGCGAGGCACAGCACAGGCAGTGGCGTTGACCTGTTGACAACAACCGTGAATAATTCATGAGTTCTTAATGATGACATACACAGCTATGATGATGCGAGGGACATGCACACACCACAAACTGAGAACATAATAATAGAGCTTGAATAATGTGCGCCCATTTCTGCCAATATTACACTACCGAATTAATAGATATTATTATAGGCAATGAACATGGTAAAGGGTCGTCAAATAGGTTTTGTGTTTTTAAAACCACAATAGCCTTCTCAATAATCAACTTTAAATTGTATTCTCTCGATGTTTTCGATGAGATGCTTTCGATGAGATGCTCTAGCCTTCATCTTATTGTAATGTTATTGTATAAGAGTTCATTGAGAATCATTTGGTAATTTTGTAAGTCAGTTTGACGTCTTGGAATCTGCTCATAATGAAGCCAGTGTCATCAGGCCTTCAGATGAAACCATGGAGACAGCAGATTAGCTCAGGTCCAAGCTGAGTGGCCATGCACTGTTACTGAGCAAATCTTGCTCTATGCTGGAGAGGTCAGTGCAGAGCTATGAATGTACTCTCTCTTAGAAGCTGTTCTGGTCGGCCATAGGACAACTCGTCCATCACGATATCTTGGACCAGCTTAAAGGAGTTATGGCAAAGGTGTCTAGCATACCACAGGAAGTGTCTAGTATATTACAGGAAGTGTCTAGTATATTACAGGAAGTGTCTAGTATAGTACAGGAAGTGTCTAGTATATTACAAGAAGTGTCTAGTATACTATAGGAAGTGTCTAGCATACCACAGGAAGTGGTTTAATGAGATTCAAGGTGTGTGGTTGGCTAAGTACATCAGAGCATACTGGTGAGAGTAGAGAGGCTTTTTGTTGGTGCAGAGATGGAAGCTCATGGTGGTCAAGCAGCAGCTGCAAGTCACCAACTACACTGCAAATTGTACTTTTAGAGAGGTATAAAGGTCAGACAGAGGTCACTTGATATTCAGCAGCATCCACTTGGATAATCACCCGGTGAGATGCCTCCATTAATAATGCACACTCTCTCTGCCTTACATTAAAACGGACTTCTCATAATAAACTCCCAACAAACTCTTAATTGACATAACACAGACACAATGACTTTATCGATACTTACTCGCTCGACGTTTCGTCTAGACGCTCTAGACGCTGATGAAGGCTTAGAGCAACATGTCCAGCAAGTAAATTTTAGTTGATTATTGAGTAATTCTTTTCGTAATCAGGTTTTGCAGGTACCTGGTGAAGGTCAGCCAGTCATGGCTATAGTGCTCACCGTATGTGGATGCTTGCACGTGGGTTGGGAACTGTCGCGGTTATAGCCGGGGTTGTGGTAGGTCACGTCCAGGCGTTGGCTCTGGAAGTCGGTGCAGTTGGAGGCGCTGCATACTTCCCCGTACTCATCTCTGCCAGGCATCCACGCCTCCAGATCAAACTTGTGGTACGCTGGAGCTCCGAGTTCTTCCGTCGCCATCTCTAGGACTCTGTGTGTGTGCATGTCGCGTGTGGTTTGTAATCTTGCAATATACAAGGAAGGCTTTGATATCTACGCGAGTGTGAAGTACGAAACACTGAACACAGTCGGACTTTTTTTTTTAGTTCGGTTCTTCCACAATTAGAATCCAATCTATAAATAGTATGATGAAGACTGCAGAGCAGGGGTGTGGCTTCCACTGAACCTTCACGAACATTTCCCCTCATGAACCCTCGGCTAGTGACCAGCTGCAAATATTTCCCCCCCTCCCCCTCCCTCAGATCTAAGATAGCATGTGTGCACATGTGTAGTTCTATACGTGGTGGGCAGTTTTTCTCACAATGTTTCGAAAAGCAGGTTTATACCGATGAGCGGGAGGAGGGAGGGGTTGTCGCAGAGACAAAATTGGTCTACCCAGATCTCTATTTGTGCCACATCTAGCTCATCTAGGTACTAGAATCAGAGCTTGGCGCTAGTTCAAGATGTGATTCCAGCACTAGCCATTGCTTGTCCTGACCTTGCTCTGGCCTGGAGGGGACTGTTGCTGGTAGATGCCTAGGCTTCTCTCTGCAGAAACCACACTACTGCTGAGTGCCTGGGCTCCACCTTGCAGGGAACAGAGCCATTAAGCACCAAAGACCCACTTTGAAGGGCTAGCTGGCATGCAGGCACCTAGCTATGAGTGCCCAGGCATTGCCCTGACTGGAGTCCAGTGCCTGCTCCCACTAGGCACCTAGCTGTGAGTGCTCAGGCATGGCCCTGACTGGAGTCCAGTGGTTTATCTTACGCCATTTTTGGCACAACGGGTCCAATTAGTCACGGCTTCTGCTCCCGCACTTGGTGTGCTGCACGTTCTCTTTGAGTATTGAAGTTCCTCGTGCAAGAACAAGCAAGCAAGCCCAAACTAGCTACAGCTAAAGCAGATATAGAATGTGCAAGAGTCACTGTCACCATGGTTACGTGCACAAAGGAAGGAAGGAAGAGAAATATTCACTTGGTCTCAGCACATAGTCTAAGTTCACCAAAGAAACACTTTCTTCCCCTTCCCACCCACCATCCCCCCAAAAGGGGGGAGGGGAGGAAGTGACTCTGGTCTCTAGCTTTCCCCCGCTATGAGAAAGTTGCCGTGATGTGACAGTGTCTGTACAACAAGTAAAAGGATATACTGACCTATACTGACCTGTAATGGAGGCCTAGTTCCTCCATGATCTCCTTCTGCATGGCCACCATCTCCTGCAGCATCTGCTCACTCTCCTCCCCTGTCTCGTCAGGGGTCCAGGCAAATAGCTCCACCTTACTGAACTGGTGAACTCGATAGAGTCCCCGCGTGGCATGTCCGTAACCACCTGGGTGTCACGAGGTGCAGGGTGCAACGGTTACTAATTAGCACTAGTTCACACCCACCTCAGTTATCAGGTGATTAGGTGGGGCGGGGGGGGGGAGATTAGTCTACCCCTACACCTCATAAATATATCCAGCAGAGTAATAATTAGCACCTGTTTCAGGTCGGAAACACCTTCCAAAAGCCACGAATCTGCACAGAAAAAAAGAGCATAGGTGAGTGTGGTGTGCACACAGGTGAGTGTGGTGAGTGTGGTATGCACACAGGTGAGTGTGATGTGCACACAGGTGAGTGTGGTGTGCACACAGGTGAGTGTGGTGTGCACACAGGTGAGTGTGATGTGCACACAGGTGAGTGTGGTGTGCACACATGTGAGTGTGGTGTGCACACAGGTGAGTGTGACGTGCACACAGGTGAGTGTGGTGTGCACACAGGTGAGTGTGGTGTGCGCACATGTGAGTGTGGCGTGCACACAGGTGAGTGTGACGTGCACACAGGTGAGTGTGGTGTGCACACAGGTGAGTGTGGTGTGCACACATGTGAGTGTGGTGTGCACACAGGTGAGTGTGACGTGCACACAGGTGAGTGTGGTGTGCACACAGGTGAGTGTTGTGGGCACACAGGTGAGTGTGGTGTGCACACAGGTGAGTGTGGTGTGCGCACAGGTGAGTGTGGTGTGCGCACAGGTGAGTGTGGTGTGCACACAGGTGAGTGTGGTGTGCACACAGGTGAGTGTGGTGTGCACACAGGTGAGTGTGGTGTGCAAACAGGTGAGTGTGGTGTGCACACAGGTGAGTGTGGTGTGCACACAGGTGAGTGTGGTGTGCGCACAGGTGAGTGTGGTGTGCGCACAGGTGAGTGTGGTGTGCACACAGGTGAGTGTGGTGTGCGCACAGGTGAGTGTGGTGTGCACACAGGTGAGTGTGACGTGCACACAGGTGAGTGTGGTGTGCACACAGGTGAGTGTGGTGTGCGCACAGGTGAGTGTGGTGTGCACACAGGTGAGTGTGGTGTGCACACAGGTGAGTGTGGTGTGCACACAGGTGAGTGTTGTGTGCACACAGGTGAGTGTGGTGTGCACACAGGTGAGTGTGGTGTGCACACAGGTGAGTGTGACGTGCACACAGGTGAGTGTGGTGTGCACACAGGTGAGTGTGGTGTGCGCACAGGTGAGTGTGGTGTGCACACAGGTGAGTGTGGTGTGCACACAGGTGAGTGTGGTGTGCACAGGTGAGTGTTGTGTGCACACAGGTGAGTGTGGTGTGCACACAGGTGAGTGTGGTGTGCACACAGGTGAGTGTTGTGTGCACACAGGTGAGTGTGGTGTGCACACAGGTGAGTGTGGTGTGCACACAGGTGAGTGTGACGTGCACACAGGTGAGTGTGGTGTGCACACAGGTGAGTGTTGTGGGCACACAGGTGAGTGTGGTGTGCACACAGGTGAGTGTGGTGTGCACACAGGTGAGTGTGGTGTGCGCACAGGTGAGTGTGGTGTGCACACAGGTGAGTGTGGTGTGCACACAGGTGAGTGTGGTGTGCACACAGGTGAGTGTGGTGTGCAAACAGGTGAGTGTGGTGTGCACACAGGTGAGTGTGGTGTGCACACAGGTGAGTGTGGTGTGCGCACAGGTGAGTGTGGTGTGCGCACAGGTGAGTGTGGTGTGCACACAGGTGAGTGTGGTGTGCGCACAGGTGAGTGTGGTGTGCACACAGGTGAGTATGGTGTGCACACAGGTGAGTGTGGTGTGCACACAGGTGGGTGTGGTGTGCACACAGGTGAGTATGGTGTGAACACACCAGAAAAACACGTATATCTGGAGGTCCTGTGGATATTCCAGAATCATAAGGTATGGCTTAAACTCAGTGTTGTTGCCCACCTGATACTGGCTAGGATAGGGCCAGAGCTAGGGCCACGACTAGGCTAGGGCTAGGCTAGGGCTAGGGCCACGACTAGGCTAGGGCTAGGGCTAGGGCTAGGGCCAGGACTAGGCTAGGGCTAGGGCCACGACTAGGCTAGGGCTAGGGCCAGGACTAGGCTAGGGCTAGGGCCACGACTAGGCTAGGGCTAGGGCTAGGGCTAGGGCCAGGACTAGGGCCAGGACTAGGCTAGGGCTAGGGCCAAGACTAGGCTGCTGTCCTCTGCCGGAATTAATTCTACCCTACACCACTGGATGTCACAAACACAACACATGCACCTAGGGCTAGGGCTAGATAGGGGCTAGGGCTAGGGCTAGGGTTAGATAGGGGCTAAAGCCACTGGACGTCACACACATAACACACTCACCTCAGGGGCAGCTTCTTCAGAGGCAGGCGCTGGGCATAGAACATTCCTGCAGAGTTGAAAATAATTTCTATCCCTTCAATTAGAGACAATTAGCAACCACAACGACCACCACCTAAACAATAACAACAACAATGATATGTTTACACCTCGCGCTGCTGCATGAGAGATTAACTCCCCTGCCTCCTGGCTGCCCGTGCCTCAGCGGCGCACATGAGCTCTGACAACTTGTCTAGACAGAGAAGTACCAGACAGTGACTGCAGCTGCTGGGTTGGTCCTGACTCAGCATGGCCGCCCACGTGCCTGAAGTAGGCAGAGTTACGATTGCCTAACATTCTGAATTACAAACTATGATGACGTCTCCCGTCAGTTTTATAGACGAGCAGTCATAGCAACGTTAAGATCATTTACTTTGGGCGACAGATTTATTAACCAGCGTTTATCGTGGCAATTATCGATGATCTTCTTTCTGCCTTCAAAGATTGAGGATGCCTTTTGACAAGTCTCCTCTCAGAGTTGCGAGCGTAGGACATCTTCTTCCCTTTCGGATTGCTCACGGCTGCTCTGTTGGGGTTCTTATTGAGGAAGACCCTGTAGTGCACCAGCAGTCCGCCGCTGAGCAACCCTTCGCCACTCTTGAGTTCAACTGCAGAGGATGCCCGAGGAAATATGGGTGTCCTCCATGGCCGAGCCAACAACACTGGTATTTTAAGAGGGTGCTCTAAAAATGCTGGCAGGTGCTAAGCATTTGAGTATTCTGGACTTTGTGGAAGCACTTAATGTTGCAGATGATCTTGGACTGCGCCGTTGAAATCTTTACATTTGTTGATGTGTCATCGATACAAAGTCTGGGTGGGTTGACATCCGTAGGGAAGGTTGGAAGGACTACAGCACATGCTTGTAGATATCATTCTTGTACTTAGTCTTACTCTTTGCTCTTGCCAAAATGTGATGTTTGAATCAGCCAAAAATCTGGCCTTCCTTTGAAATTCGCCGTGCGAGCTCTTCATCAGCATCGGCTATGATGATTGGACGCTTCCAAGCGAGCGAAACATTTTAGTGGAGTTGCAAGTTGACCTTGACAGCGGCTCGCTCGACAGTGAGGTTTTCCTTCGGACAGGTTGATACGTCGTTCTGGTCCTCTTGGGGTCCGTGGTCAAGCAACTACAGGATTCGGTAGACGGATCAGTGATGTATTGTACGTCCTCTAGAGAATGGCAGTGAGCGCTCAGCCATCAATAAACACAAATTCTCAGATGAGTTGTGCAAAGGTCTTAGTTTTGTCATTCAAGTGCTTCAAATTAACCAGACAACTTCCAGTGCATCACTGAAGGAGAACTCTGCAGGCCGACAGACAGAAAGGGTGATTGGGTGCAGCCTTGTTATGTACTTCAGATGTTCCTCCATGTTCCCGAACCTGGGCCACCTCATCGCCATAGAAGAACCTGGTAAAGTGACACATAATTCTGGGAAGCCAAGGTTCGTGTAAGGTCTTGCATAGACCATCTCTGTTGATGGTACCAAATGTTCTTGTTAGGACAATGAAGAATGTAAGCATGCCACGATCTTAGAGTTACCCACAGCGTTTCTTTCACACTTGCCTTTAAAGGGAAATATCAGCTCGGTTGTTGCCCTGCCAGAGCGAGAGCCATGTGATCCTGTTAAGGCAAAGATCTTACTTGTAATGGAAGAAGCCAAAGGCCTCGGTGGTTTGTCTGTCCATCTGCTTCATCTCAGTGTTCCTCTTATCAAGATGAGGATGGTGGCCTCTTTGAAGTGCTGAGTTGTGTGGTCATGGTTCCAGGTCTTGGTGGACATACTTCCAATGTGCGTTCCACAAGCTTGAAGATTCTGGCACTGGAACTCTGCCTTGGGTGCTTTCCTTAGAATTTGCTTGATTGCTCTGAAGCCCGGCAGTGTTCGGGAAGGAGTCAAAATGGTGAAGGACTGCACGTCGAGGAATTACACTCAAGGCTTCTTTAGACAAAGAGAGTGGAAGGCTTAAGAGAGAGAGTTGAAGTATCCAACCCACCACCATTGCACAGCTTGGAACTTCTCTGTCAGGAGTGCGCTATACCATCTACACGACAAAAAAATAATTCTTTTCGACAATAAATGTAGACCACAAGCATTTAATGATATATAACAAACAAACATAAACTTTTTTAAAGTAGTATTAAAAAAATATTGGCCTTGGTTATAATAGTAGGTAAAGGGTCACTTAGATGTTTGTTGTCGACATCAATTGGTAAATTCTTGTACATGTTTTTATTTGTTTATTTGTTTCTATTTGCTTGTTTCTATTTGTTTGTTTGATTTACTTGTTTCTATTTGATTGTTTCTATTATTATTTTAGTCGAGCAGCCACCTACAAGAAGTTACTCAGTGTAACACCAGAAGTTACTCAGTGTAACACCAGAACTAACCAACACGTGTTATTAAAACATGTTATTAACCATGGTCATTACTGAAGTAGACACATGTGCATGTATATTCAACACAGGCACAAGCTCTGTGCTGTTAGCGACGTAAGTGTGTTTATGACCTTGATGACCCTGAACCCATTTTAGGGTGTTTTGCTGAACAAGGAAGTGGATTAGTCGCTTGGACAGTTCCGGAGTCTTCTGCTAGTGAGATTATGTATGATGACGGACATATAGCAAGCAAGTTATGTGTGGGAACAGTGGATAGACAGAGATAGATAGATGTAGTTAGATAGATAGATAAACAGATAGATAGGTTGATAGTTAGATAGACAAACAGAGAGATAGATAGACACAGAGAGATAGATAGACAGATAGATACGTTGCTAAATAGATAGTTAGATAGACAGATAGATATAGAGATAGATATAGAGATAGATATAGAGATAGATATAGAGATAGATATAGAGATAGATATAGAGATAGATAGACAGATAGATATAGAGATAGATATAGAGATAGATAGACAGATAGATATAGAGATAGATATAGAGATAGATAGACAGATAGATATAGAGATAGATATAGAGATAGATAGACAGATAGATATAGAGATAGATATAGAGATAGATATAGAGATAGATAGATAGAGAGACAGATAGATAGATCTTGAAGATGAATTTCATGTGTTTAAAAATGTGCTGTCAGTTTCCTGCCTTCATGAAGGATTCGAGGCGTGCTCGAAGTGTCTTGGGGGTCAAACCAGCTGAACTCACCGTATATGACATGAAGAAGTTGAGTTTTATCTGCTGAGATTTCTTTGCCTCCATTTTGAAGTAGGTGTGAAGCCATACAGGGAGTGCTAGGAACTCCCCAAGTGTATATACTTAACCTTGCTTCATGCTCAACAACAACAACAACAACAACAACAGTGATTATTTAAGGCCTCAGGTATGTGATAACCACATATACTTGTGTGGCATTGTGTGGCATGCACACTTGTGTGGCGTGAACACTTGTGTGATGTGCACACTTGTATGGTGCATACATACACACCTGCTAGCGGTATTTCTGCAGTTCCGGTCAGACACAGAGAACTCCTTTCCAGCCAGTACACTTCTGAGGCCTGCGTCTTTGGGTTGAAACCACACCCTTGCTGCAGGAAGTAGTATATTGTCAGAACTTCAGACAGATGCATGAGTTCATAATGGCACAAGAGATTACATCATATAACTGGAGCCTAACTTAGCAACGAGAGTTAACACATGGAAAAGAACAGTGATAATCCTTTACCATGCCCATCTGCCTGGCTCAACCCAGCACATGCTATTTGTACACTCAACACCCCCCCCCTCACACACACACACACACACACACTTACACCAGTATATTAGAGTGTAGATAATAGAGCACAGCACTTCTGGTAACTGACCGTGTGAGTGGTCATTCCAGTATTTTTGTATTTTGTGTTTCCATTAGCAACAGAGTACGTGTGAGCATGTGGAACAAGGTTTAACCCCTACACATCCAGTAACGGCACAGATAATCTCAGGGTCACTAGGGTCTTGTTCAACTAGTGGTACCTAGGCCTATTGCTAGGTCAAAATTATCGCTACTAGGGCTAGGGATATAGGGCTAGGGATATAGGGCTAGGGATGTAGGGCTAGGGATGTAGGGCTAGGGATGTAGGGCTAGGGATATTAGGCCTAGGGATATAGGGCTAGGGATATAGGCCTAGGGATATAGGGCTAGGGATGTAGGGCTAGGGATGTAGGGCTAGGGATATTAGGCCCAGGATATAGGCCTAGGGATGTAGGGCTAGGGACGCTAGGGATGTAGGGCTAGGGACATAAGGCTAGGGACGTAGGGCTAGGATTGGGCAGGCAACACTTTGACATGCTACATAGCTCTGCTCACCACTGCAGCTGCCTTGACAATGTCTGGAGCACTAATGGGATGGTAGCCCTGTAGAATAGAAACAATCAACATACTGTTATTATTGTTCTTATTGTTGTTGTTATTACTATTATTATTACTATTATTGTTATTATTATTGTTATTATTTTTACTATTATTACTATTATTGTTATTATTGTCACTATTATTATTGTTATTATTATTACTATTATTGTCACTATTATTATTGTTACTATTATTATTGTTGTTATCATCACCATCGTCATCATTATCACAATAACCTTCTCAATAATCAACTTGAAATTGTATTCTCTTGATGTTTCAACTAGATGCTCTAGCCTTCATCAGGAATAATGAGACACTAAGACTCGTGTGAGCCCCAGTAGCTAGCATGTGCTACAAAACCACACCTCACACCCATCTAGCACGTGAATCAGATATGAATTAAATAATAATAATAATAATAATAACGTGTTAGCTTTTTATTTATTTTTATTTATTGTTAATTAGTTATTATTTCAGTATTATTTCAGTATTATTTAGGTATTTTTGTAATTGATTATTATATAAGTATATGTGTTAATTAGGTGTTAATGAACTTGGTATGTTGTGTTTGCTGTTTGCTCAATAATAAATATTATATTAATAATAATAATAATAATAATAATAATAATAATAATAATAATAATAATAATAATAATAATAATAATAATAATAATAATAATAATAATAATAATAATAATAATAATAATAATAATAATAATAATAATAATAATAATAATAATAATAATAAACAATAAATAATAAACAATAAATAATAAATTTTTAAAAACGACACAAAAACACACAAACAAACAATAAAATATGTCATTTATGTAATAACAAATAAAAAAATATAAAAAATAATAATAAGCAAACAAAAACAATAATAAAAAATAATAATGTACATTATAAAAAATAATTAAAATAACAAAATAAATAAACAAATAAATAAATTATTTTAAACAAACAATTAAAAATAAATTAATTAATTTAAAATGGAGGAAGGCGCTTCAGATAGCGAGTCAGCGGATACCTACCTACGTAGTTCTGATTTGGGCAGTTGTTATGAACACAATCTTCTTCTATCACAAGAAAGCCTTGTGCTCTGTTTGTGGTAGATCTATAAAGCTGGAGTTCTGCGTGTCCATGGTCCAGTTTGATGATCGTTGCCGTGGCTCCCACTCCATACCTTCACTTCCCTCTACACCTTCTCCAACAACACATCAAAGCAGTGAGTCCCTTAATAGTGAGCAAGGACCGTTTAAGGCTAAGCCACCGTGGATAAAGATTATAAAGAGGATACCACGTGCATCTGGCCCCCAAGCAGCCTTGAAGTTAACTGCCATCATTAATGATATAGTGTTGGATATGGATAATCTTCATACATGTAAATGGGATAGATTTGCACCTTGTTGTTTGAGAGTTCCTAGTCGGGTTGGGCACAAAAGAAGCACATGAACTCCTTCATTCGGGATGAAACACACCCATCTCAGACCCATGTCCCAGGGAAAAAGAAAGCCCATTTTAACAAAGATCCCTTGGGTCTGCTTTCCAAGACTGTTTAATCCAAATTGGAGGAAGGTGATTTCAAGGGAGCGATCCGCCTTGCCAGCTCCGAAGATTCTCTAGCAAGTTTTGATGAGAACACACTCAACAGTCTCAAAGACAAGCATCCCTCACCTGACCAGAATACATCTCTGCCCCCTCCAGTCTTTGATAGTGTCTGTGTGTTAAAGTCTCACAGAAGTTGATTGTAAAGGCTATTTGTTCATTTCCTTGTGGGTCCGCTGGCGGTCCCGATGGACTACGTCCGCAGCATCTAAGGGACTTGATCATAGGTCCATCTCAAAGTGATAGCCTGAACCTGATTAAAGCCCTGACAGCATTTGCAAATCAGGTTCTTGCAGGCAGAACTCCCTTCCCTGTGCGACTTTTTTTTTGGTGCCACCCTAGTTGCCCTCAATAAGAAGGATGGGGGTGTGAGACCCATAGCGGTCGGTTGCACACTGAGATGTTTAATTGCCATTCATACTTGGCTACAGGCCTCCCTGCCAGTCAAATTTGGTGGTCTTTGGATCAGAAGGACTGTCATGTTGGCTCCATCAGCTTTCCTGGCATCCGCTTCGGGTTCCTCGATCTAGTTCACCAAATCTTGCTTTTCAGTTAGGTATGGAGGTGAGGAGCAAAGACGTAAATGTTCCTGCTCCCTCAGATGACTCCTTTTCCCAAAAGTGTCGGGACACTCCGCATGTGAAGGCCTGCCTAGACAAGCTTGTGGAAGGAGCACAGGATGATACTGCGCGTGCTCGTGTTAGAACCGCTACCAAGAGTGAAGCACGTGCCTGACTCCATGCCCTCCCTATGTCTGCAGTCAGTTTGAGGATGGATGATGATGTGATTCGTGTTGCCCAGATCTTCATCTTGGTGCAGCCCTTTGTAGTCTTCACCTGTGTCTTCAGTGTGGAGCTCCAGTTTACCAGCAGAGTACTCATGGGCTCAATTGCAGAAAGAGTCAGGGCCTCCAAATCAATCTTGTCATCCAAAGATCTCTTGTTCCTCAAAAGGCTCGGATCGTGATGATGGCAAACGTCGTGATGATGCAACAATTATGCCTTGGGAGGAATGGGAAGGTTCTGGTTTGGGATGCCACATGTTCAGACATGTTTGCTCCCTCTTCTGCAGATTTGAGGTCTGGAGATCCCAGAACGGTTGCCAACAGAGCTGAATTCCTGAAGAAACAGTACCGTTCAATCAGAGACACTCACTATTTCGTTCCTCTGGGCTTTGAGACCACGGGTGTATTTGGTGATGAGGCCATGTCCTTTATTAAGGAGTTGGGCAGGAGAAGGAGGAGACTAGGGAGGCTAAGGCCCATTTCTACTTGCTCCAACAGTTGTCGGTAGCAATACAGGGTGGAAACGCTGCTGCTGTGCTGGGAACATCTTGCATGCAGGAAACCTCAGACTGCTTTTAACTTATTATATTATCATCTTGAACTGTTAAGTATTGTTATGTACAAATTTAATTTAATAAAAATTATGGTGGTCATCACTTCATGTTCAGGCTCTTGAGAGTGACCACCCAGCAGCCGGGCAAGTCCATTCCACAGTCTCGATTGAACCGCTCACACTTTAGTGCTAGGCTGCCTCCTTCACTAGCAGTTCATTCTGTCGTATGGCTAGTTGTTGTTGTTGTTGTTGTTGTTGTTATTATTATATAGATAATAATACACCTTGTCCATCCGTCCATCCATTATATGCACGCGCAAATAAAATTTATTCATTCGTCATGACTACGGGGAATCTTGGAAAACCGATGATTATACGCACGTGCTTTCCTCAGGATTCCGTATTGGGGCACAGCGTGTGACAGAAAGCAGGAGAGCTGCAGGAGAGAGACGGAGAAAGAGAAGGGAGGCAGCAAGTGAGACTGTGCGAGGAACTGCAAGACAAAGGGAGTGGAGAGTTGATAGCAACAGAGAAACTGAGGATCTATACCTGAACAAATGACACTTCACAGAGCAGCGAGTGCAAGGGACGAGGAGAGATCATCTAACACCAGTAGAAGGAAAGAACTGAGGGCTGCACTGCCAGAAGTGCAAGGGATGAGGAGAGAGCAGCAAGCATTGGTAGGTGGAGAGAAGTGAAGGCTGCACTGTCAGAGATTGTAAGGGATGAAGAGAGAGCAGCAAATGGTACGAGGATAGTAAAGTGCCCCCTATATTCATGCAGGAATGATTACAGGACGTCCTATATTCATGCATGAATGATTACAGGACATCCCTATATTCATGCATGAATGATTACAGGACATCCCTATATTCATGCATGAATGATTACAGGACATCCCTATATTCATGCAGGAATGATTACAGGACATCCCTATATTCATGCAGGAATGATTACAGGACGTCCCTATATTCATGCAGGAATGATTACAGGACGTCCCTATATTCATGCAGGAATGATTACAGGACATCCCTATATTCATGCAGGAATTATTACTGGACGTCCCTATATTCATGCAGGAATGATTACAGGACATCCCTATATTCATGCAGGAATTATTACTGGACGTCCCTATATTCATGCAGGAATGATTACTGGACGTCCCTATATTCATGCAGGAATGATTACAGGACGTCCCTATATTCATGCAGGAATGATTACAGGACGTTCTATATTCATGCAGGAATGATTACTGGACGTCCCTATATTCATGCAGGAATGATTACAGGACATCCCTATATTCATGCAGGAATGATTACAGGACGTCCCTATATTCATGCAGGAATGATTACAGGACATCCCTATATTCATGCAGGAATTATTACTGGACGTCCCTATATTCATGCAGGAATGATTACTGGACGTCCCTATATTCATGCAGGAATGATTACAGGACGTCCCTATATTCATGCAGGAATGATTACAGGACGTTCTATATTCATGCAGGAATGATTACTGGACGTCCCTATATTCATGCAGGAATGATTACAGGACATCCCTATATTCATGCAGGAATGACTACAGGACGTCCCTATATTCATGCAGGACGTCCCTATATTCATGCAGGAATGACTACAGGACGTCCCTATATTAATGCAGCAATGATTATAAGACGTCCCTATACTCATGCAATACAGGACGTCCCTATATTTCCCAATCCTTGCCGCCTCCATATCAGAATTTTCTAGATGAGTTGACAGAAACATTGAATTATACAAGCCATTCATAGCGATGATCAGAACATATGATTTGTGTAATTTGTCCCATTGAAAAATCTCCATGCAACAACTTTACTTGCCAGGTGTGCTATGTTAATTAAGGCACACTTTTTGATATTTTCCTAGCTGGGAAACATGGACCCCCAGACCCTCTAGTTATGAATGGACACATGCTACACCCCCTCCTAATATAACCTAACCATTTATAATTGCCCCCCAGACCCTCTAAATAGTCATAGCTCATGCCATACCCCCACACCCCCTCCCTCCCAATATAAAGCTAAACATTATATAGTGTAGTGCACGAGAGCATTTATTATTATTATTATTATTATTATTATTATTATTGTTATTATTATTATTATTATTATTATTATTATTATTATTATTATTATTATTATTATTATTATTATTAATTTTATTATTTTTATTTTATTATTATTATAATATTATATGCATTATATGCATTAATACTATATGCATTATTATTATTATTATTATATATTATTATTATTATTGTTGTTATTATTATTATTATTATTATTATTATTATTATTATTATTATTATTATTATTATTATTATTATTTATTATTATTATTATTAATTATTATTATTATTATTATTATTATTATTATTATTATTATTATCATCATCATCATCATCATCATCATCATCATCATCATCATTTATTTACCTTGCTGATGGCCTTGTCCATGGTGTAGTGCACGAGAGCCATCTCCAGCGCAGCAGCTGCCCCCTTAAGGTAATAGAAGTTCCTGCCAGTGACGTGCCTCGCACTCCTACAGAAAACCACAGCAACGTCACAACTACATCACATGACATCCATGTCATGTGACATTCCTTTATCATGTGACCATGGTCGTGTAATATTCACATCCATGTCACACACATAGCATCATCCACATCATGTGACATTCACGTCCATAATCGTGTGACCACATCCATGTCACCCACATCACATCCATGATAATTATGAGACATTCATGTCCATATCATGTTAGACAATACTTACCTATAGTAGACACCTATGTATGCATATCACTACGCATGGACCTTTACCCTGTTGATGACCCCTTACCTCACGCATGCTTATTGACATACATTCAGTTGATGCACACATCTCATGCCTGCAATATCAATATTCAATCCTCTTGAATCGGCAACGAGACAGCGTACTACGCTTAACTATGTGTGCATCAACTGACCAAGTGTAGTCTCTGTTAGCTACTACACCCCACCAGCAAGAGTGCTGTCTAGGGGATCGATCGTTTTCGGCGCCATTCTAATTATCGCCCACCCACCTCATGGCAGTAAACTGCCCCTACCCGGGATGCGACTTCGCCACACCAGAGGGGATGACCCCAGTGGTGGCAGCCGCCCTCCTCAACGGCCACATGCTGATCCACAGTCAGGCAGCCAGAACAAAGCCAACCCCGGTCCGCCGACCAGAGATCGCGGCCGGGAGAACCAGGGTGGCACTACTTTCTCACCAGATAGAGCGCTTATTCACGAGCCGTCCACCTGGTCGGCGCTGACGTAGCAATCCAGTTGCTCGAGTGCCTGGATCCTAAACTTCGCCGTGACGTCACTCGCAACATAGTTGGCCCTTTACCAATCGAGGAGCACACCGAGGCAGACCTCCTGGCAGCCATCAAGGCCCTCGCGGTGCGGGAAGAGAACCCTAAGGTGGCTCGGGTCGCACTCTCCCGGATGGTCCAGGATCGGGGTGAACCAGTACGATCATTTGCAGCTCGACTCCGCGGTCAGGCGGAGGTTTGCAGATTCGTGATGAAGTGCACAGGCTGTGACGTCATTAACAACCAAGGAGAACAGAGGGTCGCTGACCAAGCCGATGCAGATATACAAGAAGATCTCCTGAAGGACCCAAATCAACAAATGACTGTGGAGGAAACGATAAGATTTGTCGAGGTGAGGGCCGCAGGCAAGCGGTCCGCAGTCACCATCACAACACCCACCTCGACAAGCGCCCTCGATGAGGAGACAGACCAGGAAGATACCCTCCTCAGTGGCTACAGGCAACAGCAACGCCCGCCCACGCCACGCTCGTCAGCAAGAGCCACCCCCATCAAACCAAACCGCCCACAGATCTCCACACCACGGGCGTCACCACGGACCCAGCCCACCCCAAACAGAGGGCAAGCCAACATTGCCAGGCCAGCCAACAACCCAAAGGCCACATGTTGCTTCTGTGGCCACCAAGGCCACGGAGAGAGGGCACGCACCGCTATCAGACGAACACAGTGCCCCGCATTCGGCTCCACCTGCTCTTCATGCAGCTGCCCCAATCATTACGCCCACCTGTGTTGGCTTAAACTGGCAGAGAGGGAGAGTGCCGTCTCGGAACATGTCAACACCATGTCCGAGGGCACCCTCCCTCATCAATCCTGGGACTCCGGAGCCCAACAGTGGACCCAACGCCGCTCCCCGCCCCAACCAATCATCGAGGTAACAGTGTCAACCCACAAAGAGGACTACCGAACCCATGGCCACACACTGAGGGAGGAGAGACACCGACTAGCCACCACCGCCATGGCCGACACAGGCTGCCAGAGTTGTCTGGCAGGCCCACTACTCCTGACGGGCCACAACCTCCGGGAAGCCGACCTCATCCCTGCCACGCTCATGATGAGCTCCGCCAGCGGGAACAATCTACCCATCCTCGGGGCTGCGCTCCTCCGGATCAGATCCTGCCACTCAGACCGCGAGACCAGGCAGATGGTCTATTTCAGCCCATTGGCGACTAAGCTTCACCTGAGCCTGGCCACTTGCACTGACCTTGGGCTGATCGCTGAGGGGTTCCCCCTCTGCGCGTCGACGCCACCTTCGGGAAATGGCACGAGTACATGGGCGACCCCTGATCAGCCGCTGTCGCAAGTCCAGGACCTGCAGACCAGAACCCAGGACCTGCCGACCAGAACCAGTCGACCTGTGCCCGGACCAACGGCTCCCCTCCAGATGAAACAGCCCCCCAGCGGACCTGCAGGCCAGACCCTCGGGACCCCACACTCCATCCATGGTGAGCAAACCAGTACTCACCCCACCCAGACCATGCACATGCCCGACCAGGGTACCCCCCCCCCCCCCAGACAGACCAACCTCCCTGCCCTTCCCAGGCACTGAGGAAAACCGCCACAGACTTGAGCGCCACCTGCTGGACTTATACTCAGCAAGTGCGTTCAACGTCTGTGAGCACCAGCCCCTCCCCATGATGTCTGGACCCCCCCTATCCCTGAGCATTGATCCAACCGCCATCCCCAAACCCTGCCACACACCCATCGCCATCCCCATCCATTGGCAGGATGAGGTGAAGGCAGGTCTCGACCGGGACGTCCGCCTTGGCGTGCTGGAGAGGGTCCCCCTGGGTACGCCCGTCACTTGGTGCCACCGTATGGTAATCTGCACCAAGAAGGACGGGTCGCTCAGGAGGACCATCAACTTCCAGCCCCTAAACCAGCACGCCACGCGCGAGACTCACCACTGCCCCTCCCCGTTCCACCAAGCCCGGGCCATTCCACGCCAAACCAAGAAGACCATCCTCGACGCGTGGAATGGCTACCACTCTGTGGCCCTGAACGAGAGAGATCGCCACTTTACGACCTTCATCACCCCATGGGGCAGGTACAGATACCTCACCGCTCCCCAAGGCTACATCGCCTCGGGTGACGCCTACACGGCCAGATACGATGCCCTCGTCGCCAACGTGGTGTCTAAGACCAAGTGCATCGATGATGCACTGCTCTGGTCGGACGACATCACGGAAGCTTTCCACCAGGCGACTGAGTGGCTCCACATCTGTGCCGTGAATGGCATAACCCTGAACCCGCGCAAATTCCACTTTGCAGAAGACACAGTGGAGTTTGCCGGGTTCACTGTGACCCCGTCAGAGGTACGCCCAGCCAACAAGTACCTAGAGTCCATCACGGATTTCCCCACGCCCACCAGCATCACTGACATACGTGCCTGGTTTGGCCTGGTCAATCAGGTGTCATACACCTTCGCAATGGCAGCGGCCATGCTCCCATTCCGAGCCCTTCTCAAGCCCTCAACCCTGTTCACATGGACTGACGAGCTGGCCGAAGCATTCGCCGCCTCCAAGCTACACATCTGCGAGCGCATCAGGGTCGGTGTCCGAATATTCGACAAGGATCGCCCAACCTGCCTGGCGACCGACTGGAGCAAGGACGGGATCGGGTTCTGGCTGTTCCAAAAACACTACCGGTGCCCATCCCGTGACTTGTTCTGCTGCCAGGACGGTTGGCGCGTCACCCTGGTGGGCTCGCGCTTTACCCACCCAGCGGAGTCTCGCTATGCCCCGGTGGAAGGAGAGGCCCTAGCGGTAGCTGATGCTCTCGACAAGGCCCGCCACTTTGTCCTCGGGTGCAGGGATCTCGTTGTAGCGGTGGACCACAAACCACTGCTAAAGCTCTTCGGTGATCGCTGCCTCGAGGACATCCCAAACTCACACCTCCGAAACATCAAGGAGAAGACCCTCCGCTACCGGTTCCGGATGGTGTACATCCCCGGCGTGAGAAACCACACCAGCGATGCCCTCTCACGCCACCCATCCGGGACTCGGACACCTCCAAGGCTCCACCTCCCCGATGATATCGCAGTCCCCAGCCCAGCCTGCCCAGGGAGCCCCAGCTCATCCATCGAGGCAATCCACTGCGCCACCCCCCCTCTCCACGAGGACGACGGCCTCCCGTCCGCAGTCTGTTCGGCGATATCCACAATCCCCATCAGTTGGGAACAACTCCAGGTTGCCACCACCTCAGACACCACCATGCAGGACCTGATGTTCTACATCGAGGACGGGCCACCCGATACCAGGCACATGCTACCGACAGCCATTCGGGCCTACTTCCCCATCATCCACATCCTCACCATCATTGACGGCGTCATATGCTATGGGGAACGCGTCGTCATTCCTGCTTCCCTCCGACCCACCTGCCTCGCAGCCCTCCATGCCGCACACCAAGGAACCAGTGGCATGACGGCCCGAGCAACATCCTCCCTATACTGGCCAGGCCTGACAACTGACATCGCGGCCACCAGAAACAGCTGCACCACATGTCACAGCAACGCCCCATCCCAGCCCGCAATGCCCTCAACGACACCCGAGGAGCCAGAGTACCCCTTCCAGCACATTTGTGCGGATTTCTTCCACCACGAGGGATCCGCATATCTTGTGCTGGTCGACCGGTACTCTGGCTGGCCAATCGTTGCCCCCGCCACCAATGGAGCCACGGGCCTCGCCATCATCCTCCGTGACACCTTTGCCACATTTGGCATCCCTACCTCCCTCACCTCCGACGGCGGGCCCGAATTCGCCTCCCACTCCACCAGAGAGCTGCTGACCAACTGGGGCGTCCACCACCGTGTCTCATCCGCGTACAACCTGCACGCCAACAATCGGGCTGAGACCGGGGTGAAGACGATTAAACGCCTCATTGCTGGCAACACCGGCCCAGGCGGGTCACTCCAATCACCATTTTTCAAGGCCCTCCTCCAATATCGGAATTGCCCCAGCTCGGACACCAAGATGTCACCGGCCATGTGCCTCTTCGGCCGTCCCATCAGAGACTTGCTCCCCGGCATACCTGCCAGACTCAGGCAGCCAGCGGAAAACGACACACGCCTGCAACACCGGGACCAGGCACTCTCCCACCGCCAATCACTGGGCCGAGCACGATGGGACGAGCACTCCCGCGGCCTCTCCCCCCTTCGTTGCGGTGACAAGGTCTTCATCCATAACAAAACAGGCCGTCACCCAACGAAGTGGGACAAAACTGGGGTGGTCGTGGAAGTGCTCCAGTACCACCAATATCAGGTACGAATGGACGGCAACGGCCGACTGACGATGAGGAATCGTCGTTTCCTCCGCCGACAGAACAGCCCCCCCATCGCCACCGGACGACCCGCTCAAGCGACGTCTGCCGGACCACCTAGCTCCAACGCAGCCAATACCGCCTGCACTTCCACCCATCCCCAATCCCCCCACTCCACCAATCCCATTCCACTTACCACCTACCCCCCAACCCCCTGCCCCACCCCAGATCCATCCTCCAACCCCGATGCGCCCTCCAGCCCAGACGCCGAGCCAGCAACCACCACTCCTCACCACACCCGCCAACCAGCACTCTTACACCTTGGTAGCCGGTACCCCGACGCCCCCACATCGCCCCATCCAAACCGACCCCAAAAACCTTGCCAAGATACCCACCCTCTCCCTCCCCAAGACTCCCACCCCTGCCCCCGGGCCCAGAAGGAGCACCAAAGCCCATAGCACGATACGGACAGACATCCACTAACTAACTAACTCAGTCCCCCTGACGTCGGACTTGGGGGGAGATAGACAATACTTACCTATAGTAGACGCCTATGTATGCATATCACTACGCATGGACCTTTACCCTGTTGATGACCCCTTACCTCACGCATGCTTATTGACATACATTCAGTTGATGCACACATCTCATGCCTGCAATATCAATATTCAATCCTCCTGAATCGGCAACGAGACAGCGTACTACTACGCTTAACTACATGTGACTATATCCATGGTCATGTAACATTCACATCCATGTCACACACATTGCATCATCCACATCATGTGACATTCATGTCCGTAATCGTGTGACCACATACATGTCACTTGACACCCACTTCACATGATTGTCATGTGACAACATCTGCATAATACATAATACAGACAATCATCCCAGGAATATCACAATATATGATTCTCTCGAATGTTTCGTTCATTTGTGTGATCGCGGAACTTAATTAATCGGAGATTCTTTTTAAATTCTATGTGTCGTGTGGAACATAGCAACGGGCCATATGGTTGGTCACACGAGATATGGAACCATTTGAGGTAACATGATTTTACGTACTCAAAATCCACTATGTCATGTTCCTCTCCGATAGCCAGGTGGTCGAGAACGGGAAACGAAAATTCTAATATCAGAAAATCAGCGACAAAAAGAGGACAATTAACGACCATTATTCCGATTAATTAGCATTTGTTCACTCCGCCCATCATATCATTAATTGATTAATCAGCTAATTTTTAATCTTGACATGATAATTAAAGGGCAGGGTTTCACTTAGAAAATTGTGCAAGGCAACTGGAGGAATCTGGATGTTAAGGGGGGGCATGATGGTTAAAGATGTGACAAAGTTTCTAATGAATTTTAATAATACAATTTCCAGGGGGGGGGGGGAGGGGGGGGGGGGGCAAAAAGGTTCCAAGGGGGGGCAGCCAACCGCCACCACCTAAATGAAACCCTGAAGGGGCCAGCGTATACTATTACACATGGTCATACACCCAAGTCGAAACTTGAAAAGTGTCTGCTGAATATCAGGTGACCTCTGTCTGACCTTCCCTGTTTGAACACTCCATGTTGGTCACAGGTGATCACAGGGTTTCCTGCTTGCCTCCTACCTGACTTGCAGTAGTTTGTGATTTGTAGCTGCTGCTTGACCACCATAAGCTTCCATCTCTGCACCAACAGAAAGCCTCACTCCTCTCTCACTAGCATACCCAAAACTTGAAGGCACACTACAAACTTTGAGTGTGTACTAAATGGATCTGAAGCTGGTGGGTTTCTACTCTGTGAATCTCATTACAGACTTCCTGTAGTATACTAGACACTTCGTAGTATACTAGATGTACTTCCTGTAGTATACTAGACACTTCATAGACTACTAGATATCTTCCTGTAAGTATACTAGACATGATTGCCATAGATCCTAAATCTGATGAATGTCGATATGAAAAAAACAAATGCTACACCTAATTAGAAAAAGTTTCTTAGTTAACACAATCAGTGCTAGAGTCTAGCATTAATGAGCTATGCTGTCATGCTTAGCTTCAAGTAAACATTATAGTGTTTGACAAGAAGAAGTTAGTGGAGCCATGACGATGGTGCCCAGCTAAGCTCACTGGAGCTCTATGATGATGGTGCCCAGCTAAGCTCACTGGAGCTCCATGATGATGGTGCCCAGCTAAGCTCACTGGAGCTCCATGATGATGGTGCCCAGCTAAGCTCACTGGAGCTCCATGATGATGGTGCCCAGCTAAGCTCACTGGAGCTCCATGATGATGGTGCCCAGCTAAGCTCACTGGAGCTCCATGATGATGGTGCCCAGCTAAGCTCACTGGAGCTCCATGATGATGGTGCCCAGCTAAGCTTCCATGATGATGGTGCCCAGCTAAGCTCACTGGAGCTCCATGATGATGGTGCCCAGCTAAGCTCACTGGAGCTCTATGATGATGGTGCCCAGCTAAGCTCACTGGAGCTCAATGATGATGGTGCCCAGCTAAGCTCACTGGAGCTCTATGATGATGGTGCCCAGCTAAGCTCACTGGAGCTCAATGATGATGGTGTCCAGCTAAGCTCACTGGAGCTCCATGATGATGGTGCCCAGCTAAGCTCACTGGAGCTCTATGATGATGGTGCCCAGCTAAGCTCACTGGAGCTCCATGATGATGGTGTCCAGCTAAGCTCACTGGAGCTCCATGATGATGGTGCCCAGCTAAGCTCACTGGAGCTCCATGATGATGGTATCCAGCTAAGCTCACTGGAGCTCCATGATGATGGTGCCCAGCTAAGCTCACTGGAGCTCCATGATGATGGTGTCCAGCTAAGCTCACTGGAGCTCCATGATGATGGTGTCCAGCTAAGCTCACTGGAGCTCCATGATGATGGTGTCCAGCTAAGCTCACTGGAGCTGGAGCTCCATGATGATGGTGCCAAGCTAAGCTCACTGGAGCTCTATGATGATGGTGCCCAGCTAAGCTCACTGCTCATGATGATGGTGCCCAGCTAAGCTTCCATGATGATGGTGCAGGGTTGTATACAGAAATTTTGCCAAGGGGGGGCGAACTTGAGATATGGAAAAATAAGGGGGGGCGAGAATGATACAATGATGGTGTATGTAATGTATAAGGGTGGTGTCTAATTTCAAGGGGGGGGGCGAGAATGATACAAGGGGGGGCGAATGCCCCCCCCCGCCCCCCCCTAAATACACCCCTGTGGTGCCCAGCTAAGCTCACTGGAGCTCCATGATGATGGTGTCCAGCTAAGCTCACTGGAGCTCCATGATGATGGTGCCCAGCTAAGCTCACTGGAGCTCTATGATGATGGTGCCCAGCTAAGCTCACTGGGGCTCTATGATGATGGTGCCCAGCTAAGCTCACTGCTCATAATGATGGTGCCCAGCTAAGCTCACTGGAGCTCAATGATGGTGTCCAGCTAAGCTCACTGGAGCTCCATGATGATGGTGTCCAGCTAAGCTCACTGGAGCTCCATGATGATGGTGCCCAGCTAAGCTCACTGGAGCTCCATGATGATGGTGCCCAGCTAAGCTCACTGGAGCTCCATGATGATGGTGCCCAGCTAAGCTCACTGGAGCTCCATGATGATGGTGTCCAGCTAAGCTCACTGGAGCTCCATGATGATGGTGTCCAGCTAAGCTCACTGGAGCTCCATGATAATGGTGCCCAGCTAAGCTCACTGGAGCTCTATGATGATGGTGCCCAGCTAAGCTCACTGGAGCTCCATGATGATGGTGTCCAGCTAAGCTCACTGGAGCTCCATGATGATGGTGCCCAGCTAAGCTCACTGGAGCTCCATGATGATGGTGTCCAGCTAAGCTCACTGGAGCTCCATGATGATGGTGCCCAGCTAAGCTCACTGGAGCTCCATGATGATGGTGTCCAGCTAAGCTCACTGGAGCTCCATGATGATGGTGCCCAGCTAAGCTCACTGGAGCTCTATGATGATGGTGCCCAGCTAAGCTCACTGCTCATGATGATGGTGCCCAGCTAAGCTCACTGGAGCTCCATGATGATGGTGCCCAGCTAAGCTTCCATGATGATGGTGCCCAGCTAAGCTCACTGGAGCTCCATGATGATGGTGTCCAGCTAAGCTCACTGGAGCTCCATGATGATGGTGCCCAGCTAAGCTCACTGGAGCTCCATGATTATGGTGTCCAGCTAAGCTCACTGGAGCTCTATGATGATGGTGCCCAGCTAAGCTCACTGGAGCTCCATGATGATGGTGTCCAGCTAAGCTCACTGGAGCTCCATGATGATGGTGTCCAGCTAAGCTCACTAGAGCTCCATGATGATGGTGTCCAGCTAAGCTCACTGGAGCTCCATGATGATGGTGTCCAGCTAAGCTCACTGGAGCTCCATGATGATGGTGTCCAGCTAAGCTCACTGGAGCTCCATGATGATGGTGCCCAGCTAAGCTCACTGGAGCTCTATGATGATGGTGCCCAGCTAAGCTCACTGCTCATGATGATGGTGCCCAGCTAAGCTCACTGGAGCTCCATGATGGTGTCCAGCTAAGCTCACTGGAGCTCCATGATGATGGTATCCAGCTAAGCTCACTGGAGCTCCATGATGATGGTGTCCAGCTAAGCTCACTGGAGCTCCATGATGATGGTGCCCAGCTAAGCTCACTGGAGCTCCATGATGATGGTGTCCAGCTAAGCTCACTGGAGCTCCATGATGATGGTGTCCAGCTAAGCTTCCATGATGATGGTGTCCAGCTAAGCTCACTGGAGCTCCATGATGATGGTGCCCAGCTAAGCTCACTGGAGCTCCATGATGATGGTGTCCAGCTAAGCTCACTGGAGCTCCATGATGATGGTGTCCAGCTAAGCTTCCATGATGATGGTGTCCAGCTAAGCTCACTGGAGCTCCATGATGATGGTGCCCAGCTAAGCTCACTGGAGCTCCATGATGATGGTGCCCAGCTAAGCTCACTGGAGCTCCATGATGATGGTGCCCAGCTAAGCTCACTGGAGCTCCATGATGATGGTGTCCAGCTAAGCTCACTGGAGCTCCATGATAATGGTGCCAAGCTAAGCTCACTGGAGCTCCATGATGATGGTGCCCAGCTAAGCTCACTGGAGCTCCATGATGATGGTGTCCAGCTAAGCTCACTGGAGCTCCATGATGATGGTGCCCAGCTAAGCTCACTGGAGCTCCATGATGATGGTGCCCAGCTAAGCTCACTGGAGCTCCATGATGATGGTGCCCAGCTAAGCTCACTGCTCATGATGATGGTGCCCAGCTAAGCTCACTGGAGCTCCATGATGATGGTGCCCAGCTAAGCTTCCATGATGATGGTGCCCAGCTAAGCTCACTGGAGCTCCATGATGATGGTGCCCAGCTAAGCTCACTGGAGCTCCATGATAATGGTGCCCAGCTAAGCTCACTGGAGCTCCATGATGATGGTGTCCAGCTAAGCTCACTGGAGCTCCATGATGATGGTGCCCAGCTAAGCTCACTGGAGCTCCATGATGATGGTGTCCAGCTAAGCTCACTGGAGCTCCATGATGATGGTGTCCAGCTAAGCTCACTGGAGCTCCATGATGATGGTGCCCAGCTAAGCTCACTGGAGCTCAATGATGATGGTGCCCAGCTAAGCTCACTGGAGCTCCATGATGATGGTGTCCAGCTAAGCTCTTTGGAGCTCCATGATGATGGTGTCCAGCTAAGCTCACTGGAGCTCCATGATGATGGTGTCCAGCTAAGCTCACTGGAGCTCCATGATGATGGTGTCCAGCTAAGCTCACTGGAGCTCCATGATGATGGTGCCCAGCTAAGCTCACTGGAGCTCTATGATGATGGTGTACAGCTAAGCTCACTGCTCATGATGATGGTGCCCAGCTAAGCTCACTGGAGCTCCATGATGATGGTGTCCAGCTAAGCTCACTGGAGCTCCATGATGATGGTGCCCAGCTAAGCTTCCATGATGATGGTGCCCAGCTAAGCTCACTGGAGCTCCATGATGATGGTGTCCAGCTAAGCTCACTGGAGCTCCATGATGATGGTGCCCAGCTAAGCTCACTGGAGCTCCATGATGATGGTGTCCAGCTAAGCTCACTGGAGCTCTATGATGATGGTGCCCAGCTAAGCTCACTGGAGCTCCATGATGATGGTGCCCAGCTAAGCTCACTGGATGATGGTGCCCAGCTAAGCTCACTGGAGCTCCATGATGATGGTGTCCAGCTAAGCTCACTGGAGCTCCATGATGATGGTGTCCAGCTAAGCTCACTGGAGCTCCATGATGATGGTGTCCAGCTAAGCTCACTGGAGCTCCATGATGATGGTGTCCAGCTAAGCTCACTGGAGCTCCATGATGATGGTGTCCAGCTAAGCTCACTGGAGCTCCATGATGATGGTGCCCAGCTAAGCTCACTGGAGCTCTATGATGATGGTGCCCAGCTAAGCTTCCATGATGATGGTGCCCAGCTAAGCTCACTGGAGCTCTATGATGATGGTGCCCAGCTAAGCTCACTGCTCATGATGATGGTGCCCAGCTAAGCTCACTGGAGCTCAATGATGGTGTCTAGCTAAGCTCACTGGAGCTCCATGATGATGGTGTCCAGCTAAGCTCACTGGAGCTCCATGATGATGGTGCCCAGCTAAGCTCACTGGAGCTCCATGATGATGGTGTCCAGCTAAGCTCACTCGAGCTCCATGATGATGGTGTCCAGCTAAGCTTCCATGATGATGGTGTCCAGCTAAGCTTCCATGATGATGGTGTCCAGCTAAGCTCACTGGAGCTCCATGATGATGGTGCCCAGCTAAGCTCACTGGAGCTCCATGATGATGGTGTCCAGCTAAGCTCACTGGAGCTCCATGATGATGGTGTCCAGCTAAGCTTCCATGATGATGGTGTCCAGCTAAGCTCACTGGAGCTCCATGATGATGGTGCCCAGCTAAGCTCACTGGAGCTCCATGATGATGGTGTCCAGCTAAGCTCTCTGGAGCTCCATGATGATGGTGCCCAGCTAAGCTCACTGGAGCTCTATGATGATGGTGCCCAGCTAAGCTCACTGGAGCTCTATGATGATGGTGTCCAGCTAAGCTTCCATGATGATGGTGCCAAGCTAAGCTCACTGGAGCTCCATGATGATGGTGCCCAGCTAAGTTCACTGGAGCTCTATGATGATGGTGCCCAGCTAAGCTCACTGCTCATGATGATGGTGCCCAGCTAAGCTCACTGGAGCTCCATGATGATGGTGCCCAGCTAAGCTTCCATGATGATGGTGCCAAGCTAAGCTCACTGGAGCTCCATGATGATGGTGTCCAGCTAAGCTCACTGGAGCTCCATGATGATGGTGCCCAGCTAAGCTCACTGGAGCTCCATGATGATGGTGTCCAGCTAAGCTCACTGGAGCTCTATGATGATGGTGCCCAGCTAAGCTCACTGGAGCTCTATGATGATGGTGCCCAGCTAAGCTCACTGGAGCTCCATGATGATGGTGTCCAGCTAAGCTCACTGGAGCTCCATGATGATGGTGTCCAGCTAAGCTCACTGGAGCTCTATGATGATGGTGCCCAGCTAAGCTCACTGGAGCTCCATGATGATGGTGCCCAGCTAAGCTCACTGGAGCTCCATGATGATGGTGTCCAGCTAAGCTCACTGGAGCTCCATGATGATGGTGCCCAGCTAAGCTCACTGGAGCTCAATGATGGTGTCCAGCTAAGCTCACTGGAGCTCCATGATGATGGTGTCCAGCTAAGCTCACTGGAGCTCCATGATGATGGTGTCCAGCTAAGCTCACTGGAGCTCCATGATGATGGTGCCCAGCTAAGCTCACTGGAGCTCCATGATGATGGTGTCCAGCTAAGCTCACTGGAGCTCCATGATGATGGTGTCCAGCTAAGCTTCCATGATGATGGTGTCCAGCTAAGCTCACTGGAGCTCCATGATGATGGTGCCCAGCTAAGCTCACTGGAGATCCATGATGATGGTGTCCAGCTAAGCTCACTGGAGCTCCATGATGATGGTGTCCAGCTAAGCTTCCATGATGATGGTGTCCAGCTAAGCTCACTGGAGCTCCATGATGATGGTGCCCAGCTAAGCTCACTGGAGCTCCATGATGATGGTGTCCAGCTAAGCTCACTGGAGCTCCATGATGATGGTGCCCAGCTAAGCTCACTGGAGCTCCATGATGATGGTGCCCAGCTAAGCTCACTGGAGCTCCATGATGATGGTGCCCAGCTAAGCTTCCATGATGATGGTGCCCAGCTAAGCTCACTGGAGCTCCATGATGATGGTGCCCAGCTAAGCTCACTGGAGCTCCATGATAATGGTCCCAGCTAAGCTCACTGGAGCTCCATGATGATGGTGTCCAGCTAAGCTCACTGGAGCTCCATGATGATGGTGCCCAGCTAAGCTCACTGGAGCTCCATGATGATGGTGCCCAGCTAAGCTCACTGGAGCTCCATGATGATGGTGCCCAGCTAAGCTTCCATGATGATGGTGCCCAGCTAAGCTCACTGGAGCTCCATGATGATGGTGTCCAGCTAAGCTCACTGGAGCTCCATGATGATGGTGTCCAGCTAAGCTCACTGGAGCTCCATGATGATGGTGCCCAGCTAAGCTCACTGGAGCTCCATGATGATGGTGTCCAGCTAAGCTCACTGGAGCTCCATGATGATGGTGTCCAGCTAAGCTCACTGGAGCTCCATGATGATGGTGCCCAGCTAAGCTCACTGGAGCTCCATGATGATGGTGCCCAGCTAAGCTCACTGGAGCTCCATGATGATGGTGTCCAGCTAAAAGGTGTCTTCTGCATGAAGGAAGGGAAAGGAACTGCCAGCACACGTGGCATGGTGTGGTGTTGAAAGTTAGTGATTCTTCTAAGTGACAAGTGAACATGACCACCTCAATAGTAGTAGCAGTAGGAGCAGTAGTAGCAGTAGTGGTATTCTTAATTCTTAATTAGCAGTAGTAGCAGTAGTGGTATTCTTAATTAGCAGTACTAGTAGCAGTAGTGTGTATGCTAAAAAATATTAATTTTAGTTGCTTTTGTAGTTAATGAGTAGTTAATGAGGAATGCGAAGTTTGTAGTTGGTACCATATTTGCTGTTGTACGTGTATATAAAACTTGGCCAACTTCAGAGGCTGGCCTACGCTCCAAATGCTTTTTATAAAATACAGACAACTGGGAGGAGTTTGTGGGAGGAGTTTGTGGGAGGAGCCGGAAGTAAGTGTGCCCATGTAGTATAAGTTCTAATGATGGCCACCAACACGGTTGTGGCGTGCCTCAGCTACACTGCAGGTGTGAAGGCCGAGTTCACAGAGAAGACTAATAATCATGGTGCACCCAGAGGCAGTTCTGTGTCGTCGAGACAATGACCCATGCTTGGCACATGACGAAGGCATCCTGGAGTCTCAATTCATACCTGGTAGTACAGTATGACCATGCTTGGCACATGACGAAGGCATCCTGGAGCCTCAATTCATACCTGGTAGTACTGTATAAATGAAGGCTAGCATTGGCCGAAACTTCAAGCGAGTAAATTTCAAGTTGATTATTGAGAAAGTCATTCAATAAACTTCGAAAATGCCTGACAAACTGAACACTTTTCTGGGACTCATACTCCAACCAAACTGGCCCTCCTCCTACGAGGCTCTGGCTATTCTTACATCTGCTAGATATGCAAGGCATTGGGAGGCAAGCTCATACATGTACCCTGAGGAGTCTCACAAAGCTTTGGGAGACATACCCTGAGGAGTCTCACAAGGCATTGGGAGACATACCCTGAGGAGTCCCACAAGGCATTGGGAGGCAAGCTCATACATGTACCCTGAGGAGTCCCACAAGGCATTGGGAGACATACCCTGAGGAGTCTCCCACGGCATTGGGAGACATACCCTGAGGAGTCCCACAAGGCATTGGGAGACATACCCTGAGGAGTCTCACAAGGCATTGGGAGGCATACCCTGAGGAGTCCCACAAGGCATTGGGAGACATACCCTGAGGAGTCTCCCACGGCATTGGGAGACATACCCTGAGGAGTCCCACAAGGCATTGGGAGACATACCCTGAGGAGTCCCACAAGGCATTGGGAGGCATACCCTGAGGAGTCTCACAAGGCATTGGGAGGCAAGCTCGCCAAACCCATGCCCTGAGGAGTCTCGCTATGTATCACCACTCTAAACCATCACAGCAAACAGTGCAGACTTGTTGAGACACATGTGTCTGGAAACAACGTATGGTAGTGTGGACTCGATGAAACGTCACTCCTGGAAACAGAGCATATGAGGATTGTACAGCAGCTGTCAAATAAATCTTTTCTCCGATAGCTAGCATAGGGGATCCAGAGTCTTCCCAACTGCAAGCTCTAGTTCTGCACATGTGGACCTCCTTCTTTCAAATAGAAGAATCCAAGTAAGTGCCACAGCTGACCTCCTGCCACTACATGAGGGATGTCTTCTTTCAAAAGGGGCAACAGTCAAATTAGTCTCTGACTAGTTTCTCGGGTTCATTAACATTAATGTTCTTTGTGTTCATGGTGGGTATCCATGTTGTTCTATGCTGTTTCTGTCTCACATTCTGTCACCCTACATCAGCATCTTCTGAGAAATGCAGCTGCAATAGATTTAATTAAAAGGGGGGATAGATATTACAATGTGTTAAAAAAATACTATGGTTACTATTTTGGAGCTCCATAAATTCTGCACATATCATTCCATGAACTTGATATATAAGCCCAAAAGATAGCTCTCTCTCTGTGTGCTCTCTTTTGATGCTAAAAATTGGTATAACCATGCCCAAGTTACAGGCAGTCAAAGTTGGAGACCTCAAAACCTGCATGCCATTATTTTCAACAGTTCTAGCTTCTAATTGGGGGAAGTGCTACACAGTTGATATTAGTACCAGTGGCTAGAGGAAGTCCTAATCTGTGTTTTCATCAAGTGTGAGTCCATGGTATTTTCTACCCACTTGTTCGACCATGTACTTAAATTTTAGCTCAACGAAAACACAGATTAGAGCTTCCTCTAGCCACTGGAACTAATTTCAACTGTCTAGCACTTTCTAATTAAGAGCTAGAACTGTTGGGGATATGGGCATGCAGGTTTTGAGGTCTCCAACTTGACTGCCTGTAACTTGGGCATGGTTATATCTATGCAACAAATTTTAGCATCAAAAGAGAGCACACAGAGAGAGCTATCTTTAGAGCTATATATCTAGTTCATAGAATGAACTTTGCAGAATTTATGGAGCTCCTAAGTCGTAACCACAGTTTATTTAACTCGCTGTAAAAATATAGTACATACTGTAGGCCCCATTTTAATTTTAAAGCTTGTTAACTACTCCAGCACTATGCAGCAGTTCTCTCTCCTCTACTGACTGTGCAGCAGTTCTCTCTCCTCTACCGACTGTGCAGCCAGTTCTCTCTCCTCTACTGACTGTGCAGAAGTTCTCTCTCCTCTACTGACTATGCAGCCAGTTCTCTCTCCTCTACTGACTATGCAGAAGTTCTCTCTCCTCTACTGACTATGCAGCAGTTCTCTCTCCTCTACTGACTGTGCAGCCAGTTCTCTCTCCTCTACTGACTATGCAGCCAGTTCTCTCTCCTCTACTGACTGTGCAGCATTTCTCTCTCCTCTACTGACTATGCAGCAGTTCTCTCTCCTCTACTGACTGTGCAGCAGTTCTCTCTCCTCTACTGACTATGCAGCAGTTCTCTCTCCTCTACTGACTGTGCAGCAGTTCTCTCTCCTCTACTGACTATGCAGCAGTTCTCTCTCCTCTACTGACTGTGCAGCCAGTTCTCTCTCCTCTACTGACTATGCAGCAGTTCTCTCCTCTACTGACTGTGCAGCAGTTCTCTCTCCTCAACTGACTGTGCAGCCAGTTCTCTCTCCTCTACTGACTGTGCAGCCAGTTCTCTCTCCTCTACTGACTATGCAGCCAGTTCTCTCTCCTCTACTGACTATGCAGCCAGTTCTCTCTCCTCTACTGACTATGCAGCAGTTCTCTCTCCTCTACTGACTATGCAGCCAGTTCTCTCTCCTCTACTGACTGTGCAGCCAGTTCTCTCTCCTCGACTGACTATGCAGCCAGTTCTCTCTCCTCTACTGACTATGCAGCAGTTCTCTCTCCTCTACTGACTGTGCAGCCAGTTCTCTCTCCTCTACTGACTGTGCAGTCAGTTCTCTCTCCTCTACTGACTGTGCAGCCAGTTCTCTCTCCTCTACTGACTATGCAGCCAGTTCTCTCTCCTCTACTGACTATGCAGCAGTTCTCTCTCCTCTACTGACTATGCAGCAGTTATCTCTCCTCTACTGACTGTGCAGCCAGTTCTCTCTCCTCTACTGACTATGCAGCCAGTTCTCTCTCCTCTACTGACTATGCAGCAGTTCTCTCTCCTCTACTGACTGTGCAGCCAGTTCTCTCTCCTCTACTGACTATGCAGCCAGTTCTCTCTCCTCTACTGACTATGCAGCCAGTTCTCTCTCCTCTACTGACTATGCAGCAGTTCTCTCTCCTCTACTGACTGTGCAGCCAGTTTTCTCTCCTCTACTGACTGTGCAGCCAGTTCTCTCACCTCTACTGACTGTGCAGCAGTTCTCTCTCCTCTACTGACTGTACAGCTACTTCTCTCCCTCCCTCTCTATCTACTTACTGATTATGTGACGATGAATTCCTTTTACAATATATACTTCATACGTCCAACAGCTGACCTGCTCATATTTTTACAGGTAAACATCTAATGCTATATATACATCGCAAATGTTTGGTAGAGATGTAACCTTCCAACCAGCAGCTCCCTAGTGGGGGGTGCACACACACACACACACACACACACACCTGGCTTAGATCCATGCATGTAGACTTGTCTGCTGTTTTCATAGTCTCCTACGGGCTAAATGTGAGGGTGGACACATTTAACAATAACAGCAACAGCAACAGCAACAGCAACAGTGTTGCATGATATATTGTGTAGTTCAAAACGATCAAATAAAGTTCACAGAATGTCAATTCTGTACACATACTTTCAATAGGTTCTTCATTACATCATCATGACATAATGAGGATTACTACTGTAGATGGCCTCTAATTATTGCCCTAGCCCTAGCCACCGCCCTTGCATAACCCTAGCCACTGCCCTGGCTTAACCCTAGCCATTGCCCATTGCCCTGGTCCTAACCCTAGCCACTGCCCTGGGCCTAACCCTAGCCACTGCCCTGACCCTAGCCACTGCCCTGGTCCTAACCCTAGCCACTGGCCTGGTCCTAACCCTAGCCACTGCCCTGGTCCTAACCCTAGCCACTGCCCTGGCCCTAACCCTAGCCACTGCCCTGGTCCTGACCC
This sequence comes from Cladorhizidae sp. MBARI D1340-BT2, assembly GCA_028752905.1. Taxonomy (NCBI): domain Eukaryota; kingdom Metazoa; phylum Porifera; class Demospongiae; order Poecilosclerida; family Cladorhizidae; species Cladorhizidae sp. MBARI D1340-BT2. The sequence continues at coordinate 33,399,764 of JAQNBH010000015.1, forward strand.
TAGCCACTGCCCTGGCCCTAACCCTAGCCACTGCCCTGGCTCTAACCACTGCCCTGGTCCTAACCCTAGCCACTGCCCTGGTCCTGACCCTAGCCACTGCCCTGGCCCTAACCCTAGCCACTGCCCTGGTCCTAACCCTAGCCACTGCCCTGGTCTCCTGACCCTAGCCACTGCCCTGGCCCTAACCCTAGCCACTGCCCTGGCTCTAACCACTGCCCTGGTCCTAACCCTAGCCACTGCCCTGGTAGCCACTGCCCTGGCCCTAACCCTAGCCACTGCCCTGGGCCTAACCCTAGCCACTGCCCTGACCCTAGCCACTGCCCTGGTCCTAACCCTAGCCACTGGCCTGGTCCTAACCCTAGCCACTGCCCTGATCCTAACCCTAGCCACTGCCCTGGGCCTAACCCTAGCCACTGCCCTGGTCCTAACCCTAGCCACTGCCCTGGCTCTAACCCTAGCCACTGCCCTGACCCTAGCCACTGCCCTGGTCCTAACCCTAGCCACTGCCCTGGCTCTGACCCTAGCTGATGGCCTAATGTCAGTACTGATATGTGCAATATTGATGGTCATGAAGAAGTAGTCAGAATTACAACAAGAGGAGGTAGTCAATGGCAACCCCACCCACCTTGCAAAATCATCTTATTGATTTGATTTGTTTGTTATGAACTTACTACATCAGGATGAGTCAAGTTAGGAAGATGTGAGAGTTGGGAGAAAAACCTTTTCTCGATGGTGACAAACTGCTCCTAGGTATCCAAGAAAAAAGTAGTGCTTTGTAACACAACAGAAGGGGTTAAATCCAAGTATGCAAAATATGACACCAAATGTTGACACAGCACAAGGGGTTAATCCCAGTATGCAACAAGAATGTTTACAACACAACAAACTTTATAAACAGAAGGGGTTAATACCAGAATATAACCACCCTATCCACACTAGGAATGTAACATTTCCACAACACCCAAAACAACTTGCATCTCTGCTAAGTTCCTTCACCACTTGTGAGAATCAAATCAAACACTTTGAAAAAGAAGCTGAAATCCTTTTTCTGGGAATAGTTCATAAATAACTTTAATTCTGATTTACCATGCACTTGGCACTATCTTTGTCCATGCAGTAAATGTTTTTCATTACCATATCCAATTAACTATTCTCACCTATAAGGCTGAGCTGGTAAGCCTTCAGCACACTCTCATCCTTTGTATATACATTATTTTGATGCTATTATACAGTGCTGTAAAATCATATATAATAATAATATATAATAATAATAAATATCTCCTGCATTACGCTACCTGCTCGTGTCTAGTGTGAATTGGGATTAAGTGATATTGTGACATACCTGCAGTGACTTCATCTGAGTCTTAAGTTCAGTGGCTCTTAGCATGACATCCCCAGGAACATCCTGGCCCTATATAATGCATGGTAGTCCACTAATAATTAATGGGAATAAAACCTACCTCCTTTATAACTTGGACATTCAAAGCTTTTCTCTCTCGTTTAAGAGCTGTGATTTCCTTTTGACGCTTCTCATACTCTTCAGCGGTTGCAAACTGCCATGGAGAAGAATCAAAAAATTATTGGCAAATCGTAGCAATATCAGGTAATGATCGCCACAAATAAAACACGCATACTAACCAGAACATCCGCATTCAAAGCTGTTCTTCTGTCTATAATGTTTTGTTTTAATCTCTCTCTATCTCCCTTTAGATAGGTGCGTCCCATTGCAACTATATTTTGTTTAATATCAATCTCAAGTTCCTTCCTTGCAGTAGACGTCGTGTGCAAGGAATTAAAGGCGTGACAATCCAGCATTATTTGCCTCTTGGCGAGCTCCAGACAATAACGATAGCTGATTATTAGCTTGACACGCACAGCCAGACTCATATCGAAAAGCTAAGGTAAAGGTAAAAGTCGTCTCTCTCAGAACAGTGAATTGATAGCGACCCCTTACCCAATACCAGTGCCCAAAGTGTCTCTAATGTGCTTATAAGTTGCGCACACAAACAATTAGCATGGTCAACTATACAGTGGTCATTTTGTCGGATTGTTGCAGTGTTTTTAGCTGCCTTCTCCCTCTCCGAAGTAAGTAGTCGATCATAATAGTGTCCGTTTTCTTGATTTTAGCACTTTTCCTGAACTCCTGCTGCACGATAAGCTTCGTCTGCTCGGGTTTACTCCGACAGGCACCTAGAAAGTGCTTGTACAACTTTAGAACTTCTCTTTGAAGTTGGGTCCTTCTTACTGCCATAACTCTCCCTCAAATTAGCACTCAGTACTGTGTGTTTTTTGCCAGGTCATGTGCTATTAGGGGTCAGAGGTCGTTCTAAAGTTGGTGACTTCATAGAATGTCTGAATCATACTTGGAATCGTCTTTCTTCCCTCTACTTCCATTTCACCCCAAGTCAAGTCAAGTCACCCCATCTTCTGCTTCCTTGTCTTCTTGCCCTCCTACGAACCAACCCTCCATTCCCTTCAAAACCACACCCACCACCAGTTCTAGTTCTGCCCTCACTACCAGTTCCCTCGTCCCCCCATCATCTGGGTCTATCAACTGCCCATCGCCTACTCATGTGTCCGCATCATCCCGGGACCCCTCTTTTTCACCTACTATGTTCGATAAGATCATCTCCTCTGGATGCATCATTAAGAGTCAGCAGAGAGGAGAATTAGATCTCTCGCATTCCCAACTCTGTAGTGAACTAACTACTATTTTGCACCAAAGACCAGGTTCCTTCCTGATGAAGTATGGGAAGTATTTAGGCCAGCAAGACCTCGCATACTTTGATAGTATTCCACAGAGAAATGATTTTGAGGTGAATTTCAGAGTGCAAAAACTCAAAGAAGCTCTGGGGCGTTCCTCTAAATCTTGTTTGAAGAAGTTAAGAAATCGACGCTACGAGTATATGAGGCAACTTATGGATGGACGTGCGTACTTCACCAAGGAAGAAATGCGTCAAAGAAACCCTCTGTTATATGATTTCTACGTAGGCCAGTACTTGACAGAAGAGGAGCAAAGAGATGAGAAAGCGTACACTGATATGTCGCTGTCATCTATGATCCTGAGTCAGATGGAGCAGGACAGGACAGCGCAACTGCTCGAGAAACAAAAAAGAAGCGAGCTCGACCAACTGTCGTTGGAAAAGAGAGAAAGAGAAGACCTGTTCAGCAGTAGTGACGGAAAATTAACCCCTCTCAGGGGGCACTGTTCGAAAAAAGCATCTCTGAGTGCAATGGAGCTGAATTCTGATCCAGCTACAGCTGAAAGGGAAAAGTGCATGCTACGGCAAGAGTTCCTGGCAGCTATGCAGGCCAACTTTCTGGATGGAAAAGACGAGGGCTTCGATTACTCTAAAATTGATACTGACGAGCAGTACGATTCCCTGGATATGAGGGAGAGGGATGAAGAGGATGGTTACTTTGACGAGGAGGAACCCTCGTGGTGCGAGGTAGAAAATGGGACTGATTTACACTCGGGTGATGAAGAAGATTTCAATTTGAAGGGGATGCACCTGGATTCAGAGGCTCAAACTTATTTAGACTGAAAGATATTGCAACACAATGATGTGTTTCCCTCCCCCCCTTCTTTTGGAGAGCATTATTTTTCTGCTTCTAGGACAGGGGTTAGGCATGTGCTTGGCAATGTTGCAAGCATAATAACATGGCCTTGTTCAGTTTGGTAACTTCAAAGCTAGCCACTGTTTTTTTTGTGAGGACTAGGACTATACCACAAAGCATAGAGCTATAGTGCCCTATTGATTCTCACAGGACTACTTGTAGAGGAGCTTGTCAGACAAGATCTCATCTTGTTCATGGTGCTCCATCACTCAATGATGTGTCAGTGTTTGCACTAGGCTTCCATATGCTTGCGGGCAAACGCCTTGCCTCAAACCTATAGTGTTCATTTTCTTAGAACAACGTGTTGGAGGCTAAGTCTGGCATGATATAAAACCAAGTGTGTGCAGTTCAAATTACATGATACTTTATTGCAATGTTTTCACCATATTATGAATAATGTAGTGTCCTATTTGTGATGGACATGCTAGATCCAGTGGGAGGAATGGATTCTTCCCGATGAATAATATTCTTCAATCATTCCAACCTGGTTGAAGACGTCGCCTCTTTTGCGTCTCTTGTACTTGCATACAACCACCATATAGAAACACACTCCCAATCCTGCTAAAAGGGTAAGGATAAGGTAGAACCAGAAGGAACACGAGTAGCCAGTGAGGGACTGGAATGGGTAGGTCGTGATAGGCGTCCACGAGAACAGGTACTGGAGAAGAGCTGAGAGGAGAGAGAAGAGTCCTTGGAAGGAAAAGAAGAGTCCTATCAGAAGTCCTCGCATGTTGTAGGGAGCTTGTGCACATATGAACTCGAAACCTATACAGATTGAAATATAAACCTCGATCACGACTGTTGACTAGGCCAAATATGTAACAGGTAGGTTGATATTAAGGAGTCGAATCCTTTGAATTGCATAATTTATTTAAAAATATTCTCAGCAATTCAATGTCTCCGTGAGTGAGAAAGTGAGAGAGTATACTATTGAAGGTGTTTATCACAATTTTAATTATAGTGCTTGGAGCAAACTTACTGGGAACGTAGAGTAAAATCTCTGCGAGAGTCACCAGCACCATTGGCAGGAAAAGCCAGAGGCCACTCAATGTTTCCCTCTCTTCGGAGAATCCCCCAGTGGCAAACATGCACTCATCATGAGCTTCTGAGGAACTGAAATAGTGATCAACTATACCCTCTAGTGCAAACAAACTCAGGACACTCATAAATGTTAGGATAGCACCCAATCCTAAGCATTTCAGAATGCTAGGTTGTAACAGAATGTGTCTAAGAATTGGTATGATCACCAGATCCAGAAGTGGCACCAGCAGAAGGAGAAGTATAACATTCAGGGCATTAAGTGAGGAGACTTCTAAGCCACAATTTTTCCAATGCACAGCTAGCTGAGGAACATCTGCCACGTGGCTTTGGGTCAAGCTGAGCGTGTTGATAACCTGAATAAAGATAGAGGGGGATATTATAAGCAACTTTTCATTGTATGTTAAGCAATGTATTGTCGAAAAATTTACTGACCCCTGAATGTGGTAGGATTAGTAACCCCACAGCAACAAGCACTAGCAAAACACTGAAGAATGTTCGAACATCTTCCACCTGCTCAGTTTCATACTTGCCTCCATACCTCTTTTTGGCCAAGTCCAGTCGACTGCAGTTAGAAAAATCTATCTCATGTCTCACCGAGCTTGGCACGTGCTGCTGAGAAGGCATATTGATGACATACATAAGCACTCTGGCGATTTGTGTGAGAGGGTTGCCTTGTTTGCTGCAAGGCTCCAGCACAAACCAATCTTTGAAGAGAGCATCCAGAAGTAGAGCAGTTGTCAGACATATCAGTCCTATTCCTGCCTGAATTAAGATACCCAGCTCTAGCTCGGCAGCACAATAGCGTGGGACCGAAACCACAACGACTCCGACCTTCATAGTCCAGTACCACCAGTACAAAAATGAAGTGTAGTGAACATGAGAGCCACCCTGCAGCTGGTCCAATCCAAATGGGATAATGTTAGACATGAAACACATATATGAGATACTCAGAAGTAAAAATGCTATAGGAAGCACAATATAGCAATTGATGGAATTCATCTTGTTGTCGTAGTTGTCCAAGGAGAAGGACACCCCAAGGAGAGCGAAGCTCGTCCAACCACACCAGAGGCTGAATCGCACCACATTGTGTCTGCCGATGTAAGTGTCTGCTATATGTCCAGCCAGTGGAAACAGCATCTGAGTTATTCCATAAATGACCAGCACTCTTGTTAAGATATAATCTGAACCAAGAATGACCTGTAGCATTTCTGCTGTGACTCCAAATATTGCCATGGAGTAGAGAGCATTCAGGAGCAATACTATAACTGTGGATTTACTCCAGAAGAAGTGATTATGGTAGATAGCGCTGCATTGAAATTTCCTTGCTGAGCAAATGATGTACTGAGTTCGACATCCATCTTTCAAAGCAGAGTAGCTGTTGGTTATCTTGTTCTTGATGGAGCTGCAGGGAGATTCCTTGTGGGCAGTTACAACTGTGCAATGCGGTAGTGGATAAATAGATGAATACCTGGAGCTTTCCCACCTTTCCCAACTTTCTTCTTTCCATAATTCTGGTTGAGACTGGTAGGCACCATACATAGCTAATTTGTTACTGGAAAATCTCGCTACCTATATAGGAGAACTCCCCCGGTTTGCGCATGCTTGTGACCGATATTACGTGCGTACACGTCACTCGTTGATTACCCACCGATCGGTCGCCTCCCAATTCGTCCCCGAGAAGTGGACTGTTTGTTATAACCGTATCCTTGTGTCAGTGCGGCATCGGAGAGCTCTAACGCAGTAAAGTCGCCGTCTTAAATATGAACGCCCGCGCAGGTATATCAATTCGAGTGTCGTACGGCGAAGAACGTTTTAAACGACCATACCTGAGACGGTCATTGACTTTTGAGGGGTCTGGTTATCCTAAGTCTCAACTTAATTTTGCAGCAGGGCCAAGAAAAATGGACCAAGAAAAATGGACAGACCATAACATTTCTTGTCAGCATATTATAGCTTTTGTTGGCGTGACGCACACTTCACTACGAGTCCCACTCTGACAGGGTTATTTATGCACCCTGGCTTCATGATGTGGAATAAACCGGTGAGATTGACAATAGGTGGATTGGAGTAGAGCATCCTCTGATGATGAATATCCCACCAGACAAATCCTTAAAGCTGGCATTGGTGTAATCTGTATAGATATTTAGGTGTAGTGCTAAGAGACTGATCTGAAAGTACATGTAGCATGGACTCTTAAGACACTAAATAACTGTTCTTGTACTTATCTAGTTGCTGCGAGTTAAGGAGAAGCTAAATGGCAGAGTAAGGAAATTATATTCTGCCGATTTGCTTCTGTGGAGTTGGTGGAAATCAAACTTAAAGTACATCAGTAGAAAGATCTTGAAATAAGAAGGCCAAAGGACAACAAAATTATGGACATTACAGTACATGTATACCATGAATAATTCATGATAATGGATATCATCCTCCTCATTTAGAACTGGGCTTGGCTCTTAGATATCTCAAAGAAGATGCTTCAATCAGAAGCCTTCCTTATATTTTGGTGGGGAAAGGAAAGAGTCGGGTATCTCTAGCATGCACAACTCGTGAAGCAGGAATTTCACTATCCACTAAATGTGAGGGGGGGAAGATCGGCATGTATATCCCACTCTGAATTGCTGATGCAACTTTTCACATCGAACAATAAATAGCATAATTTTGTTTCCATGATCTTGAATGTAATCAAAGGGAACACTGCATGTACGATTGGTATATATATATATATATGAATGTTATATCAGTACAGGACAAGCCTGCATATATTTATATGTAAAACTTTCATAAGGCAAATTGAGGTGAGCTGGATCAGTATGATCCATTCACTTCCATTTCTATATAAAAAAGGTAATGTTTGTAACAACTATATATATACAGCAACAACACAACAATAAAAATAACTAACAGTGAAGGATTATGTGTTAAGAGTTAAATGCCACTGTTAATGCAAACTGATAGACAGACACACCTCGAGATCTTCAGTTAAAATGCACTTTTGGAGTTTGTGAGTGAAGCAAGCCTCAACTGGGTTGCAGGGTGTTGCCATGCATGGAGGGGAAATTAAAAAATGTTACCATGCACTGCTATACACACCTGGCTCTCTGAGCACCGGGGCATTCACCCGTAATTATAAACGAGTCGCCTAACCGAAACAATGAATGAACAATCATGTATCCATGTGCTCTGAGTGGAAAACTGCAGTAATTGGCATTCTGAATAAGCTGAACCTTGTTTTTGACTCCTACCTGTCTTGTTATTCATCCTAGATCACGCACACACAGTCATGCTCAATAGTGTATATATATATATACATACAAGCATAGTCGTACTCAATATTATATATATACAAGCATAGTCGTACTCAATAAACATAGTTATGCTCAATACATAATATTATATGTACAAGCATTCAGTCATTCTCAATATATAATATACAAGCACAGTCATGCTCATATACAAGCATTCAATCATTCTCAATATTATATAATTATACAAGCACAGTCATGCTCAATATTATATATATATATATGGCCTGAAAGGTGAAAGACTTGGTACAAATATGGAATATATTATACACAATTCTAATTTAGACGAGCCCAGACACAGTACCAAACATAGGGCATATTCCTGTGTATTTAGCGACTGTGGATAAAAAGCAGTCACGAAACGAATTTAAGAAGGGTAACTAATGGTATCCACGTGGATTTTGCTGTTGGAGTTTTATAAAAGAGAGATGGATGATTGGAAAGACAGACATATGAGTGGAGATCTGCAAAGGGAAATTCCCATATTATATCACACAGTTGACTAGTGTTCCCTACAGAGACCAGATGAGATGTATCGATCGAAGAATCGTCTTCCACACTGCTCTAGAGAACTAAACAAAGACACTAACATCATGTCTTCATACCGAAATACAAGCAAGAACAATGGTTAACAAACGCTTATGATGATGGCCCATGTTTGGCAGTCTACATATATACTTGCACAAATTCCAGGATGTAGAAACTAGTGTCTACTAGCTCTGCATAGGTTCTAACTGTCAAGGCGAGAGATGGCTGGTCTCCAAGACAGGTGTAGCCAACACAATAAATAACATGTGTGCACATACATTTCTTAGTCCTAACTTCACAAGGCCTGCTTGAAAACCTTGTATGTATGCAAACATCCCAATACCCCCCCCCCCCCATTAGCTAGATATTGACTCCATACTGTCAGCTATCAGTGTCAACACACTGCTATATATACAGAACTCTTCAAGGAATCCAAGAATGAAATATATGGTGTACCAAGATCATGTATGCATGCTTGTATATATGTAGTACATATATAGTTATACATACATACACAGGGGAATGCAGAGATATCCTAGTGTAGGTAAATATAATGTATGTAGTGCTGGAGATTAAATATACAGGAGAATACAGAGATATCCTATATAGTGTATAGGTAAATATAATGCATGTAGTGCTACATGCTGGATATTAAATATACAGGAGAATACAGAGATATCCTAGTGTATAGGTAAATATAATGCATGTATATAGTGGCTAGAGATTAAATATACAGGAGAATACACAGATATCCTAGTGTAGATATCCTAGTGTAGGTAAATATAATTAAATATACAGGAGAATACAGAGATATCCTAGTGTATAGGTAAATATAATGCACGTAGTGCTGGAGATTAAATATACAGGAGAATACAGAGATATCCTACCTAGTGTCTAGATAAATATAATGCATATTGCTTGAGATCAAATATCCTATATTGGGAGATGAGGTTAAGAAGTGGCTGACCATCTACACTAAGCCATCTACACCAGGGTATCTCATATCACCACAATTCAATATTGTTGTATTGCAGGTCTGAACCTGCTCAGAATCATTCTTTCGTGTCCTCTTCACATCGTCTCTCTCTCTATTAAAAAAAAATAATTAGGCTCCTCACAGGTCCTCAGATATACATACTGAATTTAATATAATGTCTTTGATTGCAAGACATAAATGCATACATTTACTGAAGACAAAAAGACAATGCCCCCACAATAACTGTATACCAGGAATTACAGATATCATGCTTATGCAAGTTCTTCAGCCATCATGCAACAATCTTGGGTGTGAAGTGGTGCTTGGGCTGGAAGGTGACCAGTCCGTACGTGAGCCACAACATCATGACTGGCTGTAGCAGGGAGACGAGCAATACGAAGTAGTTGCGGAGTCTGCTGGCCTCTTCCGTCACATGCACAGAGAGCCGCAGAGATTGCACCTGAACACAGACAGCATAGGAAAGCATTAGGGTTATTAATTGTGCAGTGGCTAGCTAGGGTTATTAATTGTGCAGTGGCTAGCTAGGGTTATTAACTCATACAGTGACTAGCTAGGGTTATTAACTCATACAGTGACTAGCTAGGGTTATTAACTCATACAGTGGCTAGCTAGGGTTATTAACTCATACAGTGACTAGCTAGGGTTATTAACTCATACAGTGACTAGCTAGGGTTATTAACTCATACAGTGACTAGCTAGGGTTATTAACCCATACAGTGGCTAGCTAGGGTTATTAACTCATACAGTGGCTAGCTAGGGTTATTAACTCATACAGTGACTAGCTAGGGTTATTAACTCATACAGTGACTAGCTAGGGTTATTAACTCATACAGTGGCTAGCTAGGGTTATTAACTCATACAGTGGCTAGCTAGGGTTATTAACTCATACAGTGACTAGCTAGGGTTATTAACCCATACAGTGACTAGCTAGGGTTATTAACCCATACAGTGGCTAGCTAGGGTTATTAACTCATACAGTGACTAGCTAGGGTTATTAACTCATACAGTGGCTAGCTAGGGTTATTAACTCATACAGTGGTTAGCTAGGGTTATTAACTCATACAGTGACTAGCTAGGGTTATTAACTCATACAGTGGTTAGCTAGGGTTATTAACTCATACAGTGGCTAGCTAGGGTTATTAACCCATACAGTGGCTAGCTAGGGTTATTAACTCATACAGTGGCTAGCTAGGGTTATTAACTCATACAGTGGCTAGCTAGGGTTATTAACTCATACAGTGACTAGGTTATTAACTCATACAGTGACTAGCTAGGGTTATTAACTCATACAGTGGCTAGCTAGGGTTATTAACTCATACAGTGGCTAGCTAGGGTTATTAACTCATACAGTGGCTAGCTAGGGTTATTAACTCATACAGTGACTAGCTAGGGTTATTAACTCATACAGTGACTAGCTAGGGTTATTAACTCATACAGTGACTAGCTAGGGTTATTAACTCATACAGTGACTAGCTAGGGTTATTAACTCATACAGTGGCTAGCTAGGGTTATTAACTCGTACAGTGACTAGCTAGGGTTATTAACTCATACAGTGGCTAGCTAGGGTTATTAACCCATACAGTGGCTAGCTAGGGTTATTAACTCATACAGTGACTAGCTAGGGTTATTAACTCATACAGTGACTAGCTAGGGTTATTAACTCATACAGTGACTAGCTAGGGTTATTAACTCATACAGTGACTAGCTAGGGTTATTAACTCATACAGTGGCTAGCTAGGGTTATTAACTCATACAGTGGCTAGCTAGGGTTATTAACTCATACAGTGACTAGCTAGGGTTATTAACTCATACAGTGACTAGCTAGGGTTATTAACTCATACAGTGGCTAGCTAGGGTTATTAACTCATACAGTGGCTAGCTAGGGTTATTAACTCATACAGTGGCTAGCTAGGGTTATTAACTCATACAGTGGCTAGCTAGGGTTATTAACTCATACAGTGGCTAGCTAGGGTTATTAACTCATACAGTGACTAGCTAGGGTTATTAACTCATACAGTGACTAGCTAGGGTTATTAACTCATACAGTGGCTAGCTAGGGTTATTAACTCATACAGTGGCTAGCTAGGGTTATTAACTCATACAGTGGCTAGCTAGGGTTATTAACCCATACAGTGGCTAGCTAGGGTTATTAACTCATACAGTGGCTAGCTAGGGTTATTAACTCATACAGTGGCTAGCTAGGGTTATTAACCCATACAGTGACTAGCTAGGGTTATTAACTCATACAGTGGCTAGCTAGGGTTATTAACTCATACAGTGGCTAGCTAGGGTTATTAACTCATACAGTGACTAGCTAGGGTTATTAACTCATACAGTGACTAGCTAGGGTTATTAACTCATACAGTGGCTAGCTAGGGTTATTAACCCATACAGTGACTAGCTAGGGTTATTAACTCATACAGTGGCTAGCTAGGGTTATTAACTCATACAGTGGCTAGCTAGGGTTATTAACTCATACAGTGGCTAGCTAGGGTTATTAACTCATACAGTGGCTAGCTAGGGTTATTAACTCATACAGTGACTAGCTAGGGTTATTAACTCATACAGTGGCTAGCTAGGGTTATTAACTCATACAGTGACTAGCTAGGGTTATTAACTCATACAGTGACTAGCTAGGGTTATTAACTCATACAGTGACTAGCTAGGGTTATTAACTCATACAGTGACTAGCTAGGGTTATTAACCCATACAGTGGCTAGCTAGGGTTATTAACTCATACAGTGGCTAGCTAGGGTTATTAACTCATACAGTGACTAGCTAGGGTTATTAACTCATACAGTGACTAGCTAGGGTTATTAACTCATACAGTGGCTAGCTAGGGTTATTAACTCATACAGTGACTAGCTAGGGTTATTAACTCATACAGTGGCTAGCTAGGGTTATTAACTCATACAGTGACTAGCTAGGGTTATTAACTCATACAGTGGCTAGCTAGGGTTATTAACCCATACAGTGGCTAGCTAGGGTTATTAACTCATACAGTGGCTAGCTAGGGTTATTAACTCATACAGTGACTAGCTAGGGTTATTAACTCATACAGTGGCTAGCTAGGGTTATTAACTCATACAGTGACTAGCTAGGGTTATTAACTCATACAGTGGCTAGCTAGGGTTATTAACTCATACAGTGACTAGCTAGGGTTATTAACTCATACAGTGGCTAGCTAGGGTTATTAACTCATACAGTGACTAGCTAGGGTTATTAACTCATACAGTGACTAGCTAGGGTTATTAACTCATACAGTGACTAGCTAGGGTTATTAACTCATACAGTGGCTAGCTAGGGTTATTAACCCATACAGTGGCTAGCTAGGGTTATTAACTCATGCAGTGACTAGCTAGGGTTATTAACTCATACAGTGACTAGCTAGGGTTATTAACTCATACAGTGGCTAGCTAGGGTTATTAACCCATACAGTGGCTAGCTAGGGTTATTAACTCATGCAGTGACTACCTAGGGTTATTAACTCATACAGTGGCTAGCTAGGGTTATTAACCCATACAGTGGTTAGCTAGGGTTATTAACTCATGCAGTGGCTAGCTAGGGTTATTAACTCATACAGTGACTAGCTAGGGTTATTAACTGATACAGTGACTAGCTAGGGTTATTAACTGATACAGTGACTAGCTAGGGTTATTAACCCATACAGTGGCTAGCTAGGGTTATTAACTCATGCAGTGGCTAGGTTATTAACTCATACAGTGACTAGCTAGGGTTATTAACTCATACAGTGACTAGCTAGGGTTATTAACTCATACAGTGACTAGCTAGGGTTATTAACTCATACAGTGGCTAGCTAGGGTTATTAACTCATACAGTGACTAGCTAGGGTTATTAACTGATACAGTGACTAGCTAGGGTTATTAACTGATACAGTGACTAGCTAGGGTTATTAACCCATACAGTGGCTAGCTAGGGTTATTAACTCATGCAGTGGCTAGGTTATTAACTCATACAGTGACTAGCTAGGGTTATTAACTCATACAGTGACTAGCTAGGGTTATTAACTCATGCAGTGGCTAGGTTATTAACTCATACAGTGACTAGCTAGGGTTATTAACTCATACAGTGGCTAGCTAGGGTTATTAACTCATACAGTGACTAGCTAGGGTTATTAACTCATACAGTGACTAGCTAGGGTTATTAACTCATACAGTGACTAGCTAGGGTTATTAACTGATACAGTGACTAGCTAGGGTTATTAACCCATACAGTGGCTAGCTAGGGTTATTAACTCATGCAGTGGCTAGGTTATTAACTCATACAGTGACTAGCTAGGGTTATTAACTCATACAGTGACTAGCTAGGGTTATTAACTCATACAGTGGCTAGCTAGGGTTATTAACTGATACAGTGGCTAGCTAGGGTTATTAACTCATACAGTGGTTAGCTAGGGTTATTAACTCATACAGTGGCTAGCTAGGGTTATTAACTCATACAGTGGCTAGCTAGGGTTATTAACTCATACAGTGACTAGCTAGGGTTATTAACTCATACAGTGGCTAGCTAGGGTTATTAACTCATACAGTGACTAGCTAGGGTTATTAACTCATACAGTGGTTAGCTAGGGTTATTAACTCATACAGTGGCTAGCTAGGGTTATTAACTCATACAGTGACTAGCTAGGGTTATTAACTCATACAGTGACTAGCTAGGGTTATTAACTCATACAGTGACTAGCTAGGGTTATTAACTCATACAGTGGCTAGCTAGGGTTATTAACTCATACAGTGGCTAGCTAGGGTTATTAACCCATACAGTGGCTAGCTAGGGTTATTAACTCATACAGTGACTAGCTAGGGTTATTAACTCATACAGTGACTAGCTAGGGTTATTAACTCATACAGTGGCTAGCTAGGGTTATTAACTCATACAGTGACTAGCTAGGGTTATTAACTCATACAGTGACTAGCTAGGGTTATTAACTCATACAGTGGCTAGCTAGGGTTATTAACTCATACAGTGGCTAGCTAGGGTTATTAACTCATACAGTGACTAGCTAGGGTTATTAACTCATACAGTGACTAGCTAGGGTTATTAACTCATACAGTGACTAGCTAGGGTTATTAACTCATACAGTGGCTAGCTAGGGTTATTAACTCATACAGTGGCTAGCTAGGGTTATTAACTCATACAGTGGCTAGCTAGGGTTATTAACTCATACAGTGGCTAGCTAGGGTTATTAACCCATACAGTGGCTAGCTAGGGTTATTAACTCATACAGTGGCTAGCTAGGGTTATTAACTCATACAGTGGCTAGCTAGGGTTATTAACCCATACAGTGACTAGCTAGGGTTATTAACTCATACAGTGGCTAGCTAGGGTTATTAACTCATACAGTGGCTAGCTAGGGTTATTAACTCATACAGTGACTAGCTAGGGTTATTAACTCATACAGTGACTAGCTAGGGTTATTAACTCATACAGTGGCTAGCTAGGGTTATTAACTCATACAGTGGCTAGCTAGGGTTATTAACTCATACAGTGACTAGCTAGGGTTATTAACTCATACAGTGGCTAGCTAGGGTTATTAACTCATACAGTGACTAGCTAGGGTTATTAACTCATACAGTGGCTAGCTAGGGTTATTAACTCATACAGTGGCTAGCTAGGGTTATTAACTCATACAGTGACTAGCTAGGGTTATTAACTCATACAGTGACTAGCTAGGGTTATTAACTCATACAGTGGCTAGCTAGGGTTATTAACTCATACAGTGGCTAGCTAGGGTTATTAACCCATACAGTGACTAGCTAGGGTTATTAACCCATACAGTGGCTAGCTAGGGTTATTAACTCATACAGTGGCTAGCTAGGGTTATTAACTCATACAGTGACTAGCTAGGGTTATTAACTCATACAGTGACTAGCTAGGGTTATTAACTCATACAGTGGCTAGCTAGGGTTATTAACTCATACAGTGGCTAGCTAGGGTTATTAACTCATACAGTGGCTAGCTAGGGTTATTAACCCATACAGTGACTAGCTAGGGTTATTAACTCATACAGTGGCTAGCTAGGGTTATTAACTCATACAGTGGCTAGCTAGGGTTATTAACTCATACAGTGGCTAGCTAGGGTTATTAACTCATACAGTGGTTAGCTAGGGTTATTAACTCATACAGTGACTAGCTAGGGTTATTAACTCATACAGTGACTAGCTAGGGTTATTAACTCATACAGTGACTAGCTAGGGTTATTAACTCATACAGTGACTAGCTAGGGTTATTAACTCATACAGTGGCTAGCTAGGGTTATTAACTCATACAGTGACTAGCTAGGGTTATTAACTCATACAGTGACTAGCTAGGGTTATTAACTCATACAGTGACTAGCTAGGGTTATTAACTCATACAGTGGTTAGCTAGGGTTATTAACTCATACAGTGGCTAGCTAGGGTTATTAACCCATACAGTGGCTAGCTAGGGTTATTAACTCATACAGTGGCTAGCTAGGGTTATTAACTCATACAGTGGCTAGCTAGGGTTATTAACTCATACAGTGACTAGGTTATTAACTCATACAGTGACTAGCTAGGGTTATTAACTCATACAGTGGCTAGCTAGGGTTATTAACTCATACAGTGGCTAGCTAGGGTTATTAACTCATACAGTGACTAGCTAGGGTTATTAACTCATACAGTGGCTAGCTAGGGTTATTAACTCGTACAGTGACTAGCTAGGGTTATTAACTCATACAGTGGCTAGCTAGGGTTATTAACTCATGCAGTGGCTAGCTAGGGTTATTAACTCATACAGTGACTAGCTAGGGTTATTAACTCATACAGTGGCTAGCTAGGGTTATTAACTGATACAGTGACTAGCTAGGGTTATTAACTCATACAGTGGCTAGCTAGGGTTATTAACTCATACAGTGGCTAGCTAGGGTTATTAACTCATACAGTGGCTAGCTAGGGTTATTAACCCATACAGTGACTAGCTAGGGTTATTAACTCATACAGTGACTAGCTAGGGTTATTAACTCATACAGTGGTTAGCTAGGGTTATTAACTCATACAGTGACTAGCTAGGGTTATTAACCCATACAGTGACTAGCTAGGGTTATTAACTCATACAGTGGCTAGCTAGGGTTATTAACTCATACAGTGGCTAGCTAGGGTTATTAACTCATACAGTGGTTAGCTAGGGTTATTAACTCATACAGTGGCTAGCTAGGGTTATTAACTCATACAGTGGCTAGCTAGGGTTATTAACTCATACAGTGGCTAGCTAGGGTTATTAACTCATACAGTGACTAGCTAGGGTTATTAACTCATGCAGTGGCTAGCTAGGGTTATTAACTCATACAGTGGCTAGCTAGGGTTATTAACCCATACAGTGACTAGCTAGGGTTATTAACTCATACAGTGACTAGCTAGGGTTATTAACTCATACAGTGACTAGCTAGGGTTATTAACTCATACAGTGGCTAGCTAGGGTTATTAACTCATACAGTGACTAGCTAGGGTTATTAACCCATACAGTGACTAGCTAGGGTTATTAACTCATACAGTGACTAGCTAGGGTTATTAACTCATACAGTGGCTAGCTAGGGTTATTAACTCATACAGTGGCTAGCTAGGGTTATTAACTCATACAGTGGCTAGCTAGGGTTATTAACTCATGCAGTGGCTAGCTAGGGTTATTAACTCATACAGTGGCTAGCTAGGGTTATTAACTCATACAGTGGCTAGCTAGGGTTATTAACTCATACAGTGGCTAGCTAGGGTTATTAACTCATACAGTGACTAGCTAGGGTTATTAACTCATACAGTGGCTAGCTAGGGTTATTAACTCATACAGTGGCTAGCTAGGGTTATTAACCCATACAGTGACTAGCTAGGGTTATTAACTCATACAGTGGCTAGCTAGGGTTATTAACTCATACAGTGGCTAGCTAGGGTTATTAACTCATACAGTGACTAGCTAGGGTTATTAACTCATACAGTGACTAGCTAGGGTTATTAACTCATACAGTGGCTAGCTAGGGTTATTAACTCATACAGTGACTAGCTAGGGTTATTAACTCATACAGTGGCTAGCTAGGGTTATTAACTCATACAGTGACTAGCTAGGGTTATTAACTCATACAGTGGTTAGCCTGTCTGCATACGTTCAAGATGTGTGTGTATGAATGTGCATGCTTAATTAAGATGATCAACACAGTACACTCTCAATGAACTCTCAGTTGACATAATAACATTAAAATCACCTTCTCAATAAATTTTATTCACTCGACGTTTCGACTAGATGCTCTAGTCTTCATCAGGAATAATCAATGGCTATCCTACGATGTATGTATGTTTGTTTGTGTGCATGTAGTCCTAGTTATGTTGTTTGTGCATAAGTGTATGTGCGTGCCTGGATGTTGACATAATCTGGTAGGTGGCATTTCCATTGTCACTAGCCCTTCATGTGAGCCAAGACAATGACTCCTCCAGCTCGAGAACCAGCGACTCTCCCATTTCTGAGGGACAGACACATTGGATGTGGACATCCACATACAATGTTCTCCAGGTTGAGTTCTGCAACAGCTCAATCATCCGCCATCCTTCAAGCTAGCCCGGGAGATTAACTAATAATTAATATGCACGGAGAAATAAACTACATCAGTGTGTCGGTTATTAAATGTATTTTCGTTGTTGCCAGCTGTTCTAGCATATGCTGCAAACAACTAGCTATTGTGAGGTCTTGTGCAGGCACATGTGTGGGCATCTGCTTGGAGTGTTGTCTTAGGCAAGTGTGGGGCACTCGCTATAGGTATGGGCACTGCTATAGGTATGGGTAGGCACTTGCTATAGGTATGGGTATGGGTAGGTATGGGTATGGGCACTTGCTATAGGTATGGGTAGGCACTTGCTATAGGTATGGGTATGGGCACTTGCTATAGGTATGGGTATGGGCACTTGCTATAGGTATGGGTATGGGCACTTGTTATAGGTATGGGTATGGGCACTTGCTATAGGTATGGGTATGGGCACTTGCTATATGTAGGTATGGGTATGGGCACTTGCTATAGGTATGGGTAGGCACTTGCTATAGGTATGGGTATGGGCACTGCTATAGGTATGGGTAGGCACTTGCTATAGGTATGGGTAGGAACACTTGCTATAGGTATGGGTATGGGCACTGCTATAGGTATGGGTATGGGTAGCTATAGGTAGGGGCACTTGCTATAGGTATGGGTATGGGCACTTGCTATAGGTATGGGTATGGGCACTTGCTATAGGTATGGGTATGGGCACTTGCTATAGGTATGGGTATGGACACTTGCTATAGGTATGGGTATGGACACTTGCTATAGGTATGGGTATGGGCACTTGCTATAGGTATGGGTATGGGCACTTGCTATAGGTATGGGTATGGGCACTTGCTATAGGTATGGGTATGGGCACTGCTATAGGTATGGGTATGGGCACTTGCTATAGGTATGGGTATGGACACTTGCTATAGGTATGGGTATGGGCACTTGCTATAGGTATGGGTATGGGCACTGCTATAGGTATGGGTAGGCACTTGCTATAGGTATGGGTATGGGCACTTGCTATAGGTATGGGTAGGCACTTGCTAAGGTATGGGTATGGGCACTTGCTATAGGTATGAGTATGGGCACTTGCTATAGGTATGGGTATGGGCACTTGCTATAGGTATGGGTATGGGCACTTGCTATAGGTATGGGTATGGGCACTTGCTATAGGTATGGGTATGGGCACTTGCTATAGGTATGGGTATGGGCACTTGCTATAGGTATGGGTATGGGCACTTGCTATAGGTATGGGTATGGGCACTTGCTATAGGTATGGGTATGGGCACTTGCTATATGTATGGGTATGGGCACTTGCTATAGGTATGGGTATGGGCACTTGCTATAGGTATGGGTATGGGCACTTGCTATAGGTATGGGTATGGGCACTTGCTATAGGTATGGGTATGGGCACTTGCTATAGGTATGGGTATGGGCACTTGCTATAGGTATGGGTAGGCACTTGCTATAGGTATGGGTATGGGCACTTGCTATAGGTATGGGTATGGGCACTTGCTATAGGTATGGGTAGGCACTTGCTAAGGTATGGGTATGGGTAGGTATGGGTATGGGCACTTGCTATAGGTATGGGTAGGCACTTGCTATAGGTATGGGTAGGCACTTGCTATAGGTATGGGTATGGGCACTTGCTATAGGTATGGGTATGGGCACTTGCTATAGGTATGGGTATGGGCACTTGCTATAGGTATGGGTAGGCACTTGCTAAGGTATGGGTATGGGTAGGTATGGGTATGGGCACTTGCTATAGGTATGGGTAGGCACTTGCTATAGGTATGGGTAGGCACTTGCTATAGGTATGGGTATGGGCACTTGCTATAGGTATGGGTATGGGCACTTGCTATAGGTATGGGTAGGCACTTGCTATAGGTATGGGTAGGTGTGTGTGTGCACACGTGTGCAATATGTGAGTGTGTGTTGTGTTAGAGCTACATGTATAGTTGCAAGGCAGTGACCTTTGTAAGATGGGACCTTTTCTCCAACTAGTTTCCAACTCCAGCAAATATTTCAAGTCATAATTACATGCTTACATCAAGTGTGCTAAATCAAGGTGTGCTTACTCAAGAACTAGAACGCTCAGATAAGCACCATCGCTCATTGTATTGCAGTTGCTTCTTGCGGCATGTTACTTGTGGAAGTGTGATGTTCATATCCCTCGGAGGATACACCAATCTGAACTGCTCGCAAAAACGCATTATACAGGATGAAATTTTCAGGTATGGGATAAGAATTTATGTTTAAACCTGCTAAAATTTGGGGCTGGTTTGATTACTTTGTTGGTGCTAAAATACTTATAGTGCTTGAAGTGGGCGGCGTCACACAACACCGTCCACAAATGTTGGAGGGAGACATCTTCTCGGTGCATACAAGCATTTCAGTGTCGGGGGAATCCGCTCCATAACTGCTACGCTACTTGGACTGCTAGTTGCCGATGGACTAACAAAATGCTCGTAATGAAATAAAGTCTAAAGGTCGGTTTCTGTTTGAGCATGCTGATGATCGTTTAGCACGCAGGCCCCGAGCTTCATGCATTAGAAACATCCATACAAACATAATCAGGTAAAATAATAATAATAAATAACAGCTCTTATGGCGTGCAGGGAAGCCACACCCAATCACTGCTTTGGCGGTTATAATTCCATTTAAAGCACACCTTAGTTTGGGTGTAAAGTTCGGGAGAGTGCAATACAAAAACGAAGCGACAACTTTTTAAATGTGTGATGTGTGTGTGTGTTGTGTGCGTGTTGTGTGTGTGTGTGTTGTGTGTGTTGTCCCCAGTATTTTTGTGAGGGATATTGGCATGTCATCAAGTGTTGGAGTAGCAGACCAATCAACAGATAGACGGTGTTTTTTGGTCTTGTATTCATAACTGTGTTTGCAGGTTGCAGGAGGTGCACTGGACTAGACATAATATTGTTACATGTCAAAGAGCTATGAATCAGTGCAGTATCATGCAACAAGAAGTACATAATACAATCGACGTATTCCACAAATTATACAGAAGCCTGAATGCTCATATCTGCAACGGATTGGAACGATGGAATGCATGCAATAGATTGACTTGTATCATATTGTGAAAGACGTACTGCTGAGCCAACATTAATCCTCATAATAATGTTTTTAATTATAGTCCTTATTACACTTTCTTATTTTCAATTTTCCACCATTCACCACAATTTTGCATGCTCTAGGCTTCCTCTAGCCACTCGTACCTTTTTTTTTGCACTTAGCAAACTAGAGTTATTTTGGCGGAGGTTGCAGGGATTCAGGTTTTTGAGGTCCCTCCACTTTAGGGTCTAGTAGCTTGCCTATAGTTATACCTATGAAACATATTTTAGTATCAAAAGAGAGCACGCAGAGAGACCTATCTTTTGAGCTATATATCAAGTCCATACCATGAAGTTAGCAGAATCTACGGAGCTCTAAAGTTGTAACCACAAGTTTTTTTAAAAAGTAAAAAATACCAACGACCCCCCTTGTGTTACTGTTGACAATGATGGCTCTGGAAGAAATGGTTTCATAAACACCGAGAGATGGGGAAAGGACACACTTAAGGTGAAAAGTTGAGGGCTGAGCTACAGTCTCTCGTAGGCAATGCACCATCTCCCCAAATCAAAGTTGGCCTACCATGAAGTAGCACTCACTCTCTGCATGCTTCACTAAGCTCTGCCTTGCTAGAGTCGTGCGAGGCAAGTTGATCATGTCGCTCAGCCGATGGCGACCTTCCTTGGCCTACGATTATGTTATCAGCAGAGCAAACATGCCACACCTTGCCCACCCTCCAACTCTAACATCCAGGGAAGGTTCAACCTCCATTTTTTTAACTCAATGCCAGCCTTCCTGTGCTTGTTTGAGCTCTGCTAGGAACACCCTCGTGGTCTGGACGTCTATGCTTCGGTAAGTCTCACTCGTAAGACAGGGAGCCACTGTAGAGCCGCAAATTTTTCACCAACCACACCCACAATACGTAGAAATGAAATTCTATTGCATCAATTTGACAAAAATGGACTTTGAACTGCAATAGTACACCGGTAAGACGTATTGGTCAATATGCCTCCAATTTCAAAGAGATATCGCACCAATACGCTTAAATACTCTGCCTGGGAGAACACCGGTGTGTGTGTATGTGTGTGTGTGTTTATGCAGCACTCATATACCAGGAAGTAGGTGATGGTGAGAGAGGTATAGGCCAACACCGCGTAGTAGCCATAGTTTCCCAGCAGCAGTCCCGAGGCCACGCTGACTATCATGCACACGTGCTTGTACCCAGAGAAGGCCACCAAGTCTAGCCACCTGAGCTGGGTGCGCACAGCTAGCAGGTAAAGGGACAGTCCGATGAGCAACACCTCCGCCAACAGCCAAGCGAGCAGGGAGCTTGCTGCCACTCCCAACTGCTCCGGAAAAAACCTGGAGGAAAATGGCAGCACATATAAACTCAGAATATTTACAGCATTCGAGGAATTTAACATTCGCAGTTTTCACGATTAGCGCTCAAGAAGTATGACGGAGAGCAATGTAGAAGGATGTGGCTTCCACTACACCCTCCACAAGCCATGAACATTTCTTCTCACAAGCCCTCTGCGAACATTTAACCCCTTGGGGAAAAAATCCCAGTACATGATAATTCTTCCATCTGTATTATGTTGAAGGCTAGAGCATCTAGTCGAAACATCGATAGAATACAATTTCAAGTTAATTATTGAGAAGGTATTGTAATGTTATTCTAACAAACTCTCAGTTGACATAGCAGACACAATGATTTCTTGTTAAATCCACTCACTCAACTAGCTCGAGTGAGTAAATTTAAGTTGATAATCATTACAAATAACTAGATGGTGTATTCAGAAACTACAGACGAATTCATTTAAGACATCAATCTTTACTGGATGGGTATTAGCTGCTTATAGTTGGCTGACAACAAAATGATACTGACAATAATAATAATAATAATGATGATGATGATGATGATGATGATGATGATGATGATGATGATGATGATGATGATGATGATGATGATGATGATAATCTCTCGATGAACTCTCAGTTGACATAATAACATTAAAATCATCTTCTCAATAATCAACCTCAATTTTTATTCACTCGACATTTCGACTAGATGCTCTAGTCTTCATCAGGAATAATGAGACGCTAACTCATGTGAGCCTGTTATATACTGGTAGCTAGCTATCTACCACGTGCCAGTACACGCGTCTAGCATGTGCACCGGACGTAAAAAAATTAAATAATAAAAAATAATATATTAAAAAATTAATAAATTCAAAAAAGTAAAAATATATATCAAAATTAAATTAAATTTATTTATTTATTATTATCTTTTTTGTGTGTTTTTTACATCCGGTGAACATGCTCATGCTAGGCACGTGTACTGGCACATGGTGAATAGCTAGCTCAATAAATGTAAATAAATATTCAATAAATGTAAATATAATAAATAAATAATCAATAAATGTTAAGTATAATAATGTAATTATGATAAAATAAATGTAAGTATAATAAATAAATATAAATGTAAAGTATAATAAATAAATAATCAATAAATGTAAGTATAATAAATAATAAATGTAAGTATAATTATTCAATAAATGTAATAAATGTAAGTATAATAAAATAAATGTAAGTATAATCAATAAATAATCAATAAATGTAATTAATAATCAATAAATGTAAGTATAATAAATAAATATTCAATAAATGTAAGTATAATAAATGTAAGTATAATAAATGTAAGTATAATAATTAAACAATCAATAAATGTAATTATGATAAATAAATAATCAATAAATGTAAGTATATAATCAATAAATGTAAATATAATAAATAAATATTCAATAAATGTAAGTATAATAAATAAATAATCAATAAATGTAAGTATAATAAAATAAATGTAAGTATAATCAATAAATAATCAATAAATGTAAGTATATAATCAATAAATGTAAATATAATAAATAAATATTCAATAAATGTAAGTATATAATCAATAAATGTAAATATAATAAATAAATATTCAATAAATGTAAGTATAATAAATAAATAATCAATAAATGTAAGTATAATAAAATAAATGTAAGTATAATCAATAAATAATCAATAAATGTAAGTATATAATCAATAAATGTAAATATAATAAATAAATATTCAATAAATGTAAGTATATAATCAATAAATGTAAATATAATAAATAAATATTCAATAAATGTAAGTATAATAAATAAATATTCAATAAATGTAAGTATAATAAATAAATATTCAATGTAAGTATAATAAATAAATATTCAATAAATGTAAGTATAATAAATAAATAATCAATAAATGTAAGTATAATAAAATAAATGTAAGTATAATAAAATGTAAGTATAATAAATAAATAGATTTTAATAAATAAAACAATAAAAAATAATAAGTAAACAAAATAATAAAATAAACAATAAATAAATAAAGTATGTATATATAAATAATAATAAATAAAGTATGTATATATAAATAAATAAAGTATGTATATATAAATAATAATAAATAAATCAATTAAAAATAATAATTTTTACCAGCTAATTTTCACTTGTGCATTGTCTACTGCATCCCTTGTAGCTGTGGGAAATACTACATAGGGGAGACCATCAGAAGACTGGAGATCAGAGTGAAAGAACATCAAGATGCCTGAAGTATGCTAAAGAGAAGTCTGAGCATGCATGGGACATCCTATTTTGTGGGAGGAAGCCACCATCTTGGACCAGGTCAGAAGACAGAAGGAACTGCCAGTGAAGGAGGCATTGCACATCAGCCTAGCACAAAGTATGAGCAGTTCAATTGAGACTGTGGCCTGGCTGCTGGGGAGCCACTGAACCTGAACTTGAAGCCACAACATAATTATTCTTATTTTATCTCATTTATTCATTCTTTATAATTTTATTTATTTGTTAATTTAATTTTTGATATATTTTCATCATCATCATCATCATCATCATCATCATCATCATCATCATTATTATTATATTATTATTATACATTTTTTTATTTTTTTAAGTTTTTTTAAGTTTTTAATTATTTTTTGTATTATTACTTCACTTATTATTACATTAATTAATTTATATATATACATATTTTATTTATTTATTATTGCGGTTATTTTATTTTATTTGTTATTATTATCTGTTATTATATTTTTTATTATTTTTATTTTTTCATCCTTCATTCATATTTATTTTTCACATCCGATTCATGTGCTAGAAGTGTGCCAGTTCATGTGCTAGAAGTGTGCCAGTTCATGTGCTAGAAGTGTGTGCCAGTTCATGTGCTAGAAGTGTGCCAGTTCATGTGCTAGAAGTGTGCCAGTTCATGTGCTAGAAGTGTGCCAGTTCATGTGCTAGAAGTGTGCCAGTTCATGTGCTAGAAGTGTGTGCCAGTTCATGTGCTAGAAGTGTGCCAGTTCATGTGCTAGAAGTGTGCCAGTTCATGTGCTAGAAGTGTGCCAGTTCATGTGCTAGAAGTGTGTGCCAGTTCATGTGCTAGAAGTGTGCCAGTTCATGTGCTAGAAGTGTGTGCCAGTTCATGTGCTAGAAGTGTGCCAGTTCATGTGCTAGAAGTGTGTGCCAGTTCATGTGCTAGAAGTGTGCCAGTTCATGTGCTAGAAGTGTGCCAGTTCATGTGCTAGAAGTGTGCCAGTTCATGTGCTAGAAGTGTGCCAGTTCATGTGCTAGAAGTGTGTGCCAGTTCATGTGCTAGAAGTGTGCCAGTTCATGTGCTAGAAGTGTGCCAGTTCATGTGCTAGAAGTGTGTGCCAGTTCATGTGCTAGAAGTGTGCCAGTTCATGTGCTAGAAGTGTGCCAGTTCATGTGCTAGAAGTGTGTGCCAGTTCATGTGCTAGAAGTGTGCCAGTTCATGTGCTAGAAGTGTGCCAGTTCATGTGCTAGAAGTGTGCCAGTTCATGTGCTAGAAGTGTGTGCCAGTTCATGTGCTAGAAGTGTGCCAGTTCATGTGCTAGAAGTGTGCCAGTTCATGTGCTAGAAGTGTGCCAGTTCATGTGCTAGAAGTGTGCCAGTTCATGTGCTAGAAGTGTGCCAGTTCATGTGCTAGAAGTGTGTGCCAGTTCATGTGCTAGAAGTGTGTGCCAGTTTATGTGCTAGAAGTGTGCCAGTTCATGTGCTAGAAGTGTGTGCCAGTTCATGTGCTAGAAGTGTGCCAGTTCATGTGCTAGAAGTGTGTGCCAGTTCATGTGCTAGAAGTGTGCCAGTTCATGTGCTAGAAGTGTGCCAGTTCACGTGCTAGAAGTGTGCCAGTTCACGTGCTAGAAGTGTGCCAGTTCATGTGCTAGAAGTGTGCCAGTTCACGTGCTAGAAGTGTGCCAGTTCACGTGCTAGAAGTGTGCCAGTTCATGTGCTAGAAGTGTGCCAGTTCATGTGCTAGAAGTGTGCCAGTTCATGTGCTAGAAGTGTGCCAGTTCATGTGCTAGAAGTGTGTGCCAGTTCATGTGCTAGAAGTGTGCCAGTTCATGTGCTAGAAGTGTGCCAGTTCACGTGCTAGAAGTGTGCCAGTTCATGTGCTAGAAGTGTGCCAGTTCACGTGCTAGAAGTGTGCCAGTTCATGTGCTAGAAGTGTGCCAGTTCATGTGCTAGAAGTGTGCCAGTTCATGTGCTAGAAGTGTGTGCCAGTTCATGTGCTAGAAGTGTGCCAGTTCATGTGCTAGAAGTGTGTGACAAGGTGTGGTTTTGTAGCACATAGTAGATAGCTAGCTACTGGTATATAGCAGGCTCACGCGAGTCTCTTAGCATCTCATTGAATATGACGAAGGCTAGAGCATCTAGTTCTAGTCGAAATGTCGAGAGAATACAATTTCAAGTTGATTATTGAGAAGGTTTTTGTAATTTATTTACCGGTATAAAACAAACATTAATAATAATAATAATAATAATAATAGTAGTAGTAGTAGTAGTAGTAGTAGTAGTAGTAGTAATAATAATAATAATAATAATAATAATAATAATAATAATAAGTTTTTAATTTTTTCAAATGTATATAAATTTATTATTATTATTATTATATTATTATTATTATTATTATTATTATTATTATTATTATTATTATTATTATTATTATTATTATTATTATTATTATTAGTAGACATGAGTGCATGGTAATATGGTTGATGAACACCCACCAACTGGCTGTGGGGCCATATTATTTAACTGAAAATCCACTACATTTAGTACATGGACAAACACACACATACTAGATTTGGAAGTTAGACCACATGAACAACAGTATCTGTCGCTTGAGTGTCAGAAATGGTAGAGAGAGGTCCATGCCTGGCAGCCTGTTCCACAGTTTAACTACACTGTTGAAGTAAAAGTAGCAGATTGTGACAAAAATATTAAGAACAGCTAATGATAATAGTTAATCGAGTGTCAGCTGTTCAAAGGGGTTCATCCATTAGCTCTCCATACAACAATTCTTTCCTCCTGGGGATATTATCTTGAAGTGATACAGTCAGCTTACCTCACTAAATGTCATTATCTTCACAGTTTACATTCCCCCAAATTCTGCAGATGATTATCAAAGGTCCATGATGAACTACTTATCCTCCCTTACTTCCAACTCAAACCAAATGGTAATTATAGGAGACTTCAATTTTCCAGATGTGTGCTGGCTCTCATTAACTTGGCTCAACTCCTCTTCCAGTCTCTTTTGTGATTTGTGTTCAGAAACAACCTGTTTCAACTAGTTCTATCCCCCAGCCACATTAAAGGAGATCTTATTCTCACCAAACGATGAACTTTTACAGGACATCCAAACGGATCACTTTATGATCACTTTCAAACTTTATGTCACCTGTCCCTGTTCTAGCAACTGTGAGTCCTTGGTAGTGTTGGACTATCCAAAAGCAGACTGGGAAGGAATGAACAACCACTTGTTGGACTCTGACTTTAGTCGGTGTTTTAAACCTGATGATTTTGAGCTAATTTTGTCAACTATGAAATCAATACTGATGGATGCCATGAATTTATTCTTACCAAAAGTCAAACTAAGATCTCACCAGTACCCAAAGTGGTTCACAGCTCAACTCTGTCACCACATAAATGCCTCAAGTCTCTGATAAAGAAATATAACAAAAATCCAAACCAAACATTAATGGAGAAACTAAAACAAGCAGAGGAAAACATTAGCAGTCAGCTAAAGCCCATTCCAAAGGAATCTACTCTAAGGCTTTGCTGAGAATAAGAACTCAAACATCTTCAAATACATCAATTACCTAAAGGAAGGTGGATCCCCTCTGTAGTTTATCATGGCTCCAAACAAGTGTCAATACACTTTGACAGAGCTACCTTATTCATTACTTTCACTCTGTTTTTACAAATAGCTCCTTCGTACTTCCTCCGCTGAATAAGCTGCCTGTTAAAGACACCATTATTCCTTTATTCGAAATCACTGAATCTGACGTTTTTGAAGCACTATCTTCTCTGGATGTTTCTAAATCAATGGGCATTGACAAGATTGGTCCTAAATTACTGAAGTATTGTGCTCTGGCCCTGTATCAACTCCTACAAGATTTGTTCAATATCAGTTTGACCAAACGTGCTAGACCAGCAGAATGGCGCATACGTTGTATATCAGCCATCCACAAGTCAGGTGATAGAGCCTCAGTATATAACTACCGTCCAATCTCCCTCCTCTGCTCCACCTCTAAACTTCTTGGGCGCATTATCTACGACAAGATAATTGATCCTCTTGCATCCACTATCTCCCCAGCACAATTTGGTCTATTCAGGAAATGCTCATCTCTGCAACAACTGTTATTGTTTCAAAACAAAATCCTTGGATGTAAAGAAAAAAGGCTGCTGTGATATTCTTGGATTTTACAAAGGCTTTCGATAGTGTTCTGTTGCTCATCAAACTATGGTCTAAAAGTGTTACGGGTACTCTGTGGCGGGTATCGAACTGGTAGAATGCATTGCGTTTGTCTGGGAGGCAGTCGCTCTGAATTGCTGCCAGTTGTGTCTGGTGTTCCCCAAGGAAGTATTCTGGGACCTTCGCTCTTTTTGGTGATCTTCCAGAATTGTCGCAATATTCCCAACTCCTAATATATCAATCAAGAACTCTGATGACTGCGATTGTCTCCAAGAGGATCTTAACTCTCTACATGACTGGAGTCTCATCTGGAAACTGAACTTCTCCAAGTGTGTGCACATCAGATTCTGCCAATTTGAGCCTTGCGTGGGCACACACATTATCAACAACAACAGCATTCCTACAAAAGTGAACCATAGGGATCTTGGAGTGATAGTATCTTCAGATCTATCCTGGCAGTCTCACCACAACCACATTGCTGCAAGAGCCTATAGCCTTCTTCGTAGGGACGTTCGGAGCTAGATTCTGTCAAAGAGACATGTACTTCGCTCATCCGTTCCCATTTACTAATAACTCTACTGCTCTCCAATCTGGCGCCCTCAACTCATCAAAGGTATGGTGAAGCTAGAGAATATCCAACGAAGAGCAAGTAATAAGTCAAGACTTAATTGCTCTCCATCTCTCCATCTCCTGCCACTAATGTACCAGCTTGAACACGATATCTTGTTCTGCCTTAGCAGCATCAAGTTACCCTCACCATTACATTTCATCACCTTCAATACCAACTCCACCAGATCTGCTACTCACTCAAAAATGTTGCATGCTCGCTCAATCACAAATCACTCAAAATACTTCTACTTCAACTGACTATATACCTCGTTTATGGAACTCCCTTCCACCATTTGAACTAGAAGCATCCATCATCACTACAAAATGAAAGCTTTAAAGATCTCTTCTATAATCATTTCATCAACTTTGACTCTATAATCCCTGTTCTTACCACTTTCAATGTCCCTGCTCTAAATGTTCATATACATCCCCATTACCAACCTTTTAATTGCATGTTAAGGCTGCTAGCTTAAAAGATAGTTGTTCTTCAGTGAGCTCTCATTTTTAGTATACTTATGTTCATATCCGGTATTACGTGCACTGTAAAGCATTAAAAAAATAATAATAAATGCATTAAAAAATGGAAAATAATAATAATAAACAAACGGCTCGCGGGGCAGTTGGAGGAGCCAAGGTCACAGTCCTTTCTGCTACAGCGTGTGATCATCGAAGTTCAGCGGGTAATGCTGCGGCTATTTTTGGGACTTTGCCTTAGATTGTTTGCTTGTATTTGTTGGTTATTTGTGTTTGAGCTTTATCTGTTACTTCTAATGCAAAATGTATGTATATAGTAAAAAAATTAAAAATAATGGTGTTAATTAGGTGTTAATGAACTCTGAGGGTTTTTTGTGATAATACAAAAAAGACAAAAAAATAAATAATAAAATTAAAATTAAATGGTGTAGGTACTTGTTTAACTCGCGCATCCCTATTTTTCCCCTTCTCTTGCTCTCCTCACCTTTCTTTTTCAATCCTACTGGGTCTCCCAATTGACAAGCTCTTTGGAATCAAGCTACTCCATTGCAGTGTTGCCATAATTGACCCTTAAATTTACTGTTTGGATTTTATCAATAAATGTTTGGATGTTTGGATTTTTCATCATTAGAAAATTGTTTGACATTTCATGCATATCATACCATGTGCAGCCTATTTCAAAACCATCTCTGTGGTATTAGCCGAGTGTGGTCATTTTGTGGTCAACTGGTCTGTCAGGAATATCCATGTGGTCACTTGGTCTGTGCAGGAATATTAACAGTCCTGTGTTATTATGTGGTCACCTTGTCTGTGCAGGAATATGCCTGCAGAGCCAGAACCCTTTGATCTATGTGCTTGGTATTTAAAGCCTGATTTGTGCAAGAGTTAGAATCGTTCACAGTGAGTGTCAGAGAGAGTTAGCTATGGCATCTTCAGAACCCAGTACTTCAAGGTTACCAGAAGAAGATTCTTCAGATATGACATTGATAGTCAAATCTCTACATCTATCAGGTCTTCTAAAAGTCTGTAAAAAAGCGATTGTGTGTCTATCGTAGACAGTATGAAAAGACTTTCCCATGGGCCACAACTTCGAGAAAGGGATCTTCTTTATGAAGTGCTCTCATGATATAAACCTTGGAAGAGAGATCTCAGGAGACATCAGGAAACGAAATTACACAAACACTCAGAAAAAGATGGTGTGTGTGTACTGCCTCTACAGTCCTACTTTGGACCAATAAGAGAGGAGTCTGTAATCCGTGCAGAAGTACTCTTCGCATATTTCCTTGGAGAGCACCATCTTGCCTTTCAATTGGAAGATCATTGTACCAAACTATTCAAGTTGATGTTTCCTGATTCTTCTATTGCTAAAGACTTTAAAAGTGGTACTAAAGCAACAGCCGTGTTGGAAGTTATTGCCCAGGATCGTTGGAAAACCATTTCCGCAGCAGTTAGAGAGATTAAATACTTCAGCCTCCAAACTGATGAGACAACTGATATTACCGTTACACAACAAGCTGCTATTATGCTTCGGTTCTTCGATAACGCCCAAGGACAGGTGAGATGTGTCTTCTTTGAAGAGAGTGTAGAGAGGACAACTGCAGAGCTGCTATTTGACGCAATCGATAAGCATTTTCAAGAATCCACTATCCTCCTTTATGATAATCTTGTCGGATTAGGTACAGATGGGGCCAATGTAATGTTGGGAGCACAAAAATCAGTGATGTCACGGTTACGATGTAAGCAGCCAGCTTGTCACATTGTCAGTCACATATATAGCAGCACTAATAGCAAATGAGGCCTGCAAACTCGATGGCTCAGCCTTGAAGCTTGTGTAAATCATCTTATCGAGCAATATGAAGCCTTACTCTCATACTTTCGAAGTACTGAGGATAAGCAGGCAGTAGTGAGAAGAGTAAAAATTGTACTTGAAAAGCCTCTGACCAAAGCTTACTTGCTCTTTCTATGTTCTGCATTACCAATTGTTAATAATTTCAACAGGTACATGCAGCAGCAATCTCCAATTCTTCATGTTCTCTACCAAGAGCTCGATGGCTTAATACGAAAATTTCTGTTGCGGTTCATGAATTCTGAGTATGTGTGTGCTGCTGAACATGTTTCACAAGTGTGTATTGATAACTTAGAAGAGTATCTCCCTTTACATGAAGTTTTCGTAGGTCACAACACACTATCATACCTTGAAGAAGAGGATGGATTATCATCTGAAGATGTGAGAAAATTCAGGGCGACTATCCAAGCTTGGTGGATTGCTGCAGCCAAGGGAGCTGTCAAACGATTACGTATGAGTCACAAGTTACTCTCCAATCTCAAATGGCTTCAACCAGGCTTACAACAATACAGTATGGCTGGTAAGGTGCTTGCTGCAAGCAGAGTGTGCTCCTCAGGTAGTTCAAGTTGGTGACAAACCCAGCCTTCAAGAGGAATTTATGGATTTCCATTACCTCCTAAAGTCATAAGTATTGGCATGCAATCAGCCAAATCAAAGACTGCTTGGAAACTGAGTATCGCTACTCCATATTGGCAAAACTCGCAAAAGCCATTCTAGTTATACCCCATGGCAATGCTGATACCGAACGTTTATTCAGCCACATTGGTCTCAACAAAACGAAGCATAGAAACAGCTAGGAATTTCTACATAAAATTCACTTTTAACAGTGAATGTTCCTCAAAAATGCTATGAATTTAAACCGAACACTGAACTATTAAAGACATGTGTAAACTAGTATGTTATTTCTCATGAAATTGTTGTTTGGATTTTTTTGTATAACACAGGCGAGTAATTTGGAAATTACCAAAACAAACACTGCCATTGTCAAGATTAGAAGTAGCATCGAGATGAATTTGGCTGCAGATCTCATACGAGGATTCATTCACTGCTCATTAAACTACGCAGGTTCTCTGCGTATGTCTCTCAATCTCGTTTCTCTGGTCATAATTTAATCATGCAAATTGCAATATATTCAGCACGTTGCGCGCCTCCCTGTCGTTGGGAGGTAAAGGGTCGACTACACCGAGGCTAGTTATAAAGACGTGTGAAAGTTGATAGTGAATGCACAACAACAATAACAATAACAACATAAAAATTATAACAACAATAAACAACAATAATAGTATTAAAAGGAAGTGAGAGTGATGCAAGAGTGGTGATGCATAAAAATAGACAAAGAAGAGGGCTCATGACAAGTTATAAAAAAGTTACAAAAAATGCCCTAGTAGGTTTAACAGGAGACTGGACTAAGTAGGTTTAGTTTAGAAGGTCTTATGTGAGTGATGGTATCAGAGGTGCTTGTGCTCTGACTCTCTGTGCTGGTAGAAGATGACACACTCTCCACCTTCCTGTCCTCTCCCTCCACATCCTCTCCTCTGTCCCCCTTCTCCGGACACCTGGGACTAAGGTCTCTCTTGTTCTTCCGCCTCCTAGCTAAGGGTGCTCTAGACACATCCCCGAGAGTGAAGCCAGTCCTTGTGGCCTCATAGAAAGCATGGAAGGTCTGTTTAATGGCGGAAGCCACGGTCTTGCTCTGTCCCAGCGCACAACTGTTCTGCAAGGGAGTAGAAGGAGCAGCTTCAGGGTTGAGCCAAGGGTGACACGCAAGCTCCTTCAAGGTTAGTCGGTTCTTTGCCTCAACTGTGAGCAGACCTACGTGTGTGTGTGTGTGTGTATGTATGTGTGTGTGTAGAAAGCAATGTAACAGCTAATAACCTCTCAACAAACAAACTCTCAGTTGACATAACGAAATTACAATGACCTTCTCAATAATCAACTTGAATTTTACTCTCTCGACGTTTCGACTAGGTGCTCTAGCCTTCATCAGATTACATCTCATTATTCGTGATGAAGGTTAGATTATCTAGTCGAAATGTTTTTTTGGCAACTAGAACTCTAGAATTGCTAGTCCTTCTTTCAATTATAAACAATTATCGCTCTTTAAGGAATCCTTCCAGGTCACATCCCGTGTTGAAGCTGAAGGATGAAGAGGAAGTGCTGTGTTTGTGGCTAGTGTGTTGACAAAGAGAAGGCTGAGCTATATACCAGCAGGGAGAGAAAGGTGCACTTATCTGGTGTGGCATGTTTCTGAGCCTTTTCCTCTAGTTCTTCTTCAACCTCCCCATAAGCTCATGAGGGAAGCAAATAATATGGTAGCAGACCTCGATGAAAAATAAAAAATAAATATAATAATAATAATAATAATAGTAATAATAGTAATAGTAGTAGGAGTAGTAGTAGTAGTAGTAGTAGTAGTAGTAATAATAATAATAATAATAATAATAATAATAATAATAATAATAATAATAATAATAATAATAATAATAATAATAATAATAATATAATAATAATAATATAATAATAATAATAATCATTTTTATTATAATTTTAACTGTTTATAATATATATTATATGAGAAATAATACAATATTAAATACAATGTCCAATAAACAGAAAAACAAACAAACAGTAAAACAATATATCTTAATAGACTACTTATAAAAAATAATCGTCATTACAACTAAAGCTGGTGCCCAGCACAGCTACAGTATTACCTCGCTGAACGGCTACTGCAATCCGCTGGGAAAGGAAAAAGGAGGAGCGGGGATCATCCGTTTCCCGTTTGAGACGGTTACCCAAATCCGAAAAGAAATGACCTGCAGACTTGCCAAATGAACCAGCCGTCTCGATCCCGATTGGCACAAAAAAATGGGAGACAGCCAAAGAGGAGTATTTAATCCTCTTACGGTATTCGGCATTGCTTGCCACCGAGCCAGGGCCATCAGAAGACAAGGAGGCGTAGGAGGGAGCGAAGGTGTCTACAATTGTAGCATCCCATACCAAAATACGCCCATTCTTCCAGATATAATAATAATAATAATAATAATAATAATAATAATAATACAGTGCACTCCACTTAAATGGACCACTGGATAAATGAACATTCCTGATAACTGAGCCATTTTGGCCCAGGACAGAACATTTGTATACATACACATACAAAAAAATCTGGCTAAATGGGTCAAGAATTCCTGATACTTAGGCCACTTTTGATGTGTTGTTACATGTATTCATTTACACACTCTCTACACAACCTCACACCTGGCTAATTCTTAGATTTAAATTGCTAGAAGCTGCTTAGCTCATGGCCAAGAGACAGGAACTTTCACTACAAGAGATGATTGAAGTGTTGGACAAAGTTAAAAAAACACCTCCCAATTCAAGTCAGAGGTAGCTTGCTGAAAGCTTTAAAATCCCAAGAAGCACTCTTACTAGACTAATCAACAAGGAAGAACTTGGGTCACGTTGGTGTGAGGTCTCCTGTCATGGACACAAGCCAGCAAAGAAGTTAAAACGCCTTCGTAAAGGTAAAGCACCAGAGTTAGCCACTGCTCTTAATCAGTGGTTTGGTACTGTGAAAAGTAAGGGACAGAAATTGGGCTTATTCTTAAGGGGAGCCACAGCCATTAAACAAACCACTGTACTCAATTTAATGAACTACATGCATCATGTGCAATATTGTACATATAGCTAACTGTATGTGTTATATACATATACATGTAGTAACATAAAAGTCTGATATATTAGCCAGCTGGATAAATGGACCACTTTTGTTAGGGACGGATGTGGTCCAATTATCAGGAGTGCACTGTAATAATAAAATAAAATAAATAAAATAATAATAATAATAATAATAATAATAATAATAATAATAATAATAATAATAATAATAATAATAATAATAATAATAATAATAATAATAATAATAATAATAATAATAATAATAATAATAATAATAATAATAATAATAATAATAATAATAATAATAATAATAATAATAATAATAATAATAATAATAATAATAATAATAATAATAATAATAATAATAATAATAATAATTTTAATGTACTTTCTGGCAGACCTTTGGCTGTTTAAATTCATCAATCAATTAATCAATCAATTACTTATTTATTATTTGCAGGATATATCTATTTACAGTATTATTATTTTTGAAGTACTTTCAGCTATCAATGGTATCCCCTGATAGCCGAGGAGATAGGAGCAGTCCAGCTGTAGCAGCTCTCCACACACCAATGACATGTCAACACCTGCCCATTATTGATACATTATTCATTGCTAACCCACCCATGAATAAATAATTACATCCCCTCTCTTCCCATGCGGTGTTTTTAATTTATCGATAATTTTGTGTGTGCAAGCATGAGACAAGTGATCACGACCTTTATACCTTCAATGACATTCTTTGCCGCACTTGAGATGCCTACCCACTCATCTCCCAGCAGCGAGAATTTCCCTGCTTTAATCTGCTCCATGATCTCTTCCGTGGACAGGCTCTGAGCATGGAATGGAGGATGTCCGCAGAGAATGGTGTACTGGAGAACAGAGAGAGAAGTCAGATTGTTTGATGCACGTATCCCACAAAACTCTCTCTATTCCTCCTACTTGCCCTATTTTTTAAAAACTTTTCTATCTTCTCACTTCTTCTTCGGATCTCCTCTTTCTCTCTCATCTTTCACTTCCCTCACACCTCTTTCTCCCCACTCTCCCTTCCCCTCACTCCCCCCTGTCCTTCCTCATCCCCTTCTTCTCTTCTCTTCTCCCAATACCTCCCCCCCTCCCACTCTCTATCTACCCTCACAGTAGCCGTAATCTCACTAGACTCCTTTAAACACACATCCATTTTAAACAGAGGCTGTTTAAAATGCATTCTGTTCTGAATTTTCAATAAAGAATGTA
Source organism: Cladorhizidae sp. MBARI D1340-BT2 (assembly GCA_028752905.1). NCBI lineage: Eukaryota > Metazoa > Porifera > Demospongiae > Poecilosclerida > Cladorhizidae > Cladorhizidae sp. MBARI D1340-BT2. The sequence continues at coordinate 33,436,519 of JAQNBH010000015.1, forward strand.
AAATTGAATCTGAGATCACATGACCATCTACATAATGAAACATGCATGCATAGAGAGGCAAGCTAGGAAGATGCTGACTAGGCAGGATCGACACTTTATGTTTAAGAGAGGCAGGATAGCTAGACTCCCACCATAACCCCACCTCCTCCTCTCATCCCTCGCCTACCAAAATAACCCCTATGCTCCACAGATCACAGGCCTCTGTGTATCCTCCATTATGTCGCATGGAGAGCACCTCAGGAGCGGCATACGCCAGCGTGTAACAAGGTGTGGTCAGAGCCTTGGAGTCGTCCGAGAGTACTCGTGCAAACCCAAAGTCCACCACCCTCAGGGAAGCATCTTCATCGACGTCAGAGAACAGGAGATTCTGTGACGAGGAAGAAGACCAATGTATACATGGCACTGGAAGGAGCATGATATACCCCCCAACAGAAATCCCCCCCCCCTCCTCAACAGTTATACCATGCTTAAAATCCCTGTATATTCCACCTGGGCAACCCCCTAATAGGAACCCCCTCCCTCTTCCCTAGACCAATTGACAAAACCCTGAGACTTTTTCAAAGGGAACATTCCTCATTTCTGGTCCTTCTACCTCTTCTCTTACAGGGTGTTGCCATGGTAAACAAAATGGATGCACCAAGAAAATAATTTCGGGCACACCAAACATCCCCCCTCATCCACCCAATACCTCTCCAGCTAAAATTCCTGTATGAGAAGGTACGCGTAATCTATTTAAGTTGTGCTGCATAGTTTGGATATCTTTAATTAATTCCATGAAATTGCTAACTTCACATCCTACACTTTGAGGGGGCAGAGATCGAGGCTAGCTTCCATCCTACTTTGAGGGGGCAGAGATCGAGGCTAGGTTCCATCCTACTTTGAGGGGGCAGAGATCGAGGCTAGCTTCCATCCTACTTTGAGGGGGCAGAGATCGAGGTAGCTTCCATCCTACTTTGAGGGGGCAGAGATCGAGGCTAGCTTCCATCCTACTTTGAGGGGGCAGGGATCGAGGCTAGCTTCCATCCTACTTTGAGGGGGCAGAGATCGAGGCTAGCTTCCATCTACTTTGAGGGGGCAGGGATCGAGGCTAGCTTCCATCCTGAGGGGGCAGAGATCGAGGCTAGCTTCCATCCTGAGGGGGCAGAGATCGAGGCTAGGTTCCATTCCACTTTGAGGGAGCTCAGCATTCATGCAGTCAGGGACACTGCGAGCTAGACCACACCCAGGTGACAGTGTTGCTAGCTGTTGCTGTGCCACTATTCCAGACGTCATCCATTATTAGCATTCCTTCCCACTCCTTCTGGGTCAGCTTTGTCCCTCGGGAAGGGATCTCCACCAGTCTCTCCAGGTCTTCGTCACAGAGTTTGGGCATGTCACTGGGATACTAACTGTTGTTGCAACTGGTTGCCCATGGTGACTAAATGACTGCCTGCTGCATATATTTGCATGCTCATAAATACTGCTCCACTGAATCACCTCTCCTTGGGGTCAGAGGACAGTGGAGCATGGGAGGGGAGGGGCTAGGAAGGGTGTGAGGAGAAGGCACCGAGGAGAGATGACCAGAAATGCCACCCCCCTTTCCATGGCATGTCTGGATGTCCCGAGTATCCCAGGGTGCTCTTAGCCCTAGCTCTAGGACTATCCCAGGGTGCTTCTAGCCCTAGGACTATCCCAGGGTGCTCTTAGCCCTAGCCCTAGTCCTAGGACTACCCAGGGTGCTCTTAGCCCTAGCCCTAGTCCTAGGACTATCCCAGGGTGCTCTTAGCCCTAGCCCTAGGACTATCGCAGGGTGCTCTTAGCCCTAGCCCTAGGACTATCCCAGGGTGCTCCTAGCCCTAGCCCTAGGACTATCCCAGGGTGCTTTCAACCCTAACCCTAGGACTATCTCCACATATGGGCCTTGTTCTAGAATACCTTTAGGCCAAGACTGACCTCAGAATAACCTTAGCCCTAGCCCTATAATACCTTTACTTAGCCCTAGCCCTAGAGCAATCTACTCCTGAGCCTGGCTCCAAACACCATAGGCCTACCTATAGCCCTAGAATAATCTACTCCTGAGCCTGGCTCCAAACACCATAGGCTTACCTATAGCCCTAGCTAGCCCTAACCATAGAATACCCATTGCCCTAGCCCTAGAATACCACTAGCCCTAGCCCTGATTGCAGGATCCATTGGTACATTCCATTAGTACATTCAGTCACCCACTCTAGGTACATCCGAGGAGAGTCCCAAGTATTCCGGACATTCCGAGGTTTCCTAATTACACTTGGTGGAAAATGTGCATTAATTAACTTTAACATGATGGTGTTGAAGATGCTCTACCAATTGGACTGCAGGAACTCACTCAGGAACTGAAGGGCTGTGTTGAAAAGGCACTAACTGGGGGGTAGAGTGGCTAACCAAGTAAAGTACTGGTGCTTTTACAAGCTTTGCTTGTTCTTGTTCTAGTACAGGCATCCAGCACGAGAGCTATATATATATATATATATATATAATATATATATGCATGCATTCATATATATGCATGCATTCATATATATATATATATATATACAGGCATCCAGAACAAGAGCTATATATATAATATATATATATATACATATATACATGCATGCATTCATATATATATACATACAGGCATCCAGCATGAGAGCTATATATATATATATATATATAATATATATATATATAATATATATATGCATGCATTCATATATATATATATATATAATATATATATGCATGCATTCATATATATATATATATATATATATATACAGGCATCCAGAACAAGAGCTATATATATAATATATATATATACATATATACATGCATGCATTCATATATATACATACAGGCATCCAGAACAAGAGCTATATATATATATATATATACTTAGAAGGTAGTTTGCTGATGAAGGCTACAAATAGTGCTCAATGCTGTGTTAAGGCAGAGCTATTGAATATAGAAAAGTACTGGGATGGCTAGTCCTACTGCAGTTTCATGCGAATGCAATCCCTGATGATTGCATTCGCATGAAACTGCAGTAGGACTAGCCATCCCAGTACTTTTCTATATATATATATATATATACATACAGGCATTCAGCACCAGAGCTAAATATATATATATATATATATATAAAGGAACTCTCAAGAGCTGATAACTAGCTTTTGTTTTACTACAGAGATCAGGACATGCTAGTTCAATAAGGCTTTAGGTGTGGTAGCTAGGTATATGCAGGCCAACTTTCTGGATGGAAAAGACGAGGGCTTCGATTACTCTAAAATTGATACTGACGAGCAGTACGATTCCCTGGATATGAGGGAGAGGGATGAAGAGGATGGTTACTTTGACGAGGAGGAACCCTCGTGGTGCGAGGTAGAAAATGGGACTGATTTACACTCGGGTGATGAAGAAGATTTCAATTTGAAGGGGATGCACCTGGATTCAGAGGCTCAAACTTATTTAGACTGAAAGATATTGCAACACAATGATGTGTTTCCCTCCCCCCCTTCTTTTGGAGAGCATTATTTTTCTGCTTCTAGGACAGGGGTTAGGCATGTGCTTGGCAATGTTGCAAGCATAATAACATGGCCTTGTTCAGTTTGGTAACTTCAAAGCTAGCCACTGTTTTTTTTGTGAGGACTAGGACTATACCACAAAGCATAGAGCTATAGTGCCCTATTGATTCTCACAGGACTACTTGTAGAGGAGCTTGTCAGACAAGATCTCATCTTGTTCATGGTGCTCCATCACTCAATGATGTGTCAGTGTTTGCACTAGGCTTCCATATGCTTGCGGGCAAATGCCTTGCCTCAAACCTATAGTGTTCATTTTCTTAGAACAACGTGTTGGAGGCTAAGTCTGGCATGATATAAAACCAAGTGTGTGCAGTTCAAATTACATGATACTTTATTGCAATGTTTTCACCATATTATGAATAATGTAGTGTCCTATTTGTGATGGACATGCTAGATCCAGTGGGAGGAATGGATTCTTCCCGATGAATAATATTCTTCAATCATTCCAACCTGGTTGAAGACGTCGCCTCTTTTGCGTCTCTTGTACTTGCATACAACCACCATATAGAAACACACTCCCAATCCTGCTAAAAGGGTAAGGATAAGGTAGAACCAGAAGGAACACGAGTAGCCAGTGAGGGACTGGAATGGGTAGGTCGTGATAGGCGTCCACGAGAACAGGTACTGGAGAAGAGCTGAGAGGAGAGAGAAGAGTCCTTGGAAGGAAAAGAAGAGTCCTATCAGAAGTCCTCGCATGTTGTAGGGAGCTTGTGCACATATGAACTCGAAACCTATACAGATTGAAATATAAACCTCGATCACGACTGTTGACTAGGCCAAATATGTAACAGGTAGGTTGATATTAAGGAGTCGAATCCTTTGAATTGCATAATTTATTTAAAAATATTCTCAGCAATTCAATGTCTCCGTGAGTGAGAAAGTGAGAGAGTATACTATTGAAGGTGTTTATCACAATTTTAATTATAGTGCTTGGAGCAAACTTACTGGGAACGTAGAGTAAAATCTCTGCGAGAGTCACCAGCACCATTGGCAGGAAAAGCCAGAGGCCACTCAATGTTTCCCTCTCTTCGGAGAATCCCCCAGTGGCAAACATGCACTCATCATGAGCTTCTGAGGAACTGAAATAGTGATCAACTATACCCTCTAGTGCAAACAAACTCAGGACACTCATAAATGTTAGGATAGCACCCAATCCTAAGCATTTCAGAATGCTAGGTTGTAACAGAATGTGTCTAAGAATTGGTATGATCACCAGATCCAGAAGTGGCACCAGCAGAAGGAGAAGTATAACATTCAGGGCATTAAGTGAGGAGACTTCTAAGCCACAATTTTTCCAATGCACAGCTAGCTGAGGAACATCTGCCACGTGGCTTTGGGTCAAGCTGAGCGTGTTGATAACCTGAATAAAGATAGAGGGGGATATTATAAGCAACTTTTCATTGTATGTTAAGCAATGTATTGTCGAAAAATTTACTGACCCCTGAATGTGGTAGGATTAGTAACCCCACAGCAACAAGCACTAGCAAAACACTGAAGAATGTTCGAACATCTTCCACCTGCTCAGTTTCATACTTGCCTCCATACCTCTTTTTGGCCAAGTCCAGTCGACTGCAGTTAGAAAAATCTATCTCATGTCTCACCGAGCTTGGCACGTGCTGCTGAGAAGGCATATTGATGACATACATAAGCACTCTGGCGATTTGTGTGAGAGGGTTGCCTTGTTTGCTGCAAGGCTCCAGCACAAACCAATCTTTGAAGAGAGCATCCAGAAGTAGAGCAGTTGTCAGACATATCAGTCCTATTCCTGCCTGAATTAAGATACCCAGCTCTAGCTCGGCAGCACAATAGCGTGGGACCGAAACCACAACGACTCCGACCTTCATAGTCCAGTACCACCAGTACAAAAATGAAGTGTAGTGAACATGAGAGCCACCCTGCAGCTGGTCCAATCCAAATGGGATAATGTTAGACATGAAACACATATATGAGATACTCAGAAGTAAAAATGCTATAGGAAGCACAATATAGCAATTGATGGAATTCATCTTGTTGTCGTAGTTGTCCAAGGAGAAGGACACCCCAAGGAGAGCGAAGCTCGTCCAACCACACCAGAGGCTGAATCGCACCACATTGTGTCTGCCGATGTAAGTGTCTGCTATATGTCCAGCCAGTGGAAACAGCATCTGAGTTATTCCATAAATGACCAGCACTCTTGTTAAGATATAATCTGAACCAAGAATGACCTGTAGCATTTCTGCTGTGACTCCAAATATTGCCATGGAGTAGAGAGCATTCAGGAGCAATACTATAACTGTGGATTTACTCCAGAAGAAGTGATTATGGTAGATAGCGCTGCATTGAAATTTCCTTGCTGAGCAAATGATGTACTGAGTTCGACATCCATCTTTCAAAGCAGAGTAGCTGTTGGTTATCTTGTTCTTGATGGAGCTGCAGGGAGATTCCTTGTGGGCAGTTACAACTGTGCAATGCGGTAGTGGATAAATAGATGAATACCTGGAGCTTTCCCACCTTTCCCAACTTTCTTCTTTCCATAATTCTGGTTGAGACTGGTAGGCACCATACATAGCTAATTTGTTACTGGAAAATCTCGCTACCTATATAGGAGAACTCCCCCGGTTTGCGCATGCTTGTGACCGATATTACGTGCGTACACGTCACTCGTTGATTACCCACCGATCGGTCGCCTCCCAATTCGTCCCCGAGAAGTGGACTGTTTGTTATAACCGTATCCTTGTGTCAGTGCGGCATCGGAGAGCTCTAACGCAGTAAAGTCGCCGTCTTAAATATGAACGCCCGCGCAGGTATATCAATTCGAGTGTCGTACGGCGAAGAACGTTTTAAACGACCATACCTGAGACGGTCATTGACTTTTGAGGGGTCTGGTTATCCTAAGTCTCAACTTAATTTTGCAGCAGGGCCAAGAAAAATGGACCAAGAAAAATGGACAGACCATAACATTTCTTGTCAGCATATTATAGCTTTTGTTGGCGTGACGCACACTTCACTACGAGTCCCACTCTGACAGGGTTATTTATGCACCCTGGCTTCATGATGTGGAATAAACCGGTGAGATTGACAATAGGTGGATTGGAGTAGAGCATCCTCTGATGATGAATATCCCACCAGACAAATCCTTAAAGCTGGCATTGGTGTAATCTGTATAGATATTTAGGTGTAGTGCTAAGAGACTGATCTGAAAGTACATGTAGCATGGACTCTTAAGACACTAAATAACTGTTCTTGTACTTATCTAGTTGCTGCGAGTTAAGGAGAAGCTAAATGGCAGAGTAAGGAAATTATATTCTGCCGATTTGCTTCTGTGGAGTTGGTGGAAATCAAACTTAAAGTACATCAGTAGAAAGATCTTGAAATAAGAAGGCCAAAGGACAACAAAATTATGGACATTACAGTACATGTATACCATGAATAATTCATGATAATGGATATCATCCTCCTCATTTAGAACTGGGCTTGGCTCTTAGATATCTCAAAGAAGATGCTTCAATCAGAAGCCTTCCTTATATTTTGGTGGGGAAAGGAAAGAGTCGGGTATCTCTAGCATGCACAACTCGTGAAGCAGGAATTTCACTATCCACTAAATGTGAGGGGGGGAAGATCGGCATGTATATCCCACTCTGAATTGCTGATGCAACTTTTCACATCGAACAATAAATAGCATAATTTTGTTTCCATGATCTTGAATGTAATCAAAGGGAACACTGCATGTACGATTGGTATATATATATATATATGAATGTTATATCAGTACAGGACAAGCCTGCATATATTTATATGTAAAACTTTCATAAGGCAAATTGAGGTGAGCTGGATCAGTATGATCCATTCACTTCCATTTCTATATAAAAAAGGTAATGTTTGTAACAACTATATATATACAGCAACAACACAACAATAAAAATAACTAACAGTGAAGGATTATGTGTTAAGAGTTAAATGCCACTGTTAATGCAAACTGATAGACAGACACACCTCGAGATCTTCAGTTAAAATGCACTTTTGGAGTTTGTGAGTGAAGCAAGCCTCAACTGGGTTGCAGGGTGTTGCCATGCATGGAGGGGAAATTAAAAAATGTTACCATGCACTGCTATACACACCTGGCTCTCTGAGCACCGGGGCATTCACCCGTAATTATAAACGAGTCGCCTAACCGAAACAATGAATGAACAATCATGTATCCATGTGCTCTGAGTGGAAAACTGCAGTAATTGGCATTCTGAATAAGCTGAACCTTGTTTTTGACTCCTACCTGTCTTGTTATTCATCCTAGATCACGCACACACAGTCATGCTCAATAGTGTATATATATATATACATACAAGCATAGTCGTACTCAATATTATATATATACAAGCATAGTCGTACTCAATAAACATAGTTATGCTCAATACATAATATTATATGTACAAGCATTCAGTCATTCTCAATATATAATATACAAGCACAGTCATGCTCATATACAAGCATTCAATCATTCTCAATATTATATAATTATACAAGCACAGTCATGCTCAATATTATATATATATATATGGCCTGAAAGGTGAAAGACTTGGTACAAATATGGAATATATTATACACAATTCTAATTTAGACGAGCCCAGACACAGTACCAAACATAGGGCATATTCCTGTGTATTTAGCGACTGTGGATAAAAAGCAGTCACGAAACGAATTTAAGAAGGGTAACTAATGGTATCCACGTGGATTTTGCTGTTGGAGTTTTATAAAAGAGAGATGGATGATTGGAAAGACAGACATATGAGTGGAGATCTGCAAAGGGAAATTCCCATATTATATCACACAGTTGACTAGTGTTCCCTACAGAGACCAGATGAGATGTATCGATCGAAGAATCGTCTTCCACACTGCTCTAGAGAACTAAACAAAGACACTAACATCATGTCTTCATACCGAAATACAAGCAAGAACAATGGTTAACAAACGCTTATGATGATGGCCCATGTTTGGCAGTCTACATATATACTTGCACAAATTCCAGGATGTAGAAACTAGTGTCTACTAGCTCTGCATAGGTTCTAACTGTCAAGGCGAGAGATGGCTGGTCTCCAAGACAGGTGTAGCCAACACAATAAATAACATGTGTGCACATACATTTCTTAGTCCTAACTTCACAAGGCCTGCTTGAAAACCTTGTATGTATGCAAACATCCCAATACCCCCCCCCCCCCATTAGCTAGATATTGACTCCATACTGTCAGCTATCAGTGTCAACACACTGCTATATATACAGAACTCTTCAAGGAATCCAAGAATGAAATATATGGTGTACCAAGATCATGTATGCATGCTTGTATATATGTAGTACATATATAGTTATACATACATACACAGGGGAATGCAGAGATATCCTAGTGTAGGTAAATATAATGTATGTAGTGCTGGAGATTAAATATACAGGAGAATACAGAGATATCCTATATAGTGTATAGGTAAATATAATGCATGTAGTGCTACATGCTGGATATTAAATATACAGGAGAATACAGAGATATCCTAGTGTATAGGTAAATATAATGCATGTATATAGTGGCTAGAGATTAAATATACAGGAGAATACACAGATATCCTAGTGTAGATATCCTAGTGTAGGTAAATATAATTAAATATACAGGAGAATACAGAGATATCCTAGTGTATAGGTAAATATAATGCACGTAGTGCTGGAGATTAAATATACAGGAGAATACAGAGATATCCTACCTAGTGTCTAGATAAATATAATGCATATTGCTTGAGATCAAATATCCTATATTGGGAGATGAGGTTAAGAAGTGGCTGACCATCTACACTAAGCCATCTACACCAGGGTATCTCATATCACCACAATTCAATATTGTTGTATTGCAGGTCTGAACCTGCTCAGAATCATTCTTTCGTGTCCTCTTCACATCGTCTCTCTCTCTATTAAAAAAAAATAATTAGGCTCCTCACAGGTCCTCAGATATACATACTGAATTTAATATAATGTCTTTGATTGCAAGACATAAATGCATACATTTACTGAAGACAAAAAGACAATGCCCCCACAATAACTGTATACCAGGAATTACAGATATCATGCTTATGCAAGTTCTTCAGCCATCATGCAACAATCTTGGGTGTGAAGTGGTGCTTGGGCTGGAAGGTGACCAGTCCGTACGTGAGCCACAACATCATGACTGGCTGTAGCAGGGAGACGAGCAATACGAAGTAGTTGCGGAGTCTGCTGGCCTCTTCCGTCACATGCACAGAGAGCCGCAGAGATTGCACCTGAACACAGACAGCATAGGAAAGCATTAGGGTTATTAATTGTGCAGTGGCTAGCTAGGGTTATTAATTGTGCAGTGGCTAGCTAGGGTTATTAACTCATACAGTGACTAGCTAGGGTTATTAACTCATACAGTGACTAGCTAGGGTTATTAACTCATACAGTGGCTAGCTAGGGTTATTAACTCATACAGTGACTAGCTAGGGTTATTAACTCATACAGTGACTAGCTAGGGTTATTAACTCATACAGTGACTAGCTAGGGTTATTAACCCATACAGTGGCTAGCTAGGGTTATTAACTCATACAGTGGCTAGCTAGGGTTATTAACTCATACAGTGACTAGCTAGGGTTATTAACTCATACAGTGACTAGCTAGGGTTATTAACTCATACAGTGGCTAGCTAGGGTTATTAACTCATACAGTGGCTAGCTAGGGTTATTAACTCATACAGTGACTAGCTAGGGTTATTAACCCATACAGTGACTAGCTAGGGTTATTAACCCATACAGTGGCTAGCTAGGGTTATTAACTCATACAGTGACTAGCTAGGGTTATTAACTCATACAGTGGCTAGCTAGGGTTATTAACTCATACAGTGGTTAGCTAGGGTTATTAACTCATACAGTGACTAGCTAGGGTTATTAACTCATACAGTGGTTAGCTAGGGTTATTAACTCATACAGTGGCTAGCTAGGGTTATTAACCCATACAGTGGCTAGCTAGGGTTATTAACTCATACAGTGGCTAGCTAGGGTTATTAACTCATACAGTGGCTAGCTAGGGTTATTAACTCATACAGTGACTAGGTTATTAACTCATACAGTGACTAGCTAGGGTTATTAACTCATACAGTGGCTAGCTAGGGTTATTAACTCATACAGTGGCTAGCTAGGGTTATTAACTCATACAGTGGCTAGCTAGGGTTATTAACTCATACAGTGACTAGCTAGGGTTATTAACTCATACAGTGACTAGCTAGGGTTATTAACTCATACAGTGACTAGCTAGGGTTATTAACTCATACAGTGACTAGCTAGGGTTATTAACTCATACAGTGGCTAGCTAGGGTTATTAACTCGTACAGTGACTAGCTAGGGTTATTAACTCATACAGTGGCTAGCTAGGGTTATTAACCCATACAGTGGCTAGCTAGGGTTATTAACTCATACAGTGACTAGCTAGGGTTATTAACTCATACAGTGACTAGCTAGGGTTATTAACTCATACAGTGACTAGCTAGGGTTATTAACTCATACAGTGACTAGCTAGGGTTATTAACTCATACAGTGGCTAGCTAGGGTTATTAACTCATACAGTGGCTAGCTAGGGTTATTAACTCATACAGTGACTAGCTAGGGTTATTAACTCATACAGTGACTAGCTAGGGTTATTAACTCATACAGTGGCTAGCTAGGGTTATTAACTCATACAGTGGCTAGCTAGGGTTATTAACTCATACAGTGGCTAGCTAGGGTTATTAACTCATACAGTGGCTAGCTAGGGTTATTAACTCATACAGTGGCTAGCTAGGGTTATTAACTCATACAGTGACTAGCTAGGGTTATTAACTCATACAGTGACTAGCTAGGGTTATTAACTCATACAGTGGCTAGCTAGGGTTATTAACTCATACAGTGGCTAGCTAGGGTTATTAACTCATACAGTGGCTAGCTAGGGTTATTAACCCATACAGTGGCTAGCTAGGGTTATTAACTCATACAGTGGCTAGCTAGGGTTATTAACTCATACAGTGGCTAGCTAGGGTTATTAACCCATACAGTGACTAGCTAGGGTTATTAACTCATACAGTGGCTAGCTAGGGTTATTAACTCATACAGTGGCTAGCTAGGGTTATTAACTCATACAGTGACTAGCTAGGGTTATTAACTCATACAGTGACTAGCTAGGGTTATTAACTCATACAGTGGCTAGCTAGGGTTATTAACCCATACAGTGACTAGCTAGGGTTATTAACTCATACAGTGGCTAGCTAGGGTTATTAACTCATACAGTGGCTAGCTAGGGTTATTAACTCATACAGTGGCTAGCTAGGGTTATTAACTCATACAGTGGCTAGCTAGGGTTATTAACTCATACAGTGACTAGCTAGGGTTATTAACTCATACAGTGGCTAGCTAGGGTTATTAACTCATACAGTGACTAGCTAGGGTTATTAACTCATACAGTGACTAGCTAGGGTTATTAACTCATACAGTGACTAGCTAGGGTTATTAACTCATACAGTGACTAGCTAGGGTTATTAACCCATACAGTGGCTAGCTAGGGTTATTAACTCATACAGTGGCTAGCTAGGGTTATTAACTCATACAGTGACTAGCTAGGGTTATTAACTCATACAGTGACTAGCTAGGGTTATTAACTCATACAGTGGCTAGCTAGGGTTATTAACTCATACAGTGACTAGCTAGGGTTATTAACTCATACAGTGGCTAGCTAGGGTTATTAACTCATACAGTGACTAGCTAGGGTTATTAACTCATACAGTGGCTAGCTAGGGTTATTAACCCATACAGTGGCTAGCTAGGGTTATTAACTCATACAGTGGCTAGCTAGGGTTATTAACTCATACAGTGACTAGCTAGGGTTATTAACTCATACAGTGGCTAGCTAGGGTTATTAACTCATACAGTGACTAGCTAGGGTTATTAACTCATACAGTGGCTAGCTAGGGTTATTAACTCATACAGTGACTAGCTAGGGTTATTAACTCATACAGTGGCTAGCTAGGGTTATTAACTCATACAGTGACTAGCTAGGGTTATTAACTCATACAGTGACTAGCTAGGGTTATTAACTCATACAGTGACTAGCTAGGGTTATTAACTCATACAGTGGCTAGCTAGGGTTATTAACCCATACAGTGGCTAGCTAGGGTTATTAACTCATGCAGTGACTAGCTAGGGTTATTAACTCATACAGTGACTAGCTAGGGTTATTAACTCATACAGTGGCTAGCTAGGGTTATTAACCCATACAGTGGCTAGCTAGGGTTATTAACTCATGCAGTGACTACCTAGGGTTATTAACTCATACAGTGGCTAGCTAGGGTTATTAACCCATACAGTGGTTAGCTAGGGTTATTAACTCATGCAGTGGCTAGCTAGGGTTATTAACTCATACAGTGACTAGCTAGGGTTATTAACTGATACAGTGACTAGCTAGGGTTATTAACTGATACAGTGACTAGCTAGGGTTATTAACCCATACAGTGGCTAGCTAGGGTTATTAACTCATGCAGTGGCTAGGTTATTAACTCATACAGTGACTAGCTAGGGTTATTAACTCATACAGTGACTAGCTAGGGTTATTAACTCATACAGTGACTAGCTAGGGTTATTAACTCATACAGTGGCTAGCTAGGGTTATTAACTCATACAGTGACTAGCTAGGGTTATTAACTGATACAGTGACTAGCTAGGGTTATTAACTGATACAGTGACTAGCTAGGGTTATTAACCCATACAGTGGCTAGCTAGGGTTATTAACTCATGCAGTGGCTAGGTTATTAACTCATACAGTGACTAGCTAGGGTTATTAACTCATACAGTGACTAGCTAGGGTTATTAACTCATGCAGTGGCTAGGTTATTAACTCATACAGTGACTAGCTAGGGTTATTAACTCATACAGTGGCTAGCTAGGGTTATTAACTCATACAGTGACTAGCTAGGGTTATTAACTCATACAGTGACTAGCTAGGGTTATTAACTCATACAGTGACTAGCTAGGGTTATTAACTGATACAGTGACTAGCTAGGGTTATTAACCCATACAGTGGCTAGCTAGGGTTATTAACTCATGCAGTGGCTAGGTTATTAACTCATACAGTGACTAGCTAGGGTTATTAACTCATACAGTGACTAGCTAGGGTTATTAACTCATACAGTGGCTAGCTAGGGTTATTAACTGATACAGTGGCTAGCTAGGGTTATTAACTCATACAGTGGTTAGCTAGGGTTATTAACTCATACAGTGGCTAGCTAGGGTTATTAACTCATACAGTGGCTAGCTAGGGTTATTAACTCATACAGTGACTAGCTAGGGTTATTAACTCATACAGTGGCTAGCTAGGGTTATTAACTCATACAGTGACTAGCTAGGGTTATTAACTCATACAGTGGTTAGCTAGGGTTATTAACTCATACAGTGGCTAGCTAGGGTTATTAACTCATACAGTGACTAGCTAGGGTTATTAACTCATACAGTGACTAGCTAGGGTTATTAACTCATACAGTGACTAGCTAGGGTTATTAACTCATACAGTGGCTAGCTAGGGTTATTAACTCATACAGTGGCTAGCTAGGGTTATTAACCCATACAGTGGCTAGCTAGGGTTATTAACTCATACAGTGACTAGCTAGGGTTATTAACTCATACAGTGACTAGCTAGGGTTATTAACTCATACAGTGGCTAGCTAGGGTTATTAACTCATACAGTGACTAGCTAGGGTTATTAACTCATACAGTGACTAGCTAGGGTTATTAACTCATACAGTGGCTAGCTAGGGTTATTAACTCATACAGTGGCTAGCTAGGGTTATTAACTCATACAGTGACTAGCTAGGGTTATTAACTCATACAGTGACTAGCTAGGGTTATTAACTCATACAGTGACTAGCTAGGGTTATTAACTCATACAGTGGCTAGCTAGGGTTATTAACTCATACAGTGGCTAGCTAGGGTTATTAACTCATACAGTGGCTAGCTAGGGTTATTAACTCATACAGTGGCTAGCTAGGGTTATTAACCCATACAGTGGCTAGCTAGGGTTATTAACTCATACAGTGGCTAGCTAGGGTTATTAACTCATACAGTGGCTAGCTAGGGTTATTAACCCATACAGTGACTAGCTAGGGTTATTAACTCATACAGTGGCTAGCTAGGGTTATTAACTCATACAGTGGCTAGCTAGGGTTATTAACTCATACAGTGACTAGCTAGGGTTATTAACTCATACAGTGACTAGCTAGGGTTATTAACTCATACAGTGGCTAGCTAGGGTTATTAACTCATACAGTGGCTAGCTAGGGTTATTAACTCATACAGTGACTAGCTAGGGTTATTAACTCATACAGTGGCTAGCTAGGGTTATTAACTCATACAGTGACTAGCTAGGGTTATTAACTCATACAGTGGCTAGCTAGGGTTATTAACTCATACAGTGGCTAGCTAGGGTTATTAACTCATACAGTGACTAGCTAGGGTTATTAACTCATACAGTGACTAGCTAGGGTTATTAACTCATACAGTGGCTAGCTAGGGTTATTAACTCATACAGTGGCTAGCTAGGGTTATTAACCCATACAGTGACTAGCTAGGGTTATTAACCCATACAGTGGCTAGCTAGGGTTATTAACTCATACAGTGGCTAGCTAGGGTTATTAACTCATACAGTGACTAGCTAGGGTTATTAACTCATACAGTGACTAGCTAGGGTTATTAACTCATACAGTGGCTAGCTAGGGTTATTAACTCATACAGTGGCTAGCTAGGGTTATTAACTCATACAGTGGCTAGCTAGGGTTATTAACCCATACAGTGACTAGCTAGGGTTATTAACTCATACAGTGGCTAGCTAGGGTTATTAACTCATACAGTGGCTAGCTAGGGTTATTAACTCATACAGTGGCTAGCTAGGGTTATTAACTCATACAGTGGTTAGCTAGGGTTATTAACTCATACAGTGACTAGCTAGGGTTATTAACTCATACAGTGACTAGCTAGGGTTATTAACTCATACAGTGACTAGCTAGGGTTATTAACTCATACAGTGACTAGCTAGGGTTATTAACTCATACAGTGGCTAGCTAGGGTTATTAACTCATACAGTGACTAGCTAGGGTTATTAACTCATACAGTGACTAGCTAGGGTTATTAACTCATACAGTGACTAGCTAGGGTTATTAACTCATACAGTGGTTAGCTAGGGTTATTAACTCATACAGTGGCTAGCTAGGGTTATTAACCCATACAGTGGCTAGCTAGGGTTATTAACTCATACAGTGGCTAGCTAGGGTTATTAACTCATACAGTGGCTAGCTAGGGTTATTAACTCATACAGTGACTAGGTTATTAACTCATACAGTGACTAGCTAGGGTTATTAACTCATACAGTGGCTAGCTAGGGTTATTAACTCATACAGTGGCTAGCTAGGGTTATTAACTCATACAGTGACTAGCTAGGGTTATTAACTCATACAGTGGCTAGCTAGGGTTATTAACTCGTACAGTGACTAGCTAGGGTTATTAACTCATACAGTGGCTAGCTAGGGTTATTAACTCATGCAGTGGCTAGCTAGGGTTATTAACTCATACAGTGACTAGCTAGGGTTATTAACTCATACAGTGGCTAGCTAGGGTTATTAACTGATACAGTGACTAGCTAGGGTTATTAACTCATACAGTGGCTAGCTAGGGTTATTAACTCATACAGTGGCTAGCTAGGGTTATTAACTCATACAGTGGCTAGCTAGGGTTATTAACCCATACAGTGACTAGCTAGGGTTATTAACTCATACAGTGACTAGCTAGGGTTATTAACTCATACAGTGGTTAGCTAGGGTTATTAACTCATACAGTGACTAGCTAGGGTTATTAACCCATACAGTGACTAGCTAGGGTTATTAACTCATACAGTGGCTAGCTAGGGTTATTAACTCATACAGTGGCTAGCTAGGGTTATTAACTCATACAGTGGTTAGCTAGGGTTATTAACTCATACAGTGGCTAGCTAGGGTTATTAACTCATACAGTGGCTAGCTAGGGTTATTAACTCATACAGTGGCTAGCTAGGGTTATTAACTCATACAGTGACTAGCTAGGGTTATTAACTCATGCAGTGGCTAGCTAGGGTTATTAACTCATACAGTGGCTAGCTAGGGTTATTAACCCATACAGTGACTAGCTAGGGTTATTAACTCATACAGTGACTAGCTAGGGTTATTAACTCATACAGTGACTAGCTAGGGTTATTAACTCATACAGTGGCTAGCTAGGGTTATTAACTCATACAGTGACTAGCTAGGGTTATTAACCCATACAGTGACTAGCTAGGGTTATTAACTCATACAGTGACTAGCTAGGGTTATTAACTCATACAGTGGCTAGCTAGGGTTATTAACTCATACAGTGGCTAGCTAGGGTTATTAACTCATACAGTGGCTAGCTAGGGTTATTAACTCATGCAGTGGCTAGCTAGGGTTATTAACTCATACAGTGGCTAGCTAGGGTTATTAACTCATACAGTGGCTAGCTAGGGTTATTAACTCATACAGTGGCTAGCTAGGGTTATTAACTCATACAGTGACTAGCTAGGGTTATTAACTCATACAGTGGCTAGCTAGGGTTATTAACTCATACAGTGGCTAGCTAGGGTTATTAACCCATACAGTGACTAGCTAGGGTTATTAACTCATACAGTGGCTAGCTAGGGTTATTAACTCATACAGTGGCTAGCTAGGGTTATTAACTCATACAGTGACTAGCTAGGGTTATTAACTCATACAGTGACTAGCTAGGGTTATTAACTCATACAGTGGCTAGCTAGGGTTATTAACTCATACAGTGACTAGCTAGGGTTATTAACTCATACAGTGGCTAGCTAGGGTTATTAACTCATACAGTGACTAGCTAGGGTTATTAACTCATACAGTGGTTAGCCTGTCTGCATACGTTCAAGATGTGTGTGTATGAATGTGCATGCTTAATTAAGATGATCAACACAGTACACTCTCAATGAACTCTCAGTTGACATAATAACATTAAAATCACCTTCTCAATAAATTTTATTCACTCGACGTTTCGACTAGATGCTCTAGTCTTCATCAGGAATAATCAATGGCTATCCTACGATGTATGTATGTTTGTTTGTGTGCATGTAGTCCTAGTTATGTTGTTTGTGCATAAGTGTATGTGCGTGCCTGGATGTTGACATAATCTGGTAGGTGGCATTTCCATTGTCACTAGCCCTTCATGTGAGCCAAGACAATGACTCCTCCAGCTCGAGAACCAGCGACTCTCCCATTTCTGAGGGACAGACACATTGGATGTGGACATCCACATACAATGTTCTCCAGGTTGAGTTCTGCAACAGCTCAATCATCCGCCATCCTTCAAGCTAGCCCGGGAGATTAACTAATAATTAATATGCACGGAGAAATAAACTACATCAGTGTGTCGGTTATTAAATGTATTTTCGTTGTTGCCAGCTGTTCTAGCATATGCTGCAAACAACTAGCTATTGTGAGGTCTTGTGCAGGCACATGTGTGGGCATCTGCTTGGAGTGTTGTCTTAGGCAAGTGTGGGGCACTCGCTATAGGTATGGGCACTGCTATAGGTATGGGTAGGCACTTGCTATAGGTATGGGTATGGGTAGGTATGGGTATGGGCACTTGCTATAGGTATGGGTAGGCACTTGCTATAGGTATGGGTATGGGCACTTGCTATAGGTATGGGTATGGGCACTTGCTATAGGTATGGGTATGGGCACTTGTTATAGGTATGGGTATGGGCACTTGCTATAGGTATGGGTATGGGCACTTGCTATATGTAGGTATGGGTATGGGCACTTGCTATAGGTATGGGTAGGCACTTGCTATAGGTATGGGTATGGGCACTGCTATAGGTATGGGTAGGCACTTGCTATAGGTATGGGTAGGAACACTTGCTATAGGTATGGGTATGGGCACTGCTATAGGTATGGGTATGGGTAGCTATAGGTAGGGGCACTTGCTATAGGTATGGGTATGGGCACTTGCTATAGGTATGGGTATGGGCACTTGCTATAGGTATGGGTATGGGCACTTGCTATAGGTATGGGTATGGACACTTGCTATAGGTATGGGTATGGACACTTGCTATAGGTATGGGTATGGGCACTTGCTATAGGTATGGGTATGGGCACTTGCTATAGGTATGGGTATGGGCACTTGCTATAGGTATGGGTATGGGCACTGCTATAGGTATGGGTATGGGCACTTGCTATAGGTATGGGTATGGACACTTGCTATAGGTATGGGTATGGGCACTTGCTATAGGTATGGGTATGGGCACTGCTATAGGTATGGGTAGGCACTTGCTATAGGTATGGGTATGGGCACTTGCTATAGGTATGGGTAGGCACTTGCTAAGGTATGGGTATGGGCACTTGCTATAGGTATGAGTATGGGCACTTGCTATAGGTATGGGTATGGGCACTTGCTATAGGTATGGGTATGGGCACTTGCTATAGGTATGGGTATGGGCACTTGCTATAGGTATGGGTATGGGCACTTGCTATAGGTATGGGTATGGGCACTTGCTATAGGTATGGGTATGGGCACTTGCTATAGGTATGGGTATGGGCACTTGCTATAGGTATGGGTATGGGCACTTGCTATATGTATGGGTATGGGCACTTGCTATAGGTATGGGTATGGGCACTTGCTATAGGTATGGGTATGGGCACTTGCTATAGGTATGGGTATGGGCACTTGCTATAGGTATGGGTATGGGCACTTGCTATAGGTATGGGTATGGGCACTTGCTATAGGTATGGGTAGGCACTTGCTATAGGTATGGGTATGGGCACTTGCTATAGGTATGGGTATGGGCACTTGCTATAGGTATGGGTAGGCACTTGCTAAGGTATGGGTATGGGTAGGTATGGGTATGGGCACTTGCTATAGGTATGGGTAGGCACTTGCTATAGGTATGGGTAGGCACTTGCTATAGGTATGGGTATGGGCACTTGCTATAGGTATGGGTATGGGCACTTGCTATAGGTATGGGTATGGGCACTTGCTATAGGTATGGGTAGGCACTTGCTAAGGTATGGGTATGGGTAGGTATGGGTATGGGCACTTGCTATAGGTATGGGTAGGCACTTGCTATAGGTATGGGTAGGCACTTGCTATAGGTATGGGTATGGGCACTTGCTATAGGTATGGGTATGGGCACTTGCTATAGGTATGGGTAGGCACTTGCTATAGGTATGGGTAGGTGTGTGTGTGCACACGTGTGCAATATGTGAGTGTGTGTTGTGTTAGAGCTACATGTATAGTTGCAAGGCAGTGACCTTTGTAAGATGGGACCTTTTCTCCAACTAGTTTCCAACTCCAGCAAATATTTCAAGTCATAATTACATGCTTACATCAAGTGTGCTAAATCAAGGTGTGCTTACTCAAGAACTAGAACGCTCAGATAAGCACCATCGCTCATTGTATTGCAGTTGCTTCTTGCGGCATGTTACTTGTGGAAGTGTGATGTTCATATCCCTCGGAGGATACACCAATCTGAACTGCTCGCAAAAACGCATTATACAGGATGAAATTTTCAGGTATGGGATAAGAATTTATGTTTAAACCTGCTAAAATTTGGGGCTGGTTTGATTACTTTGTTGGTGCTAAAATACTTATAGTGCTTGAAGTGGGCGGCGTCACACAACACCGTCCACAAATGTTGGAGGGAGACATCTTCTCGGTGCATACAAGCATTTCAGTGTCGGGGGAATCCGCTCCATAACTGCTACGCTACTTGGACTGCTAGTTGCCGATGGACTAACAAAATGCTCGTAATGAAATAAAGTCTAAAGGTCGGTTTCTGTTTGAGCATGCTGATGATCGTTTAGCACGCAGGCCCCGAGCTTCATGCATTAGAAACATCCATACAAACATAATCAGGTAAAATAATAATAATAAATAACAGCTCTTATGGCGTGCAGGGAAGCCACACCCAATCACTGCTTTGGCGGTTATAATTCCATTTAAAGCACACCTTAGTTTGGGTGTAAAGTTCGGGAGAGTGCAATACAAAAACGAAGCGACAACTTTTTAAATGTGTGATGTGTGTGTGTGTTGTGTGCGTGTTGTGTGTGTGTGTGTTGTGTGTGTTGTCCCCAGTATTTTTGTGAGGGATATTGGCATGTCATCAAGTGTTGGAGTAGCAGACCAATCAACAGATAGACGGTGTTTTTTGGTCTTGTATTCATAACTGTGTTTGCAGGTTGCAGGAGGTGCACTGGACTAGACATAATATTGTTACATGTCAAAGAGCTATGAATCAGTGCAGTATCATGCAACAAGAAGTACATAATACAATCGACGTATTCCACAAATTATACAGAAGCCTGAATGCTCATATCTGCAACGGATTGGAACGATGGAATGCATGCAATAGATTGACTTGTATCATATTGTGAAAGACGTACTGCTGAGCCAACATTAATCCTCATAATAATGTTTTTAATTATAGTCCTTATTACACTTTCTTATTTTCAATTTTCCACCATTCACCACAATTTTGCATGCTCTAGGCTTCCTCTAGCCACTCGTACCTTTTTTTTTGCACTTAGCAAACTAGAGTTATTTTGGCGGAGGTTGCAGGGATTCAGGTTTTTGAGGTCCCTCCACTTTAGGGTCTAGTAGCTTGCCTATAGTTATACCTATGAAACATATTTTAGTATCAAAAGAGAGCACGCAGAGAGACCTATCTTTTGAGCTATATATCAAGTCCATACCATGAAGTTAGCAGAATCTACGGAGCTCTAAAGTTGTAACCACAAGTTTTTTTAAAAAGTAAAAAATACCAACGACCCCCCTTGTGTTACTGTTGACAATGATGGCTCTGGAAGAAATGGTTTCATAAACACCGAGAGATGGGGAAAGGACACACTTAAGGTGAAAAGTTGAGGGCTGAGCTACAGTCTCTCGTAGGCAATGCACCATCTCCCCAAATCAAAGTTGGCCTACCATGAAGTAGCACTCACTCTCTGCATGCTTCACTAAGCTCTGCCTTGCTAGAGTCGTGCGAGGCAAGTTGATCATGTCGCTCAGCCGATGGCGACCTTCCTTGGCCTACGATTATGTTATCAGCAGAGCAAACATGCCACACCTTGCCCACCCTCCAACTCTAACATCCAGGGAAGGTTCAACCTCCATTTTTTTAACTCAATGCCAGCCTTCCTGTGCTTGTTTGAGCTCTGCTAGGAACACCCTCGTGGTCTGGACGTCTATGCTTCGGTAAGTCTCACTCGTAAGACAGGGAGCCACTGTAGAGCCGCAAATTTTTCACCAACCACACCCACAATACGTAGAAATGAAATTCTATTGCATCAATTTGACAAAAATGGACTTTGAACTGCAATAGTACACCGGTAAGACGTATTGGTCAATATGCCTCCAATTTCAAAGAGATATCGCACCAATACGCTTAAATACTCTGCCTGGGAGAACACCGGTGTGTGTGTATGTGTGTGTGTGTTTATGCAGCACTCATATACCAGGAAGTAGGTGATGGTGAGAGAGGTATAGGCCAACACCGCGTAGTAGCCATAGTTTCCCAGCAGCAGTCCCGAGGCCACGCTGACTATCATGCACACGTGCTTGTACCCAGAGAAGGCCACCAAGTCTAGCCACCTGAGCTGGGTGCGCACAGCTAGCAGGTAAAGGGACAGTCCGATGAGCAACACCTCCGCCAACAGCCAAGCGAGCAGGGAGCTTGCTGCCACTCCCAACTGCTCCGGAAAAAACCTGGAGGAAAATGGCAGCACATATAAACTCAGAATATTTACAGCATTCGAGGAATTTAACATTCGCAGTTTTCACGATTAGCGCTCAAGAAGTATGACGGAGAGCAATGTAGAAGGATGTGGCTTCCACTACACCCTCCACAAGCCATGAACATTTCTTCTCACAAGCCCTCTGCGAACATTTAACCCCTTGGGGAAAAAATCCCAGTACATGATAATTCTTCCATCTGTATTATGTTGAAGGCTAGAGCATCTAGTCGAAACATCGATAGAATACAATTTCAAGTTAATTATTGAGAAGGTATTGTAATGTTATTCTAACAAACTCTCAGTTGACATAGCAGACACAATGATTTCTTGTTAAATCCACTCACTCAACTAGCTCGAGTGAGTAAATTTAAGTTGATAATCATTACAAATAACTAGATGGTGTATTCAGAAACTACAGACGAATTCATTTAAGACATCAATCTTTACTGGATGGGTATTAGCTGCTTATAGTTGGCTGACAACAAAATGATACTGACAATAATAATAATAATAATGATGATGATGATGATGATGATGATGATGATGATGATGATGATGATGATGATGATGATGATGATGATAATCTCTCGATGAACTCTCAGTTGACATAATAACATTAAAATCATCTTCTCAATAATCAACCTCAATTTTTATTCACTCGACATTTCGACTAGATGCTCTAGTCTTCATCAGGAATAATGAGACGCTAACTCATGTGAGCCTGTTATATACTGGTAGCTAGCTATCTACCACGTGCCAGTACACGCGTCTAGCATGTGCACCGGACGTAAAAAAATTAAATAATAAAAAATAATATATTTAAAAATTAATAAATTCAAAAAAGTAAAAATATATATCAAAATTAAATTAAATTTATTTATTTATTATTATCTTTTTTGTGTGTTTTTTACATCCGGTGAACATGCTCATGCTAGGCACGTGTACTGGCACATGGTGAATAGCTAGCTCAATAAATGTAAATAAATATTCAATAAATGTAAATATAATAAATAAATAATCAATAAATGTTAAGTATAATAATGTAATTATGATAAAATAAATGTAAGTATAATAAATAAATATAAATGTAAAGTATAATAAATAAATAATCAATAAATGTAAGTATAATAAATAATAAATGTAAGTATAATTATTCAATAAATGTAATAAATGTAAGTATAATAAAATAAATGTAAGTATAATCAATAAATAATCAATAAATGTAATTAATAATCAATAAATGTAAGTATAATAAATAAATATTCAATAAATGTAAGTATAATAAATGTAAGTATAATAAATGTAAGTATAATAATTAAACAATCAATAAATGTAATTATGATAAATAAATAATCAATAAATGTAAGTATATAATCAATAAATGTAAATATAATAAATAAATATTCAATAAATGTAAGTATAATAAATAAATAATCAATAAATGTAAGTATAATAAAATAAATGTAAGTATAATCAATAAATAATCAATAAATGTAAGTATATAATCAATAAATGTAAATATAATAAATAAATATTCAATAAATGTAAGTATAATAAATAAATAATCAATAAATGTAAGTATAATAAAATAAATGTAAGTATAATCAATAAATAATCAATAAATGTAAGTATATAATCAATAAATGTAAATATAATAAATAAATATTCAATAAATGTAAGTATATAATCAATAAATGTAAATATAATAAATAAATATTCAATAAATGTAAGTATAATAAATAAATATTCAATAAATGTAAGTATAATAAATAAATATTCAATGTAAGTATAATAAATAAATATTCAATAAATGTAAGTATAATAAATAAATAATCAATAAATGTAAGTATAATAAAATAAATGTAAGTATAATAAAATGTAAGTATAATAAATAAATAGATTTTAATAAATAAAACAATAAAAAATAATAAGTAAACAAAATAATAAAATAAACAATAAATAAATAAAGTATGTATATATAAATAATAATAAATAAAGTATGTATATATAAATAAATAAAGTATGTATATATAAATAATAATAAATAAATCAATTAAAAATAATAATTTTTACCAGCTAATTTTCACTTGTGCATTGTCTACTGCATCCCTTGTAGCTGTGGGAAATACTACATAGGGGAGACCATCAGAAGACTGGAGATCAGAGTGAAAGAACATCAAGATGCCTGAAGTATGCTAAAGAGAAGTCTGAGCATGCATGGGACATCCTATTTTGTGGGAGGAAGCCACCATCTTGGACCAGGTCAGAAGACAGAAGGAACTGCCAGTGAAGGAGGCATTGCACATCAGCCTAGCACAAAGTATGAGCAGTTCAATTGAGACTGTGGCCTGGCTGCTGGGGAGCCACTGAACCTGAACTTGAAGCCACAACATAATTATTCTTATTTTATCTCATTTATTCATTCTTTATAATTTTATTTATTTGTTAATTTAATTTTTGATATATTTTCATCATCATCATCATCATCATCATCATCATCATCATCATCATTATTATTATATTATTATTATACATTTTTTTATTTTTTTAAGTTTTTTTAAGTTTTTAATTATTTTTTGTATTATTACTTCACTTATTATTACATTAATTAATTTATATATATACATATTTTATTTATTTATTATTGCGGTTATTTTATTTTATTTGTTATTATTATCTGTTATTATATTTTTTATTATTTTTATTTTTTCATCCTTCATTCATATTTATTTTTCACATCCGATTCATGTGCTAGAAGTGTGCCAGTTCATGTGCTAGAAGTGTGCCAGTTCATGTGCTAGAAGTGTGCCAGTTCATGTGCTAGAAGTGTGTGCCAGTTCATGTGCTAGAAGTGTGTGCCAGTTCATGTGCTAGAAGTGTGTGCCAGTTCATGTGCTAGAAGTGTGTGCCAGTTCATGTGCTAGAAGTGTGCCAGTTCATGTGCTAGAAGTGTGTGCCAGTTCATGTGCTAGAAGTGTGCCAGTTCATGTGCTAGAAGTGTGCCAGTTCATGTGCTAGAAGTGTGCCAGTTCATGTGCTAGAAGTGTGCCAGTTCACGTGCTAGAGTGTGCCAGTTCATGTGCTAGAAGTGTGCCAGTTCATGTGCTAGAAGTGTGCCAGTTCATGTGCTAGAAGTGTGCCAGTTCATGTGCTAGAAGTGTGCCAGTTCATGTGCTAGAAGTGTGTGCCAGTTCATGTGCTAGAAGTGTGTGCCAGTTCATGTGCTAGAAGTGTGTGCCAGTTCATGTGCTAGAAGTGTGTGCCAGTTCATGTGCTAGAAGTGTGCCAGTTCATGTGCTAGAAGTGTGCCAGTTCATGTGCTAGAAGTGTGCCAGTTCATGTGCTAGAAGTGTGCCAGTTCATGTGCTAGAAGTGGGCCAGTTCACGTGCTAGAAGTGTGCCAGTTCATGTGCTAGAAGTGTGCCAGTTCATGTGCTAGAAGTGTGCCAGTTCATGTGCTAGAAGTGTGCCAGTTCATGTGCTAGAAGTGTGCCAGTTCATGTGCTAGAAGTGTGCCAGTTCACGTGCTAGAAGTGTGCCAGTTCATGTGCTAGAAGTGTGCCAGTTCACGTGCTAGAAGTGTGCCAGTTCATGTGCTAGAAGTGTGCCAGTTCATGTGCTAGAAGTGTGCCAGTTCATGTGCTAGAAGTGTGCCAGTTCATGTGCTAGAAGTGTGCCAGTTCATGTGCTAGAAGTGTGCCAGTTCATGTGCTAGAAGTGTGCCAGTTCATGTGCTAGAAGTGTGTGCCAGTTCACATGCTAGAAGTGTGTGCCAGTTCATGTGCTAGAAGTGTGCCAGTTCATGTGCTAGAAGTGTGTGACAAGGTGTGGTTTTGTAGCACATAGTAGATAGCTAGCTACTGGTATATAGCAGGCTCACGCGAGTCTCTTAGCATCTCATTGAATATGACGAAGGCTAGAGCATCTAGTTAGGAGTAGGCTATAAATGGGTCATTTTTTGTTTTGCTTAGGGCTGAGTTTTTATGTGTTCTATATAACCTATCTCAACATGAAATGGAAAAAAAATTGGCCTGGGGTGTAAAATAAAAGTGTGCAAGGGTTTTTTGTGCCCAGGTGGCCCCAAAATTCAATCAAATTTGTGGAAAAAATTAAAATAGTCATTTTTTAAAAGCTGCATGGTTAAATATTGTATCAAATGTAGTAAAATTGCCATGTTTATATTCAAAAGTTTCATTGTTTTTAACCCAGTTCACTTCATTTTCAAAATTCGGCCAAAATTGGCACTTTTTGAACTCCCAGAATGCACTGATAGGTTCACAGTCTGCATTATTGTGGTCAGGTTCACTAATGAGAGATGCTGTGAGCAAAAATCTCAAGATAGAGACAGGTGTGGCAGATCAACTTGGCTCTAAGTATGTGCCATACCACTTGCTTTGTAAGTCACACGGTTTGAGGCAGACAACCTAACAACCATGGCTCATTGAGGACAAGATTGGCCTTCGCGAAATGATTGTGAAGAGAGAGCCATTGTTGAAGTCATTCCTTGAAAAAATCTGTTGTTGAAACAGCTCTGGCAGCTCTTCTAAAGCTTGTAGCACATGAGGGAGACGGGAAGACAACATCTCTAGCAGAACAGTTTGACTTGATTCTAGAGGAGGCTGGAGTACACAAATCCTTTAGCCTCTACAAAGAGAAGCATTTTACTAGACTTGGATACCAGGCAGGTGCGGTCTATGATTGCATTCCCTACCTCAAACAGCTACTCGTACAGACACCATTAAATAATCTTCTTGTTCAAGCATGTAAGATTTACCTTGATAACGATTTCATAATCGCAGGATTCAAGGCGCTTGCTAATTTTACGTACAGGGTGACAATGCCCTTCCTCAACTGCATCGAGAGAGCAAGCCAGGATTTGCTGGTGAACATCCTTCCCAAGCTCTGCAGTGACCTTGCTGATAAAAAGACAGACACCCTTATCATATATCATGTAGAGTGGACACACGTGAAAATGGAGCATAATGCTCCACAAAGCGATCTCGATCACTTTCTTCTGGGAGAGATGTGTCTCCAGGCCACCAGGGGTGTAGAATTGCAGTGCAAGCGTGAGTATTGGAGCAGTGACCCAGATACTGCATGAGCAACTCCTCTCCATACATTGACTGTAGACCAACGGAAGAACCTGCCAACAAACAACCTGAATACGGAGAGGTACTTGGCCAAGTTTGGTTATCTTGCTGCCCAGTCAGCTCTACATTCTAACAGGCTGTTCAAGGCAAAGAGGATCAAAGATGACCTTATGCTCATGGACAAGCATCTCAATGAAGTTGAGAGGTCAACCATTGCTGTCCTAAAACACCTAGACTCTATGGAGGTGACGTGGATTAATAATCAGAAGGAGAAGAAGAAACAAAGGTTGAGAGAGAACCTGGAAAAGAAAGTGAGGGCCAATGATTTTGTCGATCAACTTCTTGTGAAATGTAAAAAACATGGAGGACCAGTTACATGTGTCAAAGAACTGAAGGAGCTTGTCAAAAAAATTTTTACCAGAGCTAAACACCTGCTTGAGGCAAGAGATCCAATACCAGCGAGTCACACATCTACATGATTCAGATGTCTGCAGGGACCTTTACAAGGTCAACAAACTGTCTGAGAATGAAATGATCGGAACCTAACTGTGAGCCTAGGTGATGACTACCAAGCAGAGGAGGCGGTGGAGTTTCCGTGTGAGGAGGAGATCATGGAAAGACTGACAGGAGCCAACACCACCGTTCAGGAGGCAGAGATCTCACAGGAAGAACCTGTGTTCCAGCCTAACCAACCACTTGCTGTTATCTGGGATGAGGGAAGCAACAAGAGATGGTATATTGGGTTTTACATTGATGATAATGGGGACGGAAGCTTCCGGGTGGATCACCTGATACACGCTGGTACTGGAGATAACCTCTGGCAGCGACCACCTGGCACTGATGATAACCTGGCACTGATGATAACCTGGCACTGATGATATCCAGGACACTATCCAGCAGCAGATTGTGCCTGTGCAAGTTTCTGGCACCTGGGACTTTTCTATGAGGAAGCCTTGTTTTATCTAATGGACCTGAAATACAAGATATGTTTTGTGGAATATGTGGTTAAATATTAGCCAAAATAAATTTCTTGACCAGTAATTGTACTTCTATGATTTTCTCCAATTACTTTTATGACTTTCTGTGTCCTAAATAACCCCAGAAAAATGTTTTAGATGAAGTCTCTACCTAAAGCTGAACCTGAGGTATGAGAAAAACTCTAAAATGTACTCGCATGCATTAAATGTAAGGTGTGCTAACACAAAAGGGCTCTGCACACTTTTTTCTTGGACCCCAGGCCAATTTTTCCCCCACTTCATGTTGAGATAGGTTATATAGAACACAAAAAAACTCAGCCCTAATGAAAATAACAGAAATTTCATTTTGGCTGCCGTATAGCCCACCGTATAGCCCACTCCTAATCTAGTTCTAGTCGAAATGTCGAGAGAATACAATTTCAAGTTGATTATTGAGAAGGTTTTTGTAATTTATTTACCGTTGAAAAACAAACATTAATAATAATAATAATAATAGTAGTAGTAGTAGTAGTAGTAGTAGTAGTAGTAGTAGTAGTAATAATAATAATAATAATAATAATAATAATAATAATAATAATAATAATAATAATAATAATAATAATATAATAATAATAATAATAAATTTATATACATTTGAAAAAATTAAAAACTAAATAAATAACAGCATAAATTTATAAAATATGCAACTTGGCCAGTGGCTGGAGTAGAAGAGACTGCAGACAGTGTTGAGGGGGCCTAGGAAGTCATCATGCACACACACACAGCAAGGGGCTGACAGCTGGCTACGATGGGCCTAGAGCAAGGCATACTTGCTACTATTGATTCACACACACAGTGTTTGAGACGCAAACTCGAACGCCATGTCCCATTAAAGCTGGTTGCCAAGCAAGGTACTTACAGCAACAATTGACAAGAAAGTGGACGCCTAATAGCGAGCATCTGCTAACAAGTGATGCCATTGTTGTGCAGCCTCATTATACATACAAATATCTGAGTGTATGCACTGGGCCAGTTAGGAAGTGTGGCAGACGGTCGAACTGTTGCAGAGCAGAGCCTGGAAGGTGTCCTAAGTGGGCACCGCATCCACAAATATGACTAGACACTAGCAATGGAAGAAACACCGATTATGAGGAGGAGATTTAGTCATGATTGAAGCTTAACAAATAGAGGGGCTAGTCAAGTAGGTGCTTGAAAATAATAATAATAATAATAGTAGTAGTAATAGTAGTAATAGTAATAATAATAATAATAATAATAATAATAATAATAATAATAATAATAATAATAATAATAATAATAATAATAATAATAATAATAATAATAATAATAATAATAATAATAATAATAATAATAATAATAATAATAATAATAATAATAATAATAATAAATAACTTTCTCAATAACTTTCTCAATAATCAACTTGGAATTGTATTCTCTCGACGTTTCGACATGCTCTAACCTTCATCAGGAATAGAAGGTTATTGTAATGTTATTATGTCAACTGAGAGTTCATTGAGAATAATAATATAATAATGATCATCTTCACAAGAGCTTTAAAGCATCTGGTAAGGAGTCATCAGAACTTAGTTAGTCATAAGGGTCTATTGAAAAGGGTCTACTTCCATCACTTGGCTATAATGAGCCTGAACAAAGTATGAGATCACCTGTGTAAAGGGGCCACATCTAACACAAGCCACCTCTGTAATACACCCACCACATACACCTTCACTAGACAAGGAACTCAATGCTGTAGCATTGCACTGGGAGTGGTGGCAAGCTATGAGCAATGTACTCACTCACCTCTGCTGGGTTCCAAGTACTACGCCAGTCAACAGCACATACGACACAAAACTCATCACTACAACAACAACAACAACAACAACAAATTATGCATTACAATATCATAACAAACATCCCAATAATGCCCAATAATGCTAGATCAGATTAGCTCCCAATACAAGAGTAGGCATGTTCACCCTGCACTGGGTCAGATTAGCTCCCAATACAAGAGTGGTCATGTTCACCCTGCACTGGGTCAGATTAGCTCCCAATACAAGAGTAATGTTCACCCTGCACTGGGTCAGATTAGCTCCCAATACAAGAGTAATGTTCACCCTGCACTGGGTCAGATTAGCTCCCAATACAAGAGTGGTCATGTTCACCCTGCACTGGGTCAGATTAGCTCCCAATACAAGAGTGGTCATGTTCACCCTGCACTGGGTCAGATTAGCTCCCAATACAAGAGTGGTCATGTTCACCCTGCACTGGGTCAGATTAGCTCCCAATACAAGAGTGGTCATGTTCACCTCCCCTACCACCTGGTTGCCCGTGGCTCAGCGGCACACAAGAGCTCTGACAACTTGTCTAGACAGAGAAGTAACAGACAGTGACGGCAGCTGCTGGGTTGGTGCTGACTCAGCATGGCCACGAGCCATACGTACCTGAAGTAGGTGTGGTCATAATTTCCTATAATTATATCAAACTAGTTTGACAGGATCTGGCCTGCAGAGAGCTAAATGGTGTCACACACTATTACAATGGCAAGGAGATGCCACAGAGACTCTCAGGTGTCTTGCAGCAACATAAGACATCAATAAAGTGAATGTTTGCCATTCTTTGTCAGAATGCTTGCCATTCTTTGTTTTGATTTAACTGAAAGGAAATAAGACTGCCACGTTGACCGCAGAAAGTTAGACGACCCTTTACCATGTAAAACATTGGCAATCAAACACTTTTATGTTCTAGTTATTTGCGTGTTTGTTGTTTATGAACATTACAGTTGAGTGATGGCGGTCTAGCCCAACACAAAGTCCAACTAAGAGCCGCAGGGTCTAGCCCAACACAAAGTCCAACTAAGAGCCGCAGGGTCTAGACCACAAAGTCCAACTAAGAGCCTCAGGGTCTAGACCACAAAGTCCTAACTAAGAGCCGCAGGGTATAGACCACAAAGTCCACGCAGGGTCTAGACCAATGAACAGCTGCAGGGACTCAATGGACTTGAAGGTTTCTCTGATATTTGATTTTTAGGAGGTTGGAGACCCGAATCAAGGAGGATAAAGATGCTTGCAGAAGAGTAGAACTTGAGAAGTCTGTTACTACAGAGCATGCAATGGATCCAACACCACCCAATCTTGTGGGAGGAGACCTCTGTGATTGGTAGAGCCAGAAAATGGAGAGAGTTGCTCGTGAAGGAGTTGCACACCAGTACGAGATGGAGGGTTCGAGCTACGTGATTGCTGGGTTCAGCTATCAAGATTATGCAACCACAGCCATCTTTGTCCGTCTGATGTTGCTGTGCATATACACCATTATTCAGACGGATCACAAGTTGTTGTGTGGAAGCGTTGCCAGTGAGTGTGATGCGTTGCCAGTGAGTATGCATGCATGCCAGTGAGTGTGGATGCGTTGCCAGTGACTGTGGATGCATTGCCAGTGAGTGTGGATGCATTGCCAGTGAGTGTGGATGTGTTGCCAGTGAGTGTGGTGCGTTGCCAGTGAGTGTGGTGCGTTGCCAGTGAGTGTGGATGTGTTGCCAGTGAGTGTGGATGCATTGCCAGTGAGTGTGGATGTGTTTCCAGTGAGTGTGGATGTGTTTCCAGTGAGTGTGGATGCATTGCCAGTGAGTGTGGATGTGTTGCCAGTGAGTGTGGATGCATTGCCAGTGAGTGTGGATGTGTTGCCAGTGAGTGTGGATGTGTTGCCAGCGAGTGGGGATGCGTTGCCAGTGAGTGTGGATGCATTGCCAGTGAGTGTGGATGCGTTGCCAGTGAGTGTGGATGTGTTGCCAGTGAATGTGGATGTGTTGCCAGTGAGTGTGGTGTGTTGCCAGTGAGTGTGGATGTGTTGCCAGTGAGTGTGGATGCATTGCTAGTGAGTGTGGATGTGTTGCCAGTGAGTGTGGATGCATTGCCAGTGAGTGGGAATGTGTTGCCAGTGCATTGCCAGTGAGTGTGGATGCATTGCCAGGAGGGTGCATTTTTTCATTTTTAATCTTGCCCTGATGAAGACCGATGTTTGAACGTTGCTGTACACCACACATACTATCACATGACATGTGTTGTTGCTATTGTTGACTGCACCCATGCAGGGTCAGCTACAGCCTCCTTCAAGGACTTGGTAAGAGTTGCCCAGGAGGAATGAGAACTCCACCAACCATAAAAGTGCACGTTATCACTTCATTCCACAATTAAGAAACAAGTGTGGTTGTGGACATGCATTGGGCTCTAGCCCTATCCTTGGCCCTAATCATAGCTCTAGCCCTATCCTTGGCCCTAATCATAGCTCTAGCCCTATCCTTGGCACTAATCATAGCTCTAGCCCTATCCTTGGCCCTATCCTTGCCCCTAATCATAGCTCTAGCCCTATCCCTGGCCCTAATCATAGCTCTAGCCCTATCCTTGGTCCTAATCATAGCTCTAGTTGGCCCTAATCATAGCTCTAGCCCTATCCTTGGCCCTAATCATAGCTCTAGCCCTATCCTTGGCCCTAATCATAGCTCTAGCCCTATCCTTGGCACTAATCATAGCTCTAGCCCTATCCTTGGCCCTAATCATAGCTCTAGCCCTATCCTTGGCACTAATCATAGCTCTAGCCCTATCCTTGGCACTAATCATAGCTCTAGCCCTACCCTTGGCCCTAATCATAGCTCTAGCCCTATCCTTGCCCTAATCATAGCTCTAGCCCTATCCTTGGCACTAATCATAGCTCTAGCCCTATCCTTGGCCCTAATCATAGCTCTAGCCCTACCCTTGGCCCTAATCATAGCTCTAGCCTTATCCTTGGCCGTAATCATAGCTCTAGCCCTATCCTTGGCCCTAATCATAGCTCTAGCCCTATCCTTGGCCCTAATCATAGCTCTAGCCCTATCCTTGGCCCTAATCATAGCTCTAGCCCTATCCTTGGTCCTAATCATAGCTCTAGTCCTATCCTTGGCCCTAATCATAGCTCTAGCCCTATCCTTGGCCCTAATCATAGCTCTAGCCCTATCCTCACCATAGCCCTAACCATATACCTAGCTCTGACACTCTACCTAATCCTTAACCCCTAACAATATTCCTAGGCCCCAACCACTAGCCCTAACTATATTCTTATAAGTGCTCCACAAATAAATGGTGGTCCTTATGCAGTGGTCAAAACTTCATAGAATCCAACGCTATGCTACTTGAGGCTAAGGCATCTGAACTCACCAGGAATGTAGAGATCAGGACTGTTGATGTCTTGGCAAGGAGGAACACGCTCTTCTTGTTGGTAGCGAGGCCCCCAGTCCTTGTGGGAAAAGGGGAAGAGGATAATGAAGAGCTTCTGCAAGACATAATTTGTGTCCACTGCAAAGTAGGTCTTCAGATGAGATCTAGCCATGAATCTATTTACCTATAGAGAGGAGGAGTGATGTAATGTTCTACATGCATGAGCAATGTGGTAAAGTGTCATCAAGAAGCTAATGTAGTTAAGTTTTATCGTCCATGCAATCCTTTAACTTCCTCTTCCTCCTCTCCTCCCCTTCCTTCCTTCTTCTCACTTCCTCCTCTTCCCTTTGACCCCCCTTCAGTCTCCCTTTCCTCTCCTCTCTTCCTTCCTCCCTCTATTCCTCCTACACCTTCCTCCTTTCTTCCCTTCCTTCTCTCCAGTGATGAGTGATGGAAGAGGACAAGAGCACAGAGGAAGGGAGGAGGAAGAAGAGGAGTAAGGGAGGAGAGGGAGGGAGGAGAGAGGAGTGAGGGAGGAACAGGGGGAGGAGGAAGGGAAAGGAAGAAGAAGGGAAGAGAAAGAAGGGAAGAAGGGAAGAAGAGGGAGGTAGGGAAAGGAGGAGAAAGAAGAGATAAGAGGAAGAGAGGAGGAGGAAGGGAGGGGAGCAAAGGAAGGAGAAATGAAGAGGAAGGGGGGGGGAGGCAAAAGGTAAGGATTGCATGAAGGATCAAACTGAACTAAATTAGCTTCTTGATGACCTTGGTCATGCTTGTAAAACAGGTCACATACATAAGTCACTATTGAGCTCAAATCATAATACATAATCATGCCACACCACAAGAATATGTGGTCAAGCATGACAGCCAAGAAAAATATATATTTGACCCTTTACCAAATACCAAAGTGGAAATTCATTGAGTGAGATTCTACCTCAATACAGCGAGTGTGCCCCTTTTCTGGGCCACAGATACATGCAGGACTATAGAATATTCATTATCCCCTTCTTTAACCAGTTTTGTTGAAGAGAGCAGTTAGTTACACTGTCACTTACATTGGAGTCTATCATTGCTTGTCCCCTGGTAGCTATGTCGTGGCCATATTGCTGGACCATAGGGTTCTGGACCAACATCTGAGCAGTGGTTGCTGTGGATGCCATAGAGGGTATCTGCTGTGCCATTTCACTGGGTGTCAATTTGTTGAAAAGGCAGTACTTCACAGATATTCGACTTAGCTACAATTATTTATACCGTGCACTACTACTGGGTAGCAGTTATAGAGTATGAGTTAGTATGCTAGCCACTTGCCTGATATTCGGGTACATCGGAGCTTGCCCAGAAGGAACTCCATAGCCTTCCGCTGCCCTGCGACTCATCGTTAACTGTGCTTTGTCACGCTCTATCTGCAAAACGACCATTACCGATCATTTCGGTTAGATTTTCGGTAAAGGGTCTCACACAGCACATTCCAAACCATCTGGGAGATTATTTTGCAAATCACCTTCAGTCATTCTCTCTGATTTTTTTATTCATCATAGTCACATCCTTGCTTTGATCTCAAATTTAGATTGACTGATGAGCTTGTTAAGGCCACCACGTATAATAATAATAATACTGACTTTACACAACCTTGACAAAAATGAGTTGTGTACAGTAGACATGAGTGCATGGTAATATGGTTGATGAACACCCACCAACTGGGAGTGGGGCCATATTATTTAACTGAAAATCCACTACATTTAGTACATGGACAAACACAATGAAATGTACATGCTAGATTAGGACAAAGGGAAGTTAGACCACATGAACAACAGTATCTGTCGCTTGAGTGTCAGAAATGGTAGAGAGAGGTCCATGCCTGGCAGCGTGTTCCACAGTTTAACTACACTGTTGAAGTAAAAGTAGCAGATTGTGACAAAAATATTAAGAACAGCTAACGATAATAGTTAATCGAGTGTCAGCTGTTCAAAGGGGAGGGAAACCTTCATCCATTAGCTCCCAATACAACAATTCTTTCCTCCTGGGGATATTATCTTGAAGTGATACAGTCAGCTTACCTCACTAAATGTCATTATCTTCACAGTTTACATTCCCCCAAATTCTGCAGACGATTATCAAAGGTCCATGATGAACTACTTATCCTCCCTTACTTCCAACTCAAACCAAATGGTAATTATAGGAGACTTCAATTTTCCAGATGTGTGCTTGCTCTCATTAACTTGGCTCAACTCCTCTTCCAGTCTCTTTTGTGATTTGTGTTCAGAAACAACCTGTCTCAACTAGTTCTATCCCCCAGCCACATTAAAGGAGATCTTATTCTCACCAAACGATGAACTTTTACAGGACATCCAAACGGATCACTTTATGATCACTTTCAAACTTTATGTCACCTGTCCCTGTTCTAGCAACTGTGAGTCCTTGGTAGTGTTGGACTATCCAAAAGCAGACTGGGAAGGAATGAACAACCACTTGTTGGACTCTGACTTTAGTCGGTGTTTTAAACCTGATGATGTCGAGCTAATTTTGTCAACTTTGAAATCAATATACTGATGGATGCCATGAATTTATTCCTACCAAAAGTCAAACTAAGATCTCACCAGTACCCAAAGTGGTTCACAGCTCAACTCTGTCACCACATAAATGCCTCAAGTCTCTGATAAAGAAATATAAGAAAAATCCAAACCAAACATTAATGGAGAAACTAAAACAAGCAGAGGAAAACATTAGCAGTCAGCTAAAGGAATCTACTCTAAGGCTTTGCTGAGAATAAGAACTCAAACATCTTCAAATACATCAATTACCTAAAGGAAGGTGGTGTAATCCCCTCTGTAGTTTATCATGGCTCCAAACAAGTGTCAATACACTTAGACAGAGCTACCTTATTCATTACTTTCACTCTGATTTTACAAATAGCTCCTTGGTACTACTTCCTCTGCTGAATCAGCTGCCTGTTAAAGACACCATTATTCCTTTATTCGAAATCACTGAATCTGACGTTTTTGAAGCACTATCTTCTCTGGATGTTTCTAAATCAATGGGCATTGACAAGATTGGTCCTAAATTACTGAAGTATTGTGCTCTGGCCCTGTATCAACTCCTACAAGATTTGTTCAATATCAGTTTGACCAAACGTGCTAGACCAGCAGAATGGCGCATACGTTGTATATCAGCCATCCACAAGTCAGGTGATAGAGCCTCAGTATATAACTACCGTCCAATCTCCCTCCTCTGCTCCACCTCTAAACTTCTTGGGCGCATTATCTACGACAAGATAATTGATCCTCTTGCATCCACTATCTCCCCAGCACAATTTGGTCTATTCAGGAAATGCTCATCTCTGCAACAACTGTTATTGTTTCAAAACAAAATCCTTGGATGTAAAGAAAAAAGGCTGCTGTGATATTCTTGGATTTTACAAAGGCTTTCGATAGTGTTCTGTTGCTCATCAAACTATGGTCTAAAAGTGTTACGGGTACTCTGTGGCGGGTATCGAACTGGTAGAATGCATTGCGTTTGTCTGGGAGGCAGTCGCTCTGAATTGCTGCCAGTTGTGTCTGGTGTTCCCCAAGGAAGTATTCTGGGACCTTCGCTCTTTTTGGTGATCTTCCAGAATTGTCGCAATATTCCCAACTCCTAATATATCAATCAAGAACTCTGATGACTGCGATTGTCTCCAAGAGGATCTTAACTCTCTACATGACTGGAGTCTCATCTGGAAACTGAACTTCTCCAAGTGTGTGCACATCAGATTCTGCCAATTTGAGCCTTGCGTGGGCACACACATTATCAACAACAACAGCATTCCTACAAAAGTGAACCATAGGGATCTTGGAGTGATAGTATCTTCAGATCTATCCTGGCAGTCTCACCACAACCACATTGCTGCAAGAGCCTATAGCCTTCTTCGTAGGGACGTTCGGAGCTAGATTCTGTCAAAGAGACATGTACTTCGCTCATCCGTTCCCATTTACTAATAACTCTACTGCTCTCCAATCTGGCGCCCTCAACTCATCAAAGGTATGGTGAAGCTAGAGAATATCCAACGAAGAGCAAGTAATAAGTCAAGACTTAATTGCTCTCCATCTCTCCATCTCCTGCCACTAATGTACCAGCTTGAACTTAACGATATCTTGTTCTGCCTTAGCAGCATCAAGCCTCACCATTACCCATTTCATCACCTTCAATAGCAACTCCACCAGATCTGCTACTCACTCAAAAATGTTGCATGGTCGCTCAATCACAAATCACTAAAAATACTTCTACTTCAACTGACTATATACCTCGTTTATGGAACTCCCTTCCACCATTTGAACTAGAAGCATCCATCATCACTACAAAAGGAAAGCTTTAAAGATCTCTTCTATAATCATTTCATCAACTTTGACTCTATAATCCCTGTTCTTACCACTTTCAATGTCCCTGCTCTAAATGTTCATATACATCCCCATTACCAACCTTTTAATTGCATGTTAAGGCTGCTAGCTTAAAGATAGCTGTTCTTCAGTGAGCTCTCATTTTTAGTGTACTTATGTTCATATCCGGTATTACGTGCACTGTAAAGCATTAAAATAATAATAATAAATGCATTAAGAAATGGGAAATGGAAAATAATAATAATAAACAAACGGCTCGCGGGGCAGTTGGAGGAGCCAAGGTCACAGTCCTTTCTGCTACAGCGTGTGATCATCGAAGTTCAGCGGGTAATGCTGCCGCTATTTTGTGGACTTTGCCTTCGATTGTTTGCTTGTATTTGTTGGTTATTTGTGTTTGAGCTTTATCTGTTACTTCTAATGCAAAATGTATGTATATAGTAATTTATAAAAAAAATGGTGTTAATTAGGTGTTA
The DNA here is from genome assembly GCA_028752905.1 of Cladorhizidae sp. MBARI D1340-BT2. Classification (NCBI taxonomy): domain Eukaryota; kingdom Metazoa; phylum Porifera; class Demospongiae; order Poecilosclerida; family Cladorhizidae; species Cladorhizidae sp. MBARI D1340-BT2. The sequence goes on from JAQNBH010000015.1 coordinate 33,475,029, forward strand.
ATGAACTCTGAGGTTTTTTTGCGATAATACAAAAAAGACAAAAAAATAAATAATAAAATTAAAATTAAATGGTGTAGGTACTTGTTTAACTCGTGCGTCCCTATTTTTCCCCTTCTCTTGCTCTCCTCGCCTTTCTTTTTCAATCCTACTGGGTCTCCCAATTGACAAGCTCTTTGGAATCAAGCTACTCCATTGCAGTGTTGCCATAATTGACCCTTAAATTTACTGTTTGGATTTTATCAATAAATGTTTGGATGTTTGGATTTTTCATCATTAGAAAATTGTTTGACATTTCATGCATATCATACCATGTGCAGCCTATTTCAAAACCATCTCTGTGGTATTAGCCGAGTGTGGTCATTTTGTGGTCAACTTGTCTGTGCAGGAATATTCATGTGGTCACTTGGTCTGTGCAGGAATATTAACAGTCCTGTGTTATTATGTGGTCACCTTGTCTGTGCAGGAATATGCCTGCAGAGCCAGAACCCTTTGATCTATGTGCTTGGTATTTAAAGCCTGATTTGTGCAAGATTTAGAATCTTTCACAGTGAGTGTCAGAGAGAGTTAGCTATGGCATCTTCAGAACCCAGTACTTCAAGGTTACCAGAAGAAGATTCTTCAGATATGACATTGATAGTCAAATCTCTACATCTATCAGGTCTTCTAAAAGTCTGTAAAAAAGCGATTGTGTGTCTATCGTAGACAGTATGCAAAGACTTTCCCATGGGCCACAACTTCGAGAAAGGGATCTTCTTTATGAAGTGCTCTCATGATATAAACCTTGGAAGAGAGATCTCAGGAGACATCAGGAAACGAAATTACACAAACACTCAGAAAAAGATGGTGTGGGTGTACTGCCTCTACAGTCCTACTTTGGACCAATAAGAGAGGAGTCTGTAATCCGTGCAGAAGTATATACTCTTCGCATATTTCCTTGGAGAGCACCATCTTGCCTTTCAATTGGAAGATCATTGTACCAAACTATTCAAGTTGATGTTTCCTGATTCTTCTATTGCTAAAGACTTTAAAAGTGGTACTAAAGCAACAGCCGTGTTGGAAGTTATTGCCCAGGATCGTTGGAAAACCATTTCCGCAGCAGTTAGAGAGATTAAATACTTCAGCCTCCAAACTGATGAGACAACTGATATTACCGTTACACAACAAGCTGCTATTATGCTTCGGTTCTTCGATAACGCCCAAGGACAGGTGAGATGTGTCTTCTTTGAAGAGAGTGTAGAGAGGACAACTGCAGAGCTGCTATTTGACGCAATCGATAAGCATTTTCAAGAATCCACTATCCTCCTTTATGATAATCTTGTCGGATTAGGTACAGATGGGGCCAATGTAATGTTGGGAGCACAAAATTCAGTGATGTCATGGTTACGATGTAAGCAGCCAACTCGTCACATTGTCAGTCACATATATAGCAGCACTAATAGCAAATGAGGCCTGCAAACTCGATGGCTCAGCCTTGAAGCTTGTGTAAATCATCTTATCGAGCAATATGAAGCCTTACTCTCATACTTTCGAAGTACTGAGGATAAGCAGGCAGTAGTGAGAAGAGTAAAAATTGTACTTGAAAAGCCTCTGACCAAAGCTTACTTGCTCTTTCTATGTTCTGCATTACCAATTGTTAATAATTTCAACAGGTACATGCAGCAGCAATCTCCAATTCTTCATGTTCTCTACCAAGAGCTCGATGGCTTAATACGAAAATTTCTGTTGCGGTTCATGAATTCTGAGTACGTGTGTGCTGCTGAACATGTTTCACAAGTGTGTATTGATAACTCATAAGAGTATCTCCCTTTACACGAAGTTTTCGTAGGTCACAACACACTATCATACCTTGAAGAAGAGGATGGATTATCATCTGAAGATGTGAGAAAATTTAGGGAGATTATCCAAGCTTGGTGGATTGCTGCAGACAAGGGAGCTGTCAAACGATTACGTATGAGTCACAAGTTACTCTCCAATCTCAAATGGCTTCAACCAGGCTTACAACAATACAGTATGGCTGGTCAGGTACTTGCTGCAGCAGAGTGTGTTCCTCAGGTAGTTCAAGTTGGTGACAAACCCAGCCTTCAAGAGGAATTTATGGATTTCCATTACCTCCTAAAGTCACGGCGGTGGATATAAGTATTGGCATGCAATCAGCCAAATCAAAGACTGCTTGGAAACTGAGTATCGCTACTCCATATTGGCAAAACTTGCAAAAGCCATTCTAGTTATACCCCATGGCAATGCTGATACCGAACGTTTATTCAGCCACATTGGTCTCAACAAAACAAAGCAGATCTATATACATAAAATTCACTTTTAACAGTGAATGTTCCTCAAAAATGCTATGAATTTAAACCGAACACTGAACTATTAAAGACATGCGTAAACACTTTAGTATGTTATTTCTCATGAAATTGTTGTTTGGATTTTGTTTTGGATTTTTTGTTGCCAAAATTTTTGTATAACACAGGCGAGTAATTTGGAAATTACAAAAACAAACACTGCCATTGTCAAGATTAGAAGTAGCATCGAGATGAATTTGGCTGCAGATCTCATACGAGGATCTTCATTCACTGCTCATTAAACTACGCAGGTCATCTCTGCGTATGTCTCTCAATCTCGTTTCTCCGTTTATTGGCCATAATTTAATTGAGTCGACTATGTGTATATTCAGCACGTTACCATGGGGGCTCAAAACGCCTGTAACCGCCTCCCTGTCGTTGGAAGGTAAAGGGTCGACTACACCGAGGCTAGTTATAAAGACGTGTGAAAGTTGATAGTGAATGCACAACAACAATAACAATAACAACATAAAAATTATAACAACAATAAACAACAATAATAGTATTAAAAGGAAGTGAGAGTGATGCAAGAGTGGTGATGCATAAAAATAGACGGGAAGAAGAGGGCTCATGACAAGTTATAAAAAAGTTACAAAAAATGCCCTAGTAGGTTTAACAGGAGACTGGACTAAGTAGGTTTAGTTTAGAAGGTCTTATGTGAGTGATGGTGTCAGAGGTGCTTGTGCTCTGACTCTCTGTGCTGGTAGAAGATGACACACTCTCCACCTTCCTGTCCTCTCCCTCCACATCCTCTCCTCTGTCCCCCTTCTCCGGACACCTGGGACTAAGGTCTCTCTTGTTCTTCCGCCTCCTAGCTAAGGGTGCTCTAGACACATCCCCGAGAGTGAAGCCAGTCCTTGTGGCCTCATAGAAAGCATGGAAGGTCTGTTTAATGGCGGAAGCCACGGTCTTGCTCTGTCCCAGCGCACAACTGTTCTGCAAGGGAGTAGAAGGAGCAGCTTCAGGGTTGAGCCAAGGGTGACACGCAAGCTCCTTCAAGGTTAGTCGGTTCTTTGCCTCAACTGTGAGCAGACCTACGTGTGTGTGTGTGTGTGTGTGTGTGTATGTATGTGTGTGTGTAGAAAGCAATGTAACAGCTAATAACCTCTCAACAAACAAACTCTCAGTTGACATAACGAAATTACAATGACCTTCTCAATAATCAACTTGAATTTTACTCTCTCGACGTTTCGACTAGGTGCTCTAGCCTTCATCAGATTACATCTCATTATTCGTGATGAAGGTTAGATTATCTAGTCGAAATGTTTTTTGGCAACTAGAACTCTAGAATTGCTAGTCCTTCTTTCAATTATAAACAATTATCGCTCTTTAAGGAATCCTTCCAGGTCACATCCCGTGTTGAAGCTGAAGGATGAAGAGGAAGTGCTGTGTTTGTGGCTAGTGTGTTGACAAAGAGAAGGCTGAGCTATATACCAGCAGGGAGAGAAAGGTGCACTTATCTGGTGTGGCATGTTTCTGAGCCTTTTCCTCTAGTTCTTCTTCAACCTCCCCATAAGCTCATGAGGGAAGCAAATAATATGGTAGCAGACCTCGACGGAAAAAAATAAAAATATATAATAATAATAATAATAATAGTAATAATAGTAATAGTAGTAGGAGTAGTAGTAGTAGTAGTAGTAGTAGTAGTAGTAATAATAATAATAATAATAATAATAATAATAATAATAATAATAATAATAATAATAATAATATAATAATAATCATAATCATTTTTATTATAATTTTAACTGTTTATAATATATATTATCATGTAGCTATCTACTCCACTCATAGAGAATAGTACAAATAGAACTACTACTGTGATATTTTACCATATCGCGTACTTGTTATTACCTACTTGTTATTACCTACTTGTTATTACCTACCCGATATGCGCATGCTCAGTAAAGGTTTGCGCATCCTCGTCTGATTGGCCGGTATTTTCACTCGTGCCTGCGGCACTCGTGGAAATACTAGCCACAGACTCGTGATATTTCCCCGTATCAATGTAATAACGTATATTTATATGAGAAATAATACAATATTAAATACAATGTCCAATAAACAGAATAACAAACAAACATTAAAGCAATATATCTTAATAGACTACTTATAATCGTCATTACAACTAAAGCTGGTGCCCAGCACAGCTGTAGTATTACCTCCCTGAACGGCTACTGCAATCCGCTGGGAAAGGAAAAAGGAGGAGCGGGGATCATCCGTTTCCCGTTTGAGACGGTTACCCAAATCCGAAAAGAAATGACCTGCAGACTTGCCAAATGAACCAGCCGTCTCGATCCCGATTGGCACAAAAAAATGGGAGACAGCCAAAGAGGAGTATTTAATCCTCTTACGGTATTCGGCATTGCTTGCCACCGAGCCAGGGCCATCAGAAGACAAGGAGGCGTAGGAGGGAGCGAAGGTGTCTACAATTGTAGTATCCCATACCAAAATATGCCCATTCTTCCAGATATAATAATAATAATAATAATAATAATAATAATAATAATAATAATAATAATAATAATAATAATAATAATAATAATAAATTAAAAATATATAAAAAAATAAAAAAATAATAATAAATAATAATAATAATAATAATAATAATAATAATAATAATAATAATAATAATAATAATAATAATAATAATAATAATAATAATAATAATAATAATAATAATAATAATAATAATAATAATAATAATAATAATAATAATAATAATAATAATAATAATAATAATAATTTTAATGTACTTTCTGGCAGACCTTTGGCTGTTTAAATTCATCAATCAATTAATCAATCAATTACTTATTTATTATTTGCAGGATATATCTATTTACAGTATTATTATTTTTGAAGTACTTTCAGCTATCAATGGTATCCCCTGATAGCCCGAGGAGATAGGAGCAGTCCAGCTGTAGCAGCTCTCCACACACCAATGACATGTCAACACCTGCCCATTATTGATACATTATTCATTGCTAACCCACCCATGAATAAATAATTACATCCCCTCTCTTCCCATGCATTGTTTTTAATTTATCGATAATTTTGTGTGTGCAAGCATGAGACAAGTGATCACGACCTTTATACCTTCAATGACATTCTTTGCCGCACTTGAGATGCCTACCCACTCATCTCCCAGCAGCGAGAATTTCCCTGCTTTAATCTGCTCCATGATCTCTTCCGTGGACAGGCTCTGAGCATGGAATGGAGGATGTCCGCAGAGAATGGTGTACTGGAGAACAGAGAGAGAAGTCAGATTGTTTGATGCACGTATCCCACAAAACTCTCTCTATTCCTCCTACTTGCCCTATTTTTTAAAAACTTTTCTATCTTCTCACTTCTTCTTCGGATCTCCTCTTTCTCTCTCATCTTTCACTTCCCTCACACCTCTTTCTCCCCACTCTCCCTTCCCCTCACTCCCCCCTGTCCTTCCTCATCCCCTTCTTCTCTTCTCTTCTCCCAATACCTCCCCCCCTCCCACTCTCTATCTACCCTCACAGTAGCCAGTAATCTCACTAGACTCCTTTAAACACACATCCATTTTAAACAGAGGCTGTTTAAAATGCATTCTGTTCTGAATTTTCAATAAAGAATGTAAAATTGAATCTGAGATCACATGACCATCTACATAATGAAACATGCATGCATAGAGAGGCAAGCTAGGAAGATGCTGACTAGGCAGGATCGACACTTTATGTTTAAGAGAGGCAGGATAGCTAGACTCCCACCATAACCCCACCCCCTCCTCTCATCCCTCGCCTACCAAAATAACCCCTATGCTCCACAGATCACAGGCCTCTGTGTATCCTCCATTATGTCGCATGGAGAGCACCTCAGGAGCGGCATATGCCAGCGTGTAACAAGGTGTGGTCAGAGCCTTGGAGTCGTCCGAGAGTACTCGTGCAAACCCAAAGTCCACCACCCTCAGGGAAGCATCTTCATCGACGTCAGAGAACAGGAGATTCTGTGACGAGGAAGAAGACCAATGTATACATGGCACTGGAAGAAGACCAATGTATACATGGCACTGGAAGGAGCATGATATACCCCCCAACAGAAATCCCCCCCCCCCTCCTCAACAGTTATACCATGCTTAAAATCCCTGTATATTCCACCTGGGCAACCCCCTAATAGGAACCCCCTCCCTCTTCCCTAGACCAATTGACAAAACCCTGAGACTTTTTCAAAGGGAACATTCCTCATTTCTGGTCCTTCTACCTCTTCTCTTACAGGGTGTTGCCATGGTAAACAAAATGGATGCACCAAGAAAATAATTTCAGGCATACCAAACGTCCCCCCTCATCCACCCAATACCTCTCCAGCTAAAATTCCTGTATGAGAAGGTACGCGTAATCTATTTAGTTGTGCTGCATAGTTTGGATATCTTTAATTAATTCCATGAAATTGCTAACTTCACATCCTACTTTGAGGGGGCAGAGATCGAGGCTAGCTTCCATCCTACTTTGAGGGGGCAGAGATCGAGGCTAGCTTCCATCCTACTTTGAGGGGGCAGAGATCGAGGCTAGCTTACATCCTACTTTGAGGGGGCAGAGATCGAGGCTAGCTTCCATCTACTTTGAGGGGGCAGGGATCGAGGCTAGCTTCCATCCTGAGGGGGCAGAGATCGAGGCTAGCTTACATCCTACTTTGAGGGGGCAGAGATCGAGGCTAGCTTCCATCTACTTTGAGGGGGCAGGGATCGAGGCTAGCTTCCATCCTGAGGGGGCAGAGATCGAGGCTAGCTTCCATTCCACTTTGAGGGAGCTCAGCATTCATGCAGTGAGGGACACTGCGAGCTAGACCACACCCAGGTGACAGTGTTGCTAGCTGTTGCTGTGCCACTATTCCAGACGTCATCCATTATTAGCATTCCTTCCCACTCCTTCTGGGTCAGCTTTGTCCCTCGGGAAGGGATCTCCACCAGTCTGATCTCCAGGTCTTCGTCACAGAGTTTGGGCATGTCACTGGGATACTAACTGTTGTTGCAACTGGTTGCCCATGGTGACTAAATGACTGCTTGCTGCATATATTTGCATGCTCATAAATACTGCTCCACTGAATCACCTCTCCTTGGGGTCAGAGGACAGTGGAGCATGGGAGGGGAGGGGCTAGGAAGGGTGTGAGGAGAAGGCACCGAGGAGAGATGACCAGAAATGCCACCCCCCTTTCCATGGCATGTCTGGATGTCCCGAGTATCCCAGGGTGCTCTTAGCCCTAGCTCTAGGACTATCCCAGGGTGCTTCTAGCCCTAGGACTATCCCAGGGTGCTCTTAGCCCTAGCCCTAGTCCTAGGACTACCCAGGGTGCTCTTAGCCCTAGCCCTAGTCCTAGGACTATCCCAGGGTGCTCTTAGCCCTAGCCCTAGGACTATCGCAGGGTGCTCTTAGCCCTAGCCCTAGGACTATCCCAGGGTGCTCCTAGCCCTAGCCCTAGGACTATCCCAGGGTGCTTTCAACCCTAACCCTAGGACTATCTCCACATATGGGCCTTGTTCTAGAATACCTTTAGGCCAAGACTGACCTCAGAATAACCTTAGCCCTAGCCCTATAATACCTTTACTTAGCCCTAGCCCTAGAGCAATCTACTCCTGAGCCTGGCTCCAAACACCATAGGCCTACCTATAGCCCTAGAATAATCTACTCCTGAGCCTGGCTCCAAACACCATAGGCTTACCTATAGCCCTAGCTAGCCCTAACCATAGAATACCCATTGCCCTAGCCCTAGAATACCACTAGCCCTAGCCCTGATTGCAGGATCGATTGGTACATTCCATTAGTACATTCAGTCACCCACTCTAGGTACATCCGAGGAGAGTCCCAAGTATTCCGGGACATCCCAGCATGTCCCAGGGAAGAATGTGGCAGTGCCAGATACGCATGGAAGAGAACAAGTAAGTTGAGAGAGAGGCCTACCTCCGGCTTGAGATCTCTGTGGACCACCTTCTTCTGGTGCATGAAAGAGACAGCAGACACCAGCTGCTTGATGATGGTGCTGGCCTTCTGCTCGGTGAAGCTGTGCCTCCGCTGCAGCCTCTCCAGGAGTTCTCCTCCCTTCATCAGCTCCATGATGATGTAGATGTGCAGTTGGTCCATGAACACGTCCACAAGCTTCACTATGTTGGGGTGGCCTTGGCAGAGTGTCAGAATCTTGATCTCTCTCTGGGGGTTGTGTCTGCGTGGCGATACATAGATAGTATACACACACACACACTCTCACACACACACACACACTCACACACACACACTCTCTCTCTTACACACACACACACACACACACTCTCTCACACACACATGCACAATCACTCACACACACAGCCACTGTTTGAGAGGCGTGTCTAATACTTTGGTGCCAAGACAAGGCTTGAGCTACTGGTCAGGTTTTGATCTGACACGCTATGAGGACACATTATTAATAGACAATGTTATGAAGACATTATTAATAGACAATGTTATGAAGACATTATTAATAGACAACGTTATGAGGACACATTATTAATAGACAATGTTATGAAGACATTATTAATAGACAATGTTATGAAGACATTATTAATAGACAATGTTATGAAGACATTATTAATAGACAACGTTATGAGGACACATTATTATTAGACAACGTTATGAAGACATTATTAATAGACAATGTTATGAAGACATTATTAATAGACAATGTTATGAAGACATTATTAATAGACAACGTTATGAGGACACATTATTATTAGACAACGTTATGAAGACATTATTAATAGACAATGTTATGAGGACACATTATTATTAGACAACGTTATGAAGACATTATTAATAGACAACGTTATGAAGACATTATTAATAGACAACGTTATGAAGACACATTATTATTAGACAACGTTATGAAGACATTATTAATAGACAATGTTATGAGGACACATTATTATTAGACAACGTTATGAAGACATTATTAATAGACAACGTTATGAAGACATTATTAATAATGTTATAAGGTTAATAGAGACAACATTATGAGGACATTATTAATAGAGACAATGTTATGAGGACACATTATGAGGACACATTAATAGAGACAACGTTATGAAGACATTATTAATAGACAATGTTATAAGGACACATTATTAATAGAGACAATGTTATGAGGACATTATTAATAGAGACAACGTTATGAGGGCACATTAATAGACAACGTTGTGAGGACACATTAATAGAGACAACGTTATGAGGACACATTATTAATAGACAACGTTATGAGGACACATTATTAATAGAGACAACGTTATGAGGACACATTATTAATAGAGACCTGCTTATACTAATCCAAATTTGATCTGTTGGCCTCCTCGTGAGGGGAACCCCCTCTTTCAATAGGCGCACTAGAAAGCAACATTTTGCAAGGTGCGGGCGTTGGGATTAATTCAGACTCCTGATAGGTACAGCAGAGAAGGCCACACCCTACAGCAGCTAATTGGGTAGTCTCTCCATAACAGTATGGCGAATGATGATATTCATACCAAGACTTCACTGGTAACAGCCTCTGATTGTAGCCTCCACTTCCTCAACCCAACCTATGATAATGGCCAAGGATAGCGCAAGAGCTATGGTTGGACGACCCTTGGACGACCCTTTACCACACAAAAATGTATTCCACAACCAGTCGGACGACTCTTGAATGTAGACCGCAAACAATTCAATGGTCCTTTACCACACAGGAATGTACCCACCAAGACCACAACAATGGATGACCATTTACCACACAGGAATGTACCCACCAAGACCACAACAATGGATGACCCTTTACCATTTAATTATCGTGGGCAGCCCAGTAGACAAAGCTTTTACACACACATATATAATCACCATGACTATGACTAATATAAAAACAGGATAATATTGGTGTGCGTGATTTTAAGTGGCAAAGACAGGGCTGTCTGACTGGTTTGTGATCTATATGAATACATTCTTTTTAAATCCCTAGTCGTTCCTTATTAAATTAATTTTCATTTTGTTTGTTTGTTTGTTCATTTGTCGCTGGTCTAGTATTAGGGGGGAGGGGGGGGAACTACATAGAGTGGGAGGGGCACATAGGATCTGCAGTTTCATAAGTTTCTAGGCCTGCAGGCTTACTACCTTAACAACGAATTCTAGGTGTGCTGGAAGTCTTTTTGGAGCCAATAATGGCTGAAACTGCAGGTTTTCAGCCATGGCTGCATGGTGCAGGTCTTACTTGGCCATGGCTGCATGGTACAGGTCTTACTCGGCCATGGCTGCATGGTGCAGGTCTTATTCGGCCATGGCTGCATGGTACAGGTCTTACTCGGCCATGGCTGCATGGTGCAGGTCTTACTCGGCCATGGTTGCATGGTGCAGGTCTTACTCGGCCATGGCTGCATGGTGCAGGTCTTACTCGGCCATGGCTGCATGGTACAGGTCTTACTCGGCCATGGCTGCATGGTGCAGGTCTTACTCGGCCATGGCTGCATGGTACAGGTCTTACTCGGCCATGGCTGCATGGTACAGGTCCTATGCAGCCACGGCTGCATGGTGCAGGTCTAAACATGCCAGAAACACACACCCTTTTGTTGCCCTGCCCCAAAGACAAGATGGTAAAGGGTTGCCACTTAACCTGTAACCTGGAATGACCACAAGAAGTACTATATATCCATAGCAACTTATAGGACACCTCTTTTGTCAGTCTGACAGAAGCCTAGGGACATTGAACCAACATCAGATATAACAGAAGTAACTCTGCGAATCAACTGAAGCCCTGAAAACAGGTGCAAAGGACATCCTAATTCAACAGCTTGTGAGCTTAAAGTTGGGCATATTTAAGAAGGCTTTCTTGCAGGAATTAACAGCAGCCATGCAAGAATGCCCAACCAAAGCTTGTTGGTGTGAGTGCGTGGGCCACTGTTGAGCTTCTTCTAGGAAGAATCACGTCTCGTCCAAACAGAGGCCATATCATCCCTTCTGGGGTTGCTAATTGGCTATGAGGAAAAGGTGGGCATTCGTGGAGAACAACCAGGTATCGATTACCATGGACCTAGCTTAAATAATGTCGACTAGCGATTGGTAGATGGCAGTAGTAGTTAGCTACACACAACACCTTATGGGAGCTTGAAAGTGTTTTGGCTCTGGTGGGGTGGGAGTAGTGCTAAGAGTCTGAGCTTATACAAATGTTTCACATCCACTAGCTACTAGGGGATCCTGGGTTGCCAGGACGGAAACCAACAATTTGCAAAAATGGCCTAAAATGGCCGACTACTCCACTCCCTCAAGCAAGAACCACCTGTAAAGGGCACCTCACCTTCTGTCTGAGGTCAGGGTTCATCAGGTCAAAAGTGAGGGAAATCCAATCTACAAAATGCTGAAAAGGAGCCCAGAAATGCCCTGAGAAGAGCACACCTAGTTACCATGACACCCAGACCACCCAGTGTTACCAGACAACACAGTGTTACCAGACCACCCAGTGTTACCAGACCACCCAGTGTTACCAGACCACACAGTGTTACCAGACCACCCAGTGTTACCAGACCACCCAGTGTTACCAGACCACAGAGTGTTACCAGCACACCCAGTGTTACCAGACCACCCAGTGTTACCAGACCACACAGTGTTACCAGACCACCCAGTGTTACCAGACCACCCAGTGTTACGAGACCACAGAGTGTTATCAGCACACCCAGTGTTACCAGACCACAGAGTGTTACCAGATCACCGACACACAGTGTTACCAGATCACACAGTGTTACCAGATCACACAGTGTTACCAGATCACACAGTGTTACCAGATCACACAGTGTTACCAGATCACACAGTGTTACCAGACCACCCAGTGTTACCAGACCACAGAGTGTTACCAGCACACCCAGTGTTACCAGACCACCCAGTGTTACCAGACCACACAGTGTTACCAGACCACCCAGTGTTACCAGACCACCCAGTGTTACGAGACCACAGAGTGTTACCAGCACACCCAGTGTTACCAGACCACAGTGTTACCAGATCACCGACACACAGTGTTACCAGATCACACAGTGTTACCAGATCACACAGTGTTAGCAGACCACACAGTGTTACCAGACCACCCAGTGTTACCAGACCACCCAGTGTTACGAGACCACAGAGTGTTACCAGCACACCCAGTGTTACCAGACCACAGAGTGTTACCAGATCACCGACACACAGTGTTACCAGATCACACAGTGTTACCAGATCACACAGTGTTACCAGATCACACAGTGTTACCAGATCACACAGTGTTACCAGATCACAGTGTTACCAGACCACCCAGTGTTACCAGACCACCCAGTGTTACGAGACCACAGAGTGTTACCAGCACACCCAGTGTTACCAGACCACAGAGTGTTACCAGATCACCGACACACAGTGTTACCAGATCACACAGTGTTACCAGATCACACAGTGTTACCAGATCACACAGTGTTACCAGATCACACAGTGTTACCAGACCACACAGTGTTACCAGACCACCCAGTGTTACCAGACCACCCAGTGTTACGAGACCACAGAGTGTTACCAGCACACCCAGTGTTACCAGACCACAGAGTGTTACCAGATCACCGACACACAGTGTTACCAGATCACACAGTGTTACCAGATCACACAGTGTTACCAGATCACACAGTGTTACCAGATCACACAGTGTTACCAGATCACACAGTGTTACCAGATCACACAGTGTTACCAGACCACACAGTGTTACCAGACCACCCAGTGTTACCAGACCACCCAGTGTTACGAGACCACAGAGTGTTACCAGCACACCCAGTGTTACCAGACCACAGAGTGTTACCAGATCACCGACACACAGTGTTACCAGATCACACAGTGTTACCAGATCACACAGTGTTACCAGACAACACAGTGTTTGGTCTGCATTGGCCCATGAGGTCTCAAGTTATAAGAAAACACACACACACACACACACACACACATTTTGTGCTCTATCAGATAGTACTAGGAAGGAAGAAATGGGTGGAGGTGGGGATAATGGCAGTCATAAAATGGCACCTCTCTCCTCTCCCAGGGAATGAGATGGGGACTCCCCCCTACTTATAATGATGACCTGTATACCTCATTAATAACACAACGAGTGCTAATAACTGCTAACATGTATAGCCACTCTCTCACGTGAAGCAGTGAGCTGACCATGCCTACTAAATGTGCATGCACCTGCAACAAGGTCAAGGTGCATTCTCTTTGAACTTGGAAGGTCGCTGTCCTCATATCCTCGCTAGCCAGACAACAGGAAATGGGGGGGGGGGCTTTTTTCTTGCTACCTATAGTCCACTATAGTCTGATGACTACATATTAGCCCTTTCTTACGCTTTGATGGCTGGCATGTTTTATCAGATTGTGCAGATTCATACATAGTCACTTATTTCTCGACAGAATCAACAACAACAACACAACAACAACACATCAACTACACAACAACTACAACAGAACAACAACAAAACAACAACAACACAACAACACAACAACAAATACAACAAAACAAAATACAACACAACAACAACACAACAACTACAACACAACACAACAACTACACAACAACTACACAGCAACACCACCTCTCTCCTCACCTAATGCTGACTATCTTGACAGCATATTCTGTGCCAGTGCTCTTTTCTGTGCAGCATCTGCACGTGGAGAAGCTGCCTCTGCCGAGAATCTCGTCTCCCAATACATACTTTTGCAAGAAGAGCGAATTCTGAATGAAAAGTGGGGGGAAATGTAACTCTATTTGCTGTGGGCTTGGGGTGGAAGTGAACCAAGGAGACAAGGGGGGCAGCCGGGAGACCAGGGGGGCAGCCGGGAGACAAGGGGGGCAGCCGGGAAACAAGGGGGGCAGCCGGGAGACAAGGGGGGCAGCCGGGAGACAAGGTGGGCAGCCGGGAGACAAGGGGGGCAGCCGGGAGGACGAGAGATAAAGTATGGGGGTATGTGCACACTAGGTTGCAGAAGAACTGGGAGGAGTTTGAGGCCAGGGTTGTGCAAGGTTCAGGTTACTGCGATACTTTTCCGGGATGATCTCAAGCCCCTGACCTTCAGCCCAGAGATATGGACTAAGGCTAGAATATGACAGCCCTAGAGTACTCATCCCAGCTAGATACTCATCCCAGCTAGAATATGACAGTCCTAGTGTACTCATCCCAGCTAGAATATGACAGCCCCATCCCAGCTAGAATATGACAGCTCTAGAATACCCATCCCAGCTAGAATATGACAGCCCTAGAGTACCCATCCCAGCTAGAATATGACAGCCCTAGAGTACCCATCCCAGCTAGAATATGACAGTCCTAGAGTACTCATCCACAGCTAGAATATGACAGTCCTAGAATACTCATCCCAGCTAGAATATGACAGTCCTAGAATACTCATCCCAGCTAGAATATGACAGTCCTAGAATACTCATCCCAGCTAGAATATGACAGCCCTAGAGTACTCATCCCAGCTAGAATATGACAGCCCTAGAGTACTCATCCCAGCTAGAATATGACAGTCCTAGAGTGCTAGAATATGACAGTCCTAGAGTACTCATCCCAGCTACAGTCCTAGAGTACTCATCCCAGCTAGAATATGACAGCCCCATCCCAGCTAGAATATGACAGCTCTAGAATACCCATCCCAGCTAGAATATGACAGTCCTAGAATACTCATCCCAGCTAGAATATGACAGCCCTAGAGTACTCATCCCAGCTACAATATGACAGTCCTAGAATACTCATCCCAGCTAGAATATGACAGTCCTAGAGTACTCATCCCAGCTACAGTCCTAGAGTACTCATCCCAGTCCTCTCCCCCGTATTTTTGTGAGGGATATTGGCATGTCATCAAGTGCTGGAGTAGCAGACCAATCAACAGATAGACGCTGTTTTTTGGTCTTGTATTCATAACTGTGTTTGCAGGTTGCAGGAGGTGCACTGGACTAGACATAATATTGTTACATGTCAAAGAGCTATGAATCAGTGCAGTATCATGCAACAAGCAGTACATAATACGATTGACGTATTCTACAAATTATACAGAAGCCTGAATGCTCATATTATAATAGTGAATGTAATTTTCTTGAGATATTCCATGGGTGAAGTAACTGTTGTGTTACTGTTGACAATGATGGCTCTGGAAGAAATGGTTTCATAAACACCGAGAGATGGGGAAAGGACACACTTAAGGTGGAAAGTTGAGGGCTGAGCTACAGTCTCTCGTAGACACTGCACCATCTCCCCAAATCAAAGTTGGCCTACCATGAAGTAGCACTCACTCTCTGCATGCTTCACTAAGCTCTGCCTTGCTAGAGTCGTGCGAGGCAAGGTGATCATGTTACTCAGCCGATGGCGACCTTCCTAGGCCTACGATTATGTTATCAGCAGAGTGAACATGCCACACCTTGCCCAGCCTCCAACTCTTAACACCCAGGGAAGGTTCAACTTCCATTTTGCCAGCCTTCCTGTGATTGCTTGAGCTCTGCTAGGAACACCCTCGTGGTCTGGACTTCTACACTTCGACTCACTCATGAGACAGGAGCTACTGTGGAGCACCAATCACTCACAAGTACGTATAAATGAAATTCTATTGCATCATCAATTTGACAAAAATGAGCTTTGAACTGTAATAGTACAGCATATGGGTCGATACACCCTCAAGGATATCAGACAGATATGCTTAAACACTCTGTGGAGAACACCACATCCCTAGAATACCCCTAGCCCTAGAATACTCCTAGTCCTAGACCATAGCCCTAGAATACCCTAGCCCTAGAATAATCAGCCCTAGAAAACCCTAGCCCTAGAATACTCCTAGGAGGAAGACAAGTCAGACAAGTCAGGCAAGAGGAGGTCAAGCCAGGCAAGAGGAGGACAAGCCAGGCAAGAGGAGGACAAGCCAGGCAAGAGGAGGACAAGCCAGACAAGAGGAGGACAAGCCAGACAAGAGGAGATCAAGCCAGGCAAGAGATGGACAAGCCAGGCTAGAGGAGGACAAGCCAGTGAGGACAAGCCAGGCAAGAGACAAGCCAGGCAAGAGGAGGACAAGCCAGGCAAGAGGAGGACAAGCCAGACAAGAGGAGGACTAGCCAGACAAGAGGAGGACAAGCCAGGCGAGAGGTGGACAAGCCAGGCAAGAGGAGGTCAAGCCAGACAAGAGGAGGACAAGCCAGGCAAGAGGTGGACAAGCCAGGCAAGAGGAGGACAAGCCAGACAAGAGGAGGACAAGCCAGGAGGAGGTCAAGCCAGGACAAGCCAGGCAAGAGGAAGCAAGAGGAGGACAAGCCAGGCAAGAGGAGGACAAGCCACAAGAGGAGGACAAGCCAGGCAAGAGGAAGACAAGCCACAAGGGGAGGACAAGCCATGCAAGAGGAGGGCAAGCCAGGCAAGAGGAGGTCAGGCAAGAGGAGGAGGTCATTAGGCCACCAAAACTGGAGAAGTGGTCAAGCCTGCATAAGTATGGATGGGTTTGGAAAGAATTCGCTTACTTTCGCTTTAATGAAACGTATTGTAGGGCTTTCTTCCTCTTATAATAAGATGAAGCATGTAATTTTAGATGTCTAGCACTCTCCAATCTCAGGAACCACAAATGTTGCAAAATCAGGCACTCAAATTTTGAGGTAGCCCACTTTGGCTGCATGTAACTTTAGCATAGTTATACCAATGCAACCATTTTTAATACCAAAAGAGAGCACACACAGAGAGCTATCATTTTAGCTACATATCAAGTTCATACAGTAAAGTGTGTAGAATCTGTGGAGCTCCAAAGTCATAACCACACGTTTTTATTAGTCACCTGTATTTTATGTTATAGTTCCCCCTCAAAGGTAGGAAGGAGAAAACAAGCATGGAGGATGAAGAACAGGAAGAAGAGAGCTGACCTTGAAGGTATCGTAGCGGGACAGACCACTGCAGTCCTTTCTGGGGATAGAGAAGATATTGTTGTCACTGAACAGCACGGAGGGAGCTATGAAGGAGTAACCCTGGACACACACACAGTGAGAAGAAGAGAGGTAAGAGAAGGAGAGAGGAAGGAAGGAGAGAGGAAGGAAGGAGAGAGGTAAGAGAAGGAGAGAGGATGAGAAGGAGAGAGGTAAGAGAAGGAGAGAGGTAAGAGAAGGAGAGAGGTAAGAGAAGGAGAGGTAAGAGAAGGAGAGAGGTAAGAGAAGAGAGAAGGAGAGAGGTAAGAGAAGGAGAGAGGTAAGAGAAGGAGAGAGGATGAGAAGGAGAGAGGTAAGAGAAGGAGAGGTAAGAGAAGGAGAGAGGTAAGAGAAGGAGAGAGGATGAGAAGGAGAGAGGTAAGAGAAGGAGAGAGGATGAGAAGGAGAGAGGTAAGAGAAGGAGAGGTAAGAGAAGGAGAGAGGTAAGAGAAGAGAGAGGTAAGAGAAGAGAGAGGTAAGAGAAGAGAGAAGGAGAGGTAAGAGAAGGAGAGGTAAGAGAAGGAGAGAGGTAAGAGAAGAGAGAAGGAGAGGTAAGAGAAGGAGAGAGGTAAGAGAAGGAGAGAGGATGAGAAGGAGAGAGGTAAGAGAAGGAGAGAGGTAAGAGAAGGAGAGAGGTAAGAGAAGGAGAGAGGTAAGAGAAGGAGAGAGGTAAGAGAAGGAGAGAGGTAAGAGAAGGAGAGAGGTAAGAGAAGGAGAGAGGTAAGAGAAGGAGAGAGGTAAGAGAAGGAGAGAGGTAAGAGAAGGAGAGAGGTAAGAGAAGGAGAGAGGTAAGAGAAGGAGAGAGGTAAGAGAAGGAGAGAGGTAAGAGAAGGAGAGAGGTAAGAGAAGGAGAGAGGTAAGAGAAGAGAGAAGTTGAGAGAAAGAGAGCAGACTATCAGGACACATCTTTGTATGTACATGTATCTCTGATTATTTCCTCACTGGGCCTTCATAGAGCCGCGGCTTAAACACACAAAAATGCCCAGGGACATACCCTAAAGACATCAAAGTGTTTGGTTGGGGTTTGAGCCGGAGAATCCACAGGTGCAAGGTTCGTGAACTCCTCCGAGAAGTTACCCACATCCATGTCGCTGGAGATGTAAGGTTTGAAGGGAGGGGTCACTTTCTTGCCAAACACATCGTCCCAGTTCAGCCCCTGTATTTAAGAAACATTGGTAACTAGCAACTTTAAGGGTTAGGGAAGTGGAGCCAAGCAATGGCCAGTCAGTTGCTGAAAAGTGAACAAGTTGCCAATCATTTCAATATTTGTGTGCCCTGTGCTGTGTGTAAATGTGTGTGTATACATCTATACTTGATATAGTCACTGCACCAGTATATATATGTGACGCTAGATATTCTCATTCCACCCTGGTTATTTAATACTCTTGCAATAATACTCTAATGGATTTAACACTCAACTCATTAATACACTACTGCATTAACACTACTGCAATAATACTCTACTGCATTAACACTCCACTGATAAACACTTTACTCCATTAACACTCCACTGATAAACACTCTACTGCATTAACACTCTTCCGCATAACATTCCACTGATTAACATTCTACTGCATTAACACTACTGCATTAACACTACCACATTAACACTCCATTGATTAACACTACTGCAATAACACTTCTACATTAACACTCCACTGATAAACACTTTACTGCATTAACACTCCACTGATAAACACTCTACTGCATTAACACTCTTCCGCATAACATTCCACTGATTAACATTCTACTGCATTAACACTCTACCACATTAACACTCCATTGATTAACACTACTGCAATAACACTCTACTGCATTAACACTACACTGATTAACACTACTGGATTAACACTCTACTGCATTAACACTCAACTCATTAATACTGTGTTAACACTACTGCATTAACACTCTATGCAATAACACACTACTGCATTAACACTCCACTGATTAACACTCTACAGCATTAACTACTGCATTAACACTACTGAATTAACACTCCACTGATTAGCACTCTAACTGCATTAACGCTCCACTGATTAACACTACTGCATTAACACTACTGTAATAACACTCTAATGCATTAACACTCCACTGATTAACACTCTACTGGATTAACACTCTACTGCATTAACACTCCACTGATTAACGCTACTGCATTAACACTCCACGGATTAACACTCTACTGGATTAACATTCGACTGTGCATGCGTAGCCATTAACTAATGAACTTTGGCAAAACTTTCCAAGACACCTGAAGCTGATGATGAAGCAGTTAATCAACTTATTGACAGAAATAAAGCTACAAACACCGTCAAGACAACTAGAAGTGGCTTAAATATGTCATACAGATGGTATCAACGATCGGCAGACTGACCAACCAACGGACCAACCGAGCAACCATTACGCGAAGCATGGTGATTGGTACGAGTTTATCAAGTATGGAATAAACAATTTATTACACTCGTCATGGAATATGGACAGCCATTGATTCACCTCCGGCTTGTGAAAATTACGGGCACCTGCTTGAAAAATATATAAATGACTTGCCATATTCCGCTTGGTGAGCACAACAAACAATACCAATGACAACAAACTTAAAGTTTCTGTGGCATTTCTCTGTTGTCAAAAGAGCGGAATTCCTTCAGCCCTCGAAATGCAGCTGGTGCAAGTAAAGCAGGAATGACTACAGTCAAAACATTTCTGCTAGTGAGGTACGTAGGGGGGAAGGGACCAATTTTGAATGGGGGGAGAAGGGGGGGGCGGGTGCAAACTTCAAACCTTCCGAGGTTTCCTAATTACACTTGGTGGAAAATGTGCATTAATTAACTTTAACATGATGGTGTTGAAGATGCTCTACCAATTGGACTGCAGGAACTCACTCAGGAACTGAAGGGCTGTGTTGAAAAGGCACTAACTGGGGGGTAGAGTGGCTAACCAAGTAAAGTACTGGTGCTTTTACAAGCTTTGCTTGTTCTTGTTCTAGTACAGGCATCCAGCACGAGAGCTATATATATATATATATATATAATATATATATGCATGCATTCATATATATGCATGCATTCATATATATATATATATATACAGGCATCCAGAACAAGAGCTATATATATAATATATATATATATACATATATACATGCATGCATTCATATATATATACATACAGGCATCCAGCATGAGAGCTATATATATATATATATATATAATATATATATATATAATATATATATGCATGCATTCATATATATATATATATATATAATATATATATGCATGCATTCATATATATATATATATATATATATATACAGGCATCCAGAACAAGAGCTATATATATAATATATATATATACATATATACATGCATGCATTCATATATATACATACAGGCATCCAGAACAAGAGCTATATATATATATATATATACTTAGAAGGTAGTTTGCTGATGAAGGCTACAAATAGTGCTCAATGCTGTGTTAAGGCAGAGCTATTGAATATAGAAAAGTACTGGGATGGCTAGTCCTACTGCAGTTTCATGCGAATGCAATCCCTGATGATTGCATTCGCATGAAACTGCAGTAGGACTAGCCATCCCAGTACTTTTCTATATATATATATATATATACATACAGGCATTCAGCACCAGAGCTAAATATATATATATATATATATATAAAGGAACTCTCAAGAGCTGATAACTAGCTTTTGTTTTACTACAGAGATCAGGACATGCTAGTTCAATAAGGCTTTAGGTGTGGTAGCTAGGTATAAGCTTGGTCTAGCACATGTATAGAAAGTCATAACTAATAACATGCTTACTAGGGCAGATTCTCAGACCTTTCTAAGGCTCACTTGTAGATCTTGGATTGATAACTAATCATATCAACACAGAATGAGGCATGGGGCCAGCATTTTACAGGGTGTTAATTTTTATTGTCTTGGAAATAGGGCAGTTCCCCTTAAGATATTCAAAGAGTTAGCTGCTAAAAGTGTGCCAATGAAGTTGTAGGTTAGAGTCAGAGGGGTGGGGAGGAGATGACCTCTGACCCCTTCTATCCCCCCCCCCCCCCCCCCCCCCCTCCCCCACCCACTCCGTCGTAAGACCAGGATTATGGCAAGGATAATGGCTAGGGTTAAGACCAGGATTACAGCAAAGATAATGGCTAGGGTAAAGACCAGGATTATAGCAAGGATAATGGCTAGGGTGAAGACCAGAAGGATAATGGCTAGGGATGAAGACCAGGATAACAGCAAGGATAATGGCTAGGGTAAAGACCAGGATTATGGCAAGGATAATGGCTAGGGTTAAGACCAGGATTATGGCAAGGATAATGGCTAGGGTTAAGACCAGGATTATGGCAAGGATAATGGCTAGGGTTAAGACCAGGATTACTGCAAGGATAATGGCTAGGGTAAAGACCAGGATAATGGCAAGGATAATGGCTAGGGTAAAGACCAGGATAATGGCAAGGATAATGGCTAGGGTTAAGACCAGGATTATGGCAAGGATAATGGCTAGGGTTAAGACCAGGATTATGGCAAGGATAATGGCTAGGGTTAAGACCAGGATTATGGCAAGGATAATGGCTAGGGTTAAGACCAGGATTATGGCAAGGATAATGGCTAGGGTTAAGACCAGGATTATGGCAAGGATAATGGCTAGGGTTAAGACCAGGATTATGGCAAGGATAATGGCTAGGGTTAAGACCAGGATTACTGCAAGGATAATGGTTAGGGTTAAGACCAGGATTACAGCAAGGATAATGGTTAGGGTTAAGACCAGGATTATGGCAAGGATAATGGTTAGGGTTAAGACCAGGATTACAGCAAGGATAATGACTAGGGTTAAGACCAGGATTACAGCAAGGATAATGGCTAGGGTTAAGACCAGGATTACAGCAAGGATAATGGTTAGGGTTAAGACCAGGATTATGGCAAGGATAATGGTTAGGGTTAAGACCAGGATTACAGCAAGGATAATGACTAGGGTTAAGACCAGGATTACAGCAAGGATAATGGCTAGGGTTAAGACCAGGATTACAGCAAGGATAATGACTAGGGTTAAGACCAGGATTACAGCAAGGATAATGGCTAGGGTTAAGACCAGGATTATGGCAAGGATAATGGCTAGGGTTAAGACCAGGATTACAGCAAGGATAATGGCTAGGGTTAAGACCAGGATTACAGCAAGGATAATGGCTAGGGTTAAGACCAGGATTACAGCAAGGATAATGGCTAGGGTTAAGACCAGGATTATGGCAAGGATAATGGCTAGGGTTAAGACCAGGATTAGAGCAAGGATAATGGCTGGGGTTAAGACCAGGATTACAGCAAGGATAATGGCTAGGGTTAAGACCAGGATTACAGCAAGGATAATGGCTAGGGTTAAGACCAGGATTACAGCAAGGATAATGGCTAGGGTTAGGGCTAAGGTAATGGGGAAGTTACTACCAGAACAATGGCTCATGTTTGGCTAGGGTAATGGCTAGATCAATCTAATGATGCAATCTGACAATGCTGATGACATCACCATGATATAATCAAGATGACATCATCAGAACGATGTCATCACAACAACATTATCATGTCCCCACGATAATGTAATAATAGAATGGGGACTGATCAATAAATTCGTGAGAAATCTCCACAGAATTCATCATCCAGTGGTGCACTATATACACAAAAGAACAGCAAATGAACATCACTGAAGTTCTCGACATACCCGGAACCAGGCGTGTGTCTTGACCTGCCCTGCCCCCTGACTGCCAAGCCTCCTGTTAGGGACCTTGCGCATGAGCTCCTTGAGTAGCTTTCTGCAGAGTTTCGTCAGGTCATCAGGGATGGGAGGGGCGTCATTCAGAATACGCCTAGACACGGGGATAACACAAGAGTTCAGAGTACGCCTAGACACGTGGATAACACAAGAGTTCAGAGTACACCTAGACACGTGGATAACACAAGAGTTCAGAGTACACCTAGACACGGGGATAACACAAGAGTTCAGAGTACACCTAGACACGTGGATAACACAAGAGTTCAGAGTACACCTAGACACGGGGATAACACAAGAGTTCAGAGTACGCCTAGACACGGGATAACACAAGAAGAATTTTTTTGACTTTATTAAGAAACAATCAATTAGTTTGGATTGAGGGGTTGAAAAAGGAAGCACGAATGCCCCCCTCCCTCATGTCGACCACAACTAGCTAAAGGAGAGTCTGGTCGAAGCCATAAAGCATTCTCGTCTAGTCAACATTCTCGAGCTTAGAACACCGCGGAGAGAACAATGCATACTCCCAAGGAGAGAGCATATATGCAGAGCCTTACACTCCCAAGGAGAGAGCATATATGCAGAGCCTTACACTCCCAAGGAGAGAGCATATATGCAGAGCCTTACACTCCCAAGGAGAGAGCATATATGCAGAGCCTTACACTCCCAAGGAGAGAGCATATATGTAGAGCCTTGCAGACTCCCAAGGAGAGAGCATATATGCAGAGCCTTACACTCCCAAGGAGAGAGCATATATGCAGAGCCTTACACTCCCAAGGAGAGAGCATATATGCAGAGCCTTACACTCCCAAGGAGAGAGCATATATGCAGAGCCTTACACTCCCAAGGAGAGAGCATATATGCAGAGCCTTACACTGCCAAGGAGAGAGCATATATGCAGAGACATGCACTCCCAAGGAGAGAGCATATATGCAGAGCCTTACACTCCCAAGGAGAGAGCATATATGCAGAGCCTTACACTCCCAAGGAGAGAGCATATATGCAGAGCCTTACACTCCCAAGGAGAGAGCATATATGCAGAGCCTTACACTCCCAAGGAGAGAGCATATATGCAGAGCCTTACACTCCCAAGGAGAGAGCATATATGCAGAGCCTTACACTGCCAAGGAGAGAGCATATATGCAGAGCCTTACACTCCCAAGGAGAGAGCATATATGCAGAGCCTTACACTCCCAAGGAGAGAGCATATATGCAGAGCCTTACACTCCCAAGGAGAGAGCATATATGCAGAGCCTTACACTGCCAAGGAGAGAGCATATATGCAGAGACATGCACTCCCAAGGAGAGAGCATATATGCAGAGCCTTACACTGCCAAGGAGAGAGCATATATGCAGAGCCTTACACTCCCAAGGAGAGAGCATATATGCAGAGCCTTACACTCCCAAGGAGAGAGCATATATGCAGAGCCTTACACTGCCAAGGAGAGAGCATATATGCAGAGCCTTACACTCCCAAGGAGAGAGCATATATGCAGAGCCTTACACTGCCAAGGAGAGAGCATATATGCAGAGCCTTACACTCCCAAGGAGAGAGCATATATGCAGAGCCTTGCACTCCCAAGGAGAGAGCATATATGCAGAGCCTTACACTCCCAAGGAGAGAGCATATATGCAGAGACATGCACTCCCAAGGAGAGAGCATATATGCAGAGCCTTACACTCCCAAGGAGAGAGCATATATGCAGAGCCTTACACTGCCAAGGAGAGAGCATATATGCAGAGCCTTACACTCCCAAGGAGAGAGCATATATGCAGAGCCTTACACTCCCAAGGAGAGAGCATATATGCAGAGCCTTACACTCCCAAGGAGAGAGCATATATGCAGAGCCTTGCACTCCCAAGGAGAGAGCATATATGCAGAGCCTTACACTCCCAAGGAGAGAGCATATATGCAGAGCCTTACACTCCCAAGGAGAGAGCATATATGCAGAGCCTTGCACTCCCAAGGAGAGAGCATATATGCAGAGCCTTACACTCCCAAGGAGAGAGCATATATGCAGAGCCTTACACTCCCAAGGAGAGAGCATATATGCAGAGCCTTGCACTCCCAAGGAGAGAGCATATATGCAGAGCCTTACACTCCCAAGGAGAGAGCATATATGCAGAGCCTTACACTCCCAAGGAGAGAGCATATATGCAGAGAGATGCACTCCCAAGGAGAGAGCATATATGCAGAGCCATGCACTCCAAAGGAGAGAGCATATATGCAGAGCCTTACACTCCCAAGGAGAGAGCATATATGCAGAGGGTATTTTTGTAACGCACAACATCAAGTTCATTGCAAAGCTTCAACTATGGCAGAGTATCACAACTGCTCGTTTCCAAGTTACAGGGACCATGGGGAGTTACTGCCATGCCCTGCCCCAAGCTGCTGCATAATGGCGAGTCCAGTGTATATATACCAGATGCACATTCAGTGTATATATACCAGTATTTGTATACACATTCAGTGTATATATACCAGTATTTGTATGCACATTCAGTGTATATCTATATACCAGTATTTGTATACACATTCAGTGTATATATACCAGTATTTGTATGCACATTCAGTGTATATATACCAGTATTTGTATACACATTCAGTGTATATATACCAGTATTTGTATGCACATTCAGTGTATATATACCAGTATTTGTATGCACATTCAGTGTATATATACCAGTATTTGTATACACATTCAGTGTATATATACCAGTATTTGTATACACATTCAGTGCATATATACCAGTATTTGTATACACATTCAGTGCATATATACCAGTATTTGTATGCACATTTGTAGCACTTCTCAAAGCAGTTGCATTTTACATATTTGTAAAATCAATCGTTACTTCTGTTTCATGTGTGTTTTGTCAAGTAAGCTTGTTTCATGTGTGTTTTGTCAAGTAAGCTTGTTTCATGTGTGTTTTGTCAAGTAAGTTAATAAACTTCGTATAGGAAATGAAAGCAAGTCACATGACCATATGACTTATTTATATTAGGTCACCATGTCAATGAATGAAGATTGTTGCTTATGACTGACTGACTGGAGCAAGTGTGGTGAGAGTCTGCCTGCAGAGTGGCCAAGAGACTCCAAATTATTGGGGCCGAGATATTTCAAGTGATGAAAATTGTTCTCACAAAGTGTAGATTATCCTTATTGGTGTAAAATCATCCTTACTAGTTTAAAATACTCCCACTAGGTGTAAAATCCTCTCGCAAGGGGTATAAGCACTTTCATTAGGTGCAAAACCATTTTCACGATGTGTAAAATACCTCTGACTAGGTGTAAAATAACTCACACAAGGTGTAAAATCACTGACTAGAGGTGCACTCACATGGTGTTAAACTCTAACAAGGTGTAACATGTAACATCACTCATCAAATAGGGTGTTTCTGAGCGGTTAAACACTCACAGATGACTAACACGAGAATACATCAAGTAAAGTAAAGTATATTCATAGCTTGCACGGCCCATAATGGAACTCACTCAATGCTCTGCTGCTCTTTGCGTTTTAATTTTAACATTAAAAAAAAAATTTTTTTTTTTTTTAAACGGTGAATTTTGCCCCCCCCCCCCCCCCCCCCCTAAAAATAGCCCCCTTCTACGCTGTGAGTATCGGGAAGTGCCGTACACTTACTTGGATATATCCTTCTGCGTGTTTTCCTGGCAGGATGGAGCAAACGGAGACTCACACGTAAGCAGTTCAAATAAGAGGATCCCGAGACTCCACCAGTCGACGGTCTTGTCGTGTCCCTCGTCTCTGCCGTTGATGATTTCTGGAGCCATGTACTCGACTGTTCCACAGTAAGAGTGAGTCATCTACGCACACACACACAGAACTTGGGGAGTAATACACACACATGTACATGCATGGAGAAGAAATAGGGCAGTGGAGGTGAGTGTGGGGAGGATTGAGGAGAGGTGAGGGGGTGGGGGGAAGAGTTGGGGAGGACAAGAGGAGGAGAAGGGGGAGGACGGAGAAGGCAGGAGGAGAGGAGAGGAGGGGAGGGAGGAGGGTGGGAAGGAGAGGAGTGGGTGGGAGGAGGGTGGAAAGGAGAGGAGGGGAGGGAGGAGGGTGGGAAGGAGAGGAGTGGGTGGGAGGAGGGTGGGAAGGAGAGGAGGGGAGGGAGGAGGGTGGGAAGGAGAGGAGGGGAGGGAGGGAAGGAGAGGAGTGGGTGGGAGGAGGGTGGGAAGGAGAGGAGGGGAGGGAGGAGAGGAGGGGTGGGAGGAGGGTGGGAAGGAGAGGAGGGGAGGGAGGAGGGTGGGAAGGAGAGGAGGGGAGGGAGGAGGGTGGGAAGGAGAGGAGTGGGTGGGAGGAGGGTGGGAAGGAGAGGAGGGGAGGGAGGAGGGTGGGGAAGGAGAGGAGGAGGGGTGGGAGAAGGGTGGTTGAATAATGATTATTATATCCTCACCTCCTCTGGCTTCATTTCTTTGCTGAGTCCAAAGTCGGTGAGCACTACATGTCCGTCTCTGTCCAACAAGATATTCTCCAGCTTGATGTCACGATAAATGATGCCAAGCTGCACCAAAGGAGGAATACAAGAAGGACACATCAGAGATGAGCTGAGAGAGCACCTGCAAGGTCATGTAACTATAACAACAACTATTTGCTGCATTCTCCCGTGTGAACCAGAATCAATCATGCGTGTCCAAGCTCTTGCCTGGCTAGGGATGTAGATAAGGCTAGGGCTAGGCTTGTAGAGGCTAAGGCTAGGGCTAGGGTTTTAGGATGAGGCTAGGGCTAGGGATATAGGGAAAGGCCAGGCTTTAGGGATGAGGCTAGGGCTAGGGCTAGGCTAGAGCTTTAGAGATAGGGCTATAAGGAAAGGCTAGGGCTTTGGGTGATGAGGCTAGGGCTAGGGCTATAGGGGAAGGCTAGGCTTTAGGGATGAGGCTAGGGCTATAGAGAAAGGCTAGGATGAGGCTAGGGCTATAAGGATGAGGCTCGAGCTATAGGGATGAGGCTAGGGTTAGGGCTACAGGGATGAGGGTAGGGCTTAGGGCTAGGATGAGGCTAGAGCTATAAGGATGAGGCTCGAGCTATAAGGATGAGGCTCGAGCTATAGGGATGAGGCTAGGGTTAGGGCTACAGGGATGAGGCTAGAGCTATAAGGATGAGGCTAGAGCTATAGGGATGAGGCTAGGGTTAGGGCTACAGGGATGAGGCTAGAGCTATAGGGATGAGGCTAGGGTTAGGGCTACAGGGATGAGGCTAGAGCTATAAGGATGAGGCTAGGGCTACAGGGATGAGGCTAGAGCTATAAGGATGAGGCTAGAGCTATAGGGATGAGTCTAGGGTTAGGGCTACAGGGATGAGGGTAGGGCTTAGGGTTAGGGGTATAGGGATGAGGGTAGGGCTACAGGGATGAGGCTAGAGCTATAAGGATGAGGCTAGAGCTATAGGGATGAGGCTAGGGTTAGGGCTACAGGGATGAGGGTAGGGCTTAGGGTTAAGGGTATAGGGATGAGGGTAGAGCTATAAGGATGAGGCTCGAGCTATAGGGATGAGGCTAGGGTTAGGGCTACAGGGATGAGGGTAGGGCTTAGGGTTAGGGCTATAGGGATGAGGCTAGGGCTAGGGCTATAGACAAAGTTAAGAGACTGTAGAGGTAAGGTTAGGATTACTTTGAGGCTTGGGTAAGCAAATGTAATTGTGTGCATGGCTCCACTGGATCACCTTAACAACACAAGTTCTAATTAATAACACAAGTTCTAATTAATAACACAAGTTCCAATTAACAACACAAGTTCTAATTAACAACACAAGTTCAAATTAACAACACAAGTTCCAATTAACAACACATGTTCTAATTAACAACACAAGTTCTAAGGCACGTACAAGAAAAAATGCCCATACCAACAGAAATAAAGTATGCATAAGGTTACATACCTACAATCTCTCTCTCTTCATTCTAAACAACGTACATTGTGCAGGCATTCTAGAGCCAGCGTGACCTCAGCTGCATAGAAGCGAGACTGTCCCTCTGTGAAAGGCCCCACTTGATGGAGGTGAGTGAACAGCTCTCCACCACACACGTAATCTGAAGAGAGACACACATACATCACCATGGTTACATGGCAGTGGGCATGTGCATAGTGTTTAATTAATTAAGGCAAGAAAAGCAGGTAATTTGTACTGGAAGTCACTTTGTTTAATTTTGTAAATTTCGTTAGCTTTTTTCCCTTTTTTTAAAACGCTAGGTGAGCATCTTTAAAAGAGGCTGCTTGTAACTCATGAAGATGTCCACATGGAAAGAGAATTTATTTCTTCCTTTGGTAGAGGAGGATGACCAAACCAGCGAGGCTAGCTCATACTGTATGTGTGGGTCGGACTCCATTTGCAACCATCCAGGTGAGGTTCCCAATAAATCAAACTTTCATTATTGACAACAAAATTGCCCCCCCCCCCCCCCCCCCCCCCCATGTAAATTTCCTGCAATGCTCCCCCCCCATACCCATGATGAGGTGTAGCTTGGAGTCAGTCTGAAAGGCGTAGTGGAGAGTCACCAAGAAGGGGAAGTCTCTGATGGCTTCTAGAACATTCCGCTCAGTGAGGGTGTGCTCCATTACCTTCCTCTTCCTCACCACGGTTACTTTCTTGAGTACCTTCATGGCAAATAGCTTCCCTTTGCCATCGTTGCTAACCTTACGAACCAGAAACACTTTGCCATACCCTAGAAGAGAGACAGAAGGGAGGTGAGTGTTTGGAAGTGCATAAGTCTGCGGGGGAAAGGTACCCCAATTGTGCAGGATCTTCATTATGCTTCATGACCTTATCTACCCTAGTTGCCCGTGCTACATGACCTTATCTACCCTAGTTGCCCGTGCTACATGACCTTATCTACCCTAGTTGCCCGTGCTACATGACCTTATCTACCCTAGTTGCCCGTGCTACATGACCTTATCTACCCTAGTTGCCCCATGCTACATGACCTTATCTACCCTAGTTGCCCGTGCTACATGACCTTATCTACCCTAGTTGCCCCGTGCTACATGACCTTATCTACCCTAGTTGCCCGTGCTACATGACCTTATCTACCCTAGTTGCCCGTGCTACATGACCTTATCTACCCTAGTTGCCCGTGCTACATGACCTTATCTACCCTAGTTGCCCCATACATGACCTTATCTACCCTAGTTGCCCGTGCTACATGACCTTATCTACCCTAATTGCCCGTGCTACATGACCTTATCTACCATAGTTGCACGTGCTACATGACCTTATCTACCCTAGTTGCCCATGCTACATGACCTTATCTACCCTAGTTGCCCGTGCTACATGACCTTATCTACCCTAGTTGCCCCATACATGACCTTATCTACCCTAGTTGCCCGTGCTACATGACCTTATCTACCCTAATTGCCCGTGCTACATGACCTTATCTACCATAGTTGCACGTGCTACATGACCTTATCTACCCTAGTTGTCCGTGCTACATGACCTTATCTACCCTAGTTGTCCGTGCTACATGACCTTATCTACCCTAGTTGCCCGTGCTACATGACCTTATCTACCCTAGTTGCCCGTGCTACATGACCTTATCTACCCTAGTTGCCTGTGCTACATGACCTTATCTACCCTAGTTGCCCGTGCTACATGACCTTATCTACCCTAGTTGCCCCGTGCTACATGACCTTATCTACCCTAGTTGCCCATGCTACATGACCTTATCTACCCTAGTTGCTCCGTGCTACATGACCTTATCTACCCTAGTTGCCCGTGCTACATGACCTTATCTACCCTAGTTGCCCGTGCTACATGACCTTATCTACCCTAGTTGCCCGTGCTACATGACCTTATCTACCCTAGTTGCCCCGTGCTACATGACCTTATCTACCCTAGTTGCCCCGTGCTACATGACTTATCTACCCTAGTTGCCCGTGCTACATGACCTTATCTACCCTAGTTGCCCGTGCTACATGACCTTATCTACCCTAGTTGCCCGTGCTACATGACCTTATCTACCCTAGTTGCCCCGTGCTACATGACCTTATCTACCCTAGTTGCCCCGTGCTACATGACTTATCTACCCTAGTTGCCCGAGCTACATGACCTTATCTACCCTAGTTGCCCGTGCTACATGATCCTATCTACCCTAGTTGCCCGTGCTACATGATCCTAGCTACCCTAGTTGCCCGTGTGCTACATGACCTTATCTACCCTAGTTGCCCGTGCTACATGATCCTAGCTACCCTAGTTGCCCGTGTGCTACATGACCTTATCTACCCTAGTTGCCCCATCTATGTATCTACATCTATGTATCTATGCTAGTAGCCTGACCTTATCTACCCTAGTGAGTGGGTGAGTGCATTTACTTTGCATGTGAGTGGGTGAGTGCATAATAAGCCATATTAGTCAGAGTGTAAACAGCTTAGATGTCAAGTTATTTTTTCCTGCGAGTGTGATCCTCCAATTAGCAGTCTTCTCCTGCCACACCCACAGTTGTAGCTCTGGCATCTCTAACGACTAAGTTTTAAAACCCCAGTGACTACCAAAAGTACATACAGGTGCGGCCTAAGGCATCATTCATGAGAACAACTATAAAATGGACCCTGTGTGGAGCCAGATCAAAGTTTGTGTGGCCTTTAGGAACCCCCCAAGAAAGGCTTTAAGCCCCCCCCCCCTCAATAAGAAGCTTTGTTTTTTGCTTTTTTGGAATGGAGGAATTTACTCGATTTGCTACGACCAACAGCCATTTTTTAGGGGGTTCACCTGCACATGCATATTTCACATTCCCGGGGATACCACACAAATAATGCAACACGTGGGTGTCACCAACAGTCTATGCTAGCTACGCTAGAGCTCGCATAATGCAAGCAGTTTACTAGTGAGGCTGCTTCTAGCCCTAGAAAAACACTGCAGTCGATGAAATGGCGAAATTTAAAAAGAGCTCTATTGTCGTCAACGGGTGCAAATAATAATAATAATAATAACATTACAATAACCTTCTCAATA
Organism: Cladorhizidae sp. MBARI D1340-BT2; assembly: GCA_028752905.1. Lineage (NCBI taxonomy): Eukaryota > Metazoa > Porifera > Demospongiae > Poecilosclerida > Cladorhizidae > Cladorhizidae sp. MBARI D1340-BT2. Next base: position 33,507,031 of record JAQNBH010000015.1, read on the forward strand.
ATCAACTTGAAATTGTATTCTCTCGCCGTTTCGACTAGATGCTCTAACCTCCATCAGGAATTATAATAAGTAAGTAACTATAGATAGGATATCTAGCCCTGCTTCATGGGAGCCCAGCTACTGAGTGCAGTTGACAGGTCTTGGCTTACTAGGCAACTGTTATGTTCTCAAGCTGGGGTGTCACCCAGACAGACTAGCTCTAACAAAAGAGTATGATCTGTGCTCAATACCTGCATCACTTTTCTACTTGCCCTGGCAGCGCCAGGTAAATAGAGATCTCGTGGGCCGACCCAGACAAAACTTTGCGTGGTGTCTTAAGGACCACCCAAGGAAACGGCAGAGACTGTCTGACCATGTCTGACCAGGTGGTTTTGTCATTATAAACGACCATATCTTTGCACACATCCCTGTCATGGTGCTGATTCATGTACTAAAATGTAGCCCATTCAATATGCTTTCTAATGGCAATTTTGTTTTGCTATACAAATTTTTCTTTTGGGAGCTGCAAGTTGGAATGTGAAGTGAAATCACCCCCTCCAAAGTCTTCCGCAAAGGCTACTTTACAGTATCAAGTCTTGAATGGCTATAACAACTGTGATTGATAGATACGTTTTTTTAAAGTGGACTTTATGTTCATGTGAAGGGAATCTAAAATTATAGAATACAAATACTAACACAACCTTGTGGCTATAACTTTGGAGCTCCATAGATTCTGCACACTTCACTGTATGAACTTGATATATAGCTCAAATGATAGATCTCTCTGTGTGCTCACTTTTGATATTAAAAATGGTTGCATAGCTATAACTATGCTAAAGTTACATGCAGCCAAAGTGGAATACCTCAAAATTTGAGTGCCTGAACTGGCTGCAGCACAAGCTTTTATTAGTGTTGTATTAGACCCCTCCCCCCTCCCCCCTCACAAGAATATAAGTCGACTCATAAGATGTATATCACTTTCATTATGCTTCATTGCTAGTACAGCTCTATGAATCACAGTTGTTATAGCCACTCAAGACTTGATACTGTAAAGTAGCGTTCACAGAAGAGTTTGGAGTGATTTCACTTCACATTCCAACAGTACGTAGCGAAACAAAAAAATGCCACCAGAAAGCATATTGAATGGGCTACATTTGGTACATGAATCACGGCCATATTAGCAGTGATGTGTGCAAAGTTTTCTAACAAAACCACATGTTGTCAGACGAGGTCGGACCTTCCCCACCCTTTAAGCCAAACATGTTTTGACTTCGCTTTTTGAAATGGAGGAAATGGGCTATTTTTGGCCGTTCTCCCACCGGCATCTTGGCCCATTTCTCCTGGCATTTTGGCCCTCCCCCCCCCCCAGCATTGGCATTTTGGCCCATTCCCCCCCCCCACCGGAATTTTGGCCAATTTTCGGCCTGGCCTTTATCCCCCTGGCACTTTGGACCCCCCCCACTCAGAGTTTTGGCCATCCTGTAGGTTGGGTTCCCCTGTCCCCCCCCCAAGTACACCAGACAGAGGGTATCAGCTACATTCATTAACAGGTGGATTTTGCTTTTTGGAATGGAGAATATCTCATTTTAGGGCATTTCTTTCCCATCAGGTAAGAAGTATTCACCTCATATCAGGTCCTCATATCAGGCACCTGTAAGGTTGGATTTGCATTTTGGATTGTAAGTGTCATCAATACTTGCATCACCTCCCTTGCTTGCCCGGGCAATGCAGGGCACCCTTGCTAGAATATGTACGTACGCACAAGATAATTTTGTTGCTAATATATGTACAAGAATTTACTAATGCAGACCACAGACATTTAATGACCCTTTAAATCCCTTTACCTATTTAAATACCAAATACGACTAGCTAGCCTTCATCAGGAATAAAATGAAGGCTAGAGCATCTAGTCAAAAACACACGGAGTGAGTAAGTTTCAAGTTGATTAACTGAGGCCATTGTCATTTCCTTACGTCAACTGAGGGTTCGTTGAAAATTAGAATGAGGATTTTGAAAAGGAGTATAATATTAGTCTGCATTGTATTAGCAGGTAAAGGGTCTATAAATGCCTGTGGTCTACACTGACTGAAGCATAAAGAGTTGACATTGTTTATACATCCCCCTCCCCTCCCCCCTACACCCTTGCTCTTATTTAAAAAAAATTAAATTCTTATCATTACGAGCAGACACACTTGCAAGAAGTTACTCAGTGTAACACCATGAGCTACTCAGTGTAACACCAGAAGTTACTCAGTGTAACACCAGAAGTTACTCAGTGTAACACCAGAAGCTAGTCAGTGTAACACCAGAAGTTACTCAGTGTAACACCAGAAGTTACTCAGTGTAACAGCAGAAGTTACTCAGTGTAACACCAGAAGTTACTCAGTGTAACACCAGAAGCTAGTCAGTGTAACACCAGAAGTTACTCAGTGTAACACCAGAAGTTACTCAGTGTAACACCAGAAGTTACTCAGTGTAACACCAGAAGCTAGTCAGTGTAACACCAGAAGTTACTCAGTGTAACACCAGAAGTTACTCAGTGTAACAGCAGAAGTTACTCAGTGTAATACCAGAACTAACCAATCATAGATGCTATTACATACCATGTGCATTACTAAAGTAGACACACGTGCCTATGAATTCATATGCTGTATATTCCCCAACAGGAACCACGGTTACTATTTACTTCCATCCAATCTCCCTGCGATTACTATTGGAAGGATGGGTACTATTGATTAGTTGTGGAGGAGTTCAAGTACCTGTTTGGAGGACCTATTGTTTGGGTGCCCGTGGCTCAATGGACGAGTTCCCCGCTCGGAAAGCAGAAATCAAGGGCTCAATTCCTGCTGGTGCCCACAGTTTTTTCCTGATTTTTCCCCTTGTCTTCAGTTCTCAGTCTATAAGCTAATGAGCAATTATTAAGGCGTGTCTTATTGCTATTTGCCTCCATGGTTACGATTGGAAGACCGTAATTGAGACTGCTATGGGTTAGAACTGGAGGGGACATTCCTAACAGAGGAAATAGTGTCCATGTACGCACATAGACACACGCATCATAAGCAGTTGCCTGGCTTTGTTGAAGGTCTGTGCTGTTAGCCATTTTCACAAGAGTAAATTTCTGAGGATACCAGCTGATCGCTTCCTTCTAGTGAAATTGTGCAGCTGTTGGCTGACTCAGCTCAACACTCGACGTTGCCACGTGCACACGAGTGTTCACTGCATTCACAACCTTTTAGGCAGTTTCAGAGTATTTTAACCAAATAAAAACAGACGAATCATTTGCATTGCAATGTACGGGCAACTTGGAACCTTCTGGTAGTCAAACTATAAACTACTAAGGGGGGGGAGTAGATAGATAGATAGATAGACACAAGATCCTTGACGACCGGATTTCTCCATTTTTAACAGTATCTTGGGGCTGCCAGTTTACAACCTTCGCGAAGAATCAAGGCACACTTGAAGTATTTTTGGGTGTAAAAATTGTCTGAAGTCACCGTTATAATGCCGGCATAGAGAGCCCCGTATGACCAACAGACGTACTGTGCGCAAGTTCTGTGTGGGGAAGATAGATACAGAGATAAAGATGACCCTGAAGGCAAAAATTCATGGTTCTATTTGAGTCTCCCTATTTACTGCCTCCTTCTTGAAAGACTCATAATTTACTAACTCCTTCAAGAAGGACTCGTAATTTACTAACTCCTTCTTGAAGGACTCATAATTTACTAACGCCTTCTTGAAGGATTCATAATTTACTAACTCCTTCTTGAAGGACTCATAATTTACTAACTCCTTGACGGACTCATAATTTACTACCGGACTCATAATTTACTAACTCCTTCTTGAAGGTCTCATAATTTACTAACTCTTTCTTGAAGGTCTCGTAATTTACTAACTCCTTCTTGACGGACTCATAATTTACTACCGGACTCATAATTTACTAACTCCTTCTTGAAGGTCTCATAATTTACTAACTCCTTCTTGAAGGACTCGTAATTTACTAACTCCTTCATGAAGGTCTCATAATTTACTAACTCCTTCTTGAAGGACTCATAGTTTACTAACTCCTTCTTGAAAGACTCATAGTTTACTACCTCCTTCTTGAAGGTCTCATAATTTACTAACTCCTTCTTGAAGGACTCATAGTTTACTACCGCCTTCTTGAAGGTCTCATAATTTACTAACTCCTTCTTGAAGGACTCATAGTTTACTAACTCCTTCTTGAAGGTCTCATAATTTACTAACACCTTCTTGAAGGACTCATAATTTACTAACTCCTTCTTGAAGGACTCATAATTTACTACTTCCTTCTTGAAGGACTCATAGTTTACTAACTCCTTCTTGAAGGACTCATGAATCATAATTTACTAACTCCTTCTTGAAGGACTCATAATTTACTAACTCCTTCTTGAAGGACTCGTAATTTACTACTTCCTTCTTTAAGGACTCATAGTTTACTAACTCCTTCTTGAAGGACTCATAATTTACTGCCTCCTTCTTGAAGGACTCATAGTTTACTAACTCCTTGAAGGACTCATAGTTTACTAACTCCTTCTTGAAGGACTCATAATTTACTACCTCCTTCTTGAAGGACTCATAGTTTACTAACTCCTTCTTGAAGGACTCATAGTTTACTAAGAAGACTACAAAGTAAACAATGAAAACCAGCAAAGGTCATCAACTTCATAAACACATAGTAGCTAACGGCACAGACTTTCAACACAAACAGGTCACTCCTTGTGATAGGGTGTCTACGGTCTATGTGTACATATGAACACATGGCAGGTGTGTCTACTTTAGCATATAATAACCATGGTAATTAACACCAGCTATGGTTGGTTAGTCTGGAGTGCTAAGATGTTCTTGTAAGTGGATGCAATTAACCAAATGAAAACAAGACAAAATCGGTTGGTCAAAAAAAAGGAATTTGCTAATTAGACCACAAACATTTAAGTAAGGACCCTTTACCTATAAGTATGAATACATATATAACTGTATGTCTAATTAGCAAATTCTTGAGGCATTGCCTTTTTTTTTGACTGGTGAACATAATATAAATAAATATATATATATAATACACAACATTACAGATATAGTATGTATGTGTATATATTATATAGTATCACTAGCTATCTTTATAAGAACCTGCTCTACCACTCCTCACTAGCTATCTTTATAAGAACCTGCGTTACCAGGCCTAACTAGTCCTATAAGAACCTGCTCTACCAGTCCTCACTAGCTATCTAAATATAAGAACCTGCTCTACCAGTTCTCACTAGTTATGTATACTCTGTTGGGTAACAAAATTGTACCAACCAGTTAGATGACCCTTTACCATTTAAAATCATCATAAAAACCATCTGGTCTCAAGTATTTGTGCACCGAGTGGCGGAGGACCTCACCAAGTCAGAGTTTTGCGGTTCTCCTGAGGGATTTCAAACACTTTCACTAACTCGAGTGGTTGTTACGCTACACACATGCCATGTCTCGTTGCTGTTTGACAGGACCCATGCACGCCCACGTTGTCCCCCTACAGCACTTAAACATGTATCCCATTGCAGCTGTTCATTGTACCAACACAGTGTCAGATACAGCCTCCTTCAAGGACTTGGTAACAGATAAGTCAACAAAAGCTCTGTATCGTTGGGTACTTCTTACAGCACAGAATTGCAACCAAGGGTAATTTTTTAAATAATTATCTATAATAAAAATAATAAAAAATTATATAAATTTTTTAATCAAAAAAAATCAGAGAGGTTTCTGGAGCATAAGTGTTAGTTTTCATTCTCTCAGCAGATGGATTTCCAGAAGGAGAAGGCAAGAGATGTGCATGATGTAGTGGAGATAGCCAGCTCTTGTATTTGTGGGGACACACACATAAATACTACAGGCCTGTAGCTATAGAGGTGTTCTGTTTGTTATCATTACTCAAGTTGTATACTGTACTGCAGTTGTAATAATCTATACAGCACTGCATGTGCACATGTACATGTGTGCATGTAACTGCATGTGTGCATGTAATTGCACGTGTGCATGTAACTGCACGTGCGCATGTAACTGCAACCGCATGTGTGTTACAATACTAAACAGAGGAATATCCAGTTAGCTTCTTCTCCTTCTGAGAAATGGAGGTGAGCTGGTCCTTTGCACACAGTCCAGTATGCTGTAGTCTGGGACAGTGTACACTGTATTGTACATTCAAGCCCATACACGTTTACACACACCACAACATTTGTATCCACGATCTCAAACAGATGTTTGGATGGTACAGGGTACAGTCACTTGGAACTGGCAAGCCTAGTAAGTGGTTGGAGGGTTCGATTAGCCCAGTTGGATTGATGTTGCACTCTATACCAAAATTTAAAAAAATTGGGGGGGGGGGGGGGGGGGGGTGGTTCCTGTAAGCATAAGTGATTGTGCTCCTTTTCTCAGCAGATGGACTTCCGGAAACGGAAGGGAAGAGGCCGTGCGATGTGGTGGCTCACCAGCTCTTGTATTTGTGGGACTCGCACATGCTATATAGCCTGAGGCTTGTTTTTGCAAATGAATGACAACCTTTACCCGATTATAATTCAGCACGTGAGCTAGCTTTGATTGCATCGTCGATGGGGAGGAGCCTACACCACGCCTCTTTTCTGCAATCTAGAAACCAATTAATTGCTGCAATACATTTGGAGACCTGCAGCATTCAAGATTAGCTCTAATGAACGGACCAGTTGGATGCAAGTTACGCGAGTGGGTAAATATAGATTAGAGAGACAGAAACGAGACTCTCGAGGAGAAGGTGTTTTAGAGGGGTTTTCACACCTTCTACAGTGGTTTGACCAGTTTTGTTACCTTAGCGATGGATCCAGGGCATGCTGGGTGCCTTTCTATTGCTACTAGTGCCACAACTAAATGATACAGGTAAGGTGGTTACTATTACTAATTGAGACCGAATTGGAAGGGGTTACAATTGGAGTTCCTAACAGAGGAAATGTGATCCCAACACACCACATTTTCCAACCTGTTCCTTGCACTCTCTGTGTAACCATGGTGATAATCAGGTAAAGTGCAGTCTCACAGCTACATAATGCCCAGCTATGAAGCAGGCAGCCAAGGAACAAGAAGCAAACACTAACTTTGATTGTTGGACAAGTACTTCTAGCAAGCTGCTCACACTACCTTCAAAGAGACGTGGTCCTTTGAAGTCACAAAGACTTATTGGCCTCAAACTCGAGGGAATAGACTACAAACCACACAAGCACGCACACACGCATGCACGCATGCATGAACACATACTCACACACCACACACATACACATACACATGCCACACACCGCACACCCATACCACACCGCACACATACATACCACACACGCATACACCACACACACACAACACATGCACACACATACATATACACGCACACCGCACACATATGCACACACCCCACACACACGAACATATAACACACACACACACATACATACACACCACACGCATACATACACACAGGCTATGAAGTTGGTCGTTAACTCTAGAACATGCGACATCTCCTACAAAGCAGTTGTCATTAGCAACTCAACTAACCTGCTCACTGGCAAGCATCCAAGAAGACTGTCATGCTGTTACTAAACAGGCAATGACCACGCACCTCACAGACAACAATTACCACCCGTCAGACAAAAAACAGGCTTACCTCCCGTTCCGAGAACACTAAGAAGTTCAAAGTCCTCAGGAGAGACCTTCTTGGAAGGATCTGCAAGAGGAAGTCCAAACATGACGTTACTACACAGCCTCTACACACTGTATAGTAAGGCCATAGCCTCTACGCACTGCATAGTAAGGCCATAGCCTCTACGCACTGCATAGTAAGGCCATAGCCTCTACACACTGCACAGTAAGGCCATAGCCTCTACGCACTGCATAGTAAGGCCATAGCCTCTACGCACTGCATAGTAAGGCCATAGCCTCTACGCACTGCATAGTAAGGCCATAGCCTCTACGCACTGCATAGTAAGGCCATAGCCTCTACGCACTGCATAGTAAGGCCATAGCCTCTACGCACTGCATAGTAAGGCCATAGCATCTACGCACTGCATAGTAAGGCCATAGCCTCTACGCACTGCATAGTAAGGCCATAGCCTCTACACACTGCATAGTAAGGCCATAGCCTCCATTGCAGAGGGACTCTTCCCTCAGAGAACCACTTAGTCTGAAACACTGAAACCGTTTTAATTGCTTTATCATCACAGGCTTTTCCAAACAGCCTGCTTGTTAGTTTAAGCAGAAGTGTGCGTGTGTGTGTGCGCACACATGTACAAGCATCTACAACCAAAGGCACTTTCAAACCTGTTCACCCCGAAATCGAAAGGCTGGAATTTAAAGGCAGGTTCACAATGTGCCCACGTGCCTTAGCGATGGGCAAGAGGCGTGGTACATCATTAATATATACATTATTATTGTGAACATTGAATGCATGGAGTCTAGTCGCTCGGAACGAGTTTAGATCTGTTCCACAAACTGACGGAATGAGATAAGATGACCTGACTCTGTCTGAAGCATCAGCTTGGTATCATGGAACCTGCTGGTACTGATGATGCTAAATGATGCACTTAGACTCATCATTTTGATTTGTGATGTTAGCAGTATTTAGAAGCCATTCAGGTTCCGCCCCTACTACTTTTTATCAATCCTCAGCTTCTTTAAAAATAATCTAGAATAATGATGACGACGATGATGATGATGATGATGATGATGATGATGGTAATGATACTAATAATAATAATAACAACAACAACAATAACAACAACAACAACAACAACAACAAAAATAATAATAAAAAATAAAGATTAAAAATATAATTAATAACAGTCATTAATAATAATAATAATAATAACAACAACAACAACAACAACAACAACAACAATAATAAAAATAATAAATAAATAAAATAAAGATTAAAAATATAATTAATAACAGTCCTAGTTGTTGCAAATCAAGGTTCACCACTATCCCTCCTCTCCTCCCCCCCCCTCCTCTCCCCCCTTATCTTTGCTCAGTCTTGGTGTTTCACAATGCTAGGTGCTATATAGCTAGCATACACATTGAAGGTTACAGAAGGTGCAGGCTTGCTATGTCCTTGATGCTTGATGCTGCATAAGTATGTTATGCTCAGCTGTGGTCAACACGTGTCATCTAACACGTCCTTGAGGCTGCATAAGTATGTTAGGCTCAGCTGCATAAGTATGTTATGCTCAGCTGTGGTCAACAACTGCCATCTAACAGGTCCTTGAGGCTGCATAGGTACGTTATATGCTCAGCTGTGGTCAACACATGTCATCTAACACGTCCTTCCAAGCAACCAATCAGAACCCACCTATTCAAAGTGCAAACAATGGAAAACATAATGTTTTTCAGCTGACATCTTTAAAGTGCTGAAGCTTGAAGTTTGAATCAACCTTTTTGTTTCTTCTGCCTTGAAGATCCATCCTTGAATCAGCCATTTTGTTTCTTCTGCCTTGAAGATTCATCATTGAATCAGCCATTTTGTTTCTTCTGCCTTGAAGATCCATCCTTGAATCAGCCATTTTGTTTCTTCTGCCTTGAAGATCCATCCTTGAATCAACCTTTTTGTTTATTCTGCCTTGAAGACCCACCTTTGAATCAGCCATTTTGTTTCTCTTGCCAACACTAACCAAATGCTCTGGTCTTCTTCCTCACCCTGATGAAGACCGGAGCATTCAGTTGAACCGTTGGCAAAATGACAGAAAGCTGATTTAAAGATTAATCCTTAGCATTGATTTGGAATCCCCAAGTAGTTAATATTATAGCTGCCATTGTGGATGCTTCCAATGAATGTCGTTTAGTTCCTGTGCTCAAACTCTCCACTGAGCATGTGCAAAGCGATATTGAACTTTGAACTATATTGATAGGCTTTGTGTTATTGGCTTGTCCTCATAATGGAATTAGTGGGGTTATAGAGACTACCATGGTTATTGAGACTAGCAGGGTTATAGAGACTAGCAGGGTTATAGAGACTAGCAGGGTTATAGAGACTAGCAGGGTTATGGAGACTAGCAGGGTTATAGAGACTAGCAGGGTTATAGAGACTAAGCAGAGTTATGGAGACTAGCAGGGTTATGGAGACTAGCAGCCAGGATTGAGACTAGCAGGATTATGGAGACTAGCATGGTTATGGAGACTAGCAGGGTTATAGAGACTAAGGAGACTAGCAGGGTTATGGAGACTAGCAGCCAGGATTGAGACTAGCAGGATTATGGAGACTAGCAGGGCTATGGAGACTAGCTGGGTTATGGAGACTAGCAGGGTTATGGAGACTAGCAGGGTCATGGAGACTAGCAGGGTTATGGAGACTAGCAGGGTTATGGAGACTAGCAGAGTTATGGAGACTAGCAGGGTTATGGAGACTAGCAGGGTTATAGAGACTAGCAGGGTTATGGAGACTAGCAGGGTTATGGAGACTAGCAGGGTTATGGAGACTAGCAGGGTTATGGAGACTAGCAGGGTTATGGAGACTAGCAGGGTTATGGAGACTAGCAGGGTTATGGAGACTAGCAGGATTATGGAGACTAGCAGGGTTATGGAGACTAGCAGGGTTATGGAGACTAGCAGGGTTATGGAGACTAGCAGGGTTATGGAGACTAGCAGGGTTATGGAGACTAGCAGGGTTATGGAGACTAGCAGGGTTATGGAGACTAGCAGGGTTATGGAGACTAGCAGGGTTATGAAGACTAGCAGGGTTATGGAGACTAGCAGGGTTATGGAGACTAGCAGGGTTATGGAGACTAGCAGGGTTATAGAGACTAGCAGGGTTATGGAGACTAGCAGGGTTATGGAGACTAGCAGGGTTATGGAGACTAGCAGGGTTATGGAGACTAGCAGGGTTATGGAGACTAGCAGGGTTATAGAGACTAGCAGGGTTATGGAGACTAGCAGGGTTATGGAGACTAGCAGGGTTATGGAGACTAGCAGGGTTATGGAGACTAGCAGGGTTATAGAGACTAGCAGGGTTATGGAGACTAGCAGGGTTATGGAGACTAGCAGGGTTATGGAGACTAGCAGGGTTATGGAGACTAGCAGGGTTATAGAGACTAGCAGGGTTATGGAGACTAGCAGGGTTATAGAGACTAGCAGGGTTATGGAGACTAGCAGGGTTATAGAGACTAGCAGGGTTATGGAGACTAGCAGGGTTATAGAGACTAGCAGGGTTATGGAGACTAGCAGGGTTATGGAGACTAGCAGGGTTATGGAGACTAGCAGGGTTATGGAGACTAGCAGGATTATGGAGACTAGCAGGGTTATGGAGACTAGCAGGGTTATGGAGACTACCAACCAAGCAGCAGCTAGCAGGGTTATGGAGACTAGCAGGGTTATGGAGACTAGCAGGGTTATGGAGACTAGCAGGGTTATGGAGACTAGCAGGGTTATAGAGACTAGCAGGGTTATGGAGACTAGCAGGGTTATAGAGACTAGCAGGGTTATGGAGACAAGCAGGGTTATGGAGACTAGCAGGGTTATAGAGACTAGCAGGGTTATGGAGACAAGCAGGGTTATGGAGACTAGCAGGGTTATAGAGACTAGCAGGGTTATGGAGACAAGCAGGGTCATGGAGACTAGCAGGGTTATGGAGACAAGGTAGAAGAAGGTCAAATTCAAACCTAACCATGATTATAGCATTCTGTCGCACAAATCAATGCACCCCCACCTCAAAAGAAGAGCCCTGTAATTCAACGAGTGAGAACCTCACGGGTATGATGTTCTAATGAAATCCGAACAAATCAACAAGCTCAAAAATGCTGAGTAGACAAGAATGAAATGCTCGGTGGGATTGAGCAGGCTCTCTTTTGCTGTCTGTGAATTTGGGAGGCTAGCCAGCGAGGACATGTGCTTGAGCATCCATGGAATATAACCTCTGCATTTTTTTTTGGCCTTTAGAAAGAGATTTTATTTTAGCATGCGTACTCAGCAATGCCGTGGACAATGGCACGACATCTGTGGAAGTCAGGTCAAAGTCCTTGCCCATCTAATATTAGGCTAAAGTTAGTGCTGGATTAGGTGGGCAAGAAACATGAAGAATTTTGAACTTGGACAATCTGTAATTGATTCTGGGGTTGCCCATAGGAACACACGCCCACCAGTTCACGCGGAACATAGCCTCAGGTGTTGTTTTTTAAACCACTTGCCAACACCATCAAAGAAATTAAGCTCCTTTTTAATGTTCCGAAGATTGGTTTCTCTAATTAAGACTAACGGCTATAGGATTGGGCAGGCTTCGGAAGGGGGAAAGAGTGAGGGGGGGGGTTATTCCGATTCCATATCCAGTCAGCGACTGCTAGTGGCTTACCAGAGGTAGAATTGCACTCATGATTGGAACATTGGGAAGGGAATGCGACCCCAAAGGAATTGCCACACCCCCTCCCTCAGATTCTGATTTCACTCTAGTATTTGAATATAGCGCTTATTTTTCGAGGAGATAAAGTTTGCTGTAACTGAATTGTTTCACAAAGAAATAATTTTTCGAGGCCATTGCCGGACCCCCTTCCCGGACCTTATTATTGTACCCCACAAAAATGGTCGCAATTTTTGCATCGAGGATCAAGTCTGTGAAAAACTCGAAAATTAAGCACCTCAAGAGAAAAAAGGTGCATACAGTGTTGTTAGCTGATTGGCTTGTCTAATTAACTCTACTATGGAGTATTACAATGTGTTAATCTATATTAAACAAGGTGTCAGCACCGCCTCTAGGACATGTCTTCAACATAAACAGCGTGGGAGACGTCTAGAGAAAACGTAAGCGAAATCTGTGTCAATTTCCACCAGTATATATAAAGCTTTATGATGACTGTAAGACACAGTGCAGGCAATTAGAATGTTATAATAATAATAACAACAACAACAACAACAACAACAACAGCAACAACAACAAGCCTCCTATGGCAATAGCCTCCTATGGCACAGGTTCATGCTACACAGGACATCAGGAGCTGTATTCTTATCTGTAGCCTGGCTATCTATCTTTAGACTACTATGGCTGTGACACACTAAAAATATATATATACATTGTATATATATTTTTTAATTAATAAAAGTAAAAATGTTGCCAGTCCCAGAGTTTTAGCGGATCTGTAAGGTTGCCAAGGAGACAACAAAACCATACCCAGCCATTTTGCAGAGACGTGCTGGCAGTACACTTGGAAAACTGACCAAGGTTATAGAACATGAAAGTGTTGCAGGGGATTCCAGTGGTGATGCGAAGTTATGCAAAGTTATCACTGATATACATGTATGTACCCTACATGTGCGTACACTTGCTTCAAAGAGAGTTAAAATTGTGCTTGCTATTTTGCTTGCTATTTTCACGAAAGGAGCTGCCTCAGAAGCTCTATGCAAACTTGAAGGAGCTATGGCACTGGAATTTCTGCAATAATATTCATAGTGCTGTAATGGTATTCATGGTGTTCTAATGATATTCATAGAGCCATAAACTCTTATAGACACCAATAACTTTGATGTTTGTCTAATGTTTTGAGGTAGGCCATCACAAGTATGCTGGTGAGAGTGTAGCACAGATTTCTGTTGATGCAGAGCTGGAAGCTTATGGTGGTCGAGCAGCATCTGCAAGTCACAAACTAAGTCTCTGGAGGAGCCAAGCCAAGAAACCCTGTAATCACCAACATGGAGTGGTACGATTGGTGAGCTCAGACATGGGCCACTTGATTTCCTGCAACCACTTTTCAAGTTTTATAACTCGGGAGGTGGGGGGGTGTACGTGTGCTGCCATAGCTAGTTATTATCAATTTACACTGCCACATTATAATTGGTGTGTGTTCATAATTGGGAACGAGTTGTTGTGGTAACCACAGTCTACAAGGGTAACTCCAGGAAGAAAAAACAAAAAACAAACACGTTATGACAGCAACCAGTGAAGGTTCTGGGTGTGTGTGTGTGTGTGTGTGTGCTTCAGTTGGAACCTTCAAACTCCACATCACCAACACAATTATGTGTTCTTGACATTTTTTCCCTCCTCTCATTTTGAGCATGCATGTAGCTATACCTTGGCCCTAACTTTATAGGCGGACCGCGCAGCTACTTTTGTGGGCTGTCAGGCGGCTGAAACAACCCCCGCATTTAGCTAGGTTCACTGCGGGAGCTACAAGACCAGTGTTGTCCTGTTACCTTGTTGTTAAATTGACAACAACGCTAAGGTCATATACTAACTGGTAGTAGTATTAACTCACCTTCATGCACCGACATAACCTCCTGGATCTCCTCCGACTCATAGCCAAGCTTCCTTTTTTTGGCCGCCGAAGACCACAGTTCAGTCTCGGTAGGCTCCATAGTAAGTTACGGTAGTCGACCTATTTCCAGGAAGTTAATTCTGCGATACGTAGTTGCAGCACTGTGCTGATCTGGCCGCAGCAGTAATACCAGTACACAGCTGTGTGTTTTGGTTGAAACCCACCCCCTCCCCCCGCCCCCCGCCCACTAACTCGGTAAGGGACAAATTTCGGGGACTCTTTTCGGGAATTGTTTTCTGTACTTAGCTGTTGCAGGCTGGACTAGCGATAAGCTCCACCTGGATTATTTTTTAAGATGGTACGTATTCATTGGTGTGCTAGCATTCGTAAAATGAGTAGCATTCGTAAAATGAGTCCTTGAGATAGGAAATGGGTCACCACTCACACTTCTCTCTATAGTATACTGCTCGGCTGCTGCCTCATGTGATTCCTGCAGGATGGGTTAATGGCGCGTGCAGGAGATGTGCTGGAGCGCTTGGCGGAGCAGTGTACCTGCATGAAATGGCTAATGAGGTGAGTATCACGTTTGTTACAGCTGGGACACTGGGGGGGGGGGGGGGGGGGGGGGAGAAGCGATCCTTTACCAAATTATCATCCACAAGTTTTCATTTTGATGAATATTATGGTCGTACACTGTGTAAGCATATCACATGACATGACTTCAAATCTATTTTTCTATTTGCAGAGTATTGATTTCACTCAGTCCATTTGTGCATTTATTTTGTCTTGTGTAAAAATAATAACTCCAAAACTGCCAAGCCGATCAAATTCAGTAAGAATGTACCCAAGGAATTAGAATTTGGAACGACACCAAAGGTCACGTTATGGACCCAATGCCATTTTTAATATTTACACAATGTGGTTCTCTACTTTTATTTTCACATTTTTATTCACTTAATTCTCTCTCTTCTACTGACTGTGCAGCAGTTCTCTCTCCTCTACTGACTATGCAGCCAGTTCTCTCTCCTCTACTGACTATGCAGCCAGTTCTCTCTCCTCTACTGACTGTGCAGCCAGTTCCCTCTCCTCTACTGACTGTGCAGCCAGTTCTCTCTCCTCTACTGACTGTGCAGCCAGTTCTCTCTCCTCTACTGACTATGCAGCAGTTCTCTCTCCCCTACTGACTATGCAGCCAGTTCTCTCTCCTCTACTGACTGTGCAGCCAGTTCTCTCTCCTCTACTGACTGTGTAGCCAGTTCTCTCTCCTCTACTGACTATGCAGCCAGTTCTCTCTCCTCTACTGACTGTGCAGCCAGTTCTCTCTCCTCTACTGACTGTGCAGCCAGTTCTCTCTCCTCTACTGACTGTGCAGCCAGTTCCCTCTCCTCTACTGACTGTGCAGCCAGTTCTCTCTCCTCTACTGACTGTGCAGCCAGTTCTCTCTCCTCTACTGACTATGCAGCAGTTCTCTCTCCCCTACTGACTATGCAGCCAGTTCTCTCTCCTCTACTGACTGTGCAGCCAGTTCTCTCTCCTCTACTGACTGTGTAGCCAGTTCTCTCTCCTCTACTGACTATGCAGCCAGTTCTCTCTCCTCTACTGACTGTGCAGCCAGTTCTCTCTCCTCTACTGACTGTGCAGCCAGTTCTCTCTCCTCTACTGACTGTGCAGCCAGTTCCCTCTCCTCTACTGACTGTGCAGCCAGTTCTCTCTCCTCTACTGACTGTGCAGCCAGTTCTCTCTCCTCTACTGACTGTGCAGCCAGTTCTCTCTCCTCTACTGACTGTGCAGCCAGTTCTCTCTCCTCTACTGACTATGCAGCAGTTCTCTCTCCCCTACTGACTATGCAGCCAGTTCTCTCTCCTCTACTGACTGTGCAGCCAGTTCTCTCTCCTCTACTGACTGTGTAGCCAGTTCTCTCTCCTCTACTGACTATGCAGCCAGTTCTCTCTCCTCTACTGACTATGCAGCAGTTCTCTCTCCTCTACTGACTATGCAGCCAGTTCTCTCTCCTCTACTGACTGTGCAGCCAGTTCTCTCTCCTCTACTGACTATGCAGCAGTTCTCTCTCCCCTACTGACTATGCAGCCAGTTCTCTCTCCTCTACTGACTGTGCAGCCAGTTCTCTCTCCTCTACTGACTGTGCAGCCAGTTCTCTCTCCTCTACTGACTATGCAGCCAGTTCTCTCTCCTCTACTGACTATGCAGCAGTTCTCTCTCCCCTACTGACTATGCAGCCAGTTCTCTCTCCTCTACTGACTGTGCAGCCAGTTCTCTCTCCTCTACTGACTGTGTAGCCAGTTCTCTCTCCTCTACTGACTATGCAGCCAGTTCTCTCTCCTCTACTGACTATGCAGCAGTTCTCTCTCCTCTACTGACTATGCAGCCAGTTCTCTCTCCTCTACTGACTGTGCAGCCAGTTCTCTCTCCTCTACTGACTATGCAGCCAGTTCTCTCTCCTCTACTGACTGTGCAGCCAGTTCTCTCTCCTCTACTGACTGTGCAGCCAGTTCTCTCTCCTCTACTGACAGTGCAGCCAGTTCTCTCTCCTCTACTGACTGTGCAGCCAGTTCTCTCTCCTCTACTGACTATGCAGCCAGTTCTCTCTCCTCTACTGACTGTGCAGCCAGTTCTCTCTCCTCTACTGACAGTGCAGCCAGTTCTCTCTCCTCTACTGACTGTGCAGCCAGTTCTCTCTCCTCTACTGACTGTGCAGCCAGTTCTCTCTCCTCTACTGACTATGCAGCAGTTCTCTCTCCCCTACTGACTATGCAGCCAGTTCTCTCTCCTCTACTGACTGTGCAGCCAGTTCTCTCTCCTCTACTGACTGTGTAGCCAGTTCTCTCTCCTCTACTGACTATGCAGCCAGTTCTCTCTCCTCTACTGACTATGCAGCAGTTCTCTCTCCTCTACTGACTATGCAGCCAGTTCTCTCTCCTCTACTGACTGTGCAGCCAGTTCTCTCTCCTCTACTGACTATGCAGCCAGTTCTCTCTCCTCTACTGACTGTGCAGCCAGTTCTCTCTCCTCTACTGACAGTGCAGCCAGTTCTCTCTCCTCTACTGACAGTGCAGCCAGTTCTCTCTCCTCTACTGACTATGCAGCCAGTTCTCTCTCCTCTACTGACTATGCAGCAGTTCTCTCTCCTCTACTGACTATGCAGCCAGTTCTCTCTCCTCTACTGACTATGCAGCCAGTTCTCTCTCCTCTACTGGACTATGCAGCAGTTCTCTCTCCTCTACTGACTATGCAGCCAGTTCTCTCTCCTCTACTGACAGTGCAGCCAGTTCTCTCTCCTCTACTGACTGTGCAGCCAGTTCTCTCTCCTCTACTGACTGTGCAGCCAGTTCTCTCTCCTCAACTGACTGTGCAGCCAGTTCTCTCTCCTCTACTGACTATGCAGCCAGTTCTCTCTCCTCAACTGACTGTGCAGCCAGTTCTCTCTCCTCTACTGACTGTGCAGCCAGTTCTCTCTCCTCTACTGACTGTGCAGCAGTTCTCTCTCCTCTACTGACTGTGCAGCCAGTTCTCTCTCCTCTACTGACTGTGCAGCAGTTCTCTCTCCTCTACTGACTATGCAGCCAGTTCTCTCTCCTCTACTGACTGTGCAGCCAGTTCCCTCTCCTCTACTGACTGTGCAGCCAGTTCTCTCTCCTCTACTGACTGTGCAGCCAGTTCTCTCTCCTCTACTGACTATGCAGCAGTTCTCTCTACTCTACTGACTATGCAGCCAGTTCTCTCTCCTCTACTGACTGTGCAGCCAGTTCTCTCTCCTCTACTGACTATGCAGCCAGTTCTCTCTCCTCTACTGACTGTGCAGCCAGTTCTCTCTCCTCTACTGACAGTGCAGCCAGTTCTCTCTCCTCTACTGACAGTGCAGCCAGTTCTCTCTCCTCTACTGACTATGCAGCCAGTTCTCTCTCCTCTACTGACTATGCAGCAGTTCTCTCTCCTCTACTGACTATGCAGCCAGTTCTCTCTCCTCTACTGACTATGCAGCCAGTTCTCTCTCCTCTACTGACTATGCAGCAGTTCTCTCTCCTCTACTGACTATGCAGCCAGTTCTCTCTCCTCTACTGACAGTGCAGCCAGTTCTCTCTCCTCTACTGACAGTGCAGCCAGTTCTCTCTCCTCTACTGACTGTGCAGCCAGTTCTCTCTCCTCTACTGACTGTGCAGCCAGTTCTCTCTCCTCAACTGACTGTGCAGCCAGTTCTCTCTCCTCTACTGACTGTGCAGCCAGTTCTCTCTCCTCTACTGACTGTGCAGCAGTTCTCTCTCCTCTACTGACTGTGCAGCCAGTTCTCTCTCCTCAACTGACTGTGCAGCCAGTTCTCTCTCCTCAACTGACTGTGCAGCCAGTTCTCTCTCCTCTACTGACTATGCAGCAGTTCTCTCTCCTCTACTGACTGTGCAGCAGTTCTCTCTCCTCTACTGACTATGCAGTCAGTTCTCTCTCCTCTACTGACTGTGCAGCCAGTTCTCTCTCCTCTACTGACTGTGCAGCCAGTTCTCTCTCCTCTACTGACTATGCAGCCAGTTCTCTCACCTCTACTGACTGTGCAGCAGTTCTCTCTCCTCTACTGACTGTGCAGCCAGTTCTCTCTCCTCTACTGACTATGCAGCCAGTTCTCTCTCCTCTACTGACTATGCAGCCAGTTCTCTCTCCTCTACTGACTATGCAGCCAGTTCTCTCTCCTCTACTGACTATGCAGCCAGTTCTCTCTCCTCTACTGACTATGCAGCCAGTTCTCTCTCCTCTACTGACTATGCAGCCAGTTCCCTCTCCTCTACTGACTATGCAGCCAGTTCCCTCTCCTCTACTGACTGTGCAGCAGTTCTCTCTCCTCTACTGACTGTGCAGCAGTTCTCTCTCCTCTACTGACTGTGCAGCAGTTCTCTCTCCTCTACTGACTGTGCAGCAGTTCTCTCTCCTCTACTGACAGTGCAGCCAGTTCTCTCTCCTCTACTGACTGTGCAGCCAGTTCTCTCTCCTCTACTGACTGTGCAGCCAGTTCTCTCTCCTCAACTGACTGTGCAGCCAGTTCTCTCTCCTCTACTGACTATGCAGCCAGTTCTCTCTCCTCTACTGACTGTGCAGCCAGTTCTCTCTCCTCAACTGACTGTGCAGCCAGTTCTCTCTCCTCTACTGACTGTGCAGCCAGTTCTCTCTCCTCTACTGACTGTGCAGCAGTTCTCTCTCCTCTACTGACTGTGCAGCCAGTTCTCTCTCCTCTACTGACTGTGCAGCAGTTCTCTCTCCTCTACTGACTATGCAGCCAGTTCTCTCTCCTCTACTGACTGTGCAGCCAGTTCCCTCTCCTCTACTGACTGTGCAGCCAGTTCTCTCTCCTCTACTGACTGTGCAGCCAGTTCTCTCTCCTCTACTGACTATGCAGCAGTTCTCTCTACTCTACTGACTATGCAGCCAGTTCTCTCTCCTCTACTGACTGTGCAGCCAGTTCTCTCTCCTCTACTGACTATGCAGCCAGTTCTCTCTCCTCTACTGACTGTGCAGCCAGTTCTCTCTCCTCTACTGACAGTGCAGCCAGTTCTCTCTCCTCTACTGACAGTGCAGCCAGTTCTCTCTCCTCTACTGACTATGCAGCCAGTTCTCTCTCCTCTACTGACTATGCAGCAGTTCTCTCTCCTCTACTGACTGTGCAGCCAGTTCTCTCTCCTCTACTGACTATGCAGCAGTTCTCTCTCCTCTACTGACTGTGCAGCAGTTCTCTCTCCTCTACTGACTATGCAGTCAGTTCTCTCTCCTCTACTGACTGTGCAGCCAGTTCTCTCTCCTCTACTGACTGTGCAGCCAGTTCTCTCTCCTCTACTGACTATGCAGCCAGTTCTCTCACCTCTACTGACTGTGCAGCAGTTCTCTCTCCTCTACTGACTGTGCAGCCAGTTCTCTCTCCTCTACTGACTATGCAGCCAGTTCTCTCTCCTCTACTGACTATGCAGCCAGTTCTCTCTCCTCTACTGACTATGCAGCCAGTTCTCTCTCCTCTACTGACTATGCAGCCAGTTCTCTCTCCTCTACTGACTATGCAGCCAGTTCTCTCTCCTCTACTGACTATGCAGCCAGTTCCCTCTCCTCTACTGACTATGCAGCCAGTTCCCTCTCCTCTACTGACTGTGCAGCAGTTCTCTCTCCTCTACTGACTGTGCAGCAGTTCTCTCTCCTCTACTGACTGTGCAGCAGTTCTCTCTCCTCTACTGACTGTGCAGCAGTTCTCTCTCCTGTACTGACTGTGCAGCAGTTCTCTCTCCTCTACTGACTATGCAGCCAGTTCTCTCTCCTCTACTGACTATGCAGCCAGTTCTCTCTCCTCTACTGACTATGCAGAAGTTCTCTCTCCTCTACTGACTATGCAGCCAGTTATCTTTCCTCTACTGACTGTGCAGCAGTTCTCTCTGCTCTACTGACTATGCAGAAGTTCTCTCTCCTCTACTGACTATGCAGCCAGTTCTCTCTCCTCTACTGACTGTACAGCAGTTCTCTCTGCTCTACTGACTGTGCAGCCAATAATATTCTCTCCTCTACTGACTGTGCAGCAGTTCTCTCCAATCTACTCACTGTGCAGCAGTTCTCTCTCCTCTACTGACTGCAACAGTTCTCTCTTGTGTCTCTGCCACTAGCCCTCATCTGAAGCTCTGTTTTCTTTTGTACGCAACCATTTTTCAACACATCTCCATTGGGGTCTCACTTCAACCCCTCCCCCATCCTTACTGGAATGGGGGGGGGGCTTTTTTCAATACCTCCCATGGGGGCTTATTTCCTATGCATTATGACATCTCTCTGTTGTGTTTGTGTGAGTGTCACCTATGCTTGTTATATTAAAAGATTACACCTGCTGTGCGAATTTGGGATGCTCACACGAAATTACATTTATGTGCAAATGATATGCATTTTGGTGGTTAACTTTTTGTTAGCGACAAAAAGTGATGCCCCTTTACCCTACTTTTTTGGATGGTGACATCTTTTGAAGACGCAGTTCCCACGAGTGGATGTGCCTGGATGCTAAGAGGGCAGGTTTTAGGTAAAGTTCAACTCTGTTTTGTGGATCTCTGGTATATACCATTAGCAGATTCTCAAGAGGTGTATAACTCTCTTGGCAGGTTAAAGCTCTTCAAAAATGTCTCTGTGTGATTTCCTACTGTTCAGATATCAATGGAGTTGCATCAACCAATCCTCTAATTC
The DNA here is from genome assembly GCA_028752905.1 of Cladorhizidae sp. MBARI D1340-BT2. Classification (NCBI taxonomy): domain Eukaryota; kingdom Metazoa; phylum Porifera; class Demospongiae; order Poecilosclerida; family Cladorhizidae; species Cladorhizidae sp. MBARI D1340-BT2. The sequence continues at coordinate 33,528,453 of JAQNBH010000015.1, forward strand.
CCAAGTAGCAATAAATGAAACCCCTCAAGGCTCTCTCTCTCCTTTCTTGTGGTTGACGGATTTGAAAGTGCCAGTCCAAACAGGAATGACTTTGAACTCTTAATGGCAATGTCGTGGACCTTGGAGTCAATTAACGTAGTCCGACATACGTGAAAGCGCCTATCTCCAATTTCATGCTAGCTTCACTCTTGTCAGTGCCATGATAGACAGAATAGTACCTAATACAAAAGTCAATTATATATATTTTAAACATGGAAAGACTAAACAGTTCCATTCACCTCTGCAGGAATGGAAGGAAAGAGACCTGGTCACAACGCAGCATTACCTTTCCATAGACACAGAGACAGTCTTTAGAAGAGATGGCAAATAGCTTCAGAGGGAGGGATGCCAAGTCTCTGAGCTTGGAGGCAGCCAATCAGAATGAGTCGGTGGACAATACGTGTAAACTTCAGCTAGGCTCCTTTCAAAACTGGACCCAGAAAATCTCCAGCTCTCCTGGCTAAGGTTAGGGGCACAGTTAGGGCTAAGGGGCTTGAATTGAGTTTGGGGCTAGAGTTAGGGCTGTGGTTAAGGCTAGGGACTTGATATGTGCTGACATCCCTGATGGTACCCCGCGGAGCTGTATGTAGATTGTAGGGGGGTGAAGTAAGGAGTCCCAAGTGGTAGATGCTGATGGATGACATTGGTAGACACCCCTCACTAATTTTAACCATGAATGGGCGTGCGTTACTCTGGTTTTGTAAATAAAGAATTTGGCTCAAAGCTGCATGCCATATATTCTTCAATAGGAACCACGGTTACTATTTACTTCCATCCAATCCACCTGCAATTAGGTTGGAACGTTGGAAGTGCAGTTACAATTAGAAGGGCGGGTTACTATTAGAAGTGCAGTTACAATTACAAAGGCGGGTTATTGATTGCAGTTGTGAAGCAGTTCAAGCACCTGTTTGAAGGAAGGAATGCTCATCGCTTGGTTGCCCATGGCTCAATGGTTGAGTAATCCGCCCGGAAAACAGAAATCAGGGGTTCTGCTGGAGCCAGAATTTTTTCCTAAAATCCCCCCCCCCCATTGTCTTCAGTTCTCAGTTTATAAGCTAATGAGCAATTATTTGGGGGCGTGTCTTATTGTTATTTGCCTTCAGGTTATAATTGGAGGGGCGGTTCCTAATAGACACTGTACATGTCTGTAACATCACCGTGAAGATGGGAAGGGTAGGTCTAGATAAGGACAATGAAGACGTGGACTTTACTGAATTCGGTGAACTTGATTAATGAGCAGCAAACATGCTAAACACGGCGGTGTTGCCACACCCACAAATTGAATGGCACGTGATGTATGCATGCCCAACTGTGTCACGTGCACGTTGATAGCTCATGTAACTTGGCAACGCCCGCCCACGGGTCAAGTGCCTGCCACACCCTTTTAAACTTGTTGAAGGCAGGTGACTAGCATCGTAGGCACTTAGCGTGTGGAATATTGAATGGTAACTCACTAATGGAATAATGTGTGTGGGCGTATGTAAATGAGTCTCTTGTTTGTTCTGCTGAAGCTTTTTGACTCTGTGCCAATAGTTAGTTTGAAGTTGAATATTTAGTGACTGAAGTGAGTGCTTCTTACGGTGGAGTAGCCTATTGCTAAGTACACCTGCATTGGGGGGGGGGGGGGAGGGGGGTTGGCAGGGGGAGAAAACAAGTATTTTTTCGCATTCATCAGGGTTTCGTAACGAGATTTTGGGGTTGGGAGGAGGAGGATGGAGATAACCTTGAAGTGCCCCATGTCATGTTGGTGTTGCCGGTAGCGATCTGTTAAAGAGATGGTGTTAATTAATTTAAAAAACAATGGTTCTCTAATTGTTTGAGTGATCCCAACAAACACAAAATTTATGTGGGTCGCCATCCCAGGGCCATGAGACTGTCAACTTCGATGATGCGTTTAAGACCCCTTCAAGCTAACTACTAAGTGTAGCCAACTCTGTGCTCTGATGTTTCAGACCCTTCACTTAGCATTGGAATTCATACTCATTTCAGTGCACCAACAATTAGCATTGTGATTCCCAAAATTCTTGGGGAGGATGGCTGGGGTAGGTGGGTGGAGTTGGGGAGGACGGCTGGTATAGGTGGGTGGAGTTGGGGAGGACGGCTGGGATAGGTGGGTGGAGTTGGGAAGGACGGCTGGGGTAGGTGGGTGGAGTTGGGAAGGATGGCTGGGGTAGGTGGGTGGAGTTGGGGAGGACGGCTGGGGTAGGTGGGTGGAGTTGGGGAGGACGGCTGGGGTAGGTGGGTGGAGTTGGGGAGGACGGCTGGGGTAGGTGGGTGGAGTTTGGGAAGGACGGCTGGGGTGGAGTTGGGGAGGACGGCTGGGGTAGGTGGTTGGAGTTGGGGAGGACGGCTGGGGTAGGTGGGTGGAGTTGGGGAGGACGGCTGGGGTAGGTGGGTGGAGTTGGGGAGGACGGCTGGGGGAGGTGGGTGGAGTTGGAAGGGAGACAAACTCAAACTCGCTTAAGAACAAACAATTACATGTGCGCCATGTTTCATACAGAGTCTCTTGGCCTGTTCGGGGGTGGGGTGGGAAGGAGGAGGGGGGGGAGGGAGTGAGTGGGCGATAATGCCCCCAAAACACCTTTTATAAACCTTGTGGTTACGACTTTGGAAACTCCATAGTGGATATATATTCCAAAGATAGGTCTCTCTGTGTGCTCCCTTTTGGCACAAAATGGTTGCATAGGTATAACCATACCCAAGTTACATGCAGCTAAAGTGCAGACCTCAAAATCTTGAGTGCCTGTGCTTGAAGCTGGTGGCCTCCTGAGAAGAAAGTGCTAGCCAGTAGAAATATATTGGTATCTATACAAGAGCCTTAACTCTACGGGACGAGTGTGTTTTCATTAGGCGCAAAACCGTGAGTAGGTGTGGTCAAGCATTGTAATGAAAATAATTTTTCTTGCAACTGGGAAGAAAATTGATTTCCACCATTAATTATTGCATTAATATTTAGGCACGCCCCCCAATTTTTCCTCAAACCTCAAAACCTCCTAGCAACATCCATAGCAACTGGATAGAGGCCCAAAAATGTCATGAACCAGCGGGTGCTAGGTCTAGATTATAGTGTGCCCATAGAGCCCGGGAGGTCACTTGTCCAGGAGGTTGGCTGTAAGAACTGATTGTCCTTATCAGAGACTGAGGCACGCCATTTGTAAGAGTTGCTTCTCCATTAATTACTCTGCCAGCAAGCCTGTGGAGGTGCTTCAGGTTGGGAGCTCCCAGCCATTGCAAGACTAGCCTGTGTAGACTACTGGCCCCTAAGATCTACTAATTTTTCCACAGTTCGAACCACAGAACCTACAGATACTTGCATGTACATCTACATAGGATACATGCATGTACATTTACATGCATAGGATAGGATACATGCATGTATATCTACATGCATAGGATACATGCGTAGGGTACACCTATATACATAAGATACATGCATGTGCATCTACATAGGATACATGTATGTGCATGTAGTGTACATGCATAGGATACATGCATGTAATACACATAGGATACATGCATGTACATCTACATAGGATACATGCATGTACATCTACATACATAGGATACATGCATGTACATCTACATACATAGGATACATGCATGTACATCTACATACATAGGATACATGCATGTACATCTACATACATAGGATACATGCATGTACATCTACATGCATAGGATACGTGCATGTATAATCTACATATATAGGATACATGCATGTACATCTACATGGGATACTTGCATGTACATCTACATGCATAGGATACGTGCATGAACATCTACATGCATAGGATACATGCATGTACATCTACATAGGATACATGCATGTACATCTACATACATAGGATACATGCATGTACATCTACATACATAGGATACATGCATGTACATCTACATACATAGGATACATGCATGTACATCTACATGCATAGGATATGCACATCTACATACATAGGATACTTGCATGTACATCTACATGCATAGGATACATGCATGTACATCTACATGCATAGGATACGTGCATGTATAATCTACATATATAGGATACATGCATGTACATCTACATGGGATACTTGCATGTACATCTACATGCATAGGATACGTGCATGAACATCTACATGCATAGGATACATGCATGTATAATTTACATACAGGATACATGCATGTACATCTACATACATAGGATACATGCATGTACATCTACATACATAGGATACATGCATGTACATCTACATGCATAGGATATGCACATCTACATACATAGGATACTTGCATGTACATCTACATGCATAGGATACATGCATGTACATCTACATGCATAGGATACGTGCATGTATAATCTACATATATAGGATACATGCATGTACATCTACATGGGATACTTGCATGTACATCTACATGCATAGGATACGTGCATGAACATCTACATGCATAGGATACATGCATGTATAATTTACATACAGGATACATGCATGTACATCATACCCTAAAGAAGTGTTGACTGTTGAATCATCTCTTTTTGGTGCAAATTGTAATGAGGTGATAAGTGTGTACCTGACCTCATCAGGTATTCCCCTATGCTGCCTCTGGTTGGAATAGGATCCTCCGTGAGATGTGCACTTGTCCAGTACCTCGTCTCTGACTGTGATTGGCATATGTTGCATCCACCACTGATGGTAGAGTGCATCTTCTCGGAGAGATGATATGACCAACATGGGTCGTCTTCCTGGATGCCTATGAGGTTGAAACTCTGTACCCAGTGATTTGCAGTGGGTCATAGACTAGTGAGTTAAGGCTGGTTCACAACACGACGCTGGCCGAGCAGAGCGTTGCGTTGTGTTGTGAACCTCAAACGCAACGGAGCGCAACGCGACGGAGCTGTATTCTCGATTAGAAAAAAGTTTTAATCCAGCGTCTGAAACGCAGCATCGGACCAATCAGAATGCTATAATCTATCACGTGCCGTTGACCTGCAGTTAGCCAGTATCAAAGGTCTCTATTGATGAAGTGCTAGGAGCTCCCTGTTGTGGCAGGTGACACAAAACTACTTGCCCACGTGCTGGGACTGATGTCACCACCAGAGTTCCCTGCGAGCATTCCTTTCAGAGCGTTCTCTGCCACTTGATTCTTGTTTGAGTGGGTGGAATATCAGATTAATATAGCACTTTTGTTATTAGGTAGTGAGAGGGTTGAGTTTTGTGGTTGAGTAGCAGGTGTTCGACATAGTCATCGGCTCTCAGCACTGCTTGTTACAGTGAACAAGAAGACCATCAAGAACTCCCCGGTGGCATTAGGTGACGACTAAAACTAAGCACTGTTGAGAGTTGTGGTGGTTGTAATGACAGGGGAAGGTGAGCCTGCCACTAATACGAGTCAGATACCCAAAACATTCCATAGGCTAACTCTAGTGGACGGCACAACACCTCCATACACATGCAGCAAGCCACCTCTTACTCCACAAGCTAGAGACAACATCTCCATACACATGCAGCAAGTCACCTCTACTCCACAAGCTAGAGACAACACCTCCATACACATGCAGCAAGTCACCTCTACTCCACAAGCTAGAGACATCACCTCCACACACATGCAGCAAGTCACCTCTACTCCACAAGCTAGAGACAACACCTCCATACACATGCAGCAAGTCACCTCTACTCCACAAGCTAGAGACAACACCTCCATACACATGCAGCAAGTCACCTCTACTCCACAAGCTAGAGACAACACCTCCATTCACATGCAGCAAGTCACCTCTACTCCACAAGCTAGAGACTACACCTCCATACACATGCAGCAAGTCACCTCTACTCCACAAGCTAGAGACAACACCTCCATACACATGCAGCAAGCCACCTCTTACTCCACAAGCTAGAGACTACACCTCCATACACATGCAGCAAGTCACCTCTACTCCACAAGCTAGAGACAACACCTCCATACACATGCAGCAAGTCATCTCTACTCCACAAGCTAGAGACAATACCTCCATACACATGCAGCAAGTCACCTCTACTCCACAAGCTAGAGACAACACCTCCATACTCATGCAGCAAGTCACCTCTACTCCACAAGCTAGAGACAACACCTCCATACACATGCAGCAAGTCACCTCTACTCCACAAGCTAGAGACAACACCTCCATACACATGCAGCAAGTCACCTCTACTCCACAAGCTAGAGACAACACCTCCATACACACACAGCAAGTCACCTCTACTCCACAAGCTAGAGACAACACCTCCATACACATGCAGCAAGCCACCTCTACTCCACAAGCTAGAGACAACACCTCCATGCACACACAGCAAGTCACCTCTACTCCACAAGCTAGAGACAACACCTCCATACACATGCAGCAAGTTACCTATACTCCACAAGCTAGAGACAACACCTCCATACACATGCAGCAAGTCACCTCTACTCCACAAGCTAGAGACAATACCTCCATACACATGCAGCAAGTCACCTCTACTCCACAAGCTAGAGACAACACCTCCATACACATGCAGCAAGTCACCTCTACTCCACAAGCTAGAGACAACACCTCCATACACATGCAGCAAGTCATCTCTACTCCACAAGCTAGAGACAATACCTCCATACACATGCAGCAAGTCACCTCTACTCCACAAGCTAGAGACAACACCTCCATACTCATGCAGCAAGTCACCTCTACTCCACAAGCTAGAGACAACACCTCCATACACATGCAGCAAGTCACCTCTACTCCACAAGCTAGAGACAACACCTCCATACACATGCAGCAAGTCACCTCTACTCCATAAGCTAGAGACTACACCTCCATACACATGCAGCAAGTCACCTCTACTCCACAAGCTAGAGACAACACCTCCATACACACACAGCAAGTCACCTCTACTCCACAAGCTAGAGACAACACCTCCATACACATGCAGCAAGCCACCTCTACTCCACAAGCTAGAGACAACACCTCCATGCACACACAGCAAGTCACCTCTACTCCACAAGCTAGAGACAACACCTCCATACACATGCAGCAAGTTACCTATACTCCACAAGCTAGAGACAACACCTCCATACACATGCAGCAAGTCACCTCTACTCCACAAGCTAGAGACAATACCTCCATACACATGCAGCAAGTCACCTCTACTCCACAAGCTAGAGACAACACCTCCATACACATGCAGCAAGTCACCTCTACTCCACAAGCTAGAGACAACACCTCCATTCACATGCAGCAAGTCACCTCTACTCCACAAGCTAGAGACAACACCTCCATACACATGCAGCAAGTCACCTCTACTCCACAAGCTAGAGACAACACCTCCACACACATGCAGCAAGCCACCTCTACTCCACAAGCTAGAGACAACACCTCCATACACATGCAGCAAGTCACCTCTACTCCACAAGCTAGAGACAACACCTCCATACACATGCAGCAAGTCACCTCTACTCCACAAGCTAGAGACAACACCTCATACACATGCAGCAAGTCACCTCTACTCCACAAGCTAGAGACAACACCTCATACACATGCAGCAAGTCACCTCTACTCCACAAGCTAGAGACAACACCTCCATACACATGCAGCAAGTCACCTCTACTCCACAAGCTAGAGACAACACTCCATACACATGCAGCAAGTCACCTCTACTCCATAAGCTAGAGACAATACCTCCATACACATGCAGCAAGTCATCTCTACTCCACAAGCTAGAGACAACACCTCCATACACATGCAGCAAGTCACCTCTACTCCACAAGCTAGAGACAACACTCCATACACATGCAGCAAGTCACCTCTACTCCACAAGCTAGAGACAACACTCCATACACATGCAGCAAGTCACCTCTACTCCATAAGCTAGAGACAATACCTCCATACACATGCAGCAAGTCATCTCTACTCCACAAGCTAGAGACAACACATCCATACACATGCAGCAAGTCACCTCTACTCCACAAGCTAGAGACAACACCTCCATACACTACAGCAAGTCACCTCTACTCCACAAGCTAGAGACAACACCTCCATACACATGCAGCAAGTCACCTCTACTCCACAAGCTAGAGACAACACCTCATACACATGCAGCAAGTCACCTCTACTCCACAAGCTAGAGACAACACCTCCATACACATGCAGCAAGTCATCTCTACTCCACAAGCTAGAGACAATACCTCCATACACATGCAGCAAGTCACCTCTACTCCACAAGCTAGAGACAACACCTCCATACTCATGCAGCAAGTCACCTCTACTCCACAAGCTAGAGACAACACCTCCATACACATGCAGCAAGTCACCTCTACTCCACAAGCTAGAGACAACACCTCCATACACATGCAGCAAGTCACCTCTACTCCACAAGCTAGAGACAACACCTCCATACACACACAGCAAGTCACCTCTACTCCACAAGCTAGAGACAACACCTCCATACACATGCAGCAAGCCACCTCTACTCCACAAGCTAGAGACAACACCTCCATGCACACACAGCAAGTCACCTCTACTCCACAAGCTAGAGACAACACCTCCATACACATGCAGCAAGTTACCTATACTCCACAAGCTAGAGACAACACCTCCATACACATGCAGCAAGTCACCTCTACTCCACAAGCTAGAGACAACACCTCATACACATGCAGCAAGTCACCTCTACTCCACAAGCTAGAGACAACACCTCCATACACATGCAGCAAGTCACCTCTACTCCACAAGCTAGAGACAACACCTCCACACACATGCAGCAAGCCACCTCTACTCCACAAGCTAGAGACAACACCTCCATACACATGCAGCAAGTCACCTCTACTCCACAAGCTAGAGACAACACCTCCATACACATGCAGCAAGTCATTTCTACTCCACAAGCTAGAGACAACACCTCCATACACATGCAGCAAGTCACCTCTACTCCACAAGCTAGAGACAATACCTCCATACACATGCAGCAAGTCACCTCTACTCCACAAGCTAGAGACAACACCTCCATACACATGCAGCAAGTCACCTCTACTCCACAAGCTAGAGACAATACCTCCATACACATGCAGCAAGTCACCTCTACTCCACAAGCTAGAGACAACACCTCCATACACATGCAGCAAGTCACCTCTACTCCACAAGCTAGAGACAACACCTCCACACACATGCAGCAAGTCACCTCTACTCCACAAGCTAGAGACAACACCTCCATACACATGCAGCAAGTCACCTCTACTCCACAAGCTAGAGACAACACCTCCACACACATGCAGCAAGCCACCTCTACTCCACAAGCTAGAGACAACACCTCCACACACATGCAGCAAGTCACCTCTACTCCACAAGCTAGAGACAACACCTCCATACACATGCAGCAAGTCACCTCTACTCCACAAGCTAGAGACAATACCTCCATACACATGCAGCAAGTCACCTCTACTCCACAAGCTAGAGACAACACCTCCATACACATGCAGCAAGTCACCTCTACTCCACAAGCTAGAGACAACACCTCCACACACATGCAGCAAGTCACCTCTACTCCACAAGCTAGAGACAACACCTCCATACACATGCAGCAAGTCACCCTCTACTCCACAAGCTAGAGACAACACCTCCATACACATGCAGCAAGTCACCTCTACTCCACAAGCTAGAGACAACACCTCCATACACATGCAGCAAGTCACCTCTACTCCACAAGCTAGAGACAATACCTCCATACACATGCAGCAAGTCACCTCTACTCCACAAGCTAGAGACAACACCTCCATACACATGCAGCAAGTCACCTCTACTCCACAAGCTAGAGACAACACCTCCACACACATGCAGCAAGTCACCTCTACTCCACAAGCTAGAGACAACACCTCCATACACATGCAGCAAGTCACCCTCTACTCCACAAGCTAGAGACAACACCTCCATACACATGCAGCAAGTCACCTGTACTCCACAAGCTAGAGCATATTCTGTGTCATGTTTTGAGCAAGGGACTGAAGAGCAGCAAGATGGAAGGGTAAAGGGAAACAAGATGGAGGAGCAAGGGACCGAAGGGAAGATAGTTGGAAAGATAATCTCAAGAGCTCTGTGAATACGTGCAGTAGATGTTAGCCAAGAATCCCTCCTTTAAAAAAAAAGTCATTGCCCCTGCCATAGCAGAGTGATTGTACATGTTCACAGCATATTTTTCTGCCAACCCTGTACCTACTTATATCACAATGCATTTGATATTTGTCCACTTAATGGCATTCCTTATTTCTGTAAGGAATGTGTCGAATTTGCTTCTCCTGACAACACTATACACCAAAAGATGGCAGTAAGAAGTTGGGTGGATGCACATGCAATCGTCCTGAACTAAGTGAACAGGTCGAAACTACACTGGGGGGAGCAGCTGAAAACTGAAGCCTCCCTCAGGACTGGACAGTCTTGAGCCATACAGCCTGCAGCACTTACTAAGCAGCTGTTTCTGAAGCCTCCCTCAGGACTGGACAGTCTTGAGCCACACAGCCTGCAGCACTTATTAAGCAGCTGTTTCTGAAGCCTCCCTCAGGACTGGACAGTCTTGAGCCACACAGCCTGCAGGACTTACTAAGCAGCTGTTTCTGAAGCCTCCCTCAGGACTGGACAGTCTTGAGCCACACAGCCTGCAGCAATCACTAAGCAGATGTTTCTGAAGCCTCCCTCAGGACTGGACAGTCTTGAGCCGCAGAGCCTGCAGCACTTACTAAGCAGCTGTTTCTGAAGCCTCCCTCAGGACTGGACAGTCTTGAGCCACACAGCCTGCAGGACTTACTAAGCAGATGTTTCTGAAGCCTCCCTCAGGACTGGACAGTCTTGAGCCACACAGCCTGCAGCACTTACTACTAAGCAGATGTTTCTGAAGCCTCCCTCAGGACTGGACAGTCTTGAGCCACACAGCCTGCAGCACTTACTAAGCAGCTATTTCTGGATCAAGTTAGTATTTCTCTCTTTTCTCCATAAAATTAGTCGAAGTCTAATTGTTGATTGCTTATATGATAGCAGGCACTTGAGGTTTCCTAAAGTCAAAGCACTTCCTCCACTTCCTGGCGGTGTCCCGTGTAGAAGTGTTGTGAAGGCCCCCCCCCCCCCCCCCCCCCCCCCCCCGGGCAGAATCCAATTGAAGGACCCCACAGCTGTAGCTGCCCAGTTTGAATAGGAAACAGCTGCATCTGCCCTGCTGGGGCAGCACAGGGACTATAAACTGCTCATGGTATCCACACATACATGCAGTGCTTTACCAAGGACTGAAGCGCTTTCCAGAACTTTACAACATATTCATGAACAAACTGGAAGCTAACCCACGCTAATTATCCCACCATGTTGACCATGTTGACCACCTACTCACGTTTTAGGCCAAATTAATGAATCATCTAGCACTGTTCTATCAAGAGCCACAATTGCTGCACATTCAGGCACTCGAGATTTTGAGGTACCCACTTTAGCAGCAGGTAACTTTGGCCTGGGCACATTTTTAGCATCAAAAGAGAGCACACAGAGAGATCTATCATTTGAGCTACATAACAAGTTCATACAGTGAAGTGTGTAGAATCTATGGAGCTCCAAAGTTGTAACCACAAGGGTGTTTTTAGTCTCTCTTTGACTATTATCAACTAATCCTGTACTGTCCATCATGTACTGTACTATTACCTCTAGCCTGTACTGTACTGTTACCTTCTAGTCTGTACTGTACTATTACCTCTAGCCTGTACTGTACTATTACCTCTAGTCTGTACTGTACTATTACCTCTAGCCTGTACTGTACTATTACCTCTAGCCTGTACTGTACTATTACCTCTAGCCTGTACTGTACTATTACCCTCTAGCCTGTACTGTACTATTACCTCTAGCCTGTACTGTACTATTACCTCTAGTCTGTACTGTACTATTACCCTCTAGCCTGTACTGTACTATTACCTCTAGCCTGTACTGTACTATTACCCTCTAGCCTGTACTGTACTATTGCCTCTAGCCTGTACTGTACTATTGCCTCTAGCCTGTACTGTACTATTACCTCTAGCCTGTACTGTACTATTGCCTCTAGCCTGTACTGTACTATTGCCTCTAGCCTGTACTGTACTATTACCTCTCGCATGTACTGTACTATTACCTCTAGCCTGTACTGTACTATTACCTCTAGCCTGTACTGTACTATTACCCTCTAGCCTGTACTGTACTGTACTATTGCCTCTAGCCTGTACTGTACTATTGCCTCTAGCCTGTACTGTACTATTACCTCTAGCCTGTACTGTACTATTGCCTCTAGCCTGTACTGTACTATTGCCTCTAGCCTGTACTGTACTATTACCTCTCGCATGTACTGTACTATTACCTCTAGCCTGTACTGTACTATTACCTCTAGCCTGTACTGTACTATTGCCTCTAGCCTGTACTGTATGTTTGTGTAGAAGTTGCGGTATGTTAAAATTAAGGATAAGATGACCATCTTGGAGCTTGCCCACAGAGCGCACACCAACTCAGGTAATCTAATGCTCTGTCTTAATATTGGTTACGTATTATATATTATTAATATCAAGTTGTTGCTGTTGTTATTATTATCATTATTATTAATTTATTATATTGGGTGAATTATTAATGTTTCTGTTGTTGTTATTATTATTATTATTAGTAGTAGTAGTAGTAGTAGTAGTAGTATTAGTATTATTATTATTATTATTATTATTATTTATTAATGTTGATGTTGATGTTGTTATTATTATTATTGGGTGAATTATTAATGTTGTTATTATTATTATTTATATTATTGGGTGAATTAGTGATGTCATTGTTGTTGTTGTTGTTGGTTGTGTTCTGCACAGACCTCATCTCGAAGCAGTTGAACTTTCTTAGGCTGAAACAAGGAAAATCAGGTGTGTTTGTCTCGGGGGAGTGAGAGAGGGGGAGGGAGGGAGTGTGGGTGTGTGGTGAGGGTGGTGGTGAGGTTGAGGGAGGTGGTGGTAGGGTGGGGTGAGGGAGAGTGGGTGGTGGATAGGTTAATGATATGACAAGATCGTGTTTGTAGATCACATGCACTCCTGTGTGAGATATTACCTCCCCTGCCACCTGGTTGCCCGTGCCTCACCCCTGCCACCTGGTTGCCCGTGCCTCAGTGGCGCACAAGAGCTCTGACAACTTGTCTAGACAGGGAAGTAACTGATGTAGACTGCAGCTGCTGGGTTGGTGCTGACTCAGCATGGCCGCAAGCCACGTACCAAAGTCCACATGCTAAGCAGCCGTGGAAGCTTCAGAGTCTGCCGAAAAAAGTTTGCAGTGTTTGTGACTTATGAATGGATACTTTCCGAGTTAGAAACGAGTTATTCCCCAATTAATGCACACACAATCGAGATGGGCACACATGACAGAAGGAGGTGAGTGGACCTAAAAATATCTCCTGCAATCTCAGTAGCAGTCGTGATGGTGTCTTCAGGGCCTTTACTGCTGCTTCTGGAAGCCATTCTGCCTAGGAAAGCTGCATGGGCAGGTACGCTTACCTTGAGTTGCTCTGAATCCCTTCAGTTTAGACCAAGGAGGCCTCCATGGTGGATTCTTTGTTGTGTGTGTGTGGGGGATGTGTATCTTTTGTTGGCTTATTTCAAGGAGCTGACTCTTATGCCAAACCTGAAGAAGCTGTTCCTGAAAAAATATATATAGAAATTGGGCAAGTAATAAAAAAATTTAAATCGTATGTTACAGGCAAGCATGTGGGGGTAGAGACCAACCCAGAGACTTAGTTCAATGCAAGGCAGCCTGGGGGTTGAGACCAACCCAGAGACTTAGTTCAATGCAAGGCAGCCTGGGGGTTGAGACCAACCCAGAGACTTAGTTCAATGGAAGGCAGCCTGGGGGTAGAAACCAACCCAGAGACTTAGTTCAATGCAAGGCAGCCTGGGGGTAGAAACTAACCCAGAGATTTAGTTCAATGCAAGGCAGCCTGGGGTAGAGATCAACCCAGAGACTTAGTTCAATGCAAGGCAGCCTGGGGGTTGAGACCAACCCAGAGACTTAGTTCAATGCAAGACAGCCTGGGGGTAGAGATCAACCCAGAGACTTACTGTAGTTCAATGGAAGGCAGCCTGGGGGTAGAAACCAACCCAGAGACTTAGTTCAATGGAAGGCAGCCTGGGGGTAGAGACCAACCCAGAGACTTAGTTCAATGCAAGGCAGCCTGGGGGTAGAGATCAACCCAGAGACTTAGTTCAATGGAAGGCAGCCTGGGGGTAGAGATCAACCCAGAGACTTAGTTCAATGGAAGGCAGCCTGGGGGTAGAGATCAACCCAGAGACTTAGTTCAATGCAAGGCAGCCTGGGGGTAGAGACCAACCCAGAGACTTAGTTCAATGCAAGGCAGCCTGGGGGTAGAGACCAACCCAGAGACTTAGTTCAATGCAAGGCAGCCTGGGGGTAGAGATCAACCCAGAGACTTAGTTCAATGAAAGGCAGCCTGGGGGTAGAGATCAACCCAGAGACTTAGTTCAATGGAAGGCAGCCTGGGGGTAGAGATCAACCCAGAGACTTAGTTCAATGCAAGGCAGCCTGGGGGTTGAGACCAACCCAGAGACTTAGTTCAATGGAAGGCAGCCTGGGGGTAGAGATCAACCCAGAGACTTAGTTCAATGCAAGGCAGCCTGGGGGTAGAGATCAACCCAGAGACTTAGTTCAATGGAAGGCAGCCTGGGGTAGAGATCAACCCAGAGACTTAGTTCAATGCAAGGCAGCCTGGGGGTAGAGACCAACCCAGAGACTTAGTTCAATGCAAGGCAGCCTGGGGGTAGAGACCAACCCAGAGACTTAGTTCAATGCAAGGCAGCCTGGGGGTAGAAACCAACCCAGAGACTTAGTTCAATGGAAGGCAGCCTGGGGTAGAGACCAACCCAGAGACTTAGTTCAATGGAAGGCAGCCTGGGGTAGAAACCAACCCAGAGACTTAGTTCAATGGAAGGCAGCCTGGGGGTAGAGATCAACCCAGAGACTTAGTTCAATGGAAGGCAGCCTGGGGTAGAGATCAACCCAGAGACTTAGTTCAATGGAAGGCAGCCTGGGGGTAGAGATCAACCCAGAGACTTAGTTCAATGCAAGGCAGCCTGGGGGTAGAGATCAACCCAGAGACTTAGTTCAATGGAAGGCAGCCTGGGGGTAGAGACCAACCCAGAGACTTAGTTCAATGCAAGGCAGCCTGGGGGTAGAGATCAACCCAGAGACTTAGTTCAATGCAAGGCAGCCTGGGGGTAGAGATCAACCCAGAGACTTAGTTCAATGGAAGGCAGCCTGGGGTAGAGATCAACCCAGAGACTTAGTTCAATGGAAGGCAGCCTGGGGTAGAGATCAACCCAGAGACTTAGTTCAATGCAAGGCAGCCTGGGGGTAGAGATCAACCCAGAGACTTAGTTCAATGGAAGGGTAGAGACCAACCCAGAGACTTAGTTCAATGGAAGGCAGCCTGGGGTAGAGATCAACCCAGAGACTTAGTTCAATGGAAGGCAGCCAGGGGTAGAGACCAACCCAGAGACTTAGTTCAATGGAAGGGTAGAGACCAACCCAGAGACTTAGTTCAATGGAAGGCAGCCTGGGGTAGAGACCAACCCAGAGACTTAGTTCAATGGAAGGGTAGAGACCAACCCAGAGACTTAGTTCAATGCAAGGCAGCACATGCAGTATGGTATACCTGAAGTGATCGTGGCCATGCGCAGAACTAGTTCCACAGATCTGGCCTGCTGGGTTGAGAGAGCTTGTGACTGACTTGTCAGCTATTATATAGGCAGTGAATTACCAAGACAGGTCAGGGCTTTTTTATTTTAATTTTAATTTTTATTATTATCAAGAGTCAGAACAGATGGTTTCTAGGATAAGACTTATAGCGACTTAATTATTATGATTTTTTTATATAATAAATAATAATAATATTCCTCTATTAGGAACCCCCTCCAATTCTAACCACCCTTCCAATTGTAACTCCCTCCAATTGTAAACTCCCTCCAATTGTAACCCCCTCCCCCTCCAATTCTAACCCCCTCCAATTCTAACCCCCTCCAATTCTAACCCCCTCCAATTCTAACCCCCTCCAATTCTAACCCCCTCCAATTCTAACCCCTCCAATTCTAACCCCCTCCAATTCTAATCCCCTCCAATTCTAACCCCCTCCAATTCTAACCCCCTCCAATTCTAACCCCCTCCAATTCTAACCCCTCCAATTCTAACCCCTCCAATTCTAACCCCCTCCAATTCTAACCCCCTCCAATTCTAACCCCCTCCAATTCTAACCCTATAATTGTATCCAATTGCTAATAGTGACCGCCCCTCCAATTGTAACCACGGAGGCAAATAGCAACAAGATAATTGCTCATTATGCTTATAAACTGAGAACAAGACAGGGGGGAAGGGAGGGGGGGGGGATGTTCTGGGCACAAGCAGGTTTGACTGGTGTCTTCTGCTTTCCAGGCCAACCGTTGAGCCATGGGCACCCAAACGGTTAGAAGTTTTCCAAACAGGTGCTTGAGCTCCTTCACAACTAATCAATAGTAACAACCACCCTTCTAATTGTAATCACAGGTAGATTGGACAGAAGAAGTAAATAGTAACCGTGGTTACTTGAGAGATATTAATAAATAATAAAAAAAATTAAATTAAATAGTAACAATAAAATAACATTATTAGTGACATAAGATTGAGTCAAGATTCTTTGTCTCAAACAGATGCACAGTTACTTGAGTTGACTTACCTAGCAGCAGATGACCATCCTACACCACATGTGTATGGCATGAGGTAGTGAAGTCCACACTAGGTAAAGGGACATTAAGTTCACTTAAACTTTACTTCAACCACTCCCCCATTTGCGCAGGTTTGTCTATCGGGGACTGTGAGAAGGTCGTCCGCTCTCTGGGACATGAACCAAGCTACATCAACATTCTCTCTCCCATCAAAAGAAGCAAGGGCTCGTTGGTACCACGCCCCCCTGTGGTGGCGATGATGGGGCACGTAGACCATGGGAAGACCACATTGCTGGATAGCCTCAGGGAAACTTCCGTGGCAGCATCTGAGGCCGGAGGCATTACTCAGCACATCGGAGCTTTCTCAGGTCAGTTGACGAGTGCCGTATGATCTGATGACGAGAGGTAAGGAGCGCTCTGTGGGAAGAACACATTCTAGATAGTGTCACTCAAACAGAAGCGGGGGTGGGGGGTGACTATAGCAGTCGACTTTCTCTCTTTAGAAACACGAGGATCAATTATTTGAACAACGTTCCAGCGGACGTACTTCGGCCTTTATCAGAGCCGTTGGTCAAGGCAAGTGTTGCGTCATGTGTGAGGGTACCAGAGAAGGGAAGCAGCTTCCAGAACTTGCAGACACGAGTCTCGGACTTTGTGCTCTCCTCCTAAGTTCACCTGCGCACGCACAATGAGCGGGTGTTCTGAGAAGTATGTGGAATACTGCCAGAGACCACGTCAGCCCTGCCCCTTTTTGTATGTACATGAATTAGTGTTTCAGTTGCTAAAGCACAATGCATGTGTGTGTTATGTCTATGACATGCACAGTGCATGTGTGTGTTATGTCTATGACATGCACAGTGCATGTGTGTGTTGTCTATGACATGCACAGTGCATGTGTGTGTTACGTCTATGGCATGTGTTATGTGCGTGGCACACATCATCCACAGAGCAGTCTTTTGTCTCTCTGTAACATCCTTGTCTGTTTCTAGGTGTGAACATCTGCTTGCTTGTCAAGTGTGTGAGTGTTTTGTGTTGTCGGACTAAATCTCAGTCTTACCTCCATGTGGTGACACTGTCAATACTTTTGGCTTGGCTAACAAGGAAGGCATCTATTATAAGCATCCATTCAGTATACAGTAGGTTTGTGTACAAAATGCAGTGCAAAACGACGACAACACATTATAATGATATTCACGTCTTTGTGGTTAGTTGCTAAGCAACCATGATTGGATGGAAAATTGTCCTCAAAGTGGGAGCTTTCTCATAGACAATGGTTGCTTGGTACTTCATCTCTTTTTGGGAAAGATATAAAAATATTTGGAAGTTAGTGCATGAATAGATAAAACCCTCTGTGAACCTCTCCATGAGAGGGTTAAAGTATATGTGAATCAGGGTAAGTGGGTTGCCGATACATGGGAACACTCTTTACCTTGCAACACATGTCTGTGTGACAAATTATGTACTGGAATTAAGAGTCGACACAGTGAAATGTGTTCATAACTTTGTCCCTGCACCGACCGACCTTACAGGCTATTTATTCTCTGTATGCCCTTTAAAGGACTTGGAAAATATTGAGTGGTAGGTAGAAATGGAGTCAGTGACAAGCAAAAGAGATGGATGATATTTTAGGGGCAGACTTTGCATGCAAGAGGTCTCCCTAACCTGTGCTGTGTGTTAGCAAGGCTGTGTGTGGCAAGGTCTAGTGGCGTCGGTGGTGTAAAGTTGGTGACCCCCCTGTGTGGGATAGGACTCTTGCACTTTGTACCTCTAGGTACCATTGGTACCATTGGGTCCGTGTGTGATAGTGAAGCTCCCTCATGTTTGACTTGTGGTGGCAGAGGTTAGGGTGGACACTTGGGTCTGTGGCACGTGTTTGATAGTGAAGCTCCCTCACAGAAGCGTATCTCGACAACAAAAAGTTCCAACCCACTTTGAAGTTCCTTCAAATGCATCGTAGATTACTGGATTCTCTAGGATATAAGTCACACCATAGTAACTGTAGGTGTTCCTGCACACGTTGCATCCGTCCATAACTGAACATCTGCTTTGTATGGAAATCAATATTTCTACATCACACTTCGAGGCAGAAAGCTGCGGATCACTGGACTCCAAGAAGCTATGGTAGAGCTGGCAAGTGGAATGACTGCACTTCGATTTCAGTGAGCCTGCGATTGAAGCTGGTAGCTCGTACGCTCCTTACCTGCTGTGGCTGTACGCACACGCAACTCAACAGTGCAGCTTCAGAATAATTGCATGCGCTTGTTGAGGCTCTGACCACTTCTGGATTCGATCAACCCAATGCCATTCTGGATGCAAGTCACATGTCTTATTGAACAAGAAATCTGCTTTCACTGCAGCTCATGTGCCCAGCAAGTAGGGCAAGTATGGATGCCTCATACATGCATCCGCCCTAAGAACCACTTTCTATAATTAGCCCTTGCCTCCAAACCCAACCCTCCTTCTCCCCCTCACACCTCTAGCATTGCCATCTACGGTAACTTCAAGCCTCACTTCAACTTTAAAAAATCGATTTTCTCTCGTCACTAATTGGGTTCCTTCCTGCTTCCTCGTGTCTTGTTCTAGCTTCCTCTGACCTTGTCCACTTCCTCTCTCCGAGGTTATCCTCTGACACACTCTGTTTCTGATCTCTCTCTGCGAGCCATTCTTGTTCCTCAGCCTCCATGCATGTCTGGTCTCCTACACCCTCTCCTAGGACAGGCCGAATGTCCCGGGATACTTGGGACTAGCGAGGGTGACTGACTGTACAGCATGGAGGCTGGATCAGTGCAATTATTAGAGAGCTACTGTAGGTTATTCTAGAGTTAGATGTCTATAGGGCTAGGGCTATTCTAGGGCTAGGGCTGTGTATAGTGCCAGGGCTAGAGCTATTATAAGGCTAGGGCTGTGTGTAGGGCTAGGGCTGTGTGTAGGGCTAGGGCTGTGTGTAGGGCTAGGGCTATGTGTAGGGCTAGGGCTGTGTATAGTGTCAGGGCTAGAGCTATTATAAGGCTAGGGCTGTGTGTAGGGCTAGGGCTGTGTGTAGGGCTAGGGCTGTGTATAGTGTCAGGGCTAGAGCTATTATAAGGCTAGGGCTGTGTGTAGGGCTAGGGCTGTGTATAGTGTCAGGGCTAGAGCTATTATAAGGTTAGGGATGTGTAGGGCTAGGGCTGTGTATAGTGCCAGGGCTAGAGCTATTATAAGACTAGGGCTGTGTGTAGGGCTAGGGCTGTGTATAGTGCCAGGGCTAGAGCTATTATAAGGCTAGGGCTGTGTGTAGGGCTAGGGCTGTGTAGGGCTAGGCTGTGTATAGTGTCAGGGCTAGAGCTATTATAAGGCTAGCGCTGTGTGTAGGGCTAGGGCTGTGTATAGTGCCAGGGCTAGAGCTATTACAAGGCTAGGGCTGTGTGTAGGGCTAGGGCTGTGTATAGTGCCAGGGCTAGAGCTATTATAAGGCTAGGGCTGTGTGTAGGGCTAGGGCTGTGTATAGTGCCAGGGCTAGAGCTATTATAAGGCTAGGGCTGTGTGTAGGGCTAGGGCTGTGTATAGTGCCAGGGCTAGAGCTATTATAAGGCAAGGGCTGTGTGTAGGGCTAGGGCTGTGTATAGTACCAGGGCTAGAGCTATTATAAGGCTAGGGCTGTGTGTAGGGCTAGGGCTGTGTATAGTGCCAGGGCTAGAGCTATTATAAGGCATGAGATGTGTGTAGGGCTAGGGCTAGAGCTATTATAAGGCTAGGGCTGTGAGTAGGGCTAGGGGTGTGTAGGGCAAGGGTTAGGGCTAAGGACTTCCTAGGATAGTCCCAGTATTCCAGGATAGAAATATTGTGCTCTCCATGCTGAATAATGAGTGCCCCTCACTAGGACCCTCCGGGGTTCCCAGGCAGTGCCAAAGATCCCTCTCCTTAACAACTGTCCTCTGAGCCTACCCATGCCCTCTCTTCTCTCACCTTGTCTTCCCACTCACCTCTTCTCCCTTGGCCTCCTCTCGTGCCCACCGTCTCTAGTGTGCTTACACTCGGGCTCCAAGCTGACATTTCTGGACACACCCGGACACGCAGCGTTCTCGAACATGCGTGCTAGAGGAGCTGAGTCCACAGATATTGTGGTGCTGGTGGTGGCTGCTGATGATGGAGTCAAGGAACAAACCTTGGAGTCTATCAAGATGATTAAGAAGGCACGAGGTACACTCACACTCAACACTCACACACACACTCACACACACTCACACACACACACACACACTCTCACACACACACTAATGCAATACTCAAGATGATGACGAAGGCACGAGACCCACCCACACTCACACACACTCACACACACACACACACTCACACACACACACACACTCACACACACACGCACACACACACACTCAAACTAATGCAATACACAGTAACCATATGTGCTCAGTTAGGATCACGGGGGGTTAGGATATTACAGGGGTCATGGGTGTATAACAATCGTTATCGGTACCTTACAGAATTACCTACAGAATAAAAATGGATTGTCTTTTAATTAAACCTTTTCCGAACAAACAAGCAGCTTCACGCGGAACTAGGGATTAGTAAGCACTGACAAGTCCTGAAAGTCTATTATTAAATTTCCCAGTTGTGGAGTACACACTTCTCAGAGTGTAGTACACACGGCATGGAGTTGCAGATGGATGACTTTCTAGATAATCCATTACTCACTCCGATTGAGTAAGTTTAAGTTGATTATCGAGTAAGTTATTGTATCTGTAACCACAGAGTTTGTTGAGGGTGTATGCCGTTATAGTTAATGCTAGGCTCCCATGTGACTTGCATGTGACTTGCATGTGCTTCTGAATGTGTGAATCTTATGCAGTGTGGCAAACTTTTATTGCAAAATGTGTGTTTTTATTCTTTGTTGTGCATGCCTCTGTGTGGCATTAGTTCCGATGCTGGTGGCCATCAACAAGTGTGACAAGCAAGTCAAGGACATGGTAAGGATCATTAGACATGTAGGACCCTTATAAGTGGAACCTGAACAGTGGAAGAAGTTCTATTCATCAGACACTGTAATAACAGGATAATACAGAGATGAACTCCGCTCATCCATGGTTGAGATACTGTATAATAACATAGGATAATACAGAGATGAACTCCTCTCATCCATGGTTGAGACACTGTATAATAACATAGGATAATACAGAGATGAACTCCTCTCATCCATGGTTGAGACACTGTATAATAACATAGGATAATACAGAGATGAACTCCTCTCATCCATGTTGAGACACTGTATAATAATAACATAGGATAATACAGAGATGAACTCCTCTCATCCATGGTTGAGACACTGTATAATAACATAGGATAATACAGAGATGAACTCCTCTCATCCATGGTTGAGACACTGTATAATAACATAGGATAATACAGAGATGAACTCCTCTCATCCATGGTTGAGACACTGTGTAATAACAGGATAATACAGAGATGAACTCCTCTCATCCATGGTTGAGACACTGTATAATAACATAGGATAATACAGAGATGAACTCCTCTCATCCATGGTTGAGACACTGTATAATAACATAGGATAATACAGAGATGAACTCCTCTCATCCATGGTTGAGACACTGTATAATAACATAGGATAATACAGAGATGAACTCCTCTCATCCATGGTTGAGACACTGTGTAATAACAGGATAATACAGAGATGAACTCCTCTTATCCATGGTTGAGACACTGTATAATAGCATAGGATAATACAGAGATGAACTCCTCTCATCCATGGTTGAGACACTGTGTAATAACAGGATAATACAGAGATGAACTCCTCTCATCCATGGTTGAGACACTGTATAATAACATAGGATAATACAGAGATGAACTCCTCTCATCCATGGTTGAGACACTGTATAATAACATAGGATAATACAGAGATGAACTCCTCTCATCCATGGTTGAGACACTGTATAATAACATAGGATAATACAGAGATGAACTCCTCTCATCCATGGTTGAGACACTGTGTAATAACAGGATAATACAGAGATGAACTCCTCTCATCCATGGTTGAGACACTGTATAATAGCATAGGATAATACAGAGATGAACTCCTCTCATCCATGGTTGAGACACTGTATAATAGCATAGGATAATACAGAGATGAACTCCTCTCATCCATGGTTGAGACACTGTATAATAACATAGGATAATACAGAGATGAACTCCTCTCATCCATGGTTGAGACACTGTATAATAGCATAGGATAATACAGAGATGAACTCCTCTCATCCATGGTTGAGACACTGTATAATAACATAGGATAATACAGAGATGAACTCCTCTCATCCATGGTTGAGACACTGTATAATAACATAGGATAATACAGAGATGAGCTCCTCTCATCCATGGTTGAGACACTGTGTAATAACATAGGATAATACAGAGATGAACTCCTCTCATCCATGGTTGAGACACTGTATAATAACATAGGATAATACAGAGATGAACTCCTCTCATCCATGGTTGAGACACTGTGTAATAACATAGGATAATACAGAGATGAACTCCTCTCATCCATGGTTGAGACACTGTATAATAACATAGGATAATACAGAGATGAACTCCTCTCATCCATGGTTGAGACACTGTATAATAACATAGGATAATACAGAGATGAACTCCTCTCATCCATGGTTGAGACACTGTACAATAACATAGGATAATACAGAGATGAACTCCTCTCATCCATGGTTGAGACACTGTATAATAACATAGGATAATACAGAGATGAACTCCTCTCATCCATGGTTGAGACACTGTATAATAACATAGGATAATACAGAGAAGAACTCCTCTCATCCATGGTTGAGACACTGTATAATAACATAGGATAATACAGAGATGAACTCCTCTCATCCATGGTTGAGACACTGTATAATAACATAGGATAATACAGAGATGAACTCCTCTCATCCATGGTTGAGACACTGTATAATAGCATAGGATAATACAGAGATGAACTCCTCTCATCCATGGTTGAGACACTGTGTAATAACATAGGATAATACAGAGATGAACTCCTCTCATCCATGGTTGAGACACTGTATAATAACATAGGATAATACAGAGATGAACTCCTCTCATCCATGGTTGAGACACTGTATAATAACATAGGATAATACAGAGATGAACTCCTCTCATCCATGGTTGAGACACTGTGTAATAACATAGGATCCTCTCATCCATGGTTGAGACACTGTATAATAATACAGAGATGAACTCCTCTCATCCATGGTTGAGACACTATGTAATAACATAGGATAATACAGAGATTCATCCATGGTTGAGACACTGTATAATAACATAGGATAATACATAGTAATAGTAGTATAATATAGTAGTAGTATTAGTTAAATAGTAGTGTAGTATAGTACTAGTGTAGTATAGTAAGTAGTGTAGTATAGTACTAGTGTAGTATAGTACTAGTGTAGTATAGTAAGTAGTGTAGTATAGTACTAGTGTAGTATAGTACTAGTGTAGTATAGTACTAGTGTAGTATAGTACTAGTGTAGTATAGTACTAGTGTAGTATAGTACTAGTGTAGTATAGTAGTAGTGTAGTATAGTACTAGTAGTAGTGTAGTATAGTACTAGTGTAGTATAGTACTAGTGTAGTATAGTACTAGTGTAGTATAGTAGTAGTGTAGTATAGTAGTAGTGTAGTATAGTACTAGTGTAGTATAGTAGTAGTGTAGTATAGTAGTAGTGTAGTATAGTACTAGTGTAGTATAGTAGTAGTGTAGTATAGTAGTAGTGTAGTATAGTACTAGTGTAGTATAGTAGTAGTGTAGTATAGTACTAGTGTAGTATAGTAGTAGTGTAGTATAGTACTAGTGTAGTATAGTAGTAGTGTAGTATAGTACTAGTGTAGTATAGTAGTAGTGTAGTATAGTACTAGTGTAGTATAGTAGTAGTGTAGTATAGTAGTAGTGTAGTATAGTAGTAGTGTAGTATAGTACTAGTGTAGTATAGTAGTAGTGTAGTATAGTAGTAGTGTAGTATAGTAGTAGTGTAGTATAGTAGTAGTGTAGTATAGTACTAGTGTAGTATAGTAGTAGTGTAGTATAGTACTAGTGTAGTATAGTAGTAGTGTAGTATAGTAGTAGTGTAGTATAGTACTAGTGTAGTATAGTAGTAGTGTAGTACAGTAGTGGTGTAGTAGTAGTGTAGTAGTGTAGTATAGTAGTAGTGCAGTCTACAGTATAGGAGTAGAAGTAGTAGTAGTAGTAGTAGTAGTAGTGATGTGGTAGTAGTAGTAGCAGTAGTAGCAGTGTAGTATAGTAATAGCAGCAGTGTAGTATAGTAATAGTAGTCATGGTAATATGCTAGTAGTAGAGTGCTGTAGTTGTGTTAGTAGGCCTGCAAGTGGTGGTGTTCCCACTAGTACTACATTAGTAAGAGTTCCACTATCAGAGTTAAGCTCCTTATGAACTTTTATCTCCTTCCCACTCACTTCTTCGTATTCCTCCTTCAATAATGAGCTGCTCATTTCCTTCGTACATCACACCGGACCTGTTGTCATCCTGTCCCTTGTACATGGCTTTCTTCCTCTCTCTAACCACTCCCTTTTCCCTCCCACTCGCTGTTACATGCTCGCTGGGTGTTGCTATCGTCCTCCCCCTGCACCACCATTGCTGTGTCCTCCTCTCTATTTCCTCCTATTGCCACCATTATGGCAGCCGCGTCTAAAGCAGGACCTACTCAAGGCTAGGGTGCAGCTGGAAGAATACGGAGGTGAGGTCCAGGCTGTGGAAGTGTCTGCCCTCAAGAAGAAGGGCCTGGACTCCCTGGAAGAGGCCTTGCTACTGCTGGCGGAGATTCTCGAGATCAGAGGGGACCCTAGAGGCCCTGTCCAAGGGGTTATCATAGAGACCAAAGTGGACAAGGGCTTGGGGTGAGTATTTGAAGCTGAAGGTGCACCAGACAACCTCTGTCTGCCATTTAAATATTGGACGGACTATACTCTCAGCCTCGTACTTGCCGGCCCACAGACACACCCTCCCACCCCCTCTCTCCCTTCATGGCTTCTCACCTTTTCTCTCTCTCTCCACCTCTTCCGAGGAATTAACACAACTCTGCCACAAGCTTTCCTGCACTATCTTGCAATTCCCTGGAATGACAGGGATAACCTAGCCCTCGCCCTAGATTAACCCTAGCCCTAGAATATCCCTAGCCCTAGATTGCCCCTAGCCCTAGAATATCCCTAACCCTAGATTACCCCTAGCCCTAGAATATCCCTAGCCCTAGACCTAACCCTAGAATATCCCTAGCCCTAGATAACCCCTAGCCCTAGAATAACTCTAGCCCTAAATTACCGTCAGTCACTCTTGCCAGGGATATCCCGGGAATGTCCCGTGTATCCCGGGGAATTCCTGCATGTCAGAGAAAGGTTGCTAAAATACGAACATGTCTCTTGCCATCATCCTTATCTCCCCTTGTCCTCACGTCATTCTTCTTCGCCTCCTCCTCCTCCTCCTCCCTCTTGCCTGCGTGCACATGTTCACAGCCTCGCGGCCACAGTGCTGATTCAGCAAGGCACGCTACGTGCGGGGGATGTGTTGGTGGCGGGTGCCAGCTGGTGCAAGGTGCGGCTGTTGCAGGACGAGACCGGGGAGAAGGTGGCGACCGCCTCTCTGTCTACTCCTGTCCTCATCACTGGCTGGAAGAGCCTTCCCATTGCAGGGGACTTGTGTCTACAGGTACGCAGGTAATGGGAGAGAGGTCCTGATCACCTCTGGGTAGGTAACCCCTGCCATTTAACTTATAAATAAACCTAGACTTTCTGTGCCAGCCTACGTATTTGTTCCCAATATAGCACATTTCTTTGAAATGTTTTTTAAGTTTCACATGTGGGGATTTCGCTATGCCCATTAGAAAGTTGATCAAGCAAAATTGACTGTAAAGAATGTTCAAAGCATAGAACCCCCCCCCCCCCCCCCCCCCTCCCCACACACACACACCTAAAGACACACACACACCTAAAGAGAGCTAAATTGGGGTGTAGGTCTCCTCCTTAACAGGAAGGCGTTTCAAAGTGTTCCTTGTCGGAGGATTACTGGTCCTTGTCGGAGGATTACTGGTCCTTGTCGGAGGATTACTGGTCCTTGTCGTAGGATTACTGGTCCTTGTCGTAGGATTACTGGACCTTGTCGTAGGATTGCTGGACCTTGTCGTAGGATTACTGGTCCTTGTCATAGGATTACTGGTCCTTGTCGTAGGATTGCTGGTCCTTGTCGTAGGATTACTGGTCCTTGTCGTAGGATTGTTGGTCCTTGTCGTAGGATTACTGGGCCCTGTCGTAGGATTACTGGTCCTTGTCGTAGGATTACTGGTCCTTGTCGTAGGATTACTGGTCCTTGTCGTAGGATTACTGGTCCTTGTCGTAGGATTACTGGTCCTTGTCGTAGGATTACTGGTCCTTGTCGTAGGATTACTAGACCTTGTCGTAGGATTACTGGTCCTTGTCGTAGGATTACTGGTCCTTGTCGGAGGATTACTGGACCTTGTCGTAGGATTACTGGACCTTGTCGTAGGATTACTGGTCCTTGTCGTAGGATTACTGGCAGATACTTTACATGCGAAATTTAATTATCTCTCCCAAAGCAAATTTGTCAGTTAGCAATTGAACGGGTTAATTGGGCACAGTGTTGGGGTCCTTTGCACTGAACATCTTCACCAAAGATGCTGAGCATGGATTGAAAACACAAGCTGCATATTTCACACTAAAGAAAGTCCCCTGTAGTAATTAGTGGTGAGTATATAGACGACAGCAGATTCGTCTAGCATGGTTAGTGAGCTAATTGAGTTCAACATTGTCATTCAATAGCCATTGAAAACACTATGTTCTTGGCAATGTTCATGGCAACCCGGGGAGCTTTACTTGACCTCACCAGCCCATCTAGATGATACTACTCAGCTCTCTTGCTATCTCCTGGCATGTTCGCTTGTTGGGACCCCCCCCCCCCCCCCCCCCCACGCCAGTATGGCATCATGATAGTGTCCTTTAAAGGTTGGTACGTGGTATTAGACCCTCATGATGCTATTTGGGACCCCATTAGTGGATTCTGTATTTGCGTAGGCAAATCCACGTGGTGCTTCCTCGGCCGTTTGTCCGGAAACTCTTCCCGGCCTAATCCTCGCGTTCCCCTTGGGAGTTGAGCTGCTTTGTGCAGGGCTATGCTGGTTCCTCAGGTTCCTGTCTTCTCGGCAAGCTAGCGATGGCCGAGATGTAAACTTTCATTCGCCAAGGTTCGTTCGTTGACGCCGTGATCTACATCGGAGGAAGCAGGTCCTCGCAGTGTCACCCCATCAGTTGCTGACGTTGTCCTCGCTTGCTCATAGGACTCTGTCCCACTAGAACTGGCACACCTACCTTTCCATACCATGACATTAGCAAATACCATGCCAGTCATGATCCATCATTTATACAATGAACTCTATAAAAAGAAAAAGTTGTTTCTTATACAGTATCAACATACTCCTCGATGTTTCGGCAAATGCTCCAGCCGCCATCTGGCAACATTATTTCCTGATGAAGGCTAGAGCATCTGCATAGCTGAGACACCAATGAATATAGTTAAGTTGATTTTGAGAATGTCATATATTCTCTGAGAGTGTGTTTCTGCATACATGCAGTACTTCCTCTATTAGGAACCGTCCTCTAATTATATCCCATAGCTCAGTCTCAATTGGTTATAGGAACCACCCTCTAATTACATCCCATAGCTCAGTCTCAATTGGTTATAGGAACCCTCCTCTAATTATATCCCATAGCTCGGTCTCAATTGGTTATAGGAACCACCCTCTAATTATATCCCATAGCTCAGTCTCAATTGGTTATAGGAACCGTCCTCTAATTATATCCCATAGCTCAGTCTCAATTGGTTATAGGAACCCTCCTCTAATTACATCCCATAGTTCAGTCTCAATTGGTTATAGGAACCCTCCTCTAATTACATCCCATAGCTCAGTCTCAATTGGTTATAGGAACCGTCCTCTAACTATATCCCATAGCTCAGTCTCAATTGGTTATAGGACCCTCTAATTATATCCCATAGCTCAGTCTCAATTGGTTATAGGAACCCTCTAATTACATCCCATAGTTCAGTCTCAATTGGTTATAGGAACCCTCCTCTAATTACATCCCATAGCTCAGTCTCAATTGGTTATAGGAACCACCCTCTAATTACATCCCATAACTCAGTCTCAATTGGTTATAGGAACCGCCCCTCCAATTATAGCCTGGAGGCAAATAGCAATAAGACACGCCAAAATAATTGCTCATTAGTTCATAAACTGAACTGGAGGTGAGTGGGAAAGATCTGGGAAATAATTCTGGAACCCTTGATTTCTGCTTTCCGGGTGACTTACTCAACCGTTGAGCCATAAGCACCTAAGAGATTAGAAGTCCTCCAAGCTCCTTCACAACTGCAATCAATAGTAACCTGCCCTTCTAATAGTAACTGCCCTTCCAATAGTAATTGCAGGTAGATTGGACAGAAGTGAACAGTAACCGTGATTCCTGTTGGGGAGTGTATGGCATGTGTAATGTTGGCATGTGTAATGTATATAGGGTGCGAGCTGTTGGCTCCATGTGTAGTATTATTTGTATATTTTCTTTCTCTCTTTCCAGGCCAAGTCAGAACAAGAGGCCAAGCTTTCCTGCAGTGACTTCTCTGCCCTCACTGAATCCAGTGGCTCCTCCCACAAGTTACACCCACATGCCTCCTTGCAGCGAGGGGAGGAGGAGAAGGAGGAGCTCTGTGTGCCTCTGTTGATCAAGGGAGATGTGATGGGGTCTGTGGAGGCGCTTAAGTCCACCATCCTCTCCCGGAAACCGCAGGAGCTCTCCCTGAAGGTGGTGCAGACTGGAGTGGGGCCCATCTCCGAGGGAGACATAGAGATGGCCTTCTCCGTGAAAGGTACAGGAACATAGTAGTAGTAGTAATAGTAGTAGGAGTAGCAGCAGCAGTCGTAGTAGTATTAGTACATTAGTAGCAGTAGTAGTAGTAATAGTAGTAGGAGCAGCAGAGGTAGTAGTAGTAGTAGCAGTAATAGAAGTAGGAGCTGTAGGAGTAGAAATGTATTTAGCGAGTGAAGAGAGTCCTCATTAGGGAGTTGGATGGTAGATTTGTGTATAAATATGAAGGGGTCACCTGCCCTGTATACATATGAAGGGGTCACCTGCCCTGTATACATATGAAGGGGTCACCTGCCCTGTATACATATGAAGGGGTCACCTGCCCTGTATAAATATGAAGGGGTCACCTGCCCTGTATAAATATGAAGGGGTCACCTGCCCTGTATAAATATGAAGGGGTCACCTGCCCTGTATAAATATGAAGGGGTCACCTGCCCTGTATAAATATGAAGGGGTCACCTGCCCTGTATACATATGAAGGGGTCACCTGCCCTGTATAAATATGAAGGGGTCACCTGCCCTGTATACATATGAAGGGGTCACCTGCCCTGTATAAATATGAAGGGGTCACCTGCCCTGTATACATATGAAGGGGTCACCTGCCCTGTATACATATGAAGGGGTCACCTGCCCTGTATAAATATGAAGGGGTCACCTGCCCTGTATACATATGAAGGGGTCACCTACCCTGTATAAATATGAAGGGGTCACCTGCCTTATATAAAACTGGGTCACTTCAAAGTGATTGAGGAAATGGCAGAAGATTTGAAGATTTGAAGAGAGGATAATGTGGATCCAGCACTCGTTATTAGATTAGAAGCTTACGCGAGTCACTTTTAATTGAGCCTATGACTCCACACACAAGCATGAATCTCTTTGCTGAGGAGCATGAGGGAGGGTGTCCGTTGGGCAGGCAACGAGAGTGTTCTGAAATGGCAACGATGTCTGTCTCAAACAAGAAGCCAATGACATGTCTATCAAAAACATTTCCTTCATCTTTTGCTACACGAAGCTCTTCTCCATTGAAAGCCACCAATATAATAAATATATTGACATCGAACAAACACTTTGCAAATTAGAGTCATTTAATTACTGTTGCAGTCCGAGAGGTCATCGCCAGCACTACAGCTCTCCAAGCTTCTCTCAAGCATCGCTAAACAGGTACTGGTCGTGTGCTTCTTGTTAGGCACATGCTTCTAGTTAGGCACATGCTTCTAGTTAGGCACGTGCTTCTAGTTAGGCACGTGCTTCTAGTTAGGCACGTGCTTCTAGTTAGGCACGTGCTTCTAGTTAGGCACGTGCTTCTAGTTAGGCACGTGCTTCTAGTTAGGCACGTGCTTCTACTTAGGCACGTGCTTCTACTTAGGCACGTGCTTCTAGTTAGGCACGTGCTTCTAGTTAGGCACGTGCTTCTAGTTAGGCACGTGCTTCTAGTTAGGCACATGCTTCTAGTTAGGCACGTGCTTCTAGTTAGGCGCGTGCTTCTAGTTAGGCACATGCTTCTAATTAGGCACGTGCTTCTAGTTAGGTACAGTCTTCTTACCAGAAGTGCATCTACCTAATGACCAGCTTGTATGGTAATTAATTATCTCTCTATCATGCCTTCACTCAAGACTCATTTCTAGTCACTAGTAGCGGTGGGCGTGGTGCAGTCCTCTTATACATGTGTGGGCAGGCACTACTCTTATACATGTGTGGGCATGCAGTACTCTTATACATGTGTGGGCATGCAGTACTCTTATACATGTGTGGGCAGGCAGTACTCTTATACATGTGTGGGCATGCACTACTCTTATACATGTGTGGGCATGCAGTACTCTTATACATGTGTGGGCATGCAGTACTCTTATACATGTGTGGGCAGGCAGTACTCTTATACATGTGTGGGCAGGCAGTACTCTTATACATGTGTGGGCAGGCAGTCCTCTTATACATGTGTGGGCAGGCAGTCCTCTTATACATGTGTGGGCATGCACTACTCTTATACATGTGTGGGCATGCAGTACTCTTATACATGTGTGGGCATGCAGTACTCTTATACATGTGTGGGCATGCACTACTCTTATACATGTGTGGGCATGCAGTCCTCTTATACATGTGTGGGCTAGCACTACTCTTATACATGTGTGGGCATGCAGTCCTCTTATACATGTGTGGGCATGCACTACTCTTATACATGTGTGGGCATGCAGTATTCTTATACATGTGTGGGCAAGCAGTACTCTTATACATGTGTGGGCATGCAATATTCTCATACATGTGTGGGCATGCAGTACTCTTATACATGTGTGGGCATGCAGTACTCTTATACATGTGTGGGCATGCAGTACTCTTATACATGTGTGGGCATGCAGTACTCTTATACATGTGTGGGCATGCAGTACTCTTATACATGTGTGGGCATGCAGTACTCTTATACATGTGTGGGCAGGCAGTACTCTTATACATGTGTGGGCATGCACTACTCTTATACATGTGTGGGCATGCAGTACTCTTATACATGTGTGGGCATGCAGTACTCTTATACATGTGTGGGCAGGCAGTACTCTTATACATGTGTGGGCAGGCAGTACTCTTATACATGTGTGGGCAGGCAGTCCTCTTATACATGTGTGGGCAGGCAGTCCTCTTATACATGTGTGGGCATGCACTACTCTTATACATGTGTGGGCATGCAGTACTCTTATACATGTGTGGGCATGCAGTACTCTTATACATGTGTGGGCATGCACTACTCTTATACATGTGTGGGCATGCAGTCCTCTTATACATGTGTGGGCTAGCACTACTCTTATACATGTGTGGGCATGCAGTCCTCTTATACATGTGTGGGCATGCACTACTCTTATACATGTGTGGGCATGCAGTATTCTTATACATGTGTGGGCAAGCAGTACTCTTATACATGTGTGGGCATGCAATATTCTCATACATGTGTGGGCATGCAGTACTCTTATACATGTGTGGGCATGCAGTACTCTTATACATGTGTGGGCATGCAGTACTCTTATACATGTGTGGGCATGCAGTACTCTTATACATGTGTGGGCATGCAGTACTCTTATACATGTGTGGGCATGCAGTACTCTTATACATGTGTGGGCATGCAGTACTCTTATACATGTGTGGGCATGCAGTACTCTTATACATGTGTGGGCATGCACTACTCTTATACATGTGTGGGCATGCAGTACTCTTATACATGTGTGGGCATGCAGTACTCTTATACATGTGTGGGCATGCACTACTCTTATACATGTGTGGGCATGCAGACTATTATACATGTGTGGGCATGCAGTACTCTTATACATGTGTGGGCAGGCAGTCCTCTTATACATGTGTGGGCATGCACTACTCTTATACATGTGTGGGCATGCAGTACTCTTATACATGTGTGGGCATGCAGTACTCTTATACATGTGTGGGCATGCACTACTCTTATACATGTGTGGGCATGCAGTCCTCTTATACATGTGTGGGCTAGCACTACTCTTATACATGTGTGGGCATGCAGTCCTCTTATACATGTGTGGGCATGCACTACTCTTATACATGTGTGGGCATGCAGTATTCTTATACATGTGTGGGCAAGCAGTACTCTTATACATGTGTGGGCATGCAATATTCTCATACATGTGTGGGCATGCAGTACTCTTATACATGTGTGGGCATGCAGTACTCTTATACATGTGTGGGCATGCAGTACTCTTATACATGTGTGGGCATGCAGTACTCTTATACATGTGTGGGCATGCAGTACTCTTATACATGTGTGGGCATGCAGTACTCTTATACATGTGTGGGCATGCACTACTCTTATACATGTGTGGGCATGCAGTACTCTTATACATGTGTGGGCATGCAGTACTCTTATACATGTGTGGGCATGCACTACTCTTATACATGTGTGGGCATGCAGACTATTATACATGTGTGGGCATGCAGTACTCTTATACATGTGTGGGCATGCAGTCCTCTTATACATGTGTGGGCATGCACTACTCTTATACATGTGTGGGCATGCAGTACTCTTATACATGTGTGGGCAAGCACTACTCTTATACATGTGTGGGCAAGCACTACTCTTATACATGTGTGGGCATGCACTACTCTTATACATGTGTGGGCATGCAGTACTCTTATACATGTGTGGGCATGCAGTCATCTTATACATGTGTGGGCATGCAGTACTCTTATACATGTGTGGGCATGCAGTACTCTTATACATGTGTGGGCATGCAGTCATCTTATACATGTGTGGTCATGCAGTACTCTTATACATGTGTGGGCATGCAGTACTCTTATACATGTGTGGGCAAGCACTACTCTTATACATGTGTGGGCATGCAGTACTCTTATACATGTGTGGGCATGCAGTACTCTTATACATGTGTGGGCCTGCAGTACTCTTATACATGTGTGGGCATGCAGTACTCTTATACATGTGTGGGCATGCAGTACTCTTATACATGTGTGGGCATGCAGTACTCTTATACATGTGTGGGCATGCAGTACTCTTATACATGTGTGGGCATGCAGTACTCTTATACATGTGTGGGCAAGCACTACTCTTATACATGTGTAGGCATGCAGTCCTCTTATACATGTGTGGGCATGCAGTACTCTTATACATGTGTGGGCATGCAGTACTCTTATACATGTGTGGGCATGCAGTACTCTTATACATGTGTGGGCATGCAGTCATCTTATACATGTGTGGGCAAGCACTACTCTTATACATGTGTGGGCATGCAGTCCTCTTATACATGTGTGGGCAAGCACTACTCTTATACATGTGTGGGCATGCACTACTCTTATACATGTGTGGGCATGCAGTACTCTTATACATGTGTGGGCATGCAGTCCTCTTATACATGTGTGGGCATGCACTACTCTTATACATGTGTGGGCAAGCACTACTCTTATACATGTGTGGGCATGCACTACTCTTATACATGTGTGGGCATGCAGTACTCTTATACATGTGTGGGCATGCACTACTCTTATACATGTGTGGGCATGCAGTACTCTTATACATGTGTGAGCATGCAGTACTCTTATACATGTGTGGGCATGCAGTACTCTTATACATGTGTGGGCATGCAGTACTCTTATACATGTCTGGGCATGCAATATTCTCATACATGTGTGGGCATGCAGTACTCTTATACATGTCTGGGCATGCAATATTCTCATACATGTTGGCGCCAGAAGGTTGGCCTCTCTGAATGCTTAAATAAGCCATGAAAATGTTAGGGTGTGTGTGGGTACAGTGCTCAGTGTTGCCATATTTTTTTTGGTAATTTCCAAATTACTAACCAGTGTTATCCAAAAAATTTGGCAACAAAAAATCAAAAATCCAAACAACAATTTCATGAGAAATAACATACTAAAGTGTGTTCATAGCATTTACACATGTCTTTAATAGTTCAGTGTTCGGTTTAAATTCATAGCCTTTTTTAGGAACATTGAATTGCCTATTAAAATTGAATTTAATGTAGAAATTCCTAAGTCTGTTTCTGTGCTTCGTTTTGTTCAGACCAATGTGGCTGAATAAACGTTCGGTATCAGCATTGCCATGGGGTATAACTAGAATCAATGTGGAGTAGCGATACTCAGTTTCCAAGCAGTCTATGATTTGGCTGATTGCATGCTACTATTTATCCACCTCTGTGATGGCGGTGACTTTAGGAGGTAATGGCGACGTGCAGAAATCCATAAATTATCTTGAAGGCTGGGTTTGTCACCAACTTGAACTACCTGAGGAACACACTCTGCTGCAGCAAGTACCTGACCAGCCATACTGTATTGTTGTAAGCCTGGTTGAAGCCATTTGAGATTGGAGAGTAACTTGTGACTCATAGGTAATCGTTTGACAGCTACCTTGGCTGCAGCAATCCACCAAGTTTGGATAGTCTCTCTAACATCTTCAGATGATAATCCATCCTCTTCTTCAAGGTATGATAGTGTGTTGTGACCTACGAAAACTTCGTGTAAAGGGAGATACTCTTCTGAGTTATCAATACACACTTGTGAAACATGTTCAGCAGCATACACGTACTCAGAATTCATGAACCGCAACAGAAATTTTCGTATTAAGCCATCGAGCTCTTGGTAGAGAACATGAAGAATTGGAGATTGTTGCTGCATGTACCTGTTGAAATTATTAACAATTGGTAATGCAGAACTTAGAAAGAGCAAGTAAGCTTTGGTCAGAGGCTTTTCAAGTACAATTTTTACTCTTCTCACTACTGCCTGCTTATCCTCAGTACTTCGAAAGTATGAGAGTAAGGCTTCATATTGCTCGATAAGATGATTTACACAAGCTGAGCCATCGAGTTTGGCATGCTTTTAACAACTTGTGTGGCTTGCATTCCACAAAACTCTGAAATTCTCAAACTGTCGCAGCCTCCTTGGGCTCTTCTGGAAATAATACCATACATCAGTTGTCAGATCTTCTAATTCATCAGGCAAGACTTTGCAGGCCTCATTTGCTATTAGTGCTGCTATGTGACAATGAAAATGAAGAGCAACTAAAGCTGGCTGCTTACATCGTAACCGTGACATCACTGAATTTCGTGCTCCCAACATTACATTGGCCCCATCTGTACCTAATCTGACAAGATTATCATAAAGGAGGGTAGTGGATTCTTGAAAATGCTTATCGATTGCGTCAAATAGCAGCTCTGCAGCTGCCCTCTCTACACTCTCTGCAAAGAAGACACATCTCACCTATCCTTGGGTGTTATCGAACAATCGAAGCATAATAGCAGCTTGTTGTGTAACGGTAATATCAGTTGTCTCATCCGTTTGGAGGCTGAAGTATTTATAGTCTCTCTAACTGCTGCGGAAATGGTTTTCCAACAATCCTGGGCAATAACTTTCAACACAGCTGTTGCTTTAGTACGACTGCACTTAAAGTCTTTAGCAATAGAAGAATCAGGAAACATCAACTTGAATAGTTTGGTACAATGATCTTCCAATTGAAAGGCAAGATGGTGCTCTCCAAGAAAATATGCGAAGAGTACTTCTGCACGGATTA
Organism: Cladorhizidae sp. MBARI D1340-BT2; assembly: GCA_028752905.1. Taxonomy (NCBI): domain Eukaryota; kingdom Metazoa; phylum Porifera; class Demospongiae; order Poecilosclerida; family Cladorhizidae; species Cladorhizidae sp. MBARI D1340-BT2. Next base: position 33,565,201 of record JAQNBH010000015.1, read on the forward strand.
CAGACTCCTCTCTTATTGGTCCAAAGTAGGACTGTAGAGGCAGTACACCCACACCATCTTTTTCTGAGTGTTTGTGTAATTTCATTTCCTGATGTCTCCTGAGATCTCTAGCACCATCTATTCCAAGGTTTATATCACGAGAGCACTTCATACATAAGGCTAAAGAAGATCCCTTTCTCGAAGTTGTGGCCCATGGGAAAGTCTTTGCATACTGTCTACGATAGACACACAATCGCTTTTTGCAGACTTTTGCAGACTTAGAAGACCTGATAGATGTAGAGATTTGACTGTCAATGTCAATTTGTGAAACCTCATTATCAGAGTCAGAATCCATATCTGAAGAATCTTCTTCTGGTAACCTTGAGGTACTGGGTTCTGAAGTGCCATAGCTAACTCTCTCTGACACTCACTGTGAAAGATTCTAACTCTTGCACAAATCAGGCTTTAAACACCCAACCAGATAGCTCATACATGAGCATGCACATAGATCAAAGGGTTCTGGCTCTGCAGACATATTCCTGCACAGACCAAGTGACCACATGAATATTCCTGCACAGACCCGGTGACCACAAAATGACCACACTCGGCTAATACCACAGAGAGTGGTTTTGAAATAGGCTGCACATGGTGGAATGTCAAACAATTTTCTAATGATGAAAAATCCAAACATTTATTGATAAAATCCAAACAGAAAATTTAAAGGTCAAAAATCCAAACAGTTTGGATAAAATCCAACACTATGGCAACACTGGTACAGGGTCAGTGGCGAGAAAAGGATATAGTGGGGGGGGGGCACAGATTTTGAGGTGGGCTAGCAAAAAGGTCAGTCATCTTCAAACTGTCTTTAGCTATGCAATTTGCTATCAGAGTAAAAGTGTTGATGAGCTTATTAATGGTGGTAAATGCTTGACCACTTTGTTGACCAGTGTGTGTGTGTGTGTGCATGAGAGAGAGAGGTGGGGTCCACCCACTTAATCTGAACCAGCAGTGAAAACTCTTCAACTCTTACCTATGCCAACTTTTTAAAATGTGTAGCTGAAGGCCTGAGGAAGACACCAAGCTCATTGACGTTGTTGGACCCTTTGTTCTTTGTTTTGGTCATTGAGTGCCAAAAGGTTGTGCCCATTCCCATGGAAACCGAACAACACCAACAGGTCAAGGTCGTGAAGAAGTGCACCAAATGTGGCAACAGCTAACATCTCTAGGAGAAGTGCTCAACAAGACCAGCTATCGCCATTGTTGCAAGGGACACTACAGCAATGCATGCTGGTCAAAGGCAGCTTCTGGGGTGTCCACTATGAGCTACATGTATAGCTGCTGAGGTGTCCACTATGAGCTACACGTATAGCTACTGAGGTGTCCACTATGAGCTACATGTATAGCTACTGAGGTGTCCACTATGAGCTACATGTATAGCTACTGAGGTGTCCACTATGAGCTACATGTATAGCTACTGAGGTGTCCACTATGAGCTACATGTATAGCTACTGAGGTGTCCACTATGAGCTACATGTATAGCTACTGAGGTGTCCACTATGAGCTACATGTATAGCTACTGAGGTGTCCACTATGAGCTACATGTATAGCTACTGAGGTGTCCACTATGAGCTACATGTATAGCTACTGAGGTGTCCACTATGAGCTACATGTATAGCTACTGAGGTGTCCACTATGAGCTACATGTATAGCTACTGAGGTGTCCACTATGAGCTACATGTATAGCTACTGAGGTGTCCACTATGAGCTACATGTATAGCTACTGAGGTGTCCACTATGAGCTACATGTATAGCTACTGAGGTGTCCACTATGAGCTACATGTATAGCTACTGGGGTGTCCACTATGAGCTACATGGATAGCTACTGAGGTGTCCACTATGAGCTACATGTATAGCTACTGAGGTGTCCACTATGAGCTACATGTATAGCTACTGAGGTGTCTACTATGAGCTACATGTATAGCTACTGAGGTGTCCACTATGAGCTACATGTATAGCTACTGAGGTGTCCACTATGAGCTGCTACTGAGGTGTCCACTATGAGCTACATGTATAGCTACTGAGGTGTCCACTATGAGCTACATGTATAGCTACTGAGGTGTCCACTATGAGCTACATGTATAGCTACTGAGGTGTCCACTATGAGCTACATGTATAGCTACTGAGGTGTCCACTATGAGCTACATGTATAGCTACTGAGGTGTCCACTATGAGCTACATGTATAGCTACTGAGGTGTCCACTATGAGCTACATGTATAGCTACTGAGGTGTCCACTATGAGCTACATGTATAGCTACTGAGGTGTCCACTATGAGCTACATGTATAGCTACTGAGGTGTCCACTATGAGCTACATGTATAGCTACTGAGGTGTCCACTATGAGCTACATGTATAGCTACTGAGGTGTCCACTGTGAGCTACATGTATAGCTACTGAGGTGTCCACTATGAGCTACATGTATAGCTACTGAGGTGTCCACTATGAGCTACATGTATAGCTACTGAGGTGTCCACTGTGAGCTACATGTATAGCTACTGAGGTGTCCACTATGAGCTACATGTATAGCTACTGAGGTGTCCACTGTGAGCTACATGTATAGCTACTGAGGTGTCCACTATGAGCTACATGTATAGCTACTGAGGTGTCCACTATGAGCTACATGTATAGCTACTGAGGTGTCCACTATGAGCTACATGTATAGCTACTGAGGTGTCCACTATGAGCTACATGTATAGCTACTGAGGTGTCCACTATGAGCTACATGTATAGCTACTGAGGTGTCCACTGTGAGCTACATGTATAGCTACTGAGGTGTCCACTGTGAGCTACATGTATAGCTGCTGAGGTGTCCACTATGAGCTACATGTATAGCTACTGAGGTGTCCACTATGAGCTACATGTATAGCTACTGAGGTGTCCACTATGAGCTACATGTATAGCTACTGAGGTGTCCACTATGAGCTACATGTATAGCTACTGAGGTGTCCACTATGAGCTGCATGTATAGCTACTGGGGTGTCCACTATGAGCTACATGTATAGCTACTGAGGTGTCCACTATGAGCTACATGTATAGCTACTGAAGTGTCCACTATGAGCTACATGTATAGCTACTGAGGTGTCCACTATGAGCTACATGTATAGCTACTGAAGTGTCCACTGTGAGCTACATGTATAGCTACTGAGGTGTCCACTATGAGCTACATGTATAGCTACTGAGGTGTCCACTATGAGCTACATGTATAGCTACTGAGGTGTCCACTATGAGCTACATGTATAGCTACTGAGGTGTCCACTATGAGCTACATGTATAGCTACTGAGGTGTCCACTATGAGCTACATGTATAGCTACTGAGGTGTCCACTATGAGCTACATGTATAGCTACTGAGGTGTCCACTATGAGCTACATGTATAGCTACTGAGGTGTCCACTATGAGCTACATGTATAGCTACTGAGGTGTCCACTATGAGCTACATGTGTAGCTACTGAGGTGTCCACTATGAGCTACATGTATAGCTACTGAGGTGTCCACTATGAGCTACATGTATAGCTACTGAGGTGTCCACTATGAGCTACATGTATAGCTACTGAGGTGTCCACTATGAGCTACATGGATAGCTACTGAGGTGTCCACTATGAGCTACATGTATAGCTACTGAGGTGTCCACTGTGAGCTACATGTATAGCTACTGAGGTGTCCACTATGAGCTACATGTATAGCTACTGAGGTGTCCACTGTGAGCTACATGTATAGCTACTGAGGTGTCCACTATGAGCTACATGTATAGCTACTGGGGTGTCCACTATGAGCTACATGTATAGCTACTGAGGTGTCCACTATGAGCTACATGTATAGCTACTGAGGTGTCCACTATGAGCTACATGTATAGCTACTGAGGTGTCCACTATGAGCTACATGTATAGCTACTGAGGTGTCCACTGTGAGCTACATGTATAGCTACTGAGGTGTCCACTATGAGCTACATGTATAGCTACTGAGGTGTCCACTATGAGCTACATGTATAGCTACTGAGGTGTCCACTATGAGCTACATGTATAGCTACTGAGGTGTCCACTATGAGCTGCTACTGAGGTGTCCACTATGAGCTACATGTATAGCTACTGAGGTGTCCACTATGAGCTACATGTATAGCTACTGAGGTGTCCACTATGAGCTACATGTATAGCTACTGAGGTGTCCACTATGAGCTACATGTATAGCTACTGAGGTGTCCACTATGAGCTACATGTATAGCTACTGAAGTGTCCACTATGAGCTACATGTATAGCTACTGAGGTGTCCACTATGAGCTACATGTATAGCTACTGAGGTGTCTACTATGAGCTACATGTATAGCTACTGAGGTGTCCACTATGAGCTACATGTATAGCTACTGAGGTGTCCACTATGAGCTACATGTATAGCTACTGAGGTGTCCACTGTGAGCTACATGTATAGCTACTGAGGTGTCCACTATGAGCTACATGTATAGCTACTGAGGTGTCCACTATGAGCTACATGTATAGCTACTGAGGTGTCCACTATGAGCTGCTACTGAGGTGTCCACTATGAGCTACATGTATAGCTACTGAGGTGTCTACTATGAGCTACATGTATAGCTACTGAGGTGTCCACTATGAGCTACATGTATAGCTACTGAGGTGTCCACTATGAGCTACATGTATAGCTACTGAGGTGTCCACTATGAGCTACATGTATAGCTGCTGAGGTGTCCACTATGAGCTACATGTATAGCTACTGAGGTGTTCACTATGAGCTACATATATAGCTACTGAGGTGTTCACTATGAGCTACATGTATAGCTACTGAGGTGTCCACTATGAGCTGCTACTGAGGTGTCCACTATGAGCTACATGTATAGCTACTGAGGTGTCCACTATGAGCTACATGTATAGCTACTGAGGTGTCCACTATGAGCTACATGTATAGCTACTGAGGTGTCCACTATGAGCTACACGTATAGCTACTGAGGTGTCCACTATGAGCTACATGTATAGCTACTGAGGTGTCCACTATGAGCTACATGTATAGCTACTGAGGTGTCCACTATGAGCTACATGTATAGCTACTGAGGTGTCCACTATGAGCTACATGTATAGCTACTGAGGTGTCCACTATGAGCTACATGTATAGCTACTGAGGTGTCCACTATGAGCTACATGTATAGCTACTGAGGTGTCCACTATGAGCTACATGTATAGCTACTGAGGTGTCCACTATGAGCTACATGTATAGCTACTGAGGTGTCCACTATGAGCTACATGTATAGCTACTGAGGTGTCCACTATGAGCTACATGTATAGCTACTGAGGTGTCCACTATGAGCTACATGTATAGCTACTGAGGTGTCCACTATGAGCTACATGTATAGCTACTGAGGTGTCTACTATGAGCTACATGTATAGCTACTGAGGTGTCCACTGTGAGCTACATGTATAGCTACTGAGGTGTCCACTATGAGCTACATGTATAGCTACTGAGGTGTCCACTGTGAGCTACATGTATAGCTACTGAGGTGTCCACTATGAGCTACATGTATAGCTACTGAGGTGTCCACTATGAGCTACATGTATAGCTACTGAGGTGTCCACTATGAGCTACATGTATAGCTACTGAGGTGTCCACTATGAGCTACATGTATAGCTACTGAGGTGTCCACTATGAGCTACATGTATAGCTACTGAGGTGTCCACTATGAGCTACATGTATAGCTACTGAGGTGTCCACTATGAGCTACATGTATAGCTACTGAGGTGTCCACTATGAGCTACATGTATAGCTGCTGAGGTGTCCACTATGAGCTACATGTATAGCTACTGAGGTGTCCACTATGAGCTACATGTATAGCTACTGAGGTGTCCACTATGAGCTACATGTATAGCTACTGAGGTGTCCACTATGAGCTACATGTATAGCTACTGAGGTGTCCACTATGAGCTACACGTATAGCTACTGAGGTGTCCACTATGAGCTACATGTGTAGCTACTGAGGTGTCCACTATGAGCTACATGTATAGCTACTGAGGTGTCCACTATGAGCTACATGTATAGCTACTGAGGTGTCCACTATGAGCTACATGTATAGCTACTGAGGTGTCCACTATGAGCTACATGTATAGCTACTGAGGTGTCCACTATGAGCTACATGTATAGCTACTGAGGTGTCCACTATGAGCTACATGTATAGCTACTGAGGTGTCCACTATGAGCTACATGTATAGCTACTGAGGTGTCCACTATGAGCTACATGTATAGCTACTGAGGTGTCCACTATGAGCTACACGTATAGCTACTGAGGTGTCCACTATGAGCTACATGTATAGCTACTGAGGTGTCCACTATGAGCTACATGTATAGCTACTGAGGTGTCCACTATGAGCTACATGTATAGCTACTGAGGTGTCCACTATGAGCTACATGTATAGCTACTGAGGTGTCCACTATGAGCTACATGTATAGCTACTGAGGTGTCCACTATGAGCTACATGTATAGCTACTGAGGTGTCCACTATGAGCTACATGTATAGCTACTGAGGTGTCCACTATGAGCTACATGTATAGCTACTGAGGTGTCCACTATGAGCTACATGTATAGCTACTGAGGTGTCCACTATGAGCTACATGTATAGCTACTGAGGTGTCCACTATGAGCTACATGTATAGCTACTGAGGTGTCCACTATGAGCTACATGTATAGCTACTGAGGTGTCCACTATGAGCTGCTACTGAGGTGTCCACTATGAGCTGCTACTGAGGTGTCCACTATGAGCTACATGTATAGCTACTGAGGTGTCCACTATGAGCTACATGTATAGCTACTGAGGTGTCCACTATGAGCTACATGTATAGCTACTGAAGTGTCCACTGTGAGCTACATGTATAGCTACTGAGGTGTCCACTATGAGCTACATGTATAGCTACTGAGGTGTCCACTGTGAGCTACATGTATAGCTACTGAGGTGTCCACTATGAGCTACATGTATAGCTACTGAGGTGTCCACTGTGAGCTACATGTATAGCTACTGAGGTGTCCACTGTGAGCTACATGTATAGCTACTGAGGTGTCCACTATGAGCTACATGTATAGCTACTGAGGTGTCCACTATGAGCTACATGTATAGCTACTGAGGTGTCCACTATGAGCTACATGTATAGCTACTGAGGTGTCCACTGTGAGCTACATGTATAGCTACTGAGGTGTCCACTATGAGCTACATGTATAGCTACTGAGGTGTCCACTATGAGCTACATGTATAGCTACTGAGGTGTCCACTATGAGCTACACGTATAGCTACTGAGGTGTCCACTATGAGCTACATGTATAGCTACTGAGGTGTCCACTATGAGCTACATGTATAGCTACTGAGGTGTCCACTATGAGCTACACGTATAGCTACTGAGGTGTCCACTATGAGCTACATGTATAGCTACTGAGGTGTCCACTATGAGCTACATGTATAGCTACTGAGGTGTCTACTATGAGCTACATATATAGCTACTGAGGGGGACAATTCTCTCATCTCTTCATCGCAGGTAACATACCTCTACCTAAAATTTGAAATTCAAGCCAAGCTAGAGTACAAGGATTCCTTAGGAGTCATCTCCATGACCCCGTGGGATGTGTATTTGGGGTGGGTGGGTGGGTGGGGGTTTCCATGTTAGCGGAAAGAAATGTCTGCATACACATGTTTGTGTGGATCTCGAGCCTTTGAATGAAGATTTTCTCGGAAGAGAAGCCATGCTGAAGTAGCGGGAGTGAGAGGATTCTCCGGGATCAATACCAACTAGGATTTTAGTGAACTCCCCTTACTCGTCCATCAGCAGACCTCCATACCACCACAATCATAATCTCATGTGCACGACATTACTGTTACAAACTTACAATTCCATATTTCTAGTGCACCGGAACACTTTCAGAGACGGATAGTGTGATTTCTTGAAGGCTTAGAAGGAGCACTGTGCCAGGTTAATGTTGTGCCTATGTGTGGGTGTAACCATGAACACTGGGCACTCAACTTATAGCTATACTAGTCAGGACCTGCTGTACTAGACAGGATCTGCCGACTAGGGAGGACCAGCTGTACTAGGGAGGACACAGAGAGCTGGGGTCACACTAGCTAGGAAGCTTCGCAAGCCGTTCCTTGGCCACATCATATATCTCTGTATCCAAGCAGACTCCCTGGGAAGGTTGCAGTCCTTCTGGCATGAGTTCACCAAAATTCGTTACAGAACTGCAAAGGCTCCTAGGGACTACTAACCAGATGGGGAAGTATGCAAGTAAACTGGACACCTTACTCACCCACTACCTGAGCTACTGGACACCTTACTCACCCACTACCTGAGCTACTGGACACCCTACTCACCCACTACCTGAGCTACTGGACACCTTACTCACCCACTACCTGAGCTACTGGACACCTTACTCACCCACTACCTGAGCTACTGGACACCTTACTCACCCACTACCTGAGCTACTGGACACCCTACTCACCCACTACCTGAGCTACTGGACACCTTACTCACCCACTACCTGAGCTACTGGACACCTTACCCACCCACTACCTGAGCTACTGGACACCTTACTCACCCACTACCTGAGCTACTGGACACCTTACTCACCCACTACCTGAGCTACTGGACACCTTACTCACCCACTACCTGAGCTACTGGACACCTTACTCACCCACTACCTGAGCTACTGGACACCCTACTCACCCACTACCTGAGCTACTGGACACCTTACTCACCCACTACCTGAGCTACTGGACACCTTACTCACCCACTACCTGAGCTACTGGACACCTTACTCACCCACTACCTGAGCTACTGGACACCTTACTCACCCACTACCTGAGCTACTGGACACCTTACTCACCCACTACCTGAGCTACTGGACACCTTACCCACCCACTACCTGAGCTACTGGACACCTTACTCGCCCACTACCTGAGCTACTGGACACCTTACTCGCCCACTACCTGAGCTACTGGACACCTTACTCACCCACTACCTGAGCTACTGGACACCTTACTCACCCACTACCTGAGCTACTGGACACCTTACTCACCCACTACCTGAGCTACTAAGACAGAGTCTGGCAGAGAAATGCATCTCAAGAAGAAGCCTTCAGTCTCGACAAATATGAGCTGAGCAATGTGCTTACTCTCTGTGCCCCCGATGCAGCCGCAGCGATGTCAGCAGACATGTCACCATACAGGCAGGGGGGCGGTACTAAAGTACGTGCATGTGCATGTATATAGCTGGAAGTGGGGAGCCAACTCCTCCTGCTCGATGGCAGACTGAGGAATGATATGCGCAGGTCGGATAAGGCTTTGGCTCTGACCTGGTTACTGACAGACTTGGAAGCAATGTCATCATCAAGGTCACCTTCAGAACAGATCACAAATCTTTAGTTTCACTGCTTAGAGAAGAAAGGATCTGGGTGAGGTGCACCTCTTCAGATATTCGGTGTTTATTAGACTAGCACAAGCACCCAGAGTGACCAGTGGCAGCCCAGAGTGACCAGTGGCAACCCAGAGTATCCAGTGGCAGCCCAGAGTGACCAGTGGCAGCCCAGAGTGACCAGTGGCAACCCAGAGTGACCAGTGGCAACCCAGAGTGACCAGTGGCAGCCCAGAGTGACCAGTGGCATCCCAGAGCGACCAGTGGCAGCCCAGAGCGACCAGTGGCAGCCCAGAGCGACCAGTGGCAGCCCAGAGCGACCAGTGGCAACCCAGATTGACCAGTGGCAACCCAGAGTGACCAGTGACAACCAAACCTTGCAGGAGGAGGATAAGTATCTCAAGGAGTTCTACATGGACAGCCTTCAAGCATGCTTCAGTGAGCACTGAGACGCCATCAGACAGGGAGTCTTCTCCAGCCATCAGGCATTGCCCACATGGATGCCTGGATAAGCTCAAGACAGAGCTCACTCACTGAAACCACATCAGTGGAGAGCCAGAAAAAAGCTGGCTTTATACGATATTCACCTACTCTATGGGCAACAAATGGTACCAACAAGTGTCTCTCCGGAAATTGCACCAAATTATCAGGTTGGTCTTCATTGTCAGTCTCTCGGAGCAAGACACGCAATATGGAGGAGTGTCACGCGATATGGAGGAGTGTCACATGATATGGAGGAGTGTCACATGATATGGAGGAGTGTCACATGATATGGAGGAGTGTCACGTGATATAGATGAGTGTCATGATGTATTGAGCACTTGCTTGTGCCTGTGCTTCCGACAGAGTACCCTCGGCAGAAAATTGCCACACCTGACCTTTTTGACACGAAGGGAGATCGTGGAGTACTTCTTGAGATGCCTGGAAGTCGTTGTGTCCAGGCCGACTACCTCGGGAGGAATCATCGATACCCTGACTGTTTTTCCAGATACCGTATTCCAGAGACGCTCGCCGGTGATAACAGCCCTCGACACTCCTGAACTGTTTGTTTCCTTTGCAGCCGAGGACAACTTAAACACACATCTCGATGAACTCTTAGTTGACATAACAAAATTACAATGACCGTCTCAATACTCATCTTAAAAGGGGGGGACAAAACCGTCAAGTAGTAGAGTAAGGGTTTAAAAACTTGTGGTTACCACTTTATAGCTCCATAGATTCTGCAAGCTTCATGGTATGGACTTGATGTATAGCTCAAAAGATAGGTCTCTCTGTGTGCTCGCTTTTGATACTAATTTTTCCCCCATAGGTATAATTATAGGCAAGTTACTGGAGCTAAAGTGGGGACACCTCAAAACCTGAGTGCCTGATTTCTCTATAAATATCTCCAGATTGCCAAGTGCTATATAGAGAGTTGAAATTAGCACCAGTGACTAGAGGAAGCCCTACTCTATGCAATGACTGTTTCATTAGGTGCTCAAACTTAAGTACGTGGTCAAGCGCACAATTGGAAATAAATTAAATTTTTACTCTCTCAACGTTTAAACACATGACTAGCAATCCGCACTTTCCAAGAAGCAATGGTCTGGCAGAAGGGATAATTGAGTCCTTGAAGAACATGTCGGACATATCTGGACACCCTCACCTCACATCTACTCCTCTTTTCCTTGGTGTGGTCTCTCATCAGCAGAGTTAATAACAGGAAGACAGGCATGTGCAAATCTGCCTCAACTGCAGGAATAATTCAAACTTAAATTGCTCTGTGTGGGAAAATTTGACAGGCAAATCTGCCTCAACTACAGGAATAACTAAAACTTAAATTGCTCTTGTGTGAGAAATCTGCCTCAACTACAGGAATAATTCAAACTTAAATTACTCTAGTGTGGAAGAATTCGACAGGCAAATCTGCCTCAACTACAGGAATAACTCAAACTTAAATTACTCTTGTGTTGATAACACTGGACCAGCACCACACTGGGTTGTGGAACTCAAGAAGAAACAGAAGTCATTCAACCGATGTCATGTCTGCTCTATCGTATGTGGAGTACATCTGGCCACAAGCAACCAGTACCAGACAGAGGGTCGGGACGAGCCAGTCTTCCTCAGGCCCACGTCAGTTCCAGAGCAGTGAAGTCTGGTGAAATGGGACACACATCCACGTCAGCTCCACACTCCAGGTGTATTGACCAAACATAAGCAAACCACTGCAGCAGATCACAGCTGGGTCATGGACGGAACAATGGCCGATGTCCAAGACCAACTCCAACAGACTCCGAGGAAGGATAGAGCTGTGGCATGCCACAACTGATTATAAGCTAGCTGCTAGTGTGATAGTGTGATAGATTAATAATAGAAATTCTATATTTAGAACCCATGGTTAGCACGGAACACACATAATGCGTAGCATATATATTCCCCGACACTTATCTAATTATTGAGCACCTTTTCTAATTAGTTGCTAAGGATTGCAGCTATCTGCTGAGCTCTTGTACATATGCACATACATTGTATGCACATGTATGTATGTATGTGTAGGTTAGGAGGTATTCTACAGGCTATATATAATAATACACATGTATGTATGTGTAGGTTAAGAGGTATTCTACAGTCTATATATACACATGTATGTATGTATAGGTTAAGAGGTATTCTACAGGCTATGTGTACACATGTGCATACACATGTATGTCTATAGAGTTAAGTGGTATATGTACATCTGCACCCCCAAAGCTTGGAAGAAATCTTCAGTTATGCTTCCCCCTCTATTTTGGGTTAGGAAGGAAAAAGAAAGCTTTTGTGTTTTTGACACGAATCCTTGCAGATGGGTAAGGGGATATAGTAGTGGCGGGTGCAAGGGGATATAGTAGTGGCCAGTGCAAGGGGATATAGTAGTGGCGAGTGCAAGGGGATATAGTAGTGGCGAGTGCAAGGGGATATAGTAGTGGCCAGTGCAAGGGGATATAGTAGTGGCGAGTGCAAGGGATATAGTAGTGGCGAGTGCAAGGCAAGTGAAGGTGCAATGGGAGGAGGGGGGGAGGTTAATTATGATGTCATCATGATGTAATACTTGGGTTGTGATGTGGGGGAGTGGCCAAGAATTGCGTGCATTTATATACACACTCCAAACTGGTTGAGCAACCTGATGCCCTGCAGCATTATGGGGTGGCAGGTCCTGAACTGGTGCAAGGTTGAGCAACCTGATGCCCTGCAGCATTATGGGGTGGCAGGTCATGAACTGGTGCAAGGCTGAGCAACCTGATGCCCTGCAGCATTATGGGGTGGCAGGTCCTGAACTGGTGCAAGGTTGAGCAACCTGATGCCCTGCAGCATTATGGGGTGGCAGGTCATGAACTGGTGCAAGGCTGAGCAACCTGATGCCCTGCAGCATTATGGGGTGGCAGGTCCTGAACTGGTGCAAGGCTGAGCAACCTGATGCCCTGCAGCATTATGGGGTGGCAGGTCATGAACTGGTGCAAGGTTGAGCAACCTGATGCCCTGCAGCATTATGGGGTGGCAGGTCCTGAACTGGTGCAAGGCTGAGCAACCTGATGCCCTGCAGCATTATGGGGTGGCAGGTCATGAACTGGTGCAAGGTTGAGCAATAGTCAAACCTTATGGACCTGACGGACCTGACAGACGAGGAGAGAAGACTCGCAGAAGCCTGCATAACTATCTAATTATAATCTATCAACACTTGCATGCAATATAAGTCATACTTCATTATAACATATCTTATCTCCTCAACACTGTGTGTACATGTGTGTGTGTGTGTGTGTGTGTGTGTGTGTGTGTGTGTGTGTCACCTCCATGGCTAGAGCATGTTGAACAAGGGTGTAGCTATCTCATAATGAAACTCCATCATCCTTTGCTGTCAGCTATTACTATTGAACATGCAACTCATTCTCACTAGTCTTCATTCCTCCACTTTCCAATCCTCAGCCATTTTCTCCCCCTACCCCTACCCCTCCCCCTACCCCTACCCCTCCCCTCTTACTCTCTCTCTCTCTTCATGACCATTTACAATATACATGTAAGTGACTCCATTAAAATCTAAGATGGGTGACCTTTTAAGGTATGCATACAGCGTGGTAAATGCATGGATACGTAGGTGGTGTGTGTCAACACTGAGTGTCCCACGTCCAAGTCCCTAGCGAGGCTTGCTTCACTCGCCCATTATGCGTATGTGTGGATGTATGCAGGGACTGTATTGGCATTCGGTGTTAATTGTCCGAAGAATCTTACCACCTTGGCCAAGACTAAAGGTGTCAAGATCCTTACGCATAAGGTCATCTACAAGCTCCTGGATCTGCTGAAGGTCAGGGCAGCCGTGGGATGGGAGGAGTGGGCGTGGGATAGGAGGAGGGAGCGTGGGGCGAGAGGAGGGGGCATGGGATGGGAGGAGGGGGCGTGGGGCGAGAGGAGGGGGCATGGGATGGGAGGAGGGGGCGTGGGACAGAAGGAGGGGGCGGGAGGAAGGCGGATGGGAGGAGGGGACGGGAGGAGGGGGCATTGGATGGAAGGAGGGGGCGTGGGAGGGCATTCCCTTTTGGTCCAGTGTTCTTATATCCTTTTATGGCATCCTCTGCACGCACTGTGCATTGCTTGGTTTTAATTAAGACTTTCTTGAAGTTGACATCCGAACTTTATAGAGTTTAACTGTTTGTTTGCTTTACTCCCGCGACTCGCAGGATGAACTGGAGCCACGCTTAGGCTCGGTGGAGGAGTTGGAGGAGATGGGCGTGGCCGAGGTGATCGCCGTATACCACATGAACGCTGCCAAGCCCACCACCATTGGGGGGTGCAAGGTGGGGAGCGGCAAGATGCTACGCTCAGGTCTCTTCAAGGTGCTCCGTCGAAACAAGGTAGACGAACATTAGAAGGAAGGGTGGCACCTGATGCCCAGACTCTCAGGTTAAAATTCTAATTAATGTGCTCTCTTGTTTTCCTGGTGTTGGTGGCCATTTTGACAGTAAGAGGGTGTGATTACTGTGCACCTGCATGTCCGGGGTGAAACATTCCTTTTCGAGGGTTAAGCCTTGAGGGCAGTCCAGTGCTGCCGCAGACAATCCTGTGACAAGCAAGGGACATTTACGGTCAAAGTTCTTGCCTACCTACATAATCCTAGCCCTATAACCCTAGCATATATATATCCCTATATCTTAGCCCTAGACATAATATGTAGCCATATAACCTAGTACATATGTTAGCCCTATATCCCTAGCCCTATATCCTAACTCTGGCCTTTGTAACAGCCCTCTAGCCCTGTATCTCTAGCCCTTACCCCTAGTCCTATATCCTATACTCTGACCTTTACAGCCCTAGCCCTACAGTATCCTTAGCCCTAGCCCTATAGCCCTAGCCCTATAGCCCTAGCCCCTTACTCTAGCCCTAGCCCTATAGCCCTAGCCCCTTACTCTAGTCCTAGCCCTAGCCCTATAGCCCTAGCCCCTTACTCTAGCCCTAGCCCTATAGCCCTAGCCCCTTACTCTAGTCCTAGCCCTATAGCCCTAGCCCCTTACTCTAGTCCTAGCCCTATAGCCCTAGCCCTAGCCCCTTACTCTAGCCCTAGCCATATAGCCCTAGCCCCTTACTCTAGTCCTAGCCCTAGCCCTATAGCCCTAGCCCCTTACTCTAGCCCTAGCCCTATAGCCCTAGCCCCTTACTCTAGTCCCTTACTCTAGTCCTAGCCCTATAGCCCTAGCCCTATAGCCCTAAGCCCTATAGCCCTAGCCCCTTACTCTAGTCCTAGCCTATAGCCCTAGCCCCTTACTCTAGTCCTAGCCCTATAGCCCTAGCCCTATATTGCTAGCCATATACTTTAGCCTGCCATATCCCTAGCCACACCCCCAGCCCTTGCCCTATATTAAGCCCTCACCCTATATCCCTAGCCCCCTGCCCTATATCACTAGCCCCCTGCCCTATATCCCTAGCCCCCTGCCCTATATCCCTAGCCCTTGCCCTATATCCCTAGCCCTTGCCCCCCCCTAGCCCCTTGCCCTATATCCCTAGCCCCCTGCCCTATATCCCTAGCCCCCTGCCCTATATCCCTAGCCCCCTGCCCTATATCCCTAGCCCCCTGCCCTATATCCCTAGCCCTTGCCCTATATCCCTAGCCCTTGCCCCCCCTAGCCCCTTGCCCTATATCCCTAGCCCCCTGCCCTATATCCCTAGCCCCCTGCCCTATATCCCTAGCCCCCTGCCCTATATCCCTAGCCCCCTGCCCTATATCCCTAGCCCTTGCCCTATATCCCTAGGCCCTTGCCCTATATCCCTAGCCCCCTGCCCTATATCCCTAGCCCCCTGCCCTATATCCCTAGCCCTTGCCTAGCCCTATATACCTAGCCCCTGCCCTATATCCCTAGCCCTTGCCCTATATCCCTAGCCCTTGCCCTATATCCCTAGCCCTTGCCCTATATCCCTAGCCCTTGCCCTATATCCCTAGTCTCCTGCCCCCTGCCCTATATCCCTAGCCCCCTGCCGCCCTATATCCCTAGCCCTTGCCCTATATCCCTAGCCCCCTGCCCTATATCCCTATATCCCTAGCCCTTGCCCTATATCCTGCCCTATATCCCTAGCCCCCTGCCCTATAGCCCCCTGCCCTATATTCCTAGCCCCCTGCCCTATATCCCTAGCCCTTGCCCTATATCCCTAGCCCTTGCCCTATATCTCTAGCCCCTGCCCTATATCCCTAGCCCTTGCCCTATATCCCTAGCCCTTGCCCTATATCCCTAGCCCCCTGCCCTATATCCCTAGCCCTTGCCCTATATCTCTAGCCCCTGCCCTATATCCCTAGCCCTTGCCCTATATCCCTAGCCCCCTGCCCTATATCCCTAGCCCTTGCCCTATATCCCTAGCCCCCTGCCCTATATCCCTAGCCCTTGCCCTATATCCCTAGCCCTTGCCTAGCCCTATATACATGTACCTAGCCCTGCCCTATATCCCTAGCCCTTGCCCTATATCCCTAGCCCCCTGCCCTATATCCCTAGCCCCCTGCCCTATATCCCTAGTCCCCTGCCCTATATCCCTAGCCCTTGCCCTATATCCCTAGTCCCCTGCCCTCCCTAGCCCCCTGCCCTATATCCATAGCCCCCTCGCCCTATATCCCTAGCCCCCCGCCACATATATCCCTCCTAGTGTTTGGTAGGCAAGAGCTTTGTATGTCCATATTTGATGCCATCCTCACCCAAGCCATCTCGGATGTGCATATACAGACAGGTATGCATGTACAGGCAGCCCTCACAATGACTGCAAGCAGTGTGCAATGGTTTGGGAACAGAAAACTCTAAAGTTGTTTGCGAGAATATATAATTAGTGCCAATTGTCATTATTTCGGTTATCTTAGTCAAGTGACATTCTTCCCACCTTGCCAAAGATGAGGGAGGGACATGATTGAGGGGAACTAACATTGTGTTTGTGGCTAGCGTCCCGGCAAGCTAAGTTACATACAAGCTAATTGAGACATGTGCTCCAGCACGTCCTGTGGCAGACATTCTTGGCCTTTTATTCTTCTAGCTCACTCTAGTATCTGTAGCCTGTGAGGGTAATGTGATGGCAGTGGCCGGGGAAGAAGTCCCTTCAAACTAAATTCATGGCAAGCTCGTGGAGAATCTAGGAATTAGTAGGTATACGCAGCTGTGTGCTACTTACACACATGTGTGTGCTGCCAACACCCAGCTGTGTGCTAATCACTTGAAGGTGTGTGCTACCAACACCCAGCTGTGTGCTAATCACATGTAGAACACTCCCCGTCCTGCTTTTGGTTCTAATGTTTTCTAAAAGATGCATGCCAGGCATTATATTTTGCTCTATGGCAGTAAAGTTAGCAGGCATTTTCTAAATGATGCACACTATTCATTATTTATTTAGTATCTATAGCAGTGAAATTAGCAGGTTTTGAAGGATTCAGAGGGATGGGTGCTTGCTACATGCACCCAGCCTAATCAGAGGGGTGGGTGCTTGCTACATGCACCCAGCCTAATCAGAGGGGGGTGTGCTTGCTACATGCACCCAGCCTAATCAGAGGGGTGGGTGCTTGCTACATGCACCCAGCCTAATCAGAGGGGTGGGTGCTTGCTACATGCACCCAGCCTAATCAGAGGGGTGGGTGCTTGCTACATGCACCCAGCCTAATCAGAGGGGTGGGTGCTTGCTACATGCACCCAGCCTAATCAGAGGGGTGTGTGCTTGCTACATGCACCCAGCCTAATCAGAGGGGTGTGTGCTTGCTACATACACCCAGCCTAATCAGAGGGGTGGGTGCTTGCTACATGCACCCAGCCTAATCAGAGGGGTGGGTGCTTGCTACATGCACCCAGCCTAATCAGAGGGGTGTGTGCTTGCTACATGCACCCAGCCTAATCAGAGGGGTGGGTGCTTGCTACATGCACCCAGCCTAATCAGAGGGGGGTGTGCTTGCTACATGCACCCAGCCTAATCAGAGGGGTGTGTGCTTGCTACATGCACCCAGCCTAATCAGAGGGGTGGGTGCTTGCTACATACACCCAGCCTAATCAGAGGGGTGGGTGCTTGCTACATGCACCCAGCCTAATCAGAGTGGTGGGTGCTTGCTACATGCACCCAGCCTAATCAGAGGGGTGGGTGCTTGCTACATGCACCCAGCCTAATCAGAGGGGTGGGTGCTTGCTACATGCACCCAGCCTAATTCTAGATGAAGGATTCAGAGGGGTGGGTGCTTGCTACATGCACCCAGCCTAATCAGAGGGGTGGGTGCTTGCTACATACACCCAGCCTAATCAGAGGGGTGGGTGCTTGCTACATGCACCCAGCCTAATCAGAGGGGTGGGTGCTTGCTACATGCACCCAGCCTAATCCTAGATGAAGGATTCAGAGGGGTGGGTGCTTGCTACAGTGTACATACACCCAGCCTAATCAGAGGGGTGGGTGCTTGCTACATACACCCAGCCTAATCAGAGGGGTGGGTGCTTGCTACAGTGTACATACACCCAGCCTAATCAGAGGGGTGGGTGCTTGCTACATGCACCCAGCCTAATCAGAGGGGTGGGTGCTTGCTACATGCACCCAGCCTAATCAGAGGGATGGGTGCTTGCTACATGCACCCAGCCTAATCAGAGGGGTGGGTGCTTGCTACATGCACCCAGCCTAATCAGAGGGGTGGGTGCTTGCTACATGCACCCAGCCTAATCAGAGGGGTGGGTGCTTGCTACATGCACCCAGCCTAATCAGAGGGGTGGGTGCTTGCTACATGCACCCAGCCTAATCAGAGGGGTGGGTGCTTGCTACATGCACCCAGCCTAATCAGAGGGGTGGGTGCTTGCTACATGCACCCAGCCTAATTCTAGATGAAGGATTCAGAGGGGTGGGTGCTTGCTACATGCACCCAGCCTAATCAGAGGGGTGGTTGCTTGCTACATGCACCCAGCCTAATCCTAGATGAAGGATTCAGAGGGGTGTGTGCTTGCTACATGCACCCAGCCTAATCCTAGCTGAAGGATTCAGAGGAGTGGATGCTTGCTACATGCACCCAGCCTAATCCTAGCTGAAGGATTCAGAGGAGTGGATGCTTGCTACATGCACCCAGCCTAATCCTAGATGAAGGATTCAGAGCAGTGGATGCTTGCTACATGCACCCAGCCTAATCCTAGATGAAGGATTCAGAGCAGTGGATGCTTGCTACATGCACCCAGCCTAATCCTAGATGAAGGATTCAGAGCAGTGGATGCTTGCTACATGCACCCAGCCTAATCCTAGATGAAGGATTCAGAGCAGTGGATGCTTGCTACATGCACCCAGCCTAATCCTAGATGAAGGATTCAGAGCAGTGGATGCTTGCTACATGCACCCAGCCTAATCCTAGATGAAGGATTCAGAGCAGTGGGTGCTTGCTACATGGGAACATGGGTGGGTGGTGATGAAACATGATGGTTGATCGGAACATGAGTGCGTGAGGGGGCACATGGGTATCATAAACAACTGTCTATACCCTTGACAACTCAGCTGCTTCAAAAAAGCTAGCATGCTATTTTACGTTCCTGAGTGAAACTCTGTGAGGCCTCACATGTAGACAGACTGCTTCCCCTCCTATAACTCCATTGCAATACACTCGCTCATAAGTGTAACCAGTTTGGTAGGGAGAGGAAGAGAAGCTCGAGGAGATGACCATCCATCGCACAAACTTATTGTGAAGTAATATGTCATCCAGCCCAAGGGACGACTAATTAAGGAGCATTAGAGTGATCATCGGCTCCTTCGAATGGCATCCAATGCCATTCGAAGGATCCTCTGCAAGTCTGGCCAGGTAGTAGCCCGTGCACCGGAAACTGTCGCTGGGTAGACAGCAAAAGCCACAAAACATAGACTTTGTGGGGACTAGTGCTGGTCTGTTCCCGAGAGACGAAGCTGATGTACGGGGAAGAGGAGGAAACAGCAAATAGTCCCACAAACAACAGCTTTTCATGTATGTGCCTAATTAGAACAATCTTGACTGGTGCACATTCGCAATCTGTGTCCTTGTTCAGATTTGCCGGATGCACGGCTCAGGGGTGTGGCGAGCTAAATTCCATTGGTCAGACCATTCAGACATGCCCCGTGCGCATGTGTACATATAGAGGTGCCCACATACAGAGGTGCCCACATTCAGAGGTGCCCACATTCAGAGGTGCCCACATATAGAGGTGCCGCACTTTAACATGCATCTGAGAGTATGGCAGGTGTGCCAAATAATTTGGTCTGTGCTCCGAGCCACCAAAACCTGTCAGCAATTGTGAGCTTGTTTTTATGTCGAGGGAATCCGAGATGTCGGTGTACGGGGGTGTCTACAACCCAACATGTTGACTCATGGTGTTGTGGGATGTGTCTATAACCCAACATGTTGACTCATGGTGTTGTGGGGGGTGTCTACAACCCAACATGTTGTCTCATGGTGTTGTGGGGGGTGTCTACAACCCAACATGTTGACTCATGGTGTTGTGGGGTGTGTCTATAACCCAACATGTTGACTCATGGTGTTGTGGGGTGTGTCTATAACCCAACATGTTGACTCATGGTGTTGTGGGGGGTGTCTACAACCCAACATGTTGACTCATGGTGTTGTGGGATGTGTCTATAACCCAACATGTTGACTCATGGTGTTGTGGGGGGTGTCTACAACCCAACATGTTGTCTCATGGTGTTGTGGGGGGTGTCTACAACCCAACATGTTGACTCATGGTGTTGTGGGGTGTGTCTATAACCCAACATGTTGACTCATGGTGTTGTGGGGGGTGTCTACAACCCAACATGTTGACTCATGGTGTTGTGGGGGGTGTCTACAACCCAACATGTTGACTCATGGTGTTGTGGGTGGTGTCTACAACCCAACATGTTGACTCATGGTGTTGTGGGATGTGTCTATAACCCAACATGTTGACTCATGGTGTTGTGGGGGGTGTCTACAACCCAACATGTTGTCTCATGGTGTTGTGGGGGGTGTCTACAACCCAACATGTTGACTCATGGTGTTGTGGGGTGTGTCTATAACCCAACATGTTGACTCATGGTGTTGTGGGGGGTGTCTACAACCCAACATGTTGACTCATGGTGTTGTGGGATGTGTCTATAACCCAACATGTTGACTCATGGTGTTGTGGGGGGTGTCTACAACCCAACATGTTGTCTCATGGTGTTGTGGGGGGTGTCTACAACCCAACATGTTGACTCATGGTGTTGTGGGGTGTGTCTATAACCCAACATGTTGACTCATGGTGTTGTGGGGGGTGTCTACAACCCAACATGTTGACTCATGGTGTTGTGGGGGGTGTCTACAACCCAACATGTTGTCTCATGGTGTTGTGGGGGGTGTCTACAACCCAACATGTTATCTCAAGGTGTGTCTACAACCCAACATGTTGACTCATGGTGTTGTGGGGGGTGTCTACAACCCAACATGTTGTCTCATGGTGTTGTGGGGGGTGTCTACAACCCAACATGTTGACTCATGGTGTTGTGGGGTGTGTCTATAACCCAACATGTTGACTCATGGTGTTGTGGGGGGTGTCTACAACCCAACATGTTGACTCATGGTGTTGTGGGGGTGTCTACAACCCAACATGTTGACTCATGGTGTTGTGGGTGGTGTCTACAACCCAACATGTTGACTCATGGTGTTGTGGGGGGTGTCTACAACCCAACATGTTGTCTCATGGTGTTGTGGGGGGTGTCTACAACCCAACATGTTATCTCAAGGTGTGTCTACAACCCAACATGTTGACTCATGGTGTTGTGGGGGGTGTCTACAACCCAACATGTTGTCTCATGGTGTTGTGGGGGGTGTCTACAACCCAACATGTTATCTCAAGGTGTGTCTACAACCCAACATGTTGACTCATGGTGTTGTGGGGGGTGTCTACAACCCAACATGTTGACTCATGGTGTGTCTACAACCCAACATGTTGACTCATGGTGCGTCTACAACCCAACATGAACTTGCTTGTCGAGCAGCAGAAGAAGCAAGTGCACCCACAACCTATGTATGCTGAGTGCCCCTAGGTACAGTATGTGAGCTCTTGCAGCTAAGGAATGACAGACGAGCATTACTTAGAAGAAGCTAATCAACACCTTTAGTAAATCACTCGATGATTTTTATCAGCTATTGGTATGGCTTTTCTGATTATGGAGTGTCCATTGTGCCACCATCTTGTGTCTGCAGTGCTTGAGAGATCTTGTCTCCTTTCTCCTTGACCATGTGCAAGCATGTGTGGCATTACACCAGTCACTTGGCTCATTGCAGTGAACAGAAGTCCACTTGGCCAGGACTGCTGGAAAAAGCTGTTTTCTTCCCAAAGAGCTCTTAGTAAACTTAAATCCTGGACCTAGCTGGTATGGAGTAGAGTAGACCCTGCAACTCTAAGGGACCTAGCCCTGTTTTGATGAGTGTAATCTCTGGATATGTGAAGAGTACTTACATGTAGAGATGTGTTCAAGAATGAGTGTAGTATCAGCTATTTGAGTTTGCATGCCTTTTAACAACAGTTTGTGGAAGATAGCTAGTTATGTTATGTAGAAGCATGTTAGGCAAAGTCGTGGTGTTTGTTGGTAGTGAAGACTGGCAGTGCACTAACAGACGGCTCTATTGTTTCAGTGCTAGTGACAATAGCTGTGTGCTGTAGGGTCCAGTCTATACTACAGTACAGTATGGGGGGACTCGGTACAAATTCTGTAGTAGTAGACTTGAATTGATGAGAGAGCAATCAGAGAAGTTGGGCAAGTGCTGAGGGTCTACTGTATCTGAAGTATCCTAAGATACTACAAAACTAACTGAGACTGTAGCCATTCTGCTGGGCGGTCTTGCTAACCAAGATTATGTAGGTGCAATGCAGGATACACCGTGGAAAGATTCACTGACGGGTGACCTAGGTTGATCCTGCTAAATCCACGCAACAATATGAGTGCCTAGGAACACTACTTACACATGCATGATGCTTGAGCACGCCATTATACCTTGGACCACACCCATATTTGCTAAATATTGGTAGGCCTGGGTGGTTGCCACGACCCTGCAGCTAGAGTTCATGAAATTGATAGCACATGCATAGCCTAATGGAGATATGTTAAACATTCCAGGTTGAGCAGTTAACTTAATTAGTAGAGAGATTATATACCGCATATGATCTCCCTAAGTTTGCAATAAAGCAAACCCATCATGGTCATGTTTTCACCCCATGGTGACCTGCCGTGTGTCCGCCTGCTCAGGTGATGCACGTGGGAGAACTGACTGGGATGAGGACCGAAAAGCAAGACATAGATACGGCACGCAAGGGCACAGAGGTTGGCCTCAAGTTTGCCAAGAACTTTGATTTCGAGGAAGGAGACAAGGTTGTCTGTTTCAAGAAGATCCAAGTCCAGAAAACTCTACACTGGGACCTGGGATTCTGATAGTACATATTGCATTCATAATGTGTGTTGACAAATGATCCCTTGGCTTAATGGAGGAAAGTGAAATTAATTACCGATTTGTGAGGTGCAGTGTGATATAATATGTATACTGCGGCACAGCCGACATGAATATCATTATTCTAATACATGCCATGCGTGCACAGCATGTGGGAGGTACTTGTAGAAAAGTACGGTCCAATGCTCTTGGAGCAGATGGTACACTGGCCCCCTGCTGGGCACTTGGTTACCACTCTGCAGTCCTGCGGTGTTAGTACAAGAACAATTGCTGAACCACTCTGCGGTGAAAATGTAAGTGGTCATGTAGCTTTATCTTGTTGTAAATGGTTTATACATGCATGGGTTTGTAGTTTGTGCTGGCAGTTGCTCTTGCAATACAGAGCCCCTTGTTCAATATTTATATGCTTTACAATTTAATAATACTAAGGAAGTCTACAAGCTGTTTAGGAACACCCTTAATCCCTCTCAAGAAGGGGATAGCTTGGATAAAAGATTTGTAACTTTGCCAGTTCCTATGTTGTGCCTCATAAAGCTATATAGCTATAAATTATTAGCACAGGGACTGAGACACCACCAAAAATTTGGGTGGGAGGGGAAGCTCAATGTTGACATAATATATACTGCCAAAAAATGTCGACAGCTGAATACAAAACCTCAGTTAATAGTTTCAATTGTATCCTGTCTCTTCAAATTCATTTGCTACTGATATTGAATTAGGGTCATCTGTATACTCTGTGAATATGTAATAAGAAATTGTTTAAGTGGAATTCTGTCATTGAAGAGATAGATAGGGGGAAAGCCATTTCAAAGCAGAAAATGATCTCTCAAAATGGAAGTGTAATGGGCCCCCCCCCCCCCCCCCCCCCCCCCCAGTTAAATTACTGTTGAATTGCTGGCCTCGTTGCTGTTCACCCGCAGATAGTGTTTATTGAAGTTGATAACGTTTTAATAACATAGTAAAGGAGAGGCAGTTGTCCCGATACATTCACATCCTTCCCAAAGCAACTCCAAATCGCTCTGAAAGCATTTCCTGCTTTTATCAAGGTGTGCTCTATAGAGAGCACCTCTGGAAATCAATTAGATGGCTCAAGCAAGCCCCCCCCCCCCCCCTTCCCTTAGCCACTGCCAACACTAATTGTGATGTGTATAGCAATTTAGTGCAGTTTTTACAGTTGTAATATTGTCTACAAAAATAATATAACTCGGTATGAAAATAGGGGGCACAAGCCCTGCCCTCCCTGTCTTGGCCACCGTAGCAGCATCTTCTGTACTTGTGGTTATTTATTCTTCAGCAGGTCAATAGCCCAAAAACCACAACACTGCTGTGCAATAATTTGCAAGTATAAGTGACAATCACCCACCTCAATTCAGCTGATAGAAGAGCAATTACCACTGCTCAAGTGCCTAATCAATGTTTCCAGGTTGTCCTGTTGAAGTCATCAATTGATTTGCAGTTGCCAAAGTGGAATACGCTATCCCTTCCCCTTCAAAGTTAACAATGTCAGGATTAGATTATGAACAGATGTTAAATGAAATGTTACGGTTGGCATATCAACCAGGGTTTGTGCTTGAAACAATAAGGTGATATATCCGGCATACATGATTAATTCCCCCCTTTCCCAAAATAACTATCACAAGTCTGCAGTTGATGCCCGTTCTTTGAAAACTCGACTATTTTCTAGACACATTGTATCAGTTCCAGTTATTTGATAGCGTAGGTTATTCCATAAATGAATGTGGACCCAAATACTTGCCAGATATAATTTTAATTGGTTAGGTAAAGGGTCAAGTTACAGTTGGCATTTTTTAGGTGTTAGTTAACGTTGCTAACATCTGTTCAAAAATTCTTCTTGTAAAAGTAACTCATTCCAAATGTGCATTTGGCAATAATACGAATATTCACTACTTGTCCTCTTTTTTGTACACATAGGTGAGTCCACATTTTCCACAGTACTGCCTGTCAAAATGTGCTGCCATAAAAATTCCGGCCCCACACTCCGCACCAGGACACTCTCTTCTCAAGCGCTGGATCTTTCCTACGTCGTCCACCTTGTAGTACTTGAGGACTGCCAGCTTCACTTTCTTCTTTTTGTGTTTAATTTTCTTTGGTGTAGTGTAATTCTTCTTCTTCCTCTTCTTCCCTCCGCCACGGAGCCGCAGAACCAGGTGGAGGGTTGATTCTTTCTGGATGTTGTAGTCGGAAAGTGTCCGACCATCCTCGAGTTGTTTCCCAGCAAAGATTAATCTTTGTTGATCAGGTGGAATACCTGCAGGGGATGGGGATATCTGGTCGCAATGAGGGCAATAATTTGCATTCTCAGCTCGTTACTCATAAACTGGGCACCCTATAACCTAGGTTAGGCACATTTGCTCACCACAATGCATGGCCCAGACACCCATCGGTACTACGTGTCCATTGGCTAAATGAGATGCTAGGAAAACACTTGGGTGGACCGTCAAATTAACGGATCGATCCTGGGTAAATTGATCATCCATTAATCTTACCTTCTTTATCTTGAATTTTCGTCTTCACATTTTCAATCGAATCACTGGCTTCTACCTGTATTAGCGTGTGCACATGTTGGTAAGCTCACTTCACTCTAAACACCACACCATTAATCAATGGCTATCATCTCACTAGTGACATTTACCTCAAGAGTGATAGTTTTACCCGTGAGAGTCTTCACAAAGATCTGCATGCTGGTATGTAAAAGGAAAAAGTCAAGTGGTCAAATAACGAATCCCAGTAAAAAGTGCTGGACAAATTGTCCAGTTGAGCTACACATATGCTGCTGAAGATACTAAATATTCATAGACGGCCACTCCAGATAAGCACTTACTCGATTGTTGGTGTTCAGCAGCAAATGAATCTTCCAGGCCTGCACGTGGTAATGGAGAAAGGGAAATTATCGCGCATGCCCAGTGCTTTGTAACGTTCCTGAGCAAGTAAGTTGAGCACATCAGGCTTGCTTAGCCCTCTACGCCCTAGTGCTCTCGATGGCTTCTAGAACTAACAGTTCAGAAGAGTAAGAAAGGTGGGAAAAGAAAGAGGCTCAGCAATAGCAACATTAAATCATCCTCTAGACCACACCCACAGGTTTTAATGGCTGTGTTCGTTGCAATCGGTGAGCGCTTAATAGGAAAGGACTAGTTCGGAATCGTGCTTTACCGTATTGTTTCGGCACTGATTCTTCAGATGACTGGTGGAATGTTTTGTGTAGAACTGGACTGTACAAACGCTTGTTTCTTGGATTCTATAAGTTTCTGATTTTGGTGCGCAGTTAGGATACAGCAGAAGTGTGTTAGGCAGGACTTACCAGTGAAGGAAATTGGAAGCAATGGAGGGAGATTTAGGTTGGAAGAGAGAAAGTATTTTTTTCTGGAGAGATTATAGTGTATGGGACTTTGAGGAGAAAGTATGTGCTAGGTCAGGAAGGAAAAAGTTGGCTAAAATGGACGAAGTATGTTGACGGGTACACATTGGCAAAAAAAATTATACATGGTTCGAAAGGTATATATGTGTGAGGTTGCTATTTTGATTGAGGACTGATCAGCAGCATTGTTGGCAGACAAGAACAAATGTAAAATGGTTATATGAGCAAATTTCATATCTAAACTATTTGAAAGGTGTTGGTGGATAAAGTGCTCAGAATTGTGGGGATGGAGAGTAGCTGGGTGAATTTGCAAAGGAAAAGGTTGAATTACTGTTGGGGGTGGGGGGGGCGTGGACTAAGTAATTTGGAGGAAGTGGGCGAGTGTTTGGGGAAGTGGCAGAAGAACGAGGGAATTTTTTTTTTTGTGTGTGGTTATGGACGAGTTGATCAGCTTCCTTGAACACTACGTTACTTGTATTATTGGACTTATTTGGTGTCAATTAATGTAAATATTGTGCTATGTATGTGGTGAAGTCAGTTTCAGCATTAGGGTGAGATAATATGTATATGATTGACGATCTCTACCAGGTTCCATAGGTGAAGCTGCGTCTTGGTGTCAGCTTTGTAAGCCACAGATAACTAGAAGGTTGGACACCAGTAGTTGATTATAGTTTAATTAAATGACACTTCAATGGATTTATCCTCCAATATCTTATCCATCAGTAGGAAAATGAATGAAAGGAGAAATTTGATCCACTGAAGGATTAAATGACACTTCAATGGATTTATCCTCCAATATCTTATCCATCAGTAGGAAAATGAATGAAGGAGAAATTTGATCCACTGAAGGATCTTTCTACTGGAAAAAATTTGTGGACAGATTTAATAGACTACCGAAAAAGTAGTTGTCCAGCAGATCCATCCTCTACCCAGACTGCTAACAGAAGTAGTCCTTTTCCAATACACTTTGGAGGACACTTTATGGTGATTGACAAGTTCTATGTCGAAACATTCACTGTAGGCATACTTTGCTATAATTATAGTCCCCACTTTCGTTTTAAATTTTGTGACGAGAGTAGGCGAAGTCCAGAATAATCCAATCGCACTTGCTACAAACATTAATTTGGATATTAAGGCCTAGAATTTGGATGGATATGCAAATGAGCCTGCCCTCGAGGGTGAATACGACTGGACATTGTGCAAGCGTTCCTTGAAATGTTACCTCAATTTTTGTAGCTACATACTTGCATTGATTAGGAGAGTGTTCATGTTATCACAACTTCCCCCAAACCTACTGCCCTTACTTCCTCCTACAAACACCTGCATGCAGATCTTTCATCTGTCGGCTTACAAGATGGCTCCTCCACATTCCTTAGGATGTTTCAAAAGCTAGAAAAATATTAGCAAGATGACTTCTGCTCCTTGAAGCAAAAAAATATGATGAGTGAAGATTATCAACGAACGCATAGTTTTGACTGACTTTCTCCATAATCAAAATTTTGTGCTCAGCATCTTGATGAAGGCAATAGATATCTGGAGTATGTGAATTTACACCCAGAGTTTCATTCCCCCCCCCCCCACCCCTCAAAACCCTGTATGAAAATATGCACGCGCACACACACACATTCAAGCATACCCCAATCCCCCAGATGGCGTTTGTGAAACTTTGTCACATCTTTAACCATCATGCCCCTACCCCCTTAGAATCCAGATTCCTCCAGTTGCCCCCCCTTGGCAATTTTCTAAATGAAACCCTGACACCCTATACAGACTGTGCGGACAGTTGAATCTAATGAGTTCTGAAAACATTCCATCATGTTTTTCTAAAACCTGTTCCCAGGTGTTCCTATCTCTCTGCCGTCATTTCATGTGGAGATATGTCAGTTCAAGACCCTTGAGTTACTGTTCGTAACTAATCACACTACCCTCTCCTTTGTAAACTTCTGGATCTTTCATGGTTAATTAAACCTCTGCCATAGTGCTGCCATTGGCATGGTGACTAACTGACAAAATCCTCGGCCGAGGTATTCGGTAATGCTCCTTGACGTGATTTCCTACGTCTGCTATATACCTAACTCCATGTCTAACGGCCCACACTTTCTTTCTCAAACACCCAATAGCTGTGACCTCCAACATCTCGGATGTACTTAGAAAAAGCGTGTTTGTAATCATGTCATATTTCATTTTCAAATACATAAATGGCAAGTATAATCAAAGACATGCATGCATTCACAGCTATATATGCATCCTATTAAGATTAAATAATACTGGAAATGAGAGTTTACGTAGCGAATGTTTTTCTAAGTCCTGGTCATCATCCTAACAAATTCTATAAAGGAAAATGAAATGTACCACATTCATAATAACAATAGTAAAGGGTTTCTGTGTAAGGGCAGATCTCAATGGGACCTATCAAGTGACCATGCCCAGACATGATTTGCAACTCACTTCTATATAGATAGGCCTGACCCACCCACATGCTGTTCCCAACTTCCTTATTATTATGCCATGCTTGCATGAAGTACACGGGGAAAAGTAATTGTGGCATCCACAGTGCATCATGAAGTTTCCTCTCTCTC
This sequence comes from Cladorhizidae sp. MBARI D1340-BT2, assembly GCA_028752905.1. Taxonomy (NCBI): domain Eukaryota; kingdom Metazoa; phylum Porifera; class Demospongiae; order Poecilosclerida; family Cladorhizidae; species Cladorhizidae sp. MBARI D1340-BT2. Next base: position 33,594,484 of record JAQNBH010000015.1, read on the forward strand.
TTTATGACATTTATATAACCTATTGTCAACCTACTTCAACCTGCCTAAGCCCAGTGTAGTGTTGGTTCAGTGTGTATCCCCATAGAGCTATTGTCAACCTACTTCAACCTGTCTAAGCCCAGTTTGGTGTTGGTCCAGTGTGTGTTCCCATAGAGCTATTGTCAACCTACTTCAACCTGCCTAAGCCCAGTGTAGTGTTGGTTCAGTGTGTATCCCCATAGAGCTATTGTCAACCTACTTCAACCTGTCTAAGCCCAGTTTGGTGTTGGTCCAGTGTGTGTTCCCATAGAGCTATTGTCAACCTACTTCAACCTGCCTAAGCCCAGTGTAGTGTTGGTTCAGTGTGTATCCCCATAGAGCTATTGTCAACCTACTTCAACCTGTCTGAGCCCAGTTTGGTGTTGGTCCAGTGTGTGTTCCCATAGAGCTATTGTCAACCTACTTCAACCTGCCTAAGCCCAGTGTAGTGTTGGTTCAGTGTGTATCCCCATAGATCTATTGTCAACCTACTTCAACCTGTCTAAGCCCAGTTTGGTGTTGGTTCAGTGTGTGTCCCCATAGAGCTATTGTCAACCTACTTCAACCTGCCTAAGCCCAGTGTAGTGTTGGTTCAGTGTGTATCCCCATAGAGCTATTGTCAACCTACTTCAACCTGTCTAAGCCCAGTTTGGTGTTGGTCCAGTGTGTGTTCCCATAGAGCTATTGTCAACCTACTTCAACCTGCCTAAGCCCAGTGTAGTTCAGTGTGTATCCCCATAGAGCTATTGTCAACCTACTTCAACCTGTCTAAGCCGAGTTTGGTGTTGGTCCAGTGTGTGTCCCCATAGAGCTATTGTCAACCTACTTCAACCTGCCTAAGCCCAGTGTAGTGTTGGTTCAGTGTGTATCCCCATAGATCTATTGTCAACCTACTTCAACCTGTCTAAGCCCAGTTTGGTGTTGGTCCAGTGTGTGTCCCCATAGAGCTATTGTCAACCTACTTCAACCTGCCTAAGCCCAGTGTAGTGTTGGTCCAGTGTGTATCCCCATAGAGCTATTGTCAACCTACTTCAACCTGTCTAAGCCCAGTTTGGTGTTGGTCCAGTGTGTGTTCCCATAGAGCTATTGTCAACCTACTTCAACCTGCCTAAGCCCAGTGTAGTGTTGGTCCAGTGTGTGTCCCCATAAAACCTACTTCAACCTGTCTAAGCCCAGTTTGGTGTTGGTCCAGTGTGTGTTCCCATAGAGCTATTGTCAACCTACTTCAACCTGCCTAAGCCCAGTGTAGTGTTGGCCCAGTGTGTGTTCCCATAGAGCTATTGTCAACCTACTTCAACCTGCCTCAGCGCAGTGTAGTATTGGTCCAGTGTGTGTCCCCATAGAGCTATTGTCAACCTACTTCAACCTGCCTCAGCCCAGTGCAGTGTTGGTCCAGTGTGTGTCCCCATAGAGCTATTGTCAAGCTACTTCAACCTGCCTCAACCCAATGTGATGTTGGTCCACCCATAGAGCTATCGAAAGAAAAAGAAAAAGAAGGGGGGCTGGGGGAGGGGGGGGGAATACATCTGAGACATCTCGATGGCATTTAGCAGCCCTAGCAGTAGCTTTCTCAATCCAGCAAGTCAGTTCTAGATCTTTTTTTTTTTGTTTTTTTCTTTTTCTTCCAAATTTTAATTTATTATCTGCCCCTGTTTTATTACCATCATAGTTGACTTGTCCATCTCCATCAGTGTCCGCCTCATTGATCATCTCTTGGACTTCTTCGTCTGACAATTTCTCCCCAAGGTTGGCAAGAACTTGGCGAAGTTCTGTTGGAGAGATTAAACCATTTCCATCCTTGTCAAAGACTCGAAATGCTTCTTTTAGTTCATCTTCTGTATCTGTCTCGGTCATTTTCTTTGCCATCATGGTCAGGAACTCTGGGAAATCAATAGTGCCATTTCCATCAGTGTCCACCTCATTGATCATGTCCATCAAGTCTGATTCACTTGGTGACTGGCCAAGGGATCTCATGACAATACCCAGCTCTTTGGAAGTGATGCTACCATCTCCATCCTTGTCAAAGAGAGAGAAAGCTTCCTTGAATTCTGCTATTTGCTCCTCTGACAGTGGCTTTTTCTGGTCACACTATATACAATTCAAAATCTACTTGAAGCATAGCTAGTAGCTAATACACATGCAAATTGCAAGAAACTTACCATGATTCTGTACAGCAAGTAAAATAATATATGCTCTTGGTTGTGTTACAAAGAGCCTCCTATCATAGTAGAGAGAGCTGGCTCTGGAGATTTGTCAATCTGTTAGTCTACAGAGAGATTACAATAGCAGCAAACAGCAGTGAATGTTCCTACAATATGCTAGGCTTCTCTACCTTTTCAACTGATTCTGTTGCAAACTTCCTTTTCGACATCTGTAATACAACATGATCTGATTGGCTGGCCAGTGAAACTTGATGCATACCAATGACCTAATATGACACGTGTTAAGTCACACATTATGGTGTAGGCATTTCAAACAGCATCTGAACAGTTCGGAACACTTAGCTAGTACATCAGCTACAAAACCCACAACTGTGAAAGAAATACTATTGAGATAATTATATTCATAATTAAGCAATGCATAGTGTGACTGCCCACAACATGCCAATCAGATGTTCTGTAGTGTAGATGCTGGGGAGCAGCCATAATGTTCAATTTTAACTCAACGAATAACTTGCGTACACTTCTTGAAATGCCATTGATCTTAAATGATCTACGTACTTGTAAAATATGGGCGCGGCCTGTTTCCACGGTAACCGAGTTTCTTTGCTCTGCGTTTGTTTAACTAAGATGAGTGCAAATAAGTCCAAATGGGCGAAAGGAAAGCGTCAGCTAGCCAGAGCTGAGAGTATGAGAGCTATGTATGACCAATATGAGTGAATCTTCAAGCACAGCTGTGTCACAGTTGCCTGAATTGGAGTCTGAACCAGAAACACTTCTTCTCAAGAAGTCACAGTTGCCTGAATTGGAGTCTGAACCAGAAACCTTCTCAAGAAGTGAGTCAACCTATACCTAGCTCACAAGCTGGGACAACCACAATTTCAATTCAGTTCAAAGTTCTATCCCTTAGATGACTCATTTATGCTGCCACCAGTTCATTCATCCGATGAAGAGAGTGACAATGATACTCTTCTGACAACCATACCTTTACAGAAGAAGAAGCCAAGCCATAGCTAACTATAAAGAATGGGTCTCTAGTCAGCCAAAGTTTGTCCATAAAATATTTGCTATCATTCTTATGGACACTTTCAGGATAAGATTTGGACTGACAAATGTAGCAGCGGCAGGATCTGTGGTAGCGTTCAGTAACCACTCGACTCGATCATGGAGGAATTATTTTTACAATAGCAAGGGAGAGTTTGCTGATTTTCTAAGAGGGAAGCACAAGTGGCCCTATGTATTGGATGATGAGGAGTGTCGCTCGAAAGCACTGACATGGTTGCGGCAAAATGCCTATGTAAAAGGTCAACCAACCATGACAGCTGCTAGATTTGCTGCCTGGGTTAACCATGATTTGCTTCCCTACTCTCACCTCCCTCCTGCCTTTCCTCGTAGCATAATTCCTCGCACTGCTTTTAAGTGGCTACATTATCTTGGCTTCCATCCTATATCTTACCGTAAGGGGGTGTACGTCGATGGTCACGAGAGGGAGTACTTACAAAAAATTGAGGTATTGGAATGCACACATTTGCCACCACCAGAGGGTAGGGATGGAAAATTGGAAGAAAATATAGGTTCCAGTACTGCCTTAAGAAAGCTTGTGCTTATTTACCTGATGAGTCCACTTTTCATGCAAATGAAGGACCATCGTAGCAGTAGGCTGAAAGGGAAACTTACAAAATCAATTGGAATGGAATTATGGTGAGTGACTTTATTACTGAGCATCATGGTTATCTATAGCTCAATGAGGAAGAACATGAGAGAGCAAAGCTAATTTATCCAGCCATTCCAAGAGCTTCCAGGGTTTCGTTGAAGTATGGGGCCCAATCTGAAGGATACTGGAACTGTGAAAGTTTCTGGAAAATGCAGTTAAATATCTGAAACAAAATATCCTAGTGAAGCGCTCTCAATAACTTTTATCTTTGATCAAAGCTCAGGACACACCGCTTATGCTGATGATGAATTAAATGCACACAGGATGAATGTAAGTGACGGTGGCAAGCAACCAAAGAGGCGAAACACATACTGGGATGGAGTGATGCAAGTGATGACTACAGCAAGTGGCCAACCAAAGGGCTTACGAACAGTCCTGGAAGAGCGTGGGTGGACATCACTGGCATGGTTAAAACTGAGATGATCATCAAAGTGCATGCATGATTTTAAGACCCTGAAAACTCGAGTGGAGGAGTTGGTTTCCAGTCACAAGCAAAGGTGTATTTTCCTTCCAAAATACTATATATTGTGAGTTCAACTCTTTTGGGGTCAGGCAAAATGGTTCACAAGTACTAGCTGTGATTAGGTCTGGTGAAAATCATTCAACCAGTCTTGGATTCAGTTAGTCTTGAGTTGATACAGAAGTATTATAGAAGAGCGAGGGAATATGATCGTGCGTATATACCATGAAGGAAAAACAGGTGTTGAAGTAGAATATACTGTGAAATTGCATCGTCGTGTTCCTGAAACAGAGCTATAGTATCAATATTTGACTTTACAAATGTTTAGTGAATGGATAGTAGAACATAGTAGAACATATTTAGAATTTTGTAACTCCAACATGACTCATTGCCTTAAAATTACTAATTTCAATATAACACCTTATCTCAAACTCTGCCTCCTTGTTTTTAGAATGAAAAGGGGTTAGCATAAAATTAACTTTACAAAAATATTTCATTTGGTGGGAAGTAATAGAATGGGAAGTAATAGAATCAGAATTAGAGAAATCATTCCAAGAAACAAAAGTAAAAGCAAAATATCAATATTCATGAGATGTTGCCATAGCAACACAAATTTAAGCCAACACAATTATCTAAGGCGCATTGTTCTTGTTTTCTATGAAAATGAAAGGCGCAGTAATTAGTAATTAGTAAGTAAAGTAGTAACAAAATGGAAGTTTATTACTTCTTGCGCTAGTAAACACAAGACTGAAAATTAGTCTTAACAAACTTATGGTTCTAGCGTAGCCTCCAATCTGAATTCAACCAGGAGACATGCAGATCACATAGACACGAGGAGAGCTTTGCTTTCTCTCTATATGCATAGAAGCGGTTCCAGGCTTTAGCGGGCATTTTTGGCTAGATGTACTCGAGGTAAAAATAAAATGAACAGCTGGATATGCTTGGTTGTTCGAATCAATTTCATTAGTCTCAATGAACTCTCAGTTGACATAACATTAAAATCACTTCTCAGTTGACATAACATTAAAATCACTTCTCAATAATCAACTTCAAATTATATTCACTCGGCGTTTCAACTAGATCTAGTCGAAACGTCGAGTGAATACAATTTGAAGTTGATTTAATATAATTATATTGAGAAGGTGATTTTAATTTAACTTTTTTCCCCTTTCCCCCCCTTTTTTCCCTTCCAAATACATGCTCAATAGCCACTGGCTAATGCAAAGAGCACACAATACACACAACACATGAAATACATTATGAATGTTATGAAATTGTTTGTATATATATATGTAATGTTTAAATAAGCTAAGAGAACGGGTCCTTAATATTGTTTGGAAGAGCATTCCACTTACGAATGACAAGGGAAAAAAGATACATTAAAAGACTGAGTACGAGGGGAAATGAAAATGAGGTTGAGGGGGTGGCATGATCTAATGTTGTAAGGTGGAGGAGGCTGATGTGCAGGCAGTGAGGTTGGAAAGTCAATGTAATTATGCAAAAGCTTAAAGAGAAGTATGAGTTTAGAGTCGAGACGACGAGAGGAGAGTGTAGGGAGTTTTAGATTAGAATGTAAGAGGGAATAGTCAGAGGACCAGTCTTTAGAACAAATTTTGCATGCAAAGAATTGTATTTTTTGGATAGACATGGAGAGGTGCGCAGATTGTGGGTCCCATAGAAAAGAACAGTATTCAAGGTGAGGTCTTATTAGAGAGGTGTATAGACGCAGAAGAGAAGAGGAGTCAGAGTGATGATAAAATTGTCGGTATAAGAGGCCTAAGAGACGACGAGACTTGCTACAAATGAAGGATATGTGTTTAGACCAGGATAGTGTTGAAGATAAGAGAACACCCAGATACTTGAACTCAGAGACTAAATCAAGAGAGAATCTTGGTTCATTGACCTTCAGCAATCATTATTTCCAATATCACTCACACACATTTCACACCTGTCAACATGGCTGTAAAGTTCATAATAATAATAATAATAATAATAAAGTAGGTAGAGTGAGGGCAAAGTTTTGAAGATAGGAGAAACTTTGTAAGTTATAAACATCCATTTCAATTTTGAAGAATTTAATGTAAGCAAGTTGGATGAGATCCAAGAGGAGACGGTATCAAGATTTTGTTGAAATAGGGAGAAATCAGAAAGGGAGTTAACAGGTTGGAAAAGTAGGATATCATCAGCATACAGAATAATCTTGCAGGAAGAAGACAGAGGGACTTTACATACTCCATTAATATAAATGATAAAGAGAAGGGGCCCAAGGATTGAACCTTGAGGGACACCAGAAGAAACTGGAAGAGGGGAGGTGTTAGTATTTGTTTTCTAATATGTGGGTGGAGTGAACAGGTTGTTGGCAATTAGTTACCAAGGAGCAGGGAAGTCTTGCTTTTGTGTGTGTGTGTGGATCGAAACCAATATAGAATACAAACCAAGGTGCTGTTAGACAGAATCATTTCATTATTAGCCTTGTTTATTGAGAAGCAATGAAAGTTAGGAAACGGTCGTCACTTTGAAAATTTGGAAAATTCTCTCTCCTTTGCCTGTCCGAGGATTGTGCCTTGCTTGAACGAGCACCTTGCTTGAACGAGTAAGTAACTGCTTCATGGCCACTAACTCTATTCATTGTATTTCTGGAAACAAGCGCAAGTAAACGCTGTTCTCTTTTAACTTCTGCTGGCGCACACTCACAGCTACGACTGTTCGAGCTGTTTCTCGGACTAGACTAAGAAAGGCCTAGTCTCTCGGGGCCGGTCTCGAAGGAGCAAGGCTCTTGAGGCGATCTAAGAAACAATTAGTGATGGCCATTCAAGCGTTCCTCTCAAACAGATTTCTGGCAAAAGTTTATTGGTATTGGCATCTTGTCTTTAGATGTTCACATGATCTGTGATGGGCCTGCTTCCTTCACTCAGTGAGTTCCAAGGGTTTCTGCCGCAGCACTTCTCCACAGTTTGCGTGGGTAATTGATGTGACGGGCACTCTTACGGAGCTTGGCCGAGGGGAGGTCATGTAGCTCACTGTGGTGTGGTGGTGGTGACTCATGAGAGTGGACAATTGCCCTTTCGGAAAAAACCCGTCCACCCATCCACCGTGTGGACTATACTCATGAGAAGACACCAGCAATGCCAACTATTCAGGATCCTCGCCTGTCATAAAGACGCATGGGGCAGTGAGAATGTTCGAGCGCACCACTCTGAAGAATTCCCTTCATTGTATGAAGGTAAGTATCTACTTGGGATATTGGGGGAGGGGGGGGGGGCACCCACACAATTTCAGTGCCACCTTAACCACACCCATTTTAATTGGTCTTCATGAGTTCGTCTTCATGAGTTCACACAGTAATCCTTGGGTCAGGGTTCATATGCACAGAAGCTGAAATTGCTGCTTTTGTATATCCCAAGTGCAGCCATGTTATACTGATTGAGTTGCCATACCTGGGCTACTTTTCTTTTGTAAAGATTCTCCAAGACACTTCATGAATATTTCATGTTGTTCTCATTTCTTCATGTGTGGATGTATTGAAGCGGGTTTGAAGCGGGTATAAAGACTGAAAATGCGTGGTTTTATTGTGTGTTTTTAGATTTAAAGTACCATATCTTTGCACACATTCATGCTATGGTCCTGATTTATATACTAAAATGTAGCCAGTGCAGTATGCTTTATGGTGGTAGTTTTTGTTTTGCCATACATGTTTATCTTTTGGAACCACAGGTTGAATGTGAAATGAAATCACATCTCGAACTCAACTACTTTCAAGCATCAAGTTTTGAGTTCCTATAGCAACTGTGATTGTACAAACACTACTAAGATATTTTTATAATTTTTAAAGTGGACTTCTGTTTATGTGAAGGGATCTAATACAAACACTAACAGAACCTTGCGGTTACGACTTTGGAGCCCCAGATTCTGCACACTTCACTGTATGAACTACATATAATTATAGCTCAAATGATAGCTCCCTCTGTGTGCTCTCTTTTGATATTAGTTGCATTATGTATAGCTATGCATGCAGGGAGGTACCTCAAATCTGAGTGGCAGTAGTTTGTGGTTCCTGATTGGCCATTGTTGGCTAGAGGAAGCCCTACTTGACAAAATGAGCATTTCATTAGGCGCTAATACTGTAGTGGTGACTAATTAGGCAAGCCTGGGTGATGAAAATTCAGTAATAATCTTGGAATTTCAGCTTGCCTAATTAGTCACTTATTAGCTCATAATGAGTGCACTAGTTTTGTAGGGTAGTGTTTCCTCTAGCCACAGATAACTGGATAGCCCTTTCCAATTAACTACTGCCAGTCCGACTTTGATATCTCCTTTAGCATTATGCAACTTTCTTTTCTTTTTTTTATATCAAAAGAGAGCACACTGAGATTTGAGCTACATATCAAGTTCATACAGTGAAGTGTGCAGAATCTACGGAGCTCCAAAGTCGTAACCACGAGGGTTTTTTAGTATCGCCTTCACATGAACATAAGGGTGACAGTTGCATTTTAGTAGAAAGAGTTACAAAAACTTGTGGTTACCACTTTATAGCTCCATAGATTCTGCAAACTTCATGATATGGACTTGATATATAGCTCAAAAGATAGGTCTCTCTGTGTGCTCTCTTTTTATACTAAAATATTTTTCATAGGTATAACTATAGCCAAGTTACTGGACTAAAGTGGAGGAACTTCAAAACCTGAATGCCTGATTTTGCCACATAAATATCCCTAGTGCTAGAGAGTTGAAATTAGCACCAGTGCCTAGAGGAAGCCCTACTCTATGCAATGAGTATTTTCATTAGGCGCTAAACTGAAGTATGTGGTCAAGCGTGTGGTTGAAAATGAATTTTATGGAATTTTAATGAAATTCATTTTCCAACCTAGCGCTTCACCACTTGACCACATATAGTTTTAGCAGCGCCTCATGAAACAAGTCAGTTGCATAGAGTAGGGCTTCCTCTAGCCACTGGTGCAGCAAAATCAGGCATTCAGGTTTTGAGGTTCCCTCCACTTTAGCTCCAGTAACTTGCCTATAGTTATACCTATGGAAAATATTTTAGTATCGAAAGACAGCACACAGAGAGACCTATCTTTTGAGCTATATATCAAGTCCATATCATGAAGTTTGCAGAATCTATGGAGCCATAAAGTGGTAACCACAAGTTTTTGTACCTCTTTCTACTAAAATGCAACTGTCACTCACCCCTAACATAAGTCCACTTATAAATAAATAAATCTTTGCACCAAGTTGTAGTGTTTGTATATCTCTATCAATCACAGATGTTACAGCCATTCAAGACTTGATGCTAGAAGGTAGTTGCTCAAGCTCAAGGGAGTAGAGATGAGATTTCACTTCACATTCCAACCTGCAGTTCCAAAAGATAAACATGTATATAGGGCAAAACAAAAACTACCATCAGAAAGCATACTGCACTGGCTACATTTAATCAGGACCATAGCATGAATGTGGACAAAGATATGGTACTTTAAATAAACCACAATAAAACTACGCCTTTTCAGTCTTGCTTATTTGAAATTTATGTGAGGATAAAATCACAAATGAGATGGTATGCTGATGATGAGCTACTGTGTGTGTGGGTGGGACCATGGGCATTGATCATAATTATAATTAGGATGAGCAGATGCTGTGGGTTGTTAATTATTGAAAAATTGAAATTGAAAATTGAAGTCAGACATTCAAGAAGCTTCCACTATTCTTCATGGCAACCCAACGATCACAAGTGAGTTCATAGGGGAAATTAGGCCCTGAATTGCTCTCATCAAGAGGTGGCTGGGAGTTCTGTTGGCTAACTGGTCTCTAAGGTCAGTCTTGACTTGACTCGAGATAGAGTGAAGATGTCTCTTTAACAGTGTACAGAAGACATAGGCAGTAGGAGGCCAATGGATGCCAACTTTGCCAGATTGGGAAACATTCCAATGTTTTGATCAGATGACTCATGAGCTGGTGAGTTATCATTTGTTTCAACTCACTATTAGCAGCAACTACACTATTGAAGACTTTGAGCTCACCTCTGGTTGATTCTGGATGCACTACGCCATGAGAACCATAGTGGGTGACAAGCTTGTCCAGCATGCCAGCACTGTGGAAGGGTTGAAGGGAGAGCTCTTGTGGAATTGAAAATTTCAAAATCCACAAAATGACTGAGGTCAGGAAACCTAGCAGTGATAGGCTAAGAAAGGGTACACAAGTACTTACAATGTACATCACGTTTAAAACTAGCTATCATGCTATCACTAAGTTGCTGCATGCCATACTCCTCCAGGTCTGGTAATTGGTTGGGGAGGCTCTGGAGGAATCCACCAGGAGTCTGGAGTAGAGCATCTACTGTAGCCTTTGTGCCCACTACTAATGGTTTGAAGTCAATATCTTGCCTCTGGAAAGCACAGGACAAGCCTGCTAGGGTGGAAGAACATCAGAAAACATGTACAAGGCTAACTACAGACTTGTACATCTTGACAAAGGGAGCAAGCCCAGCAGCTACAGCATCATTTCTCTCCTGAGCTTCCCTCTCCTGACTACCTATCATGGACTGAAAGCATTTGTGGAGGTGAGTAATAGCTCTATCGAGAGCCAATGGACATCTTTAGCCTGAGTCGAGGATCATTAAGTATATACATGTACATCCTGAATCTCCTTGCCCAGCAGTTCGAACTGGCGAGTACTTATAGTAGCAGTAAAACTGTGAATATCTCTCAACTTTTTAAGGTAAGAAATTTCAATTGCTGCCTGGCCACAAGCGAATGCAATCCAATGAGCAATGCAGTGGGTGGTTGGAAACCAGAAAAGGAACTTTATCCTTAAAGGAGTTTGGACACTCCACCTATCGTCACTGATACTCCATCACTTCCTAGACCACAAAAATGGTGCGACATTCTAGCTGCAGGTCAATGCAGAGCTTCATCATGGTGTCAGATATTGTGAAGGCCCTCCCATCATGCAACTCGAACATCTTCCCGGCCATAGACTACAAGCTCCTTTGTAATGGACACATCAGTGGCTTCATCTATGCATAGAGCAAAAAAGGAGATTCCTGTAGGTGTAGATTATAGGATCAGAGACACTTTCACCAAGACTCTGAACTAGCTCTTGCCATGCAGGGCTCTGATGTGTAGTGTGCATTAGCACTAAGTTGCAGATCTGACAAGTAAGAAGCTACAAGAGACTTGCCAAGCTCAAGAAGCAGTGCAAAGTTGCTATCTCTCTCTTAGCAAGGAAGTGCATGCACTTGAGAGCACCAAGAAATGCCTTGTGCTGAGCTGAAACAACCCTCTGGAATGCCATTGCTATCCCACCATCTCTCTCGGAGGAGCAAAGATCAGCTCGCAGTATTGTGTGACTCGCTCTGATCATGGTCTTGCAGGCCATCGGCACAATACGCACATCATTCCTCAGCCTTCATCTACTAATCCACGGAAAGTCAGTGTTTCATTCAGGGTTTAGTCCGATCTTCCTCAGCTTAGAAGATGAGGGACTCCCAGACCCTCCCCCAGAGTGAATCCACCCCGAGATAAGACGGTACAGTGAAGAACAGCGACCGACACGATGACTCCGTGTAGCAGGTGCAAACTAGCATAGCATTGTATTTCAATATTATTACAGCAAAATTTCATATAATTTTCAAATTTCAAAATGAACATTGATAGATACAAAACATGATATGAGTACTGGTTACTGCCCTACCCCCAAACCTGCTGTGATATGAGTACTGGTTACTGCCCCACCCCCCAAACCTGCTGTGATATGAGTACTGGTTACTGCACCATCCCCACCCCCCAAACCTGCTGTGATATGAGTACTGGTTACTGCCCCACCCCCCAAACCTGCTGTAGATATGAATACTGGTTACTGCCCTACCCCCCAAACCTGCTGTAGATATGAATACTGGTTACTGCCCCACCCCCCAAACCTGCTGTAGATATGAATACTGGTTACTGCCCCACCCCCCAAACCTGCTGTAGATATGAATACTGGTTACTGCCCTACCCCCCAAACCTGCTGTGATATGAATACTGGTTACTGCCCCACCCCCCAAACCTGCTGTGATATGAGTACTGGTTACTGCCCCACCCCCCAAACCTGCTGTAGATATGAATACTGGTTACTGCCCTACCCCCCAAACCTGCTGTGATATGAGTACTGGTTACTGCCCCACCCCCCCAAACCTGCTGCTGTAGATATGAATACTGGTTACTGCCCTACCCCCCAAACCTGCTGTGATACGAGTACTGGTTACTGCACCATCCCCACCCCCTGTGATATGAGTACTGGTTACTGCCCTACCCCCCAAACCTGCTGTGATATGAGTACTGGTTACTGCACCATCCCCCCAAACCTGCTGTGATATGAGTACTCACACTTCGCATGCTTCACTCAGCTCTGCCTTGTTAGAGTCATGGGAGGCAATTGATCCATGTTTCTTGTCCGATGGCGATCTTACTAGCTCTATGATTAAGTTTTCAGCAGAGTGAACACGCCACACCTTACCCATCCTCCACCTCTAACATGCAGGGAAAGTTTAACTTCCATTCTTGATCAATGCCAGCCTTCCTGGGCTTGTTTGAGTTCTGCTAGAAACACTATCATCTGGACTTGCACATTTCAGCAAGTCTTACTCGCGAGACACAAACTACTGTGGAGCTGGAGCTTGCTGCTAAATTTTATAAACCACACCCACAATATGTACAAATGAAATATTTGACAAAAATGAAGTTTGAACTGTAATAATACAATGGTAAGGTGTATCAGCTGATATCCCTTCAATTGTGAAGGGATATATGGACCAATACGCTTAGAATCGCTCTGGGAGAACACACACGCACGTGCACACACACACACACGCATAAACTTACACCTTCTCAATAATCAACTTGAAATTATACTCTCTTGATGTTTCAATTAGATGCTCTAGCCTTCATCAAGATGCCAGACTCATGTGAGCCTGCTATATACCAGTAGCTAGCTATCAACCACGTGCTACAAACCACACCCTGGCACGCACGTCCAGCATGTGAACCAGGTGTAGAAAACTAACAATTAAAAAAAATTAATTTCTTTTTAATAATGGCCGACGGTGTGGCTGTTCTTGGTGTGTCGCTGGCCTCGGTTGGTGGGTGTGGGGGCGAGCCTGGTTTGGTCGACAGCAATGCCGAGGAGAAAGAGTGCTTGGGAGTCAATCTTGGAATGGTCACTGTCGCTGTCCTGTATGCAACCATTGGATACTTGTCACTAGATTGGGGCTCTTCCGTGCTCACAGTCCTGTCAACGATCGCCGTCAGGGCTCTGGATCTCGTCCAGTGGCCCAGTCCCTGAGGCTCAAAGCCCAAGTACCCTCGACCACGTAGACCCATTTCGTCCGCCCAGTTTGTCATTGGTGAGGATTCTTAAAAGGTTACCTCGTGCATCTCGAGAGTGTGCTGCGTGGAAAGTGGTCACTGTTTTGCAGAAAGTAAGTGCTAATTTCAGCGACGTGGTCAGCATGGTCTAGGTTAATTTACTTTACTTTCCTTCTCGTTGCTTACAATTACCAAAAGAGAGGTTGTCAGCACAGAAGCTTGGCCACTCAAGTTAACTGGATTTTTTATGCTGAATCCACCTGCACTGTGGGGACTAGGAGAGGTGATTAACACAGAAGCTTGGCCACTCAAGTTAACTGGATTATTAATGCTGAATCCCCTGCACTGTAGGGACTAGGAGAGGTGGTCAGCACAGAAGCTTGGCCACTCAAGTTAACTGGATTATTAATGCTGAATCCCCTGCACTGTGGGGACTAGCAGCCCAATCTTTTGCAAATCCGTGAAATCACCGATGGATCTTTTGGCTAACGCAAATTGGAGGAGGGTTCCTATAAGGGTGCAGTGCCTATTGCTAGCTCAATAGACTCCCCAGCAGAATGTAATGATAATACTCTAGCTATCCTAAAGAAAACACATTCCATTCCTCAGTATCAATTTCACGTTCCAGATGTTCATTCAGAAGTTTTAGATGCTGCTATGAATATATTAGCGGAGGAGGTAGCCAGGGCCATCAAATCATTCCCTAATGGTTCCTCAGGAGGCCCAGATGGTCTTCACCCTCAGCACCTGAAGGACATGACCGTGCCAAGGGGTACACACTCAAAGTTTTATTTGCATTCACCAGCAACATTCTTCGCAGTGACACTCCTGAATTCATAATTCCTTTTTTTCTTTTGGTGCATCACTGATTGCTGTATCAAAACCAGGTGGAGGTATTAGACCCATTGCTGTGGGGTGTACCCTCCGCAGACTAGCTTCTACGTGTGCCATTAGCCGAGTGAAGGCATCTGTCAGTTCTGTAGCCCTCCTATAGCAGGAGTTGGTATGCCCAAGGGTGCTAGTCACACAGCTAGAATTTATGTGCAAAACCTAACCCCCCGATAGTGCACTTTTGAAATTGGACTTCAGAAATGCATTAATAGTCTACGCAGGATAAGATATCCCAAGCTGTCAGGGGGTTGGCTCCACAGCTATTACCTTCAGTAATCTCGGCATGTGGTTCCTCAACAAGCCTGTTCTTTGGAGATAGTGTGATAGAGTCAAAGGAGGGGGTACAACAAGGTGATCCCTTGGGCCCAGCATTATTTTGCCTCACTATTCACTCAGTACTAGAGTCAGAACCTTGCATCTTATCTGGACGGCATCACGATAGGTGCTAATTGGGTGAACATCGTGCATGACTTTCGGAGAGTGGAGCTTCTAGCTCAGGATGTTAGTTTTTCTTTGAACCACAGTAAGTACGAAGTGGTATGCCCAGATCATGCCACTCTGGGTTCCTTACTAGTGGATATTCCAGGTCTTTTGGTAGTGAGCCCAGAGTCATCCACCCTGTTGGGTTCACCGATTGGTGGAGCAGAAAGCAGTGATTCAATCCTTGGGAAGAAGATCGATTCATTGTGTGTTTTGGGAGAGAGACTTAGTTACCTTCTTGCTCATGATGCATTGAATGTCCTCCGCATTCCTTTTGCATCCCCAAACTTTTATTTATATTCCTTCTCTTCTCTTCTCTTCTCCATTACTAATTCATTTGACAGGCTGCAAAGAGGAATAGTGAGTGT
Source organism: Cladorhizidae sp. MBARI D1340-BT2 (assembly GCA_028752905.1). Classification (NCBI taxonomy): domain Eukaryota; kingdom Metazoa; phylum Porifera; class Demospongiae; order Poecilosclerida; family Cladorhizidae; species Cladorhizidae sp. MBARI D1340-BT2. Next base: position 33,609,912 of record JAQNBH010000015.1, read on the forward strand.
GATAGTGAAGTTGACCTTGGCAACTCTGCATGGACACAGGCATCACTTCCAGTGCATTTGGGTGGTCTTGGGATCAGAAGTGCAGCAGATGCCGCCTTCCTTGCATCAGCTGCTGCCTGCTCTGATCTTTATCCATCGGATCCTTCCGGAAAGGTTGTCGGGTGTGCAGTGTACCTTTCAGGATTATTTCCTTGATATGTGGAGTCAAAGTCATGATGCTTCACCTCCTGCAGGAAGCGAGCATTTTCAGCAGAGAGCTTGGGATACTGATCAGCTGTTAAGTTATGCTCATTCTGAAACTTCTCGAGCATGTTTGCTAGCTGCGTGTCACGAAAGAATCTGGTGCTTGGCTCAATGCCATCCGAGTGGCATCTCTAGGTTTTTAAGGATGGAGGGCAAGGTACTTAATGGGATTGAGGATATGTGCCCTCCTAGTTCAACCCCATTTGTGTTGCCATTGGGTGAACAGGTCGATGTTAAAGACACAAAAGGCCTGAGTTGCCATAGAAACCAGGGTCGCTATCCAAGGCATGCTTCTCTCTGAATGAGTTGGTCAAGAGAAGTTTGGACTCTGCAAAGATCCCATCTCGCCATCTTGACTCGAACCGAATGGAGTGGATGGCAAATGGCCTGATGACATCAGTTTGGTCCCATGGAAGGGTGGTCAATCACTAGTGTGGGATGTGACATGCCCAGACACATATGCACCATCCCATTTGGCTTTGGCTGGTGTTGAGTTTGGCAGTGAAGCTAAGCACCACAGGAGGACTAAGTATACATGCTAATACTAATTTAAGAATTAATTTATACATAATAATAATAATAATAATAATAATAATAATAATAATAATAATAATAATAATAATAATAATAATAATAATAATAATAATAATAATAATAATAATAATAATAATAATAATAATAATAATAATAATAATAATAAATAATAATAATAATAATAAAATAATAATATAGTAAGTAAAAATAAAAATAACAAATAAATAAATATATAAAGTTTAAAGATAAAAAAGCAAATAAAATAATAATAATCAATAAAATAATAGCATCAATATATATATATATATAATTATATTTAAATAATTTTTAAAAAATGAACTAACAAATAAATATTTATTTTTACAATGTTACACAACAACTACACAACAACAAAAACAACATAAAAATAATAATTAGAATTAACAAACATGTTTATAACTAATTAACAATATAGAATACATAACTAATAAATACATAATTGTATACATTAAAAAAACAACTAACGACAAGTTCAACTCCCAACTGACCCCCAAAACAGATGAGTCATTCCCCTGCTGGACTGCCGCCGAGAGACGCTGAAGGAGGTGAGCACAGGCATTCACCTCTCCAGTTCTTTGCCTTATCCTGAGGCTGAGCTCCTTCAGGAAAGCCATTGGTTGACCTGGCCCTAATGACCGCCAAAGACTCAATGGCCACGAGCTCAAAAAAGTGGCATGGATCCAGACCGGCATTCTTGGCCACTTTCTCCTCAGCCATAGCAGCCACAGCTCCAGCACTACTCACTGCCGCACCCAGATGATGTGATTGGGCCGACGTATCTGGACAGGTCACATCCCACACCAGTTGCTTGCCAATTCCCCATGGAACCATGGTGACCCCATCAGGCCTTTTCCCGTCAGAGCGAAAGAGACCCGACGGTTTCAGCCTGGAGAGGGCACCTGCAGATTACAATGCTCGGAAGAGGATGTCGCTTATGGTGATATGACAGTAGAAATATCCTTCACTTCTCTTGCAGCTAAGGACCATGCGTGGGGCAAGACGATCCACTTTAGCTCCACATTGCTGGCAGTTATGAGGACAACACAAAGCGGAGACCCACGGCAACCCTGGTATCGTCATCCATCCTCAAACCCCTGGACGAAATGGCGAGAGCATGCCATGCACCGGATTCTATCCTGAAACAGCCAAAAGCCGGCTCAAGCCAAGTCGTCAGGTGCATTGTGCAACAAAGATTCCACAGACTTTGATACCATCACGCAGCTCAGGACTACTGGAAGCACGCCGCATGACCAGATGGTGGGGAGTTGCCGTGATCCATAGACAGAAAAGGCATCACAAAAGGGGCAGGGAGTGAAAGCAAGTGAGGTGAGGATGGCTTGGACCAGGTCATGAGTGGTAGCAGCTGAGGCCAAGAAGGCAGAGGGAGCAAGCTGCACTGCACTCCTGATTCCAAGACTCCCTATCGCAACAGGGAAAGGATTTGCAAATATGGACGGACATCCTCAGAGAAATTAATGTTAGTAATGCTGACTTAGACTCTTGTCATAATCTATCCGAGCAGGAGAGGGAAAACATGGAGAAGTCCTGAGGGTGTACAGCAGCTTAGGGATAGAAAATGAATTATGCAGCAGGTTAAGGCATCCCGAGCAGAACCAACCTGATCCTGACCGCCATGTTTTATTTATTGCTATTATTATTATATATTATTAATGTTCAGGGTTTCACTTAGAAAATTGTCCAAGGGGGGGCAACTGGAGGAATCTGGATATTAAGGGGGGGGGGGGGGGGGGGCCATGATGGTTAAAGATTGTGACAAAGTTTCTAATGAATTTTAATAATACAATTTCCAAGGGGGGGGAGCAAAAAGGTTCCAAGGGGGGGAGCCACGCCCCCTAAATGAAACCTGATGTTTAATTTTTTATTTTCAAACTTTCTAGATTTGTTAAATGTAATTTATTATTATGTATAATATACTATTTTTATTTTATTTATTAGGATCTCGTGCTGGGCGTGTGTGCCTGGGTGTGGTTTGTAACACATGGTGAATTGCTATCTACCGGCATATAGCAGGCTCACGCGAGTCTTAATCTCTGATGAGGGCTAGAGCATCTAGTCGAAACGTCGAGTGAATAAAATTTGAAGTTGATTATTGAGAATGTGACAAGGTGATTTTAATGTTATCATGTCAACTGAGAGTTCATTGAGAATAACAATTTATATTAAAAAGCAACTACTTAATTAGCAATAATATCCACAGTGTTAAGTTACGAGTGTCCCGCTGCTCAAGGAGGGGGGGAGGGGAGGGGACCAAAGATCATTCCTTAGCTCACCATACAACAGTTCCTTTCTCCTCTGCCACCACTTCCCTACCCAATACATAACACACTCGCCCACCTCCTCCATCACTGCATCACTTACTCCCTCCACATCTTTCCCCAAAAGCAATGCCACCTTTCCATCCTTACTCACTCTTCTATATTCATCCAGCCACTGTCCTGCCCCTACAATTCTGCGCACCTCATCCATCAGTACCAGCCGATCCCTCTCAAATTCCCCGCATATCACCAAGAAATGTTCCACATCCTCCCCTGCTCCACTATCACACATTATACACCTCTCATCCCTAACTATCCCACATCTCTTCTTATCCTCTAACAACCCAGCTGATGCAGTCCTAAGTCTAAATTGCAACCGCACACCTTCCTGACCATGCATGGACCTCACATACCTCTCCACCCCTGCACCATTCTTTGCCGATTGATAAAACTTCAGCGTACTCTTGCCGTTTACTTCCTCCCCCCAATCCTTCTCTTTCTCACCTTCACTTTCCCCTTCCACTTGCGCACTGACCCAACCTCGTTGTTTAGCTCGTATTTTCTCCTCAAGATCTCACATTCTTCCCACCATCCAATTCCTCCATCCTCTCTTAGTTTATTTACAGCAACTTTTACCAATCTGCTCTGTTCCAACACCTCTAATCTCTTATCGAACAAAACCTTCATCTCTTCCCTCCTCTCCTCCAGCTTCCTCCACCCCATAACTCCCTGTATCTCCACTCCTGCTACTGTATTACTTGCCCCCAACAATCTCCTACTCACTCTCATCTGTGCTGACTCCAACTTCTTGCAAGCATTATCTCCTGTCCACCACACTTCGGCTCCATACTCCAAACTAGGTCCCATTAGAAAGGTCCCATTAGAAGCCCCCCCACCATTCTTCCTCAGTCTACTTCCACCTGCCCATTTACTCCACTCATCCATGTCACCTTTCCAACCCACTCTTCTGCCTTCTTTGCCATGTTCTCTAGCTGAACATTACCCCTTAGCTTCCTATCAAACCATACTCCCAAGTACTTGAATTCTTTGACCTCTTCCAATATCTCCTCACCAATCCTCCAATTCACTTCTGCTTCCTTCTTCCCTACTTACCATGACCTTGCTCTTCTTGCTATTAAACTTCATCTTCCACCTTAATTAAGGGGGGGGGGGGGGGGAATACACCTCGACAATACCAATCATAACTTCCACCCACTACCCTCTATCAACATAAAATGTAGCTTAGAAGATAAGCTATTTAATGATGTATTTATCTTTTGTCAAGGAATGAAGAAGAATAGCATCGTGTTAGAATTTCCACATATTTCCTCAAATTTCTCCCACCCAAACTCCATAATTTATATATCACCAGAATGCTTATTGTCTGCTCTTTAACTTAAGCTAATCTATTTTCACTGTTATGAGAATGTGTTGGGTATAGACCAGCATATCTGCATGTGGTTTGCATGGGATTTCCCCCCCCCTCTCCTGTGGTGCATTATAAGAGTTTAGGTGAAACTACTACATGTACTCTTACCATAAACCACCTAACGCCACTTAGCATTATTAATGGCTTTTAATTTAATTCGAGGACAGGGCAAAAGTTTGATTGCCTGGCTGACACATAAAAAATATCTATGACAAAAGTTAAATACATCGTTAATAAATACATCATTAAATAGCTTATCTTCTAAGCTACATTTTGGTACAAAAATGATGTTGATAGAGGGTAGTGGGTGGAAGTTATGATTGGTATTGTCGAGGTGTATTTTTTTGACATTATTCCCACCTTAACACATACACCTGTACCATATCCAACATAGATTGCAGTTCCACCCCTGAGTCAGCCAGAAGTTGATTATTGAGAAGGTTATTGTAGCTTATTATGTCAGCTAAGAGTTCATTGAGTGTTTATAAACTTGTAATTTTATGGACTGTTTTGTATATTTCAGAAAGATGGTGACCCATGACAACACTGGCCTAATGGGAAAGAGTACACCATCAAGCACGAGTGCGCAGGACATGTCCAGCAGTGTCTCTCCATTCACATATCACACTAGTTAGAGTCCCCAAAGACTGGATTGACAGGATTGACCTAAAAAGAAAAATAGAAGCTCTTGCCGAGACATGCGTAAAAGCAACATCAGGTCTTGTCACTTCATTCCATCTTTTTGTTTTGCTGTGAAGATAACTGCATCATTTTTTTAATTTTATCTCAAACTTTATATGACATCTCAAAGGCCCTTCAAAACTCTAAAAGTTTAAAATACGCCCTTGTATGGTTATATGCAAGCACTGGAAACATGCCCTTGTATGGTTATATGCAAGCACTGGAAACATGCCCTTGTATGGTTATATGCAAGCACTGGAAACACGCCCTTGTATGGTTTTATGCAAGCACTGGAAACAAGCCGATTTACAACTACAAAAATGTTGATATCTTCCGGCAAAATTTTTATAAAATGAACTCCACTTTGTCATCACAAAATGAGTTTTATTGCGGAGAGCTGTTAACAATGTTAACAAGTAATCGCCCACAAAAGGTTGAAGTTCATGAATGTTGTATGGTCGGCAGCAAGCAAAATGTAGCAATCCCACTATTTTGCATACCCCTGACCCAAAACTGCACATACCCCCCCCCCCCCCCCCCTCATGTAGTAAGCACAGAGAGAGAGCTATCTTTCGACATACATGTACTAATTTCATGCATGGGGTTTATGGGGTTTACGATAAGAAGGTTATGGCACCCATTAAAAAAAAATTTTAAAATTATTTTAAAAAAAGCTACTTTTGACCACAAGTTCTCCCTTTTGACCAGCTTATTGGTCTAGCTTATTGGTCTAGCTAACCAGGCTCTCTAACATGGTTGCATGCACATGTTAGAGTCCACCCAATAAGTGCATCTGAGACTAATAATGGCTGGCTAGCATTGCTAAGGGCATTATTACATCATGTATATTCAGCCACACCTACTTACCACGCCCCACAGGAAACTCCTTAGCAGTGCACACATACTACAGCTCACAAAATATTTGAGGAGTAATGGAGAGTGGAATTCGGAGTGGTGTTGGTGCTGAGCTTACCTGTGATCTTATTGCTAGAGAACTCTTTGCAAGGCCACTTGGATGTCTCCATGGGAAGATGTTTATGGAGCAAGGTTCAAAGTTTCTTTGCAATAGCATAGCATTACAAACAAATTACAGTAAATAAACACAGATATATATATATATATACACACATATATACATATATGTGTATAATATATATATACACACATATACATATATATGTATAATATATATATATTATATATATATATATATATGACAAGTGAAGAACTGAAAGAGATTTAGTTCATAATGGAAGTTTTTCATCCAGGTGAAAGAGTTCACTCCTTCCTTCCTCTAAAGTGGAGGCTTATAGTCAGGGGTCAGTGTGTGTGGAGCAGAGGTGCACAAAATATGACATTTGTGTTGGGATCACACAGGTTGCTTAGGTGATCCCCTGGGATCATACAGGTTGCTTAGATGATCCCCGAAGACTGGTCTGGTGACACATCTGAAAATCTAAAGCCATACGGCAACAACTAGTAGAAGATGAAGTGGCATACTTTAGCAATAGAAGAGAATTTGCTTCTGGCAAAGTACATCCCCTGCATGTCTGAATCAGTTAATCTGTTTATGGAAAGACTCGGTGATTGATCTTACACAATTGGGATTCAATAAGCGTTTATCAATGGAAGACGCGATGTGTATTTCATGTTCAAGCCACCGAATCTGCTGTACCAAAACTGATGTTTAAATATCTTCAGCAGTCAGAGGGTTCTCAATATACAAGCACTCTGTTTTATGGCAATCAGTTAAGTGCTATATATAAGGGAGAAGGTTAATTGTTGTTTTTAAATTAATACTCGTGCTACAATTGATAACCAATAAAGGCCAATGAGAGGAGTTATATCGTCAGCATGAGGATTTGAAACTCTCAATATGTGCCTCCCAATTTCAGATCGAAATTTTCAAGCTTGATCAGAAGTGGTGTTGTTAGTGTCTAAGTCTCACAGCCAAAAGTCTTGAAAAGAGCATCATTGAAAGGGATGCGTATAATACGCTTCATGTAGTAGAGCTCAGGTACTGGTTGAAGTGCAGAGTAACTAGGAAGAAGCAGGATCTTGTGATAAATGAGCAGGCCCATTCCATGAAATACACTAGGGGCTCATTCCTGTTCAGTAATGCTCCAGAAACATTTCTCTCTCCCCCCCCCCCCCCCCCCCCCCCCCCACACACACACACAGACCAAACCAGTTAACTGTTACCGTGCAATGAAGTCAGAGAAGAACTAGCAGCAAGCTTACCGTCAGCACTAACACCACTTCGACTTCTACTCTCCATTAGTCATTGCACAAACATGAAAGATTGTAGCAAATTCAGCGGTTAAAAGTCAAATTATATATATACATACACGGCTAAACTCACTTTGGCAGCTCTTTTAGTATTAGTATACCATAAATGGTGTCTCAGCCAATTTTGATTCCACCAAAAACACTTCAAACGTACCTTGGGCATAGATGGTATTGAGTCAATGTTCTTAAACATTGTGCATTAACCCTAAGCAAACACTTACAGCATCTCTTCAAGTAAGTTTATCTCGACATCTGAATCCACATCATTTCTCCAAGACACAAGTCTGGTGATCATCCAATTATAGACCTGTATCTCTTGAGTTCAAAAGCAAAAATGCTCGAACATATTATGTACGACAAGACGATGGATACCTTGTCCAAGATGATACCTTGATCCTGCCTGGTCCAAGATGGATACCTTGATCCTGCCTGGTCCAAGATGATACCTTGATCCTGCCTGGTCCAAGATGGATACCTTGATCCTGCCTGGTCCAAGATGTTACCTTGATCCTGCCTGGTCCAAGATGGATTCCTTGATCCTGCCAGGTCCAAGATGATACCTTGATCCTGCCTGGTCCAAGATGGATTCCTTGATCCTGCCTGGTCCAAGATGATACCTTGATCCTGCCTGGTCCAAGATGGATTCCTTGATCCTGCCTGGTCCAAGATGATACCTTGATCCTGCCTGGTCCAAGATGGATTCCTTGATCCTGCCTGGTCCAAGATGATACCTTGATCCTGCCTAGTCCAAGATGGATTCCTTGATCCTGCCTGGTCCAAGATGGATTCCTTGATCCTGCCTGGTCCAAGATGATACCTTGATCCTGCCTAGTCCAAGATGGATTCCTTGATCCTGCCTGGTCCAAGATGGATTCCTTGATCCTGCCTGGTCCAAGATGGATACCTTGATCCTGCCTAGTCCAAGGCATAGCATAGACTTTTAAGGAAGTTTGAATACAGAAATTGCTATCATTCTACAAAATCTAGACAAATTTACTACCAAAGGGTCAGTCAGATGTTTGATCGAGTGCAGCATAAAGAGCTGTTATTGGTGTATCTGGGTCCTTGTGGCTATGGTTACAGGCACACCTGACAGGGAGGTAACGATGCGTATCTCCACAAGTCGCTCTGAGTTGGCCAGTTGTCTCGGGCATTCCCCAAGGTAGTATTCTAGGGTCCTCTTTTGTTCCTGGTGTACACCAATGACCTAGCATCACCTTCCTTCTTCTCGTCTATATACTATGCCTTAGGATTTCTCGACTATGGAGCTCGATTCCTCCGATAGATCTGAATCAACCAGTCGACACATTGAGGAAGAACTTGTTACCCATCTTCGCATTGAATCCGCCAACCTTTGAACTTCCAACTTCCTTTGCCCATGAAGGCTGCAATAGGTATCGCAACAAATGAACACAATCGAACACAATTCAGACATAAAGTTCAAACTTACTAATGTGCCTGCTGTGTCTACGTGCCTCATCACACTATTTTAATGCTTACCAGTTGCTGGTTATTACAGTTACCCCTGAACTATAGTTTCATTATTAATGTTTGTCACGTGAAGCAGCAAAAATAAATATTTTGCGAATGTAAGCAAAGACCCTCCCAAAAACTGTGAATTTTTCATCTTCGAGATCTTGTATCTATTGGCCCTTTATTGGTTTGACCCTTATTTTAAAATGGCAGCCAATGCATCTATCTTCTTCACACATAACTTGCATACCAGAAGACTCCAAACTACCATGACAAATCAGGTTCTTAAGGAGGCCATTTTGTGACTCATGAAGAGAAAAAATATGTTGATAACTCCATCCTGCTTGTTTGATTTTGGTGCCAAAATGTAGCTCAGAGGATAGGCTGACTGTTGAATACCCTTATACCTGGTATAGCCTTCTTTTTATTTTGGACAGGAATGTTGAAAGCACTCACTTCCACCCTTATGAAAATATTTATCCAGTCTGGCTGCTGTTCAGTAGCCCTAATTTAAACAGTGATACGCTTACTTTTAAAGAAACCCCTTCAGTTATTTTTTGAAAATTATAATCCAAAATTATGATCTTGCATAATATTACCATCACAAATAGATATCATCACAACATGCATGTATACACACACCAATAACTCTGCAATGCATTGATATAACTGATAAGGTAAAATAAGATGATAATATTATTTAATGAGCTTTTCATGATATGCAAATGTACAAATGAAGTAGTTTACGAGAAAAACTTGAAATTATGAGGAAGAGACAATCTCAAGAGACAATCTCAAGATGCTCAGAATGTGAGTATATAGCAAAACACAAACATTAACAACTCTACCACGCAGTTTCTGACCCCCAATATATACTTATAAATATCCAGTACCATAGGTCTATAGGTTTTTCTGTGACACTAATAGGCTTGCTCCTTGTCAGCCGCTTCTCTGTATATACTCCTCACCCTCTTTACCATATCCTCTGCCTTGGGCTCACTCTTGGCAAGCAGCTTTTTGTCATCATCAGCAAAAAAAATAATAACTCTTCCCACATGGCAATGTTTGGTAAATACCCTCAACAGAAACACAACCAGATTCGTTCAACCCCTTTAATATGGATCCAGCCTGGCAGTTGGGCTCATCATATATACCACTCTTCAATTTCACCATATATACCTCATAGAACAAAAGCCAACAATGCTTACAAAGTACATCACGATCAAGGACTTGACCCATCTTCCAAGCCATCACTATAGCCAAAAAGGGAAGAGTGCCCACATTTCTGCCAAGTCCCATTAAAGATTACAATGACACCAATTACTTCATCCAAGGACCCGTGTATGATACACTAGCAAGGCACCCAAAAGAATGTATACTAACAATCTTATTCATTCACAAGCAAGCACAAGACAACTGCATCATATAGCTAGTTACTGGAAAGGGCAACTCCTCCAAAGGGAGGCCTAGCCTTAAACCTAACACACACATGATATAATAACAATAATGCCACAACAGGCTAAGATTACGCACAGTTATATACTACAGCAAGTCTCTGTCGATGGTTTGCTGTTGCTCTTGGAAGTTTTCTTGTAGTACTTCTTGGGAGGCTTTTTGGCAGATACACTAGAGACCCCCAAACGACAACTCAAACGCCGCTTACCCAAGGCATTATCACCGGTTGGTAAAGGGAAGACAACTCAATAAGCTGCATTTCATCAATCGTGCAGCACAAAATTTTGGAATAAATCTTTCAATTGCATTGTAGGTTGAATTGTAGGTTGAAATACATACTCGTTTATAGATTTATCTATCATTCGAGCAACTTTAAAAAATCATAAATTTTTTACCCCCTCAACCAAAATTATTTTAGTAGCTGAAGGGTCCTATAAATGTTTAAAACCTGCATTAGTCATTTTTTATTCAAGCAGCCTCCTACAAGAAGTTGCCCAGGACAACTACTTCATAGATGTTCTTCTTTACTATGTTTATTATTGAGTACACACACACACACACACATGCACGCACACACACACACAACACACATGCCTATGTATTTATATATTCACACACACATATATACATGTAGTTTATATACATGTAGTTAACTGGAGTTTTGAAGGTATATATATATATAGCCGGGGAGAATCTAGGATTTAGGGGAGGGGGTGTTCCAGTATATATAAAATAATGGTGCAATAGGAGGTATTATACCAGAACTGACCAACAAGTGCACTTGAATTTCCTCTTTTCCCACACAAGGATTTGGAGCATGTTGTCATGTCAACTGCCAATGTCGAGGAAACTTGAGCTCACCATTTGCATTGCGCATACATAATATATATATATATTATAATTGTGGTATATATATATTCCCTTCTTATTATTATTTGTTGTGTTTCAATTTTTTCTTCTTTTTTCTTTTTCTTCTTTTTTCTTGATAATAAATATTAATTAAAAGTTAGTTCAAAAATGCCAAAATAAGAACTAATTAACAAGCAAATAAATAAATACAAATAACTAAAAAGCTAACGACAAATTCAACTCCCGACCAACCCCAAAACAGACGAGGCATCCCCCCGGTGAACAGCCACTGAGAGATGCTGAAGGTGAGCACGGGCATTCACCTCTCCAGTTCTTTGCCTTATCTGAGGCTGAGCTCCTTCAGGAAAGCTATCAACCTGTTCCAGATGCCTGCCTCCCCATGACTTGTGGCCACGGGTACAAAAAAGTGGCAAGGATCTAGACTGCCACTTTCTTCTCCTCAGCCATAGCAGCCACAGCTCCAGTACTACTCACTGCCTCACCCTCACTCTTCCAAGTGGGAGGAGCAACCATGGTAAACCCCACCCACACACTGAAGCTGTTCTGCATATACAAAATTAAAATTGTATAATGCGCTTATATGCAGTTAGCTGAATGGTTCTGTGGATTGGATGATCTACAACTTGTGTGAGCAACAATGTCAGAGAAGCGCAGCCTCAGGTAAGCTTCTACACAGCTTATATATACTACCTACAGCTACTCACTACTACTAGAAATGTTACACTTGTTATCTACAAATTAACTTAACACATTAACCCTGCATGCATGAAAATTTAGTCTGCTGACTAACGAGCACAAGGCAAGTTCTTCCTTGAAATACCAGAGAAACCCACATCAACATTTCAAATTCCTTAAAATGGCACATGGCCGGTGTTTTGCAATTTCAAACATAACTGGTTGCTAGACCTTGTCGAGCTGAGTAACGAATGCTTGATAATTTCATCACCTCGTAGTGCTGCTGCTCTGTCGTCTAGCTAAGTAATGATATCTTCAACACCTCGCTAGACCTTACTAGACCTTGTCGAGTTAAGTAATGAATTCTTGATAATATAATCTTCATCACCTCGTAGTACTAGATCTTGTCTGGCTAGGCAATGAAATCTTCAACACCTCCTAGTGCTTACTGACCTTGTCGAGCTAAGTAACAGAACGTTTGATAATATCTTCCCTGCAGTTTCCTTCTCCATATCTTGTGAGTAGCACTCAAGAGTTGGCTGACATCTTCGAGTGATGCCAACTTCAACCTCACAGTTGACAGTCATAATAACATTACAATAACCTTCACTTCAAATTGTATTTTCTCGGTGTTTCGACTAGATACTCTAGCCTTCATCAGGAATAACGAGAACGAAGATGATTATTGAGAAGGTTATTGTAACCTCACAATTTATTTTAATTTTATAGCTGGTGTTTTCTGAATGCTAAAGTTGGTCTTTCCTTAACAGTATTCACTGTTCAACTGAACTATGATAGATGAATGAATATCAGCCTAATTTATGCAAAGGCAGATGCAGCATTATGGCCGGCTTTTATCCCCCAAAATACAAGCTTTGCTACACACACGTGTTAGGGAACCATCTGATCCTCTACAAGAGTGTTACCACCCAACACTTTCAGGTGGCATGAGAACTGGTGGAAAGCTAGACTCATCATGCCTTATCAATGACACGCACACTTCAAGCACACACTCATCACATCACACATGTAGTTCTATTCATTTTGATTAATCACACTTGTATTATGGTCAATATTGGAGGAAGGCCAGGCTATTTAAGGCCAGCCTATTTAAGGCCAGCCTCACTCTGGATAACATTCTGTCCTAGTTGATTCTTGTCACTTGTGTTGCCTATAAACTATTCTCTAGTCTCGTTAGTTGTGGACGTAAGTGGAGCATAGTGAGAGGGTCCATCCCCAGCCTGGCAGTTAGGGGGCACCCTAACAACATGGCAAAAACATTGCCTTGACATTGTTTTGAGTTTGTGAAACAACTTAGCAAAAAATGACCTGCCATGCTTAACCAAATTAAGGAGGAAATTGGGAGTATTTCTCCTTCTATTTGAGCCATGTGTGGCACTAGATGGACAGGTAGAGCTGAAGCCATTGCAAGTATTATTGCCAACTATAATCATCTTATGTAATTGTGGGAGGAACCCCCCAAAATACTTCAGACGCAGAAATGAAAGTTAGAATTCAAGGCATATTCAAGTCAGATGGTGCCATTCAAATTGTAGTTTTATTTCTGACTGTCAGAAATTAATCTTCGACATACGGACACTCTCAGCCAGACTCTACAGAACCCAAGTTGACTGATATAGAAGCACAGGAGATTGCGATGCTTTCTATGATGACGCTTCAATCTTTGCAATCAGACTCTAATTTCAATTAATTTTAAGAAAAGGTTGAGAAGAGTCGAGTTCTGTTTGATGTAGAAGAACCCACACTGCCAAGAAAGTGCACAAGATCATCAAACAAGGTGATGTCTGAGTTACCTTCCAGGAATGCATGGATAATCAATTGGCACTACGAACAGGTTCAAACGCCCGTGGTTTCACAAGATTTAACAGCTTCCCTTTAATGCAAGTTCTGACATTGATTACATGAATGAGTTGAATACTGTATTGCGACAATCTCAGCAGATATGATCTGGAGATACAATTGAAAACTGTAAGATCTCTTTATGTTGTAAATGCAGAAAGTGATGAACCTTTTCTCTCTTAAAAAGTTTTTCGGAGTCTTAAAATCATCCGAAACAGCACTAATTGGTGCAGTTGACAAAGCCTTTCATCTGTTTCTAATCATCCCCGCTACAGACGCACATCTGAGTGGTCCTTCAGTGAGCTTTGAAGAACCAAAACCTATATATTTTAAGAGCACTATTTCCAGACATATTCTAACCACCTTATGATTCTTCGCCATCATATCTATTGATGCAGGGGTATCTCGCAACACTATCTTTGCTAAATTTTATAATTATCTCTTAAATATATGTATACTGGCCTCGCGGCTGCCTCATTGTTACCTCACTGTGTGCCAGCCCTTCCAAGGAAGCCTTCATTTATTAATTATCTTAAAAATAAAATTAAAAAAATTAAAATTAAATAAAAAGTAATATAATATTTTTATAATAATAACAATAATAACAATAACAATAACAACAACAATAACAATAACAACAATAACAATAACAACAATAAAATAAAATGTTTGATATTAAAACGTCAACAAAGAATAATAAATAGAATAATTAAGGTGGTCGTGGCTTCAAGTTCAAGCTCTGACAGTTGCCCCCAGCAGCCAGGCAAGTCCATTCTACACTCTTGATTGAACAGCTCATTCACTTTGGTGCCAGGTTGATGTACAATATCGGCATCTTAGTTCCATGAGCAAGAATATGCTTCTTTGCTACTCCATCTCTCCCATGGCTCTGTTTCCTATTTATAATGCAAGAGCTATAGTTGAACACTTCAACAGGTTTTTCAACTCAACCTTCAGTAGAAGTAAATATTCTTTAATACCTTACCCTTTTCATCTCAGCTTAGTAAAATATAAACACAAGTGAGGTGTTGGCAGAGTTGGAGCAAACCACAGCGCTGTGATTTCATTGGTTGCTCAAATTTTGTGCTACATCAGTAACCCCTCTGTTTTCTTTGTATCTTCAAACTTGTTGTTTACCATGCGAGTGCAAGATTCATAAACTCAATCCTCTCCATAAAAGGTGACAAACATTATGTAAATTGCAGGCACAATTATCTGTAGCAAGATATTCATTAGCCCTCTTATTTCTGTTCAACTCTTTTCATTTGTCAATTACTTACCAGCTTTCATCACATTGTAGATGCATTGGAGAATAAATCTAGTGCTCATGTAGCTTACCTTGACTTTAAAAAAAAGAATTCTGTTTAAGCTATGGCTATATAGCAGGCCGGCAAGGGATGGAGAGGGGGGGCTTGAGGGGTCCAAATTCAAATTTACACTATATATCAACCAGCTGATGGTGTTAGGATTATTCTGAAATTGCCACAGCTTCCCTGCACCCACTCAATATCCAAATGTATATTTATCTTTCTTAAGTCGGCTTCACAATATGCCTCTCACACTAGCAGCACATCAGTTTTGTGAAGCTGTAAACATAAGTCACATTGTTGCATCACTTGTTGAATAAGTAAGTAGATTTCTATTCTATTTGCAGTCGCGATGCATCAGTCGACATGTGCTGGTGTCCTTTATTTGTGTCTCAGTGAAATAAATGTTTCTCCAAGGAAGAGAAGACTGTTGAAAAGTTGATAGAGGCAGTGAGGAACTTTCTTAGTATATAATTAATGGGTGGAGTTTCATTCTTGGAGTTGAGAGGCAATAGCTTGAAGCGATGCGATGATCTTATGACGTATCGTACCATCCTACGATACACTAGCTTGCCTTCATGCTGTGCCATGCCTCTAGTGAATAAGATGGTGTTGACTTATGAAACAAAGTGTCATATTTCTGTCTTATCAGTCTCATGTGACTGAATAAACCACTGGCAGCATTCTGTCTGTATGCAGGCAGTCATGTCAAAAAGGTACATTTGAAAGGGAAAACATCATCCATCATTGAAGCTTCACCCCCTCCCCCCATGGAGGCTTGTGTGTACAAAGAAACATCATTAATCCTGTATACTCTGTATACTTGTGCAAGTAACCACCTCCTATTTGTGCAAGGAACCACCATTAACCCTATATACTGTGCAAGGAACCATCATTAATTCTATATATATACTTCACTTGTGCAAGGAACCATTATATATTGACAAGGAACCTTCAATAATTCTATATACTTGTGCATTAACCTTCAATAATTCTATATATTTGTGCAAGGAACCTCATTAACCTTCTATATATTTGTGCAAGGTTAATTTTAGCACAAATTTTTCTTCATTATAATTCCATCTGCAAGAAAGTTTACAGAACACTACCACATGGATACACAGAAATATTACATTATCTGCTTCATTAACCTTACGAAAATATCTTTGTCTAACTCACCTTACCTACTGTTCCCAGCTTTGGAGTCTTTCCAGAGCTATAGCATACCAGTGGTGAACAAGCATCACAATAGAGTTATCCTTCTGGTAGGTTTGATTTTCATGCATCTACTTTGCTCAACTTCTAGATTTTAGTTCTTCTCAAGAGCTCTGTAGACATTATATCTAGTCTGCCTTGGATTACATCTATTGTGATGCTGCTTGTTCACCTTCCACTGGTATGCTATTTATATAGCTCCCCAAATGTTGGTGTCCTTGCAGCTCACTAACTCAGCATATAGAACTAGCATTTATTTGTCACTGCTTTTAGCATCGATTTCTGGTGATTTTAATGCAATGTTGATTAGCTGTGGCTTAAATCTGGAGTTCTGCAGGCCAGAGGTTCTCACCTTACTCATGTCAGACCGAGTATGTGGATTTAGGTATCTTTGCTTTGGAAGATACTCAAACTATACGTCGCTGTTATCTGCACTCTCCCATTCTGGGAAGACAGCTAGAATTCCTTGGGGAACAAATAGTAATTTTTTTACAGACTCTATTGGATTGACCTGTGGAAAGAAGGAAAGCAAGCAACAGTGTTCCATGTTGACCACAACCAGTTAGATGACCCTTTACCATGTATACTAATCTTTATGCAGTGTTTGTATATGATTTTGAATGGTTGTGCTCTACACGGGTTCACATTCAATACAATAGAGTTGTTAGTTTTGAATTTAAAACATTTTGGTTCTTTTGTTTCAAGAGTTAAAAAAAAAATTGTTCATTTTGCACTGGAAGACTATGTACCAAGTCAGAGTTCTAGAAAGTCCAAATTAGAGCTGTGGACATGACAGATGTTGGCATGTGCCATGTCTTGTTGCTGTTGTTGGCTAGACCCATGCACCCATGTTGTCCACTACAAAAATCCTATATCTTGTCGCCTTGTTAACTGTGCCCATGTATAGTCAGCTACAGCCTCTTTCAATGGCTTGGTGTGTATACATAGCACAGGAGAGCTTCATCAACCAAACAGAGAAGTTGTGGTAGGGGGATCAGCTACAACCTCCTTCGGACTTAGTAACGCTTTCCCAGGAGTGTTCACAAACCAAACAGCAGAACTAAGTACGGGTCATTCTTTTACACCACATGCTAAATGCTGGTTATAAAACAGCACTTGAGCTATCTTGATTCAACCACTTCTTTCCCATACATACCCACACCTTTTGACTGCAATAAAACAAAACAGATTAGTCGCTGGAACATTCTGAGTTTTCTGGTACTAAAACTATTGTGTACGATGCTCATGCTAGGGGAAGAAAAGAAACATGATCCTTGAAGGTGAATTTCGTGGGTTATTCCCACACTTTTTTTTGTTTTTCTTTCATGTGTGTTGCTGGTTTGCTACCTTAGCGATGGATTCTAATCATACTGGGAGTCTTTTGGGAGCTAATATTGGCTGAAACTATATACCATTTATATAGCTAAGGAGCTGCCAACTTATTAGCTGAGATATGAACTTTGGTTGCTTTTTCTCTCCTTTTTTCTGCCATCTACCTTTTTAAATATGAGTCATTGCACTGCCCTATAATCCTTGAAGACGAGTTTCTTGCCGCTGCCAGTTTTCTACCTTAGCAATGGATTTAGGGTGCACGCTTGGAGTATTTTTGGAGCTAATATCTGCTGAAGCCGTCAACAAGAAGCTGCCAATGTGAGTTTTAGCTTTGGTTTCGGTGGGTTGTTTTTTTGGCAATGTACCATTTTGAAATAGAGGTCAAACCACCATAATAATAATTACAATAATAATTACAATAACAATAACAATAATAAATGCAACAAAATAATAATGATAAGAAAAGCAAGCCCTCTGTGGGGAGTTGGATGAAGAACTTGGACTTGCCGTTGTGTATCGATCTATCTACATATCGTATGTATTCACAGTACGTTCACCTAATATGAATAACGTAAATTACGTAAATTGGGAATGGTCGTCATGGTTGCAGAGAACGGTAATAGCTGAGACGCCTGTTAATAAGTAGTCGACTCGAAGCTGGCTGCACTGTGCAAGTGAGAACTGCTGAAGTTGCCCTTACCAGATACCAGAACAAGCCGGCCTAAAATAGGACAAACAACAAAGAGCTTAACGACCCCCCCCAAGCCCTCCAAAACTATCTCCCCATATATAGATATATAGGTCCTCACAAAAAATTAATAAATTTGTTTCATGGGTAGGTGAGAATGGGCTGCATGACCGATAGGAAAAGATGACAAACATAGTTGCTGAGTTTATCAATTCCGAATATGTGAGATCTATCTTTTTGATCGTTTTGATGTTTTGATCATGAGAATTATTATGCATCTCATTCTGTTGTGAGTGGGAAGCATAATCTATGGAAGACCATCAGTGATGGAAACATAGACTCTTTGCAGCACCGGTTTTGCATGAACAGGGTTTACGTTGCTTTTCCCATGGACTCTCTCGGACTCAACCCAAATCTGACCCATGAGTTATTGGAGCTGATAATTGAGGTGTGCTTCATCTCTACACTGCGTATATCCTGACTCTATATATGTATATTGGGGAAAAGTCTGCTAGCTGCTGAATACGTGAGATTGTGTGCATAATATATTTTTATACATAATATATACATACATAGATACATTCCTCCAAGTGAGTAGTGATGTACAGGACGAGTGGTGCAATAAAATGAGTTTGTACAACAGAGACAGACAGGTTCGACTCTGATCTCACTAGATCCAGGGACGTAGATGACTTCCACAATTCGAGCGTGTTCCTCTCCTGCATCTGATGGCCGCGTGTAGCAGTAGGAATGATAGTCTACAGCGCAACCAAAGAGTGAGTTGTATGGAGATGTAGGAATTGTTGTCTTGTAAAAAGGTTTTGCTTTCCTTGCCTAACCCAGTGGCAGGTGGCAACAGCTAGGGGAGTAAATGTGGCATGCTCCACTTCTCTGATGCGATGTTCGTACGAGTTCTTCTTTAATCTTTCTTGTTTCCTTTACGTCCACACATCCATTGGAAGGGACACGAGATTTAAACACTCGTACATCGAAGAATGTTTTCTTGTGAAGTCCATCCAAGCAGATACTGGCCACGATGTTTTAAGCTGGTAACCATCCAGTCCGTTCAAAGAGGACCCATTCAAAATTTACCCCATGAGAGGTTGTAAGTCAGGCTCGATACTGACATATGTGACAGATCACATTTGACACATCCTGACAGACCATACTCGACACAGACACATGACAGACCTCTGTCAATAAGTTCGCAGTGAGGTCCCTAATTTCATTATGTATAATTATACAAGGAAAGCCACCTTTGGGGCATGAGGAGGTGTGATCAACAGTGAATTTCCTCCTGCAGGCACAATTTGTGTAGGCATTAAGTTCCAGTCATATCTCAATGCTATGACATCATGAAAAAATCCATGGGCAAAGTGGCGAGCCAAATAAACGATCCTTTCTCAGATGCAAGATCCACACCTCTCCTTCAGGTTGGCAGGAACAACAGCAGCGGACTTCTTGTGACTATTTCACACTTGCCCAAGATTTGTTTTGACATTATTCAATGGAGTACTCTGGATCCTGGAGTGAGATAACGTCTGTCAATGGAGCTGTTATTCTTACGGCTGCAACATATTCAACTTGTGGACATCTCGCTGGGGCAATCAATACAATGCCTCCAAGCAGAGCTGGCAAGGGCAGAAGTGCTCCCTTGCTGTCATTTGGAGGTGTGGTCTGTCAGTGATGGCGGGCCGGGTATGAGAAGATACCTAACCAAGTGGTTGGGAGTAGCCACTGATGCTGGAGTGGTGCGGCTCAAATAAGAGCACTTTGAGATTGGTCCATGTGTGAAGGTAGAGTATGCAGACCAAGTCATTCTAAAGACTACAAGAAACCCGAGCTCTTCCAACCATTCTTGCACTTTGTTGGTCATGAATATTGTATGTACACTCATTAGTGCCTATGGGTGACACAAGGTGGTATGGCCTGCCATCTTGGTTAATTTTCGATGTCCGTATCTCCAAAAGCTACTAGGCAGCATAGTGGAGCAAGTCCTTGTTGATTAGCCAAATTTTGGATGCATTTCGGTGGTGCACACCTTTGGTCTGAAGGAGCTCAGTGACTTGCACCACTCGCAAGTAAATGATCTATCATTGGGTTCATGTTCTTTAGCCTTGCAGTCGTCAATTGAGAGTCTGCCAGGTTATCCGGTCATCCATCACATGGGAGGCTCCGCTCAATGCAAGCCTTAGCTCTAGAGAAGAGGGCGGGTTTTTGTAACTGTCAAGATCTGCCACAGTTTTGAGAGCAATTGATTCCAGCACTTGCCCAGTGGCAAAAGCCATAATAGAGTCTCGCCAGCTCAGAAACAAATGACTTCCTAGCATTTCCCTGTGCAGCTTATAGCCCTCCAATGGACCACCTCAGTGTAAGGAGCGTGCAGGGATTTCGAAAAGGACTCAGAGCTGCAAGAGCCCCAAGGCTTGGCTATGGTGACAAAATTGGGCAACTCCCTTAATATTGATTATTAACTACAGCTGGTTGCTTGTTGGGTAGTTAAACAGCGACTGGTAATTGTGAGGAACCAGAGGAGATGGGAAGAGGAGGGGGAGGTGCTGTGGTTGGCAGAGCTTGAGAGCATGTGGAGACAGATCTGTTCGAACATGTTCCCCCAAGAGTGCAGTCTGCAGATTTTTTTTTGGCTTTGGCACAGACTCAGTTAGCGCTCACTTGTCTTACACCACAGGACTGAGTCATAGAAACTCAATTACACTGATATGAGGTTGAACCAAAGTCTCCATGTGCAAATGTATAAAGTCCCATTGAGTGTCAGATTAGGATTGAAGTCATCTTTGGAATTTCTGCAAATTAGTGTGTGAAATGGGTCAAAATGGGAAGGGGGGAAGGTGGGGGGGGGCACACGGTAGTGCGGCAGTGTGTGACTTGACAGGCCTGTCAACATGCACTGTTTTCTTGTTTTCCCCCCTTTGTTTTCCACTCAATGCCTAGCATTCATTAATAGTAAGGCGAGTGTATTCACCTCGCCCGTAAAAACAATTCGAATGGGCCACGCTCCTTAATGCAGGCTTATATAAACCGGGACTGGTTGTCATAGTGAAGAGAGCGATCAAATAAACAGCAACAAATTTGCAGCTATAGGAAAGAAAACTGGCTGCACAGGTTAGTGAGAACATGTTGCGTGATGAATAGCTGATGGGAAAGGATGCTGGTGTTGACAGAGCCACTCACTTGTTCAGCATGCTCTAGCTGTGGAGGTGTGGCAAAGCCAAGAGGGGACCATAACCTGAAAACCTGTGGTTTACCATTTAAAGTACCTTATCTTTGTACAAGTTCATGCTGTGGCCCTGATGTAATACTCAGTACAGTATGCTTTCTGATGGTTTTTTTTTGTTGTTGCATGTTAATGTCTGTAGGTTGGAATGTGAAGTGAAATTACTAATTAGGCAAGCGTAGTGGGTGCTGGGGGAAATATTTTTTCTATGTTTCCCCCAGCACCTGCTTCATTATGGCAAGGTTGTAGAGTAGGCTTCCTCTAGCCACAGATAACATGGCCAGCACTTTCAATCAGGAACCACACCAGAACCATTTCTGGCACTCAGATTTTGAGTTGCCTCCACTTTGGCTACATCTACCTTTATATGCAGCTTTTTAATACTAAAAGAGAGCACTCAGCAGATATCATATATCAAGTTCATACAGTGAAGTGTGCAGAATCTATGGTACTTTCCTTATCACAATCCACAATCCAAGCTTTATACTATGATGAAATCAATAATGCACAAAGGTACTGTATTAGGGCTTCAGCTATTAGGACAATGTCTAGAGCAATACAATGAGAGGATTTTTTTGTACAAGAGGGCATCAGGTAAAAAAAAAACTTCTTTTTTTCTCCATTCTCCATTGCACCTTCACCACCACTCAATGCATATCACTAGTGATAAATGTTTAGGGATCAGTTTACGTCATAATTAAAAAACCCTTTTTTTAAATTTAACTTCCTGTCCTGTCCTGCATCTAATTAACTTTTGGTGTCAAAGCCACAATAGCCAATAACAAAATAATAGCAATAACTTTTTTGTATGGTATACAAACGTAACGTAATCTTCCTATTTTGATGTGCTGTATAAACAGAACAACAGGCCAAGAGCTACAGAGAGAACGAGTGCTTGAAATTGAGTCTAATATCAAACCAGCATTGGTTAGGCCAAATGATGACAAGAACCACCATGCAGTGTAGTAGGGGGAGAAGGAAGCTGTTATAACCAACATTTAGTTTGACGTATGAGGTCACCATATATTCTATGGAGTAACATAGTCAAAAGTTAACAAGTAAAGGAAACAGATTTTTCATTTTCAATTGAAGGTAAAATCTCAAACCAATGAATTTAAGTAAATGTAATCAAACACATACGTTAAAAAACTTTAAATTTTGGACTTGCTCATCTATACATTCACGATTCGATGTCACTACGAGGTTTGTGAACCTCACAGAAAATTGCTAACTGGGGGGATTGGATATTTACGGAGGTCTAGTAATTGGCAAGGGAAGTAAGCCACGCACAGAGGCCATAGGTAAACTGGTTAGTTTGTATTACTGTGCGTGCCTGAAGGTAATCTATGTATGCATGCTGTTACTCTGTATAAAAAGAGTCCTAAACATGCTTGGTGGTGTGCATACAAGTACTTAATCACAAATATTATTACGCTGGATAAGCAAGCAAAATAATGCTGCTCTGTCATTCTATCAACCACAACAACTGCAGCACACACAAGTGCTTCTCTGCCACTGTGGCATGTTCCTAAAGCCAACAATATTTCACATTATACAAAGAAACAGTTGACAAACATGCCTGATCATGTGGAAAATCCCATCCGTCTTCTACCTTGTACATAGTCAACGTATAAGCAAGCGTCTTAAGTGTAACATGAACAGATGCAATTCCCCACTTGCTGTTAAGTTCTAGAACCTTCTACCAACCAACTCTTTGAGGCATCATTTCACACGCCATTGGATTAGGAATAACCAAAATATCAATGTTATATTCACTCAAAATATGGGGAATCTAAACTTCGTGTATTCGTGAGATCATTTGGGATGAACTGCCAAAACTTGTGTGATCCAGTCATTTCCAGTCTTTAATGATGAGTGCTTTTTAATTGTAGTGAGCTCTTCCATCGTTCAATCAAACAGTCATGATGAATCTCTTCTCTTCACTAGTCTCTTACCATCATTCACACAGCAAGTTCCAGCTTTCCACGCCAGCCTCGTATTGAGTTCAACTGCACAGCATCCATGATTTCATTCCCCCCCCCCCCCCACCCCCCACCCCCGGGTTACACGTAACTAATGTATTCAATATACCTACACATTTTAATCTCTAAATAAAGCACATGAATAGAGTTTAAATTTGTTCACCAAGGATGTGAAAGCAGCAATCATTATGCTATCCAAGTGTAGTGATTGTTCTGCTATGTGGGACTAGTGTAAGTAATGGAGCTCAAGAAATATATTGCTATGGCAGTCAGTTGTTATTTATACTTGAGCAACAGTATTCTAGCATACATGTAATTTTATGCCATAGACACCAACCATCTTGGTTTCCCTCATTGGGGGGGAATACAAAGATTTTGGATAGCTGCAAACTCCACTCTATGAACTTAAAATATAGCTCAAAAGATAGTTGTCTCTGTGTGCTCTCTTTTTAAAAATGCTGCATCTAAACATCAAGGCAGTTAAAGGCAGTTAAAGAGGCAGTTAAAGTTGGGGCCTCAAAACTGCAAGCCTCCTGACCTGATTGTGTGGCTAGGTAAACCCCTCCTCTACAAAATGAGTGTCATCTGACCTCAGTCAAATGGTTGTTAAAAATCAATTTTCTATTGCAATACAGCTTGACAACGTAGTAGCATAGCGGTTAAGTGCCTAATGAAAACATGAGAGTAAAAGGCTTCCTTCCTCTAACCGCTTTCAAACTTGACTGCAGAGCATGCTGGGTCCCCAACTTTGACTGCCTGTAATTAGGCATGGTTACACAACATTTTTTAAATCAAATGAGAGCACACAGAGAGATCTGTCTTTTGAGCAATATTTGAAGTTCACCAGTGAAGTTTGCAGATTCTATGGCGATCCAAACTCGCAACCACACATTTTTGTAATGCAGGCTGAATTATGGGCCAGCACACTTGGGTGGGGAGGGGGGACGATGCTAAATTTAATTTTCTTCTTTTTTTTACCCGTGGTTACAACTTTAGAGCTCCGTAGATTCTGCAAACTTCATGGTATGGACTTGATATATAGCTCAAAAGATAGGTCTCTCTGTGTGCTCTCTTTTGATACTAAAAATGTTTCATTAGGTATAACTATAGGCAAGTTACTAGACCCTAAAGCGGAGGGACCTTAAAAATCTGAATCGCCGCAACCTCCACAGAAACCACTCGAGTTGCAAAGTGTGAAAATGGTACGAGTGGCTAGAGGCTCTAAAGCACGCAATAACTCATTTGAATAGGGGTTAAAAATTTATTACCTGGTCAGACACGTGGTGCAAAATTCAGGGCGTTGATTTTCTCTAGCCATTTTCAATTTTTTTTGCACTTTGCAACTCGAAGTGGAGGTTGCGGCGATTCAGATTTTTTAGGTCCCTCCGCTTTAGGGTCTAGTAACTTGCCTATAGTTATACCTAATGAAGCATTTTTAGTATCAAAAGAGAGCACACAGAGAGACCTATCTTTTGAGCTATATATCAATTCCATACCATGAAGTTTGCAGAATCTACGGAGCTCTAAAGTTGTAACCACGGGTAAAAAAAAGAAAAAAATTAAATTTAGAATAGTCCCCCCTTAAACTATACCTGAAACTGGGAGAAAAACGTCTGTTGATTTGGACTGCCCATAACTTTTTTTATAATTACTCTGTCCAAATAATATTATGGTCACACTGTTCCTTGATCTATGTGCTTTCCAATGATATAAAAGATTAGTCTATAGGCATATTTTCTCAGAAGATGCATGCAGAAATATCAAGGCATTCCAAAAAACTAAACACTTCTCCCCAACACTTCCCCCTCACCCATACTTACAAACCAAAAGCTGTAAATTGGTCTGTGGTTTGCCTAAGCTAATAGCTATTATATGGCGGAGACAAAAATCACTAAACTGGGGGGAGTGGCGCATCCTGCCGTATTAGTGAATACGCGATCTTAACGATAAATCTGCAAAGGTCACCTCTTCTAATCACCATAACTTGACAACCCATCAAGTTAAAAAAAAATTGTCTCGCTCATATAATAGCTATTAGCTTAGGCAAACCACAGACCAATTTACAGCTTTTGGTTTGTAAGTATTATGGGTGAGAGGGAAGTGTGGGGGCAGAAGTGGTCATTTTTTTGGAATGCCTTGATATTTCTGCATGTATCTTCTGAGAAAATATGACTATAGACTAATCTTTTATATCATTGGAAAGCACATACATCAAGGAACAATATGAGCATAATATTATTTGGACAGAGTAATTATTTAAAAAAGTTATGGGCAGTCCAAATCAACAGACGTTTCCCCCCCCAGTTTCAGGTATAGTGAGTCCCCCCTTAATGCTATTATTGTTAGAGAATGCCGACATTAGCTTTTGCTTCTGCACAACGGGAACCTGTTCCTAATTGAATAAAAATATCTTCAGAGCAGTTTCAGTCCTGACAGTACATCCAATACCACATGTAGGGATCAGTAGTGAATTGGGCTTAATAGGGTAGGGAACTAGGGCATTAGCTAGGGCTAGAGCAATGGCAAGAGCGATGCAATACTCATGTTATCCCATGATGTAGCTAATGCTAGGACGTTTGTTCATTCCTGTGGTACGGGAAACCAGTCGAAAACAAACAAACTCTAGTTTATAATTTAGCAGCAGTCCCACAAATGCTACATGCGATTTATATATATATAACGATTTTCAAATCAGGACAGAATGTGGATGTAATGACCACTTTTTATACTTCACTTCATTAGCTAAATCTCACCTTCCTCCCTTCATCTTCCCCTCCTACTGGCTCCCAATTCATTCAGCTTCACCTCATACTGAACTCTGTTACTTCCCTCCCATCCCAGCTCCTTACGTTCCTTGATAAGTTTGTCATCAACTTTCACTTTCTCCAGCCTTTTAGTCTCATCCATACTAATTTGTTATTTTTTCTCCTTTCCTCCAGCTTTTCCTACCCTCTGTGTACTATGTTGACTTAGAACCTGGCTGCCTACCACAAGAGTTCCGTCCTCTTTGGCCTTCGCATCCTCTTACCTCTTTGTGACTCCATGAGAAACCTTCTTCATCAAATTCTCGCAGTTTCCTATTGTCAATGTTCGTACAAAATCTTTTATCCCTTCTATTTAATAATAGTGGAGCTCTAAACAGGCTCTCCAACAACTTGACCATATCCCTCATCCTCCCCCATAAGCAGTATTTGCCTTCAATTTATCGATTAGCTTTCCCCTTCTTATCCCAACAACATCTTTAGTAGTTATTTTTTCCTAGAACTCTAAACAGGCTCACCAACATTTACATCCTCCTATAAGCTATCTTTTCAGTCAAGATTCAACTGGTGTGGATTACACTTTCTTCCTCTTCAAGCGTATCAGAATCCCACCCAATCCTCCCACTACTCCTCTTCTCACACACTCACTTCCCCTCGACTGCCAAGGTTCATTTTCTCCTTGCCATTTCGACTAATGCTCTAGCCTTGAGAAGGCCATTGTAATTCCGATGTCAACTGAGAGATAATATAAATTGTTAATCCAGAAGCATATGGAGGCTATTTAATAGTGATAAACCCTTTTTGTATATTCCTGAACTTAACTTGGTAGCTGTACCAACAGTCCTCTATTAGTTTTTGTTCCACTTAAAAGGAGTGTCTCCCTACTTCAGAGCTTCATAACTTTCACATGATTTTTATGTTATCCATTTTAAACTTTATTTTGGCATGAAATCTAGCCATAAACCTAAATCTCACAAATTTGTGGTTAATAGATCCACATCTCAAGGGTTGAGGTTGGCATGAATATGTGGTGGTGGGGGCGAAAGAAAGGCAAGTTTGAAGCTCATACCAATACTAAGTACAAGCCTACCTCCAGAAATTGAGAGTCATGAAGAGAATGTCATGAATCTCACAACCAAATTCAGATAGGTCCGTGAGGAATTTCCACCCAGCACTTCACATAACCCGGAAGATTCCGAGGCATTAACGGTTGGTTGGCTCAAGTGTTCGCTCTAGTGCTAACTGACCAATCAGATTCCCTAGCAAAAAACAGGAAGTCTGCAGCAAAAGTGTGCCTTCATGCGCGCGCTTAGCTGGCCAACTCTCGCGGTACCTCTATTGACCAATCAGATTCCTTCAACTCCTTTGCTGCAAAGCAGGAAGTCTGCAACAAAATCTACTATAAAGTTGGGTGTGGCGACTTACCTTGCGGTGTAGTGGGACTCTTGTACTCGAAGACTTTTAGGAGCTAGTTCTATAAACTTCCGCATTCGTATCTCGACAATGGTGAGTTGGGTTGGCCTTGGTGCCATATCTTGTGTAAGCTAACGGTAGATACTTTTCCTCCCTTCTTCTCTCCAACGAAAGCAGGCTGATCAACTGACTGAAGAACAAATAGCTGAATTCAAGGAAGCTTTCTCTCTCTTTGACAAGGATGGAGATGGCACCATCACCACTAAGGAGTTGGGCACAGTCATGAGGTCTCTGGGCCAGAATCCCACTGAGGCTGAGCTCCAGGATATGATCAATGAAGTGGATGCTGATGGCAATGGTACCATTGACTTCCCAGAGTTCCTGACTATGATGGCAAGGAAAATGAAAGAGACTGACAGTGAGGAGGAGATCAGGGAAGCATTCCGTGTATTTGACAAGGATGGCAATGGTTTCATATCTGCTGCTGAACTGCGTCATGTCATGACCAACCTGGGGGAGAAGCTGACCGATGAGGAAGTTGACGAGATGATCAGAGAAGCTGACATTGATGGGGACGGTCAAGTGAACTATGAGGGTAAGTTCAAAACTCTTGCATTGTAATACTGACAGTTGTTTATTGTTTTGTTTATTGTTTGCTGTTTGTTTAGAATTTGTTGCGATGATGACCAGCAAGTAAATCCACTCATCCAAGCTAGTTTTAGCCAATAACTTCATCTTCATCTCACCTTGTAACTATTTTTTAAAAAGAATGTTTAATGTCTAACATCATGAAGAAGTGCTGGGTGCAATATGCAATAGATGACTGGGGGAGAAGAAGTGCTGGGTGCAATAGATACTGGGGTTGAAGAAGTGCTGGGTGCAATAGATGACTGGGGGTGCATTTCCCCTTCAGACTGATGGGTTTTAATTATATTTATTATTTAAAGTGGGAAGTGGGGCAAGGAAAAAATTATAGGTGGTCTGAGAATGTGCTGGTCTGAGAATGTGCTAAATGAACTGATGCATGTTGCCAGTGCATGCATATTGGTTTTTTAGGGGCAATTAGGAGGTTAAAAAAAGTTCTAGTCTGACACTTGGTAGATTCTGCAAACTTAGTGGTATGGACTTGATATATAGCTCAAAAGATGGTTGCTCTGGGTGCCCTCCAAGTTACTGGCGCTAAAGTGGGGGGTACCTCGACCTGAAGGCCTGTAAACATGTTTTCTTCCAGATTGCTAGGTGCTCCTAGCTGAAATTTGATGTGGTTAGAGGAAGCCCTATGCAACATAAGTGTTCATTAAATTGGGACCTGTTAAAATTCATTTTCCAACCAGAAGCTTGACCACGTACTGGATAGCTAATGAAGCATAGGGCTTATATACCAATTTGGAGGAAAACTGTTCCTAATTGGGGTATTCAGGTTTTGAGGTACCCCCCACTAGCTTGGCTGTAGGTATAAAAAATGTTTTAGTATCAAAAGAGACCACACAGAGAGACCTACCTTTTGAGCTATGAGCTATATGTTAAGTCCTTACCAGAAGTTTGCAGAACCTATGGAGATATAAAGTGGGAACCACACGTTTTTAATTAAAAACTTTACTACTAAAATGTTTTTGTTACCCCTTAAAGCTTCATATTTATTTGGAGTTGACCTAATTCATCCCTGGACAAAGTATACATCATTGATCAAGGCATTTTATTTTAGATCATGCATTATACAATTTGAACTGGTGATGTATCTTGTCAATTCTATAGGCACAGATGTATGCTAACAAGTTGAAATTGTCATGGGTTGTGGGGGGGAGTGCTGTTGTAGATGCACGAGGCATGAATTGTGGTGGCAGTGGTTGTTTATAAGATGTAAGAGACCCTTTTCTTGTGCTGCATAGCTGATGCTGGGATTGGGACTGGCTTGGGCAATCCGAATGCGGAGTCGATGTAAGAATAGGTTCCTGGCCCTGGCACTGCCTGCATGTATACACACGAGTTTATTATCAAATGCTCATATATCTCATACAGCGTTATAATCATTAGTACTATTATTAGATGGAACATGCAGTTGTTACACCCATATCTGGCTTGCTGAGATCTGTCGGCCATAATACCTGTACATTGCCCGTGTCCTTTGTTTCTTGTGCTGCCTAGCAGTGTGGTCACTATTCTGCAACTGTCTCTGGTATTCCTGCTTGCCAATTTTTGTGATGTCTTGTTTTGCAGTACTTACATTTCTGCTTCAATGAGCTGGAGGGAAGCAGAGGGATACTGCAATGATTAGTCTTCTTGACCGACCGCACCTAGGTTGCACCCACTTCCTGGCCTGACCATTGACTTCCCCCCGCCCTGTTCAGTCAGATGAAGTGTCAGAGTTGATTTGAAGTGTATTTTATTCATGTCACTTCTGTTCCAAGTACTGATCGTGTACGAACGAATCCCTGTTTCCATTTCTTCAAGTCTTCCATGTTGAACAGGGCCAATTTAAGTTTGAACTGTACTGTACAGTTGAGCAGTGGCAGATCAATGGCTGACAATCTAACATATCCTTTCAAACTAGGTTTGTAACAAACCAGAATGCAATACAACTTCTGACCTTTTGTGTGTGTGTGTGCAATTCCCACCCAGTTTTTTTCATGCAGCAACCTGACTTCGCAAGCACTGTGGCTTGTGAGACAAGGTCTTTTGCAACCTCTTCAAAATCGTGTATCTGCCACTATCGAGCCAGGGATTCTTCAATCTTGTTGGGAAGTAGTGGATGTACTTAATGAGAACATCCTCCTCGTTCAGTGACTTGAGATTGAGACATATCCACACTCCCCCCCCCCCACTCCATCATCCCTTACGATTACCTGAGGTATTTCAGTTGAAACAGCTTCAAAAACTAAAAAGCTGATTTATACCATCATGATGACTCCTAGAGACTTCAGGTACTCTAACTAGAGTTTCACTTTTGGAGTATGCTATGATTCTCATGGTGAACAGAGAGTATATGGTTGGAAGTGGATATATCCGTTCTCCAACATTATCGAATCCTTTGAAGAGTGATGGATATATCTTGAATATGTTAATATGTCTGACATCTTTGTTGCTGCTGTGGCATCCATCCTTGCTGCTTGGTGCAGTTGCACTACTGCTGGCAAGTTGGCATTCCACCCACATACATATCCCTATTGTGTGCTGAGCCAAACGGTGGTGGGTATTTGCCAGCTATAAATAGTATATGACGGGTCATGCCTGTATATGGGTATGGTAATTAATAAGGAATATGAGGGGGCAACTATGTTGAGGGGGGGGGGGGGGGTAATAAATAGAATGATAACACAGGGTCAGGCTTGTATCTTTTTTTTGTGTAGCTGGCGACTCTTCCTGGAAGGCTTTTCTTGTAAGGTTGTGACTTCTTCCCCAGAATCAATTGAATGAGTCCATGTGGCTCATAGTCGACGCCTCAGCAGCTGCCTTACCAGCATGGGCATTGCTGTCATGTCCCTTGCAACAATGGCAGATGGCTGGTCTTGCTGAGCACTTCACTTAGAGATGTTGACCTTTGGCACATTTAGTGCATACTTTTTGACATGTTGGTCTTCTCCAGTGTCCATGGGTATGGCCACTGCTGGGCACTGCATTTTGGCTCTCAAAAGGTCTCCTGCTGCTTTTATATCTTCTTTTTATCTCTTGTCTATGTCATCTCCATCTAGCACTAGCAGTTGTTTGGGACCACTCTCACAATGGCTTTTGGTATGTCTTTCCTCTGCTTTATGGAAGTGGAACTCCCCCTGCCCCCCACCCCCCTGTCCTGCCTTTTGAAACCCAAAAATCTGTTGACCCACCAAAAGTGCTCAAAACAATTTTTCTTTGTTAATATCAGAGAGAACTCTATCATGGATCCTAAATAACAGCCTCTTAGTAGTAAGGATCTGTGATAGAGTTCTCCTATGGTTCCATGATATAGTGTTGCATTTGCAAAGCTCTATAGCTTCACGATATACTTTATAGCTGGCTCTCCTTTGTGTTAATTCTGTAGTTCTGTTGGTTTTAGCTTAAAGGGCGGGATGATGCCATTTTTTACAAATTCTAAAATAAAAAAACACTTGTGGTTACGTACCAGTTGAGAATCAATTTTCTAAAATGGATTTTAGAGTAGGGCCTTCTCTTGCCACTGATACTATTGTCAACTGTCTAGCACTTTCAAGTCAGGAGCCACAACTGCAGTGGATTCAGGCATGCAGTTTTGAGGTCCCCAACTTTGACTGCATGTAACTTTGACATGGCTATACCTATGCATGTTTTTAGTATCAAAAGAGAGCACACAGAGAGTTATCTTTTGAGTTATACATCAAGTTCATAAGAGTAATGTGTGCAGAATCTATGTAGCTCCAAATTCCTAACAACAAGAATTTGTAAAAAATGGTATCGTTCCCCTTATATAATGTTGCATTCACAAAGCTCTATAGCTCCACAATATATTTTATGGCTGGCTCTCCTTTGTGTTTTTCTGTAGCTTGCCAGCTTAAATATAATGTTCCATTCGCAAAGCTCTATAGCTCCATGATATAATGTTCCATTCGCAAAGCTCTATAGCTCCATGATATAATGTTCCATTCGCAAAGCTCTATAGCTCCATGATATAATGTTCCATTCACAAAGCTCTATAGCTCCATGATATAATGTTCCATTCGCAAAGCTCTATAGCTCCATGATATAATGTTCCATTCGCGAAGCTCTATAGCTCCATGATATAATGTTCCATTTGCAAAGCTCTATAGCTCCATGATATAATGTTCCATTCGCAAAGCTCTATAGCTCCATGATATAATGTTCCATTCGCAAAGCTCTATAGCTCCATGATATAATGTTCCATTCGCAAAGCTCTATAGCTCCATGATATAATGTTCCATTCGCAAAGCTCTATAGCTCCATGATATAATGTTCCATTCGCGAAGCTCTATAGCTCCATGATATAATGTTTCATTTGCAAAGCTCTATAGCTCCATGATATAATGTTCCATTCGCAAAGCTCTATAGCTCCATGATATAATGTTTCA
Organism: Cladorhizidae sp. MBARI D1340-BT2; assembly: GCA_028752905.1. Taxonomy (NCBI): domain Eukaryota; kingdom Metazoa; phylum Porifera; class Demospongiae; order Poecilosclerida; family Cladorhizidae; species Cladorhizidae sp. MBARI D1340-BT2. The sequence goes on from JAQNBH010000015.1 coordinate 33,642,706, forward strand.
TTTGCAAAGCTCTATAGCTCCATGATATAATGTTCCATTCGCAAAGCTCTATAGCTCCATGATATAATGTTCCATTCGCAAAGCTCTATAGCTTCATGATATAATGTTCCATTTGCAAAGCTCTATAGCTCCATGAATGTTCCATTCGCAAAGCTCTATAGCTCACGGTATACTTCATGGCTGAATTAACAGCTGGTGCATTTCACCACACGCTCACATTTTAGTGCTTAATAAAAACACTCGTATAGTAGAGGGAGGGCTTCTTCTTGCTACTGATACTGACCTTTGTATTAATTCTCTAGCTTGCCAGCTCAAATGTCGTGTTGCATTCACAAAGCTCTATAGCTCCATGATAAACTTCATGGCTGGCTCTCCTTTGTGATAATTCCGTTGGTTAGAGCTTGTATGTTGCATTGAACCCTCAGAACACACAAGCTTATCCACATGTCTGACAGATCCCTCTCTCCTCCGTAATATTCATAATCTCTCTTCTCCAAGGAGATAAAACAAGGTACTGACTTGCCTTGGTTCAGGATTTTGGTACATTTAGGCTGCATTATGGGAATCATTGCTTGCGGCAATTGCAGTTGTCTGTGGAGTTAAATGCTGTGCCATTCTGGGTTGCTACTCACAGCTGCCACCATGTCAGAAGATTATTAGGCTCTCTGAATGAGTCTTCTTGGTATAAATTTTGCATTTCAATCTTCCTCACCCCTAAATATAGAGCACTAACTCTGTGTTATTACTATAGAATATCATTATCAGACAGAAGGAACATTTTAGACCACATCACTTATAAGATAATTATCAGGCAGTTTTCTCCAGCCACTCCCATGCATTACGTCCTTGTCAGCTATCTAATTATTATGTGCTAATTAGCATTCCATTAGTTAGTTAAACAACAGGGCAGTTAAGACCTGCAGCTTTAGAGAATTGGCTCACAGTTGCTGGCAAGGTGTGCTGACAATGAACCTGGCTAACGTGAGCAATTAGCACTGATGATAATTGTCTGCAGCTATCAATGGTGGTGAATTCTCAGTGAATTACAATGACCTTCTCAATAATCAACTTGAACTTTGCTCCCTCAAGATGATTGAGAAAGTCATTGTAGTAAGTTAATTATTACAGGATATTCCCTCCATTAGGAAGGTCCTACAATTGTAACCACCCTTCCAAATTGTAACCACGGAGACAAATAGTAATAAGACACGCCCAAGTAATTGCTCATTAGGCTTATAAACTGAAGACAATGGGGGGGGGGGGGAGGATTTAGGAAAAATTCTGGGCTCCAGCAGGGTTTGCACCCTTGACTTCTGCTTTCTGGCCGGGTTACTCAACCATTGAGGCAGGGGCACCCAAATGATTAGAAGTCCTCCAAATAATTATATACTTGAACTCGTTCACAACTGCAATCAATACCTGCCCTTCCAATAGTAATCGCAGGTGGATTGGATAGAAGTAGATAGTAACCGTGGTTCCTATTAGAGAGGTATACAGAGGTCCAATAGTCAAAATTGGAAAGAGAAAGCACATCCCTACTTCATAAGCTTCATAACATCCACATAGTCCATACTGACATTATATTAAGACAGTTCCGTTGGTGTGGTTTCTTTTGGCACTAACTTGTAAGTGTTTGAGTAACCATACCCCAGAGTCACATGCACCTGAAGTGGCTGGCCTAAATCTCTGCATCATCCTCACTGAACAATGCTACATAACAACTTCATAAGAGCGTAAGGAAATGACTTGGTCGAGGTTATGACTTCATAGAGTATAAGGTCATAGGTTGCCTTGGTGCGAGTTTGTGGTTGAGTATTACCATCAATACTAGTGATGCATTTAATTTGATTAAGTATGAACCTTGGGACTTCACATGGAGTACAGCAATGATCTGTTGACTATAAGTCTGGGATATTGGTACAAGTAAGTAATAATTTTTGGTAAGGTTAACTTCTACTACTTTTAGTATATAGAAGTTAAAAGAAAGAAAGCACATGGATAGAGTATCATAAATCACAATGACCTTCTCAATAATCAACTTGAAATTTACTCTCTTGACTAGATGCTCTAGCCTTCATCAGGAATAACGCGAGTACACTCTCAATGAACTCTCAGTTGACATAATAACATTACAATCACTTCAATAATCAACATCAAATTTTATTCACTCGACACTGATGAAGGCTAGAGCATCTAGTCAAAGCGTTGAGTGAATAAAATTTGAAGTTGATTATTGAGAAGGTCATTGTAATTTGGTTATGTCAACTGAGAGTTCATTGAGTAAATTGTAACTGGCCAAATTCTAAATCAATTTATTAATATAATTAAGTGCCAAGGAGAGACAGTTTTGGATTTATCAGTTTCGTCTCTTGTCCTTACTGCTGATCTATAGATTGTCACTTCCAAATGTCAGATTGAGAAACATATTTATATGGTATATGTAAAATAAAATAAAATTTAAACAATTTTGGATCGAGTTACTAAAAAGAAAGGTATAGCAAACATTATAAAAGCTACAAACTATTGGTGTACATGATTTTAAATGGTGAAGGCTCATGTAATTAGTTGTGGCCTATATGGGGACATACAGTCTTGTCCCTCTTAATTTTTTTTAAAAAGCAAGTTGTTTGTTTGGTTGTTTCTGCATACTTGTAGTTGAACGGTGGACTAGAACGGTGGACTAGACTGAGTCAGAGTACTATAATGTCCAACACAACTTCTGGGTCTCCAGGGATTTTAAATACACTTTTTCTAAGTTGTTGTACACTACACATACACATCACATGCTGTGTCTTGTCTACGGTGGGGAAAACCCCCAACACAGATCCTTGAAGATGTCACACTTTCATCATTTATTATTTTATTTATTTTCAGCTGCCATTTTACTGCCTTAGCAAAGAATTTAAGGCATGCTCGGAGTATTTTATGGAGCTAATATTGGCTGAAACCATTTAAGTAGCCAAGAAGCTGCTGATGTGAATTTAACATGAGATATGAGCTTTGGTTTTTTCCCTTTCTGGTCTGCCATTCAAAAAAAAGTTGGCAATCCAATATAGGAAATACTAGTGTATTCCCTGAAGTGCTAGTATATTCCCTGAAGTGTTAGTGTATTCCCTGAAGTGCTAGTGTATTCCCTGAAGTGCTAGTGTATTCCCTGAAGTGCTAGTGTATTCACTGAAGTGCTAGTGTATTCCCTGAAGTGCTAGTGTATTCCCTGAAGTGCTAGTGTATTCCCTGAAGTGTTAGTGTATTCCCTGAAGTGCTAGTGTATTCCCTGAAGTGCTAGTGTATTCACTGAAGTGTTAGTGTATTCCCTGAAGTGCTAGTGTATTCCCTGAAGTGCTAGTATATTCCCTGAAGTGCTAGTGTATTCCCTGAAGTGCTAGTGTATTCCCTGAAGTGCTAGTGTATTCCCTGAAGTGTTAGTGTATTCCCTGAAGTGCTAGTGTATTCCCTGAAGTGTTAGTGTATTCCCTGAAGTGCTAGTGTATTCCCTGAAGTGTTAGTGTATTCCCTGAAGTGCTAGTGTATTCCCTGAAGTGCTAGTGTATTCACTGAAGTGTTAGTATATTCCCTGAAGTGCTAGTGTATTCCCTGAAGTGCTAGTGTATTCACTGAAGTGCTAGTGTATTCCCTGAAGTGCTAGTGTATTCCCTGAAGTGCTAGTGTATTCCCTGAAGTGCTAGTGTATTCCCTGAAGTGCTAGTGTATTCCCTGAAGTGCTAGTGTATTCCCTGAAGTGCTAGTGTATACCCTGAAGTGCTAGTGTATTCCCTGAAGTGCTAGTGTATTCCCTGAAGTGTCCCTGAAGTGCTAGTGTATTCCCTGAAGTGCTAGTGTATTCCCTGAAGTGCTAGTGTATTCCCTGAAGTGCTAGTGTATTCCCTGAAGTGCTAGTGTATTCCCTGAAGTGCTAGTGTATTCCCTGAAGTGTTAGTGAATTCCCTGAAGTGTCCTGAAGTGCTAGTAGTACATTCCCTGAAGTACTATATAGTACATTCCCTAATACATATATATATTATATAGGGACAAAAAAACCCCGGTCTCATCTAAGTGCACATAGAGTTCTTGACCTTTTCCCAATCCAGATCCAAAAATAAATAAATAAAATTTAAAAAAAATTGCTCTTATTTCAAGTTGCTCCGTTTGTTGTCGTTAAAGTGCGTATATAGTAGTTGAGCAGTTGGTTCACTGTGACCATGTTATGAGATACTTCCTAAACTACTTCTTCTCTCAATGAACTCTAAGCCGCCACAGTAGAATAACATGACTTTGTCAATGATTGACTTAAAATTAGTCTCCCAATGTTGATTTTGTGTCCCCTTGATGAAGGCTAAAGCATCTAGCCAAAATGTTGGGAAACAAATTGTATTATTAATCATTGAGAAATGCATTGCATTGCTTCTTCCTGTATTGTTTCCTACTACATAAATCAGTCCATACATTGTTAGATGGCTAGGGCTGTAGCTACATTATTGGGCAGCATTGATCCATTTCCACTTCCATGACTACGGTTATTATATTACTGTTATTATTATTCTTTTATAGTTATATGATATGAAAAAACAATTACTTTTTTTATTGTTGTTAAAGTTATTATTATTTTTATTATTAATCATATCTCTTCTTGATCTGAGCAAATCATGATTTTTGCACAATTTTTTAAAATTAATTACATGCGGCAATAGTTAACAACGCATATGTACTTTAGTAGTAAGCATGGAATAAAGAAGATATATCATAGGGTGTTACACTGAGTAACTTCTTGTAGGCACCTGCTTGACTATTGAATAAACAAAGACTAAAATATTTTTAAAACTCTTTGGATGTGGCAAGGATGCCAACATTTTACTGGCATGTGAGGTGAGCATGTGTATACGCTGGAGGTTGCTTCTATAAAACCAGTTGCTAATCAGTAAGTTTTCATCTGTGGTCTTTAATTAAGCAATAGCAGCTGCTAGGGACATGGAACTGGAGTGCTATGTTGAAAGAGCACTAGACAGGTAAACATAGTTAACCAAGTTCTGGTGCTTTGATTGTTCTTGTTCTAGTACAGGCACCCAGCACAAGAGCTATATATATATATACATACAGGCACCCAGCACAAGAGCTATATATATATATACATACAGGCACCCAGCACAAGAGCTACATATATATATATATATATATATACAGGCACCCAGCACCAGAGCTATATATATATATATTATATACAGGCATCCAGTACAAGAGCTAATATATATATATTATATACAGGCATCCAGTACAAGAGCTATATATATATATATATACATACAGGCACCCAGCACAAGAGCTATTTATATATATACATACAGGCATCCAGCTATGTATATATATACACACAGGCACCCAGGACAAGAGCTATGTATATATACATACATACAGGCACCCAGCACAAGAGCTATGTATATATATACATACAGGCACCCAGCACAAGAGCTATGTATATATATATATACATACAGGCACCCAGCACAAGAGCTATGTATATATATATATACAGGCACCCAGCACAAGAGCTATGTATATATATATATATATACATACAGGCACCCAGCACAAGAGCTATGTATATATATATATATACATACAGGCACCCAGCACAAGAGCTATGTATATATATATACATACAGGCACCCAGCACAAGAGCTATGTATATATACACATACAGGCACCCAGCACAAGAGCTATGACATATATATATATATATACATACAGGCACCCAGCACAAGAGCTATGTATATATACACACACAGGCATCCAGCTATATATGTACTGCATTTCCTCAATTAGAATGCATGCTTCTCTTCATTTCATGGGCTACCTAGCTACATGTACTATTCGAGGGAACACTCAACATGACATGCACACAGTAGTTGCACAAGATCACTGGGTCTTGAACAGATGACAATGATAGTAGCAGTGTTCTGCTCATCACCATTCTAGTTTGGTCTTCTTCATAGTCAGCTTCGTCACTTGTGAAGGGATCACCATCAGTCTCTCCCACCTTTTCTAAGGAGTTTGCCCGTGGCGCTGCCAGAGTTTGCTGCAGCACTTTCCGCTACTTGCCCGGGCTTTCAACAGTGAATGCTGTCATCATGTGATCATCTGTCTCAACGAAATGCCACAACTTTTGATCAATTTGATTATCACTTCAGCGGTGAAGATGTCCAAGCTTTCTTCACCCATTGCAGACCACATCTTCTCTGTGGCTTTCACACTTCCTGCTGGTACGCAATCTAATTGAAGTTCTTTTGAGATAGTAAATGGTTGTCTAATTGAGGATGTATTCTATTCTAATCGAAGGCACGTTCTAATCAAGAAAGTACGGTATATACTCTCAAGAGTAGCTGAAATGGAGGCCACTGGTGTGTACTGGAGTCATGTAGTACTGCTGTGTTCCACTAGGCTGCTATGAGATGAAGGCCACTGGTATGTACTGGAGTCATGTAGTACTGCTGTGTTCCACTAGACTGCTATGAGATGGAGGCCACTGGTGTGTACTGGAGTCATGTAGTACTGCTGTGTTCCACTAGGCTGCTATGAGATGGAGGCCACTGGTGTGTACTGGAGTCATGTAGTACTGTTGTGTTCCACTAGGCTGCTATGAGATGGAGGCCACTGGTGTGTACTGGAGTCATGTAGTACTGCTGTGTTCCACTAGGCTGCTATGAGATGGAGGCCACTGGTGTGTACTGGAGTCATGGAGGCCACTGGTGTGTACTGGAGTCATGGAGGCCACTGGAGTGTACTGGAGTCATGTAGTACTGCTGTGTTCCACTAGGCTGCTATGAGATGGAGGCCACTGGTATGTACTGGAGTCATGTAGTACTGTTGTGTTCCACTAGGCTGCTATGAGATGGAGGCCACTGGTGTGTACTGGAGTCATGTAGTACTGTTGTGTTCCACTAGGCTGCTATGAGATGGAGGCCACTGGTGTGTACTGGAGTCATGTAGTACTGCTGTGTTCCACAGGCTGCTATGAGATGGAGGCCACTGGTGTGTACTGGAGTCATGGAGGCCACTGGAGTGTACTGGAGTCATGTAGTACTGCTGTGTTCCACTAGGCTGCTATGAGATGGAGGCCACTGGTATGTACTGGAGTCATGTAGTACTGTTGTGTTCCACTAGGCTGCTATGAGATGGAGGCCACTGGTGTGTACTGGAGTCATGTAGTACTGCTGTGTTCCACTAGTCTGCTATGAGATGGAGGCCACTGGTGTGTACTGGAGTCATGGAGGCCACTGGTGTGTACTGGAGTCATGGAGGCCACTGGTGTGTACTGGAGTCATGTAGTACTGCTGTGTTCCACTAGGCTGCTATGAGATGGAGGCCACTGGTGTGTACTGGAGTCGTGTAGTACTGCTGTGTTACACTAGGCTGCTATGAGATGGAGGCCACTGGTGTGTATTGGAGTCCACTGGTGTGTATTGGAGTCATGTAGTACTGCTGTGTTCCACTAGGCTGCTATGAGATGGAGGCCACTGGTGTGTACTGGAGTCATGTAGTACTGCTGTGTTCCACTAGGCTGCTATGAGATGGAGGCCACTGGTGTGTACTGGAGTCATGTAGTACTGCTGTGTTCCACTAGGCTGCTACTGCATGGAAGATATTGAGATAGTGGCCCATACTGGAGTACAGAACACTGCCAAGATCCCAGTGCCCTTCCAAACTGGAATCGATGTGTCGTATTTCGCTTGTGGGAGAGCCGTGTGAGAAGAATATCCTTTCATCCTGCTTCAATGTGAGCTACGATATTTTGCCTTCTTTCGATCAACTTCTCAAGATAATGCTTGAAGTCTCTAAATGCTTTCTCTGAAAAACCTAACCCCAGTCTCAGTGTTGTTGCCATAATATGTGATAGCATACTTTCTAATTGCAGTCCTCATTTCATCGTAGTAGTGATGCAGCGTTAGGCCTTCTTTCCTTGGGCATCAAACAACCAGCAGCTTTTCCAGTGCTTCCACCATCGCTGACGGCAACCTGAGAATGATGTCACAGGTTCCTTGGAAAGCAGTGGCCGGGAAATGATCTTAATTTATGCACATGCAGCATTCAAATTTCCGTAACATTTCTTATAACAACCAATCAATGTAAATTAGTTGAAATAAATACGTCGTTAAAGTTTGTTGATTTACAGAATCACAAAATTTTGTCGTCTATAACTTACACTATGTTTGCTATTAAAGCGAGCAACTTTGGATTTAAAGCACGAGGACACTATGGGACCGCACCCTCTGCCTGTCTTGGAGTCATACAGTCCTGGACCAGGGCCGTCAACCTACAGTTGTCATGGCAGCATTGTAGTAACAATATGAACAATATCTAGAGTGAGCAGCATATATGTTTTTACTCCACTACCCCTCAGTGTACTAGTGACCCCTCAGTGTACTAGTGTTCACTACCCCTCAGTGTACTAGTGACCCCTCAGTGTACTAGTGTTCACTACCCCTCAGTGTACTAGTGACCCCTCAGTGTACTAGTGACCCCTCAGTGTACTAGTGTTCACTACCCCTCAGTGTACTAGTGACCCCTCAGTGTACTAGTGACCCCTCAGTGTACTAGTGACCCCTCAGTGTACTAGTGTTCACTACCCCTCAGTGTACTAGTGACCCCTCAGTGTACTAGTGACCCCTCAGTGTACTAGTGACCCCTCAGTGTACTAGTGTTCACTACCCCTCAGTGTACTAGTGACCCCTCTGTGTACTAGTGACCCCTCAGTGTACTAGTGACCCCTCAGTGTACTAGTGACCCCTCAGTGTACTAGTGACCCCTCAGTGTACTAGTGTTCACTACCCCTCAGTGTACTAGTGACCCCTCAGTGTACTAGTGACCCCTCAGTGTACTAGTGACCCCTCAGTGTACTAGTGTTCACTACCCCTCAGTGTACTAGTGACCCCTCAGTGTACTAGTGACCCCTCAGTGTACTAGTGACCCCTCAGTGTACTAGTGTTCACTACCCCTCAGTGTACTAGTGTTCACTACCCCTCAGTGTACTAGTGACCCCTCAGTGTACTAGTGACCCCTCAGTGTACTAGTGACCCCTCAGTGTACTAGTGTTCACTACCCCTCAGTGTACTAGTGACCCCTCAGTGTACTAGTGACCCCTCAGTGTACTAGTGACCCCTCAGTGTACTAGTGACCCCTCAGTGTACTAGAGACCCCTCAGTGTACTAGTGACCCCTCAGTGTACTAGTGTTCACTACCCCTCAGTGTACTAGTGTTCACTACCCCTCAGTGTACTAGTGACCCCTCAGTGTACTAGTGACCCCTCAGTGTACTAGTGACCCCTCAGTGTACTACTAGTGACCCCTCAGTGTACTAGTGTTCACTACCCCTCAGTGTACTAGTGTTCACTACCCCTCAGTGTACTAGTGACCCCTCAGTGTACTAGTGACCCCTCAGTGTACTAGTGACCCCTCAGTGTACTAGTGTTCACTACCCCTCAGTGTACTAGTGTTCACTACCCCTCAGTGTACTAGTGACCCCTCAGTGTACTAGTGACCCCTCAGTGTACTAGTGTTCACTACCCCTCAGTGTACTAGTGACCCCTCAGTGTACTAGTGACCCCTCAGTGTACTAGTGTTCACTACCCCTCAGTGTACTAGTGTTCACTACCCCTCACCCCTCAGTGTACTAGTGACCCCTCAGTGTACTAGTGACCCCTCAGTGTACTAGTGTTCACTACCCCTCAGTGTACTAGTGTTCACTACCCCTCAGTGTACTAGTGACCCCTCAGTGTACTAGTGACCCCTCAGTGTACTAGTGACCCCTCAGTGTACTAGTGACCCCTCAGTGTACTAGTGACCCCTCAGTGTACTAGTGTTCACTACCCCTCAGTGTACTAGTGTTCACTACCCCTCACCCCTCAGTGTACTAGTGACCCCTCAGTGTACTAGTGACCCCTCAGTGTACTAGTGTTCACTACCCCTCAGTGTACTAGTGTTCACTACCCCTCAGTGTCACTCAGCAGTTCTTATAATTCGAGTGAAGTATAAAAATACACTTCCTGACCATCTTTTTGCTGCGTCAGTGCACGCTACTTGCACGCTACTTGCACAGAAGGTGCAATGTCAATTCTTCTGCTGATATGACAATGCTACGCCTTTTTCATGTGAAGGTCAGCAAGTCACAATAGAACATTTTTATTTCTCCATATGGTAAAGGGTTCTACTACAGGCAGGAGACACATCAAATGTCACTCTCCTCCCAGCTGCTGGCACTGGAATGGCTGAAGCGGGTATTTGAGGCAGGGAACCTCCATTGTTGGGAGTTATTTTCAGTTTGTAGTCTGCAACAAACAATCTTGTCATATAGTTGTACACTGACTCGAGCATTCTTTTCCGTGCAAAAAGGCATACAGTTCAGCGATAGCCATCTTTGATGCACCTAGAAAACAAGGGAGGCTCTTATCAGAATAGCTCGTGCAATTGCTACTCCAAAGTGATTATTATATGTGGATGGAGGGGGAGGGGTTCTCTATCTTATGACAAAGTTCCTCTGCATGTGATGAATATTTGTTGCGCTTCAACCTCTCGGCTTTAGTCATCATGTGGAATGGATGATGAAGTATTGTAACTATCACTCGAACTGCAGCTATGACTTGAACCTGTGAATATAGTTTAGTACTGCAGCCACGACATTTGAATCTATGAATATTGTCAGGTACGACTTGAACCTATGAATATAGTTTAGTACTGCAGCCACGACATTTGAATCTATGAATATTGTTTAGTGCTGCAGGCACGACTTGAACCTGTGAATATTGTTTAGTACTGCAGCCACGACATTTGAACCTATGAATATAGTTTAGTACTGCAGCCACGACATTTGAATCTATGAATATTGTCAGGTACGACTTGAACCTATGAATATTGTTTAGTGCTGCAGGCATGACTTGAACCTGTGAATATTGTTTAGTACTGCAGGTACGACTTGAACCTGTGAATATTGTTTAGTGCTGCAGGCACGACTTGAACCTATGAATATTGTTTAGTACTGCAGCCACGACATTTGAACTATGAATATTGTTTAGTACTGCAGTGCGCAGCTACTTGAACCTATAAATTATTGTTTAGTACTGCAGGTATGTTAGTAGTGCAGGTATGACTTGAACCTGTGAATATTGTTTAGTACTGCAGCTATGACTTGAACATATGAATATTGTTTAGTACTGCAGCCACGACATTTGAACCTATGAATATTGTTTAGTACTGCAGCGCGCAGCTACTTGAACCTATGAATATTGTTTAGTACTGCAGGTATGACTTGAACCTGTGAATATTGTTTAGTACTGCAGGTATGACTTGAACCTATGAATATTGTTTAGTACTGCAGCTATAACTTGAACCTATGAATATTGTTTAGTACTGCAGCTATGACTTGAACCTATGAATATTGTTTAGTACTGCCTATTGAACCTATGAATATTGTTCAAAGGTGGTGGAAGCTCTTTGGGATTGGTCAGGCCCAATTTGAACTGTGTAACCTCAAACACCCCCCCCCCCCAAAAAAAAACAACACACAACAACAACAACAACACAAAAACATATGTATAACAAGTTCATGAGAGTTTTAGCATCTCTGATGAAGGCTAGAGCATCTAGTCAAGACATCAAGAGAGTAAATGTCAAATTGATCATTGAGAAGGTCATTGTCATTGTAGACTCAGGGTTTCATTTAGGGGACCCTTGGAACCTTTTTGCCCCCTCTTGGAAATTGTATTATTAGAAACTTTGTCACATCTTTAACCATCATGCCCCCCCCCCCCCCCCGCCCCCTTAATATCCAGATTCCTCCAGTTGCCCCCCTTGGACAATTTTCTAAATGAAATCCTGGTAGTGATTGTTTAATGTAATATTCCTTTGAAATGTGGCCCGAGGTTCTGGGCCTGTTTTCACTTATTTAAAAATGCTTTAGCTTGTGCACATGTAAGATCATCAAATGCTCTCTTGTGACATGGTTGACCTCAAATATGACTTCACTCAGCAAACAGTGAAGGTTCCCTAGTTCTGAACAATGCTATTCATGGAATCAACTTTGACATTCCATCTGGTAGGACAGAAGAACCAATCCAGTGCTAAGATTTAATATATATCTCTCTGAACTAATTTCTTTTCATGTAGAATATTAGTAGTCCCATGTGTGGTCTCCAAGGCCGACTTCATTACCTGACCTTCTGCAGAGTATCACTTGCAGCCAAATTCAAGGGAAGTCCATAGAAGTGTGTGTATAATGCTCGGCATTCTTCATCATTTAGCCTCACCACTCCATGCAAGGAGTGGTGAGGTCAATACTCCAATCATAGCATTGACCTCATAGATCACTAATAACAGAAGCAAACATTGATGATGTAATGGAAGGTCGAGTAATAGGTCAATTAATTTCTCATTCATTGCCTAGCTTGTCATCTACCCATCACATCTCCATAGAGGTCTAAATATAATGATGTAATTAAAATATGTGATTTACTGACAGTGTGGATTCATCATTTATCAAACATTCTAGTAAAATATTTCACGAGTGAGTTCAGTGGGATTCTTGACATGTAATGCACGATCACAGAAACTAATAGCTACTTAGACTTTTATTTGTCGCATTAATTAACAATATAATATATATAGTAGTACTGGGATGGCTACTCCTACTATAGTTTCATGGGAATGCAATCATCAGGGACAATCTATATACACATATATACATATATACACATATATACACACAACACACATATAGACATATATATACACAATACACGACTGAACCTATGAATATTGCTTAATACTGCAGCTATGACTTGAACCTATGAATATTGTTTAGTACAGCAGCTATGAGTGAACCTATGAATATTGCTTATACTGCATGACTTGAACCTATGAATATTGTTTAGTACTGCATGACTTGAACCTGTGAATATTGTTTAGTACTGCAGATGATGTTTAGTACTGCAGCTATGACTTGAACCTGTGAATATTGTTTAGTACTGCAGATGATGTTTAGTACTGCAGCTATGACTTGAACCTATGAATATTGTTTAGTACAGCAGCTATGAGTGAACCTATGAATATTGCTTATACTGCATGACTTGAACCTATGAATATTGTTTAGTACTGCATGACTTGAACCTGTGAATATTGTTTAGTACTGCAGATGATGTTTAGTACTGCAGATGACTTGAACCTATGAATATTGTTTAGTACTGCAGATGACTTGAACCTATGAATATTGTTCAGCTATGGATTTGACATACATACACACCGACACTCTTACATGGTTGTCATGTGTGTGGTGTGGTGAGTGGTGTGTGTGTGTGTGGTGTGGTGTATGGTGCGTATGTGCATGTGTGTGTGTGTGTAATAATTAACCGATAAACCCCATTAGTGCCATATGCTCAAACTCAGATATCGTTTAAAAAAAAATTAATATCCATTTGAACTATGCACCCTATGCACCCTTTTTTTGGTATACACGTGCCTAATAGACTGCTCTATTGAGTCACAAAACTTTACTTCTGGTTGGTGGGGAGAGCGAGCAAAATTAAATGTGCTGACAATCGCAACTGCATTCGTGACGGTCTCTTCCTGGCTTTTCTGTTTCTGGAAGTTCTTCTTCAGTGGAAAGCTACACAAGCTACCAGGAATCCTTCTAAATTCCTTTGCTCTTTAGAAAGGAGTCACTCCTGGATAGGTTTCTTTGCTGTCAGTTTTATTGTAGACATAGAGTCACATAGCTTATGTTTGCTCACATCAATGGAGCTGATTCTAATATACCAAACTGCAGCACCGCATAGCTTTTTCTTGCTTGGAGCTGATTCTAATACACCAAACTGCAGCACTGCATAGCTTTTGCTTGCTTACTTCAATGGAGATCAGCTGCAGCTTATTGTATTAGCTTTCTAATGTTATGAACAAAGTTGGAGAAGTTTGTTCTTGAACTGAAGCTATAGCAACAAACCACAAATAGAGTTGGTATGCAATAGCACATTTGCTTTCAGTATGTATATATGTGGGCTATATTGGCTTGATGCCCATTTCAAAATGGCGGCACCCCAAAGGACAAAGTTTATATCTCAGCTAAATTCACTTTGGCAGTTTCTTGGTATCTTGAACAGTATATAAGTTCAGCCGATTTTAGCTCCAAAAACACCTCCTTCATCTTGAATCCTCCATACCTTGAATCCTCCATATCTTGAATCCTCCATGCCTTGAATCCTCCATGCCTTGAATCCTCCATGCTGAATCCTCCATGCTGAATCATGCCTTGAATCCTCCATGCTGAATTCTCCATGCCTTGAATCCACCATACCTTGAATCCACCATGCCTTGAATCCTCCATGCTGAATCCTCCATGCCTTGAATACTCCATGCTGAATCTTCCATGCTGAATTCTCCATGCTGAATTCTCCATGCTGAATTCTCCATGCCTTGAATCCACCATGCTGAACTCTCCATACCTCTGGAATCCTCCATGCCTTGAATCCTCCATGCTGAATCCTCCATGCTGAATCATGCCTTGAATCCTCCATGCTGAATTCTCCATGCCTTGAATCCACCATGCCTTGAATCCTCCATGCCTTGAATCCACCATGCTGAATCCTCCATGCTGAATCATGCCTTGAATCCTCCATGCTGAATTCTCCATACCTCTGGAATCCTCCATGCCTTGAATCCTCCATGCTGAATCCTCCATGCTGAATCATGCCTTGAATCCTCCATGCTGAATTCTCCATGCCTTGAATCCACCATGCCTTGAATCCTCCATGCCTTGAATCCACCATGCCTTGAATCCACCATGCCTTGAATCCTCCATGCTGAATCCTCCATGCCTTGAATACTCCATGCTGAATCCTCCATACCTCTGGAATCCTCCATGCCTTGAATCCTCCATGCTGAATCCTCCATGCTGAATCCTCCATGCCTTGAATTCTCCATGCTGAATCCTCCATGCTGGATCCTCCATGCTGAATCCTCCATGCCTTGAATCCTCCATGCTGAATTCTCCATGCTGAATTCTCCATGCCTTGAATCCTCCATGCTGAATCCTCCATGCTGAATCCTATGCCTTGAATCCATGCTGAATCCTCCATGCCTTGAATCCTCCATGCCTTAAATCCTCCATGTAATCCTCCATGCTGAATTCTCCATGCTGAATTCTCCATGCTTAAATCCTCCATGCTGAATCCTCCATGCCTTGAATCCTCCATGCTGAATTCTCCATGCCTGAATCCTCCATGCCTTGAATCCTCCATGCTGAATTCTCTATGCTGAATCCTCCATGCTGAAATCCTCCATGCTGAATTCTCCATGCCTTAAATTCTCCATGCTGAATTCTCCATGCCTTGAATCCTCCATGCTGAATTCTCCATGCTGAATTCTCCATGCCTTAAATCCTCCATGCTGAATCCTCCATGCCTTGAATCCTCCATGCTTAATCCTCCATGCCTTGAATCCTCCATGCTGAATTCTCCATGCCTTAAATTCTCCATGCCATGCCTTGAATCCTCCATGCTGAATTCTCCATGCCTTGAATCCTCCATGCTGAATCCTCCATGCCTTGAATCCTCCATGCTTAATCCTCCATGCTGAATCCTCCATGCTGAATTCTCCATGCCTTGAATCCTCCATGCTGAATCCTCCATGCCTTGAATCCTCCATGCTTAATCCTCCATGCTGAATCCTCCATGCTGAATTCTCCATGCCTTGAATCCTCCATGCTGAATCCTCCATGCCTTGAATCCTCCATGCTTAATCCTCCATGCCTTGAATCCTCCACATGCTGAATTCTCCATGCCTTAAATTCTTCATGCCATGCCTTGAATCCTCCATGCTGAATTCTCCATGCCTTGAATCCTCCATGCTGAATCCTCCATGCTTAATTCTCCATGCTGAATTCTCCATGCTGAATCCTCCATGCCTTGAATCCTCCATGCCTTGAATCCTCCATGCTGAATCCTCCATGCTGAATTCTCCATGCCTTAAATCCTCCATGCTGAATTCTCCATGCCTTGAATCCTCCATGCTGAATCCTCCATGCTGAATCCTCCATGCCTTGAATCCTTCATGAAGGTACTAAACCTGCAGAATTTTTTAACCCCCTTCCCATGAAAGTCATTCTTCAAGGATCTTGTATCCCTCTTCTAGCTACTTCCCCCCCACACATAACTTGCATACAATATGTCCAGTCCTCATAATTTTACAACCAGAAGAATCCAAATTGTCCAATGCATTGCAACGTTCCTTGATTCAGTAGCACGTGCAATATCAAGTCTATATACTCCTGCTGAGTAGCTCACTTCTTTGCTAGTAGACAAATGCAGCTGCAGAAAATTGCAGCTGCTATTAATTCTCCATGTGAGCTAGCTAGATTTGATGTTTTTTCCAAAGCAGTAAAAAGCTGCTAGGCCACATGCACAAGTGGGTTTATTCTGTTGAAGACTTCTACCCATTTTGGGTGTTTTTTTAATAGATAAGGAGACCTCTGGTAGTCAGATTATAAAGAACGAACCCCCATGGTTTTTAATATTGATTGGGGGGGTTCCCAACTATTTTGGGTGAACACATAAGCACACATAAGCACACACATGAAAAAATTCACAATATATTGAAAAGAAGCAGTGCTGTATATAATGTAGAACATAACCGCTGGATAACCCTTTACCATATGCAATCCTGTACAATGCAAAAAGGACTGGCTATAGACAATTTTACCTGCTGCACTGTACATATACTGTATGTATGGAGCAATAATAAATGAGAGCAAAGTGAGCCGACGAAGTCAAACAGGAGAGCTTGTATTTCAGTGCAAGGCATTATACAACCTCTTGTATTTCAGTGCAAGGTATTATACAACCTCTTGTATTTCAGTGCAAGGTATTATACAACCTCTTGTATTTCAGTGCAAGGTATTATACAACCTCTTGTATTTCAGTGCAAGGCATTATACAACCTCTTGTATTTCAGTGCAAGGTATTATACAACCTCTTGTATTTCAGTGCAAGGCATTATACAACCTCTACTTTGGTCCTGCTATATGAGTCTTCATTGTGCCAAATGGACTTTTGAACTTTTATGGCACTTGTGGTATAATGATGTTCCGTAGTTACCCAAAAAGGTATTTTCCACCTCTGACCTTCACTCACCCGCCAGTGTTATGCATTCATCTAGTATAATCTTCAGCAGTAAATGATACATGCAGCTCTACAGGCTGGGTTGAATCTTCATGTCTCATGAATGCAACAGGAATCCTAGTATGAGTGCAGCATTGCCAGAGCCATAACCTTAGCCCTAACCTTAGCCATAACCACATGCCCTAACCTTAGACCTATCCATAGCCATATGCCCTAACCTTAGCCCTAGCCATATGGCCTAACCTTAGCCCTAGCCCTAACCACATGCCCTAACCTTAGCCCTAACCACGTGCCCTAACCTTAGCCCTAGCCATAGCATAACCACACACCCTAACCTTAGCCCTAACCTTAGCCACAGCCATACCATAGGCCCTAACCTTAGCCCTAACCTTAGCCCTAGCCATAGCCATATGCCCTAACCCTAGCCCTAGCAACTGCTCTGACCCTAACCCTAGCTATTGCCCTAGCCCTGGCCCCAGCTGAAGCCTAGGTGATGTTATGGTAGGATTTTCTTTAACTTACCACTTTGAACTGGTGAGCTAGGTGAAGGTCACGTGCCACATGGGACTTGAAATGGTACGTCCTACAAGGAGAACATGAAGGATACAAGACACACATGGGTACACATAAACACACACACACACATACACATACACCATACACACCACGCACATACATACACACTCATCAGCACACCATACATAACACATACATACTATATACACGCGTACATGCACAATACATACACGTACATGCATACATACATACATGCCATACATAGCACATACATACCACACCATACATAGCACATACATACATACCACACACATACATACACCACATACATACACACAACACATACATACTTCATTCCTTTCTCATTGCCGGCATCTTTTCGCCAGTCAATGACGTTGTACTGAGCAGGGTTCGTGGTCAGCTCCTGGGAAGTATGGGATATGTGTGTGGTGAGGAAGGAGGTGTGTGTGTGTGTGCAGTGTGTGTCGGTGGGTGGGTGGGTGGGAGGGGGGAGGATGGTGAATAAGTTATTATATGTGAAGCTGCTGCAAATATTGGTTCTACACGGCAATAATAGCATTACATCATGATGATGTCATCACATTACCATACAGATCTATACTGGATTAGGCCTTTAGCTACGGTTAGGGCTGGGGCAGTGGCTAGGGTTAGGTATGACACAGGCTATAGGGTTATGGTCAGGGCAAGGCTAGGGTTAGAATGCTGACCATGCACAACAATTGACTAGAGAGTTTGACGAGACTCTTTCTCAGAACAAGATGTGCTAACTCATGTGAGTGGGTATGGCACTCTCAGGGTGTTAACACTTCCACTGGCAGATTTACGGGGGCTAGGGCTAGGGCTAGGGCTAGGGCTAGGGTGGAGATATTCTACAAAATGTATGATTCTCACATCAATTTTTTATTATTGCAAGACAAGGTGAAGAATATTACCTAGCAACCATATACCAGGTGATAGCTAATGAGTTGATGAATTTGGTTGCTTAGATTATTCCTGATGAGGGCTAGGGCATCTAGTCGAAATGTCGAGTGAATACAATAATTTGAAGTTGATTATTGAGAAGGTGATTATAATCTTTCATTGCTTAGCAACAAACCACATTTCCGTTAATGTTGCTATAAGAAACAGGAAGTGAAAAAAAAGAAGTTTTTCATGTTAACTTGTTCTTCAAAAGTTGACCACTTCCCACTGAACTTCAGATTATTCATAGCTGACG
The DNA here is from genome assembly GCA_028752905.1 of Cladorhizidae sp. MBARI D1340-BT2. NCBI lineage: Eukaryota > Metazoa > Porifera > Demospongiae > Poecilosclerida > Cladorhizidae > Cladorhizidae sp. MBARI D1340-BT2. Next base: position 33,661,608 of record JAQNBH010000015.1, read on the forward strand.
AGACGACGAACAATGTGATGAATTTTGGTTGCTTAGAAACAAACCACACAAGTATGAATATCATTATAACATGCCCCTTTATAAAACTAGTTGTTGCAATTATCTAGCCATTGAAGTACTTATGGACATCACCTCGTCCCCCATGGAGGAGTTTGACAAGTTGAAGATAATTATGATAATGTTGATTGCTTAGCACCAAACCATAAATGTGAATATCATTACATAATATGGAAGATAAATAATGTCCTTTGCCTAGACATGGTTACATGCATGTATTAGACATGGTTACATGCATATATTAGACATGGTTACATGCATATATTAGACATGGTTACATGCATATATTAGACATGGTTACATGCGTATATTAGACATGGTTACATACATATATTAGACATGGTTACATGCATATATTAGACATGGTTACATGCATATATTAGACATGGTTACATGCATATATTAGACATGGTTACATGCATATATTAAACATGGTTACATGCATATATTAGACATGTTACATGCATATATTAGACATGGTTACATGCATATATTAGACATGGTTACATGCATATATTAGACATGGTTACATGCATATATTAGACATGGTTACATGCATGTATTAGACATGGTTACATGCATATATTAGACATGGTTACATGCATATATTAGACATGGTTACATGCATATATTAGACATGGTTACATGCATATATTAGACATGGTTACATGCATATATTAGACATGGTTACATGCATATATTAGACATGGTTACATGCATATATTAGACATGGTTACATGCATATATTAGACATGGTTACATGCATATATTAGACATGGTTACATGCATATATTAGACATGGTTACATGCATATATTAGACATGGTTACATGCATATATTAGACATGGTTACATGCATATATTAGACATGTTACATGCATATATTAGACATGGTTACATGCATATATTAGACATGGTTACATGCATATATTAGACATGTATATTAGACTTGGTTACATGCATATATCAGACATGGTTACATGCATATATTAGACATGGTTACATGCATATATTAGACATGGTTACATGCATATATTAGACATGGTTACATGCATATATTAGACATGGTTACATGCATATATTAGACATGGTTACATGCATATATTAGACATGGTTACATGCATATATTAGACATGGTTACATGCATATATTAGACATGGTTACATGCATATATTAGACATGGTTACATGCATATATTAGACATGGTTACATGCATATATTAGACATGGTTACATGCATGTATTAGACATGGTTACATGCATATATTAGACATGGTTACATGCATATATTAGACATGGTTACATGCATATATTAGACATGGTTACATGCATATATTAGACATGGTTACATGCATGTATTAGACATGGTTACATGCATATATCAGACATGGTTACATGCATATATTAGACATGGTTACATGCATATATTAGACATGGTTACATGCATATATTAGACATGGTTACATGCATATATTAGACATGGTTACATGCGTATATTAGACATGGTTACATACATATATTAGACATGGTTACATGCATATATTAGACATGGTTACATGCATATATTAGACATGGTTACATGCATGTATTAGACATGGTTACATGCATATATTAGACATGGTTACATGCATATATTAGACATGGTTACATGCATATATTAGACATGGTTACATGCATATATTAGACATGGTTACATGCATATATTAGACATGGTTACATGCATATATTAGACATGGTTACATGCATATATTAGACATGGTTACATGCATATATTAGACATGGTTACATGCATATATTAGACATGGTTACATGCATATATTAGACATGGTTACATGCATATATTAGACATGGTTACATGCATATATTAGACATGGTTACTTGCATATATTAGACATGGTTACATGCATATATTAGACATGACTACATGCATATATTAGACATGGTTACATGCATATATTAGACATGGTTACATGTATATATTAGACATGGTTACATGCATATATCAGACATGGTTGCATGCATGTATTAGATGCATGTGTTAGACCTGGTTACATGAATGTAGTTACATGCATATATTTGACATGGTTACATGCATATACCAGACATGGTTACATGCATATATTAGACATGGTTACATGCATATATTAGACATGGTTACATGCATATATCAGACATGGTTACATGCATATATTAGACATGGTTACATGCATATATTAGACATGGTTACATGCGTATATTAGACATGGTTACATGCATAGGTTACATGCATATATCAGACATGGTTACATGCATGTATTAGACATGGTTACATGCATATATTAGACATGGTTACATGCATATATTAGACATGGTTACATGCATATATTAGACATGGTTACATGCATATAATTATTAGACATGGTTACATGCATATAAATGACAAATTAGTCATGTTATCAGGACAACTTTTGGTCACCAACACTGACTACTCATCAAAACAAGTCAACGAATTTCTTCACCTTGAAGCTCTCGCCAAGTAGAGGGTGACCAACAAGGTGGATGGACCAAGAGCAATGCCCTGATCTCAACCACGACTATGCCCATGATGAGTAGGAGTCCCCTTGGGGTCTAGAACATGGACAGAACATACTGTAGAATTATGCTGACTTTATGCTAGCTTTATACAGCCACTATGCTTGACCTAACCTCTAGTCATCATTACCTACCTCTGAAGAAGTCCAGCTGATCATCACTGCCATCAAATGTTTCACAAGATGGTGTAGGGCAAAGATTACCTACTTGATCACAGGCAACTGCACTTCTCTGAGCTGTTACTGCATCACAGTCGACTTCATTGCTTCCAAGGTAAGTCTACACACTATCTCCTTCATCTTTTACTGCTGTCGTTCTTGCAGAAGCTGAAATCATCCTGGAAATGCTGGGCAATAACTTCATCTATACTAGAAGGGATTGCCATAACTTTTCAAGATACTGGGAGTGAAATTTGACATCAGGGTTACCATAGTTACCAAGGCTGCATGTTGTGTTTATGTTACCATAGTTACCCAGACTGCACGTTCTTTATGTTACCATAGCTTCCCAGGCCACGCATTCTTTGTTACCATAGTTACCCTGGTCGCACATACTTTATGTTACCATAGCTTCCAGGGCCGCACATTCTTTATGTTACCATAGTTACCTAGGCTGTGCTTTCTTTATGTTACCATAGTTACCAAGGCCACGCATTCTTTATAATTTATGTTTGTTTGTGATAGAACAATGCTTTGGGCATGCTCATGCAATATTTCACATAAATGGTCAATTAATTTAGTGGTGGCCATTTAGTTTTGTGCCATATGGCGTTTACGCCGGTGAGAGGATTAACTACTAACTGGTGAGAGCAACAGTTGTGGCACTCACATGGTGTTAGTTACCCTGTTTCCTCCGTGGCACATGTGCGCAGTGAAGTGAAGTTTAACAGAACATGTCTGTCAGCAGGTGTCTTATCCACACACACACACACACACACACACACACACACACACACAACAATAGTTGCTGAAGAAATATCTCTCACCATGGAGGAGCCCCATGCCAGCCACTCTATATGGAGCTTTCATGGACCCCTATGCCATATAGAGAACTGTCACCATGGAGTCCTATGCCAGTCACTCTGTATAGTGTGATGTGCCTGCCAGCATCCTATTCTTACGAGTGTGATGTGTCTGCCAGTATCCTATTCTTACGAGTGTGATGTGCCTGCCAGCATCCTATTCTTACGAGTGTGATGTGCCTGCCAGCATCCTATTCTTACGAGTGTGATGTGCCTGCAGCATCCTATTCTTACGAGTGTGATGTGCCTGCCAGTATCCTATTCTTACGAGTGTGATGTGCCTGCCAGTATCCTATTCTTACGAGTGTGATGTGCCTGCCAGTATCCTATTCTTACGAGTGTGATGTGCCTGCCAGTATCCTATTCTTACGAGTGTGATGTGCCTGCCAGTATCCTATTCTTACGAGTGTGATGTGCCTGCCAGTATCCTATTCTTACGAGTGTGATGTGCCTGCAGCATCCTCTTCTCACGAGTGTGATGTGAGCAAAGATAAAGACATAAGCATGAAATGAGCTGCAAGAGCTGACGAGGGTATCCGGCCGTCTTTAGTGGTGCTAAAAAACCTACATTTTAACACTTACAGTGTTCAAAGAGGCATCCCACATAGCTTTCAAATGATGATTGGCTCTGTTGAGTTAGAACATTCAAGATTCTAACTACTGTAGCTTCATACACTCTAACAGACAAAAGGGGTGGAGCTCTAGCCCATTCTTCGGCACCGACGAAAATGTCTGGGGAGGAGTAAGGATTTCGTACCTGGGCGTGTCAGCATGGGATGACCTGTGAAGTGTGAGATTCATGCCAGAGGAATGCACGAGAAGTTACTTCATTCATATGATAGTTTGCAATGAAGTGGGCAAGATAGAGCTTGCTGGCGAGGATCTGCCGCAATGCCCAGCTTTGCCTCTACGTTAACTATTGGCTGTTGTGGCTCTTTAGGTTCCCTAAAACTGTCAAGTCATTCGACTTCAGCTCCATAAATGGATTGCCATCACTATCCCTCGTCGGTTTCCTTGGCGATGACTGAAGACAGCGTAGTGGATAATTGCCATACGGAAGGCACTTGCAAGTACAAGTCTCCATAAAGTGTGTGTTTGTGTGTTTGTTTGTTTGTTTGTTTTAGTGTGTGCGATGGAAATTCTGAGACAAGTGAGAAATGCACGATATTAGGTGTGGGACTTGACAGGTCTATACACACTTCCTGCACCCACTTCCTGCACCCACTTCCTGATAAACATCCAGATTCTCAATGAACTCTCAGTTGACATAATAACGTTACAATAACCTTCTCAATAATCAACTTCAAATTGTACTCTCGACATTTCAACTAGATGCTCTAACCTTCATCAGGAACCTGGCCACACCCACATTGCACCCACTTCCTGACCACATCTAGGTCTGCACCGACTTCCAGGACACACCCAGGTTGCAACCATTTCTAGGCCTAGCCATTAAACATCTTGTGGCTCTCAGAGCCACAGGTAACCAGACAGAAGTCGAGTCAATCCCGTGAGGCTACACGTGTTGTCACATCATCATTGGCTATTAGATAATCTGGGTAGGGCAAGGCCATGGCTAGGGCCTGGGGCTGGTGGGATTGGGTTAGGGCTGGTGGGACTGGGTTAGGGAATGGCCATGGTTGGTGTGATCAGGATAGGTATCCCATAGGCTAACTGGGCATAAGGGCTGGGGATCAGGGCTAGGGCTAGGGACTGTGCTAGGCCTGGGGATATGGGCTGGGGATCAGGGCTGGGGATCAGGGCTGGGGATCAGGGCTAGGGCTAGGGACTGTGCTAGGCCTGGGGATATGGGCTGGGGATCAGGGCTGGGGATCAGGGCTAGGGCTAGGGACTGTGCTAGGCCTGGGGATATGGGCTGGGGATCAGGGCTAGGGCTAGGGATATGGACTGGGCTAGGGCTAGGGCTGGTCTGGGCTAGAGACTGGGTCTAAGCCTGGGGATAAGGCTAGGGCTTGAGATGGGGATAGGACTAGGGCTGGGGATAAGTGCTGAACCATAGCAAGTGGCCACAAAGAAGAACATCAACCTGAAGTGATGGTCAACGTACTCCAACTGACCTTATCATTACATCCATGACCAATCTTGGGCCCCTGATGTCTCTCGGTGGCCTTGAATCCATAAGTCATTGTCTTCTTAGCAGAGTCCTGCACAAATCCCTCCACATCATACCTGCCGGGGATAAGCATCTCACCAGTGCCGGTGAACCTCTGGTGACAGGCAGACTTGACACGAGAAGTATCTCGAAACCGGTAGGAGCAGCGAGACTTTTGCATTTCATCCAGAAATCCAGCTATGTGATAGGAACCAGGTATCGGGGTGTCCTGGCAACAGGAATAAATTAAGTTAGGTACAAACATGTCTGTGGTGAAATCTCCACCATACCAATACAAAAAAAAATGATGGCAAAATAAATATTGTGAATAAATGGAAGATGTAAAAAAGGCTTTTAACCTGTCCATTAGCTTCTACTGTAGTTCTGTTTATACTGTCCATGCTTAGCTACTAGTTCTGTTTATACTGTCCATGCTTAGCTACCAGTTCTGTTTATGCTGTCCATGCTTAGCTACTAGTTCTGTTTATACTGTCCATGCTTAGCTACTAGTTCTGTTTATACTGTCCATGCTTAGCTACTAGTTCTGTTTATGCTGTCCATGCTTAGCTACTAGTTCTGTTTATACTGTCCATGCTTAGCTACTAGTCTGTTTATACTGTCCATGCTTAGCCACTAGTTCTGTTTATGCTGTTAGCTACTAGTTCTGTTTACACTGTCCAGGTATAGCCACTAGTTCTGTTTATGCTGTCCACTAGTTCTGTTTATGCTGTCCATGCTTAGCTACTAGTTCTGTTTATACTGTCCATGCTTAGCTACTAGTTCTGTTTATACTGTCCATGCTTAGCTACTAGTTCTGTTTAGACTGTCCATGCTTAGCCACTAGTTCTGTTTACACTGTCCAGGTATAGCCACTAGTTCTGTTTACACTGTCCATGCTTAGCTACTAGTTCTGTTTATACTATCCATGCTTAGCCACTAGTTCTGTTAATGCTGTCCATGCTTAGCTACTAGTTCTGTTTACACTGTCCAGGTATAGCCACTAGTTCTGTTTACACTGTCCAGGTATAGCCACTAGTTCTGTTTACACTGTCCAGGTATAGCCACTAGTTCTGTTTACACTGTCCAGGTATAGCCACTAGTTCTGTTTATGCTGTCCACTAGTTCTGTTTATGCTGTCCATGCTTAGCTACTAGTTCTGTTTATACTGTCCATGCTTAGCTACTAGTGCTGTTTATACTGTCCATGCTTAGCCACTAGTTCTGTTTATGCTGTTAGCTACTAGTTCTGTTTACACTGTCCAGGTATAGCCACTAGTTCTGTTTACACAGTCCATGCTTAGCTACTAGTTCTGTTTACACTGTCCATGCTTAGCTACTAGTTCTGTTTATACTGTCCATGCTTAGCCACTAGTTCTGTTTATGCTGTTAGCTACTAGTTCTGTTTACACTGTCCAGGTATAGCCACTAGTTCTGTTTATGCTGTCCACTAGTTCTGTTTATGCTGTCCATGCTTAGCTACTAGTTCTGTTTATACTGTCCATGCTTAGCTACTAGTTCTGTTTACACTGTCCAGGTATAGCCACTAGTTCTGTTTACACTGTCCATGCTTAGCTACTAGTTCTGTTTATACTGTCCATGCTTAGCCACTAGTTCTGTTAATGCTGTCCATGCTTAGCTACTAGTTCTGTTTACACTGTCCAGGTATAGCCACTAGTTCTGTTTACAATGTCCAGGTATAGCTACTAGTTCTGTTTACACTGTCCAGGTATAGCCACTAGTTCTGTTTATGCTGTCCACTAGTTCTGTTTATGCTGTCCATGCTTAGCTACTAGTTCTGTTTATACTGTCCATGCTTAGCCACTAGTTCTGTTTATGCTGTCCATGCTTAGCTACTAGTTCTGTTTACACTGTCCAGGTATAGCCACTAGTTCTGTTTACACTGTCCAGGTATAGCCACTAGTTCTGTTGGCTACTAGATGTGAAATAATGACTTATGAATATGCTAATATATTCATGTAGGTGTTGACATCCACCAGAGGGCATAATTTCTAATTTGAGTGGTAAAAGATGGTTGCTAGCAGATATCTTTGTTAAGAACCTGATCTTTATGGTTCTAAGGTACATTTATTAAGCATCAATTCTGACTAGGTTTCTTGATCTTGTGAAAGTCCGTTCCTTCCATTGCTGGCGACCAAATAAAATTTGTAGAGGTGATGTCGATGTAAACAGGACACTCTCTAGGCTCTTGCTCCGCAACAATCCAACCATCTATCATCCCTTTACCTGGTAATACACTCAGTGATCCGTACAAACAAGAAATTGATAATGTCTGCACAAGAGCGTTGCTTGTTAAGCAGCTGTTTGGTGTTAAACAGCCATAATCTCGCTGACTGATGCTATAAGTCACTTACAAGTTCTTAAGAACAATCAGCTATTAAGGCATGCTGGCTCCTATAAACAGTCAAACTTCACTTTGCTATCTTAATATTTTTCTATTTTTTTAACAATAAAAAAATACAATCTCAATAGCAAAAACTAATCCTGAGTTTTACAAATGAGTAAGTGAATGTGCATGTAGCAGGTATATGAATTGTAAGATAGTTCAAGTGTGTATAAGTTAAAGAACCTGTGAGGATTTGGTTAGGTACAATTTCTTAACTAAACGTTTAAATGACAAAAGAGAGTAAGAGGATCTGAGGTATGGTGGAAGAGAGTTCCATAGTGCTGTGGCAGTTGGAACAAACGAAGATTGCATGGCAGAGGTGCGAGAAAATGGAACTAAGACATCTGATAGGTGGTAACGGCGAGAGGTTCTGAGTCTGAGAGGAATTAAGGCTGGTTGGATGAATTTTGGAGGAAGATAGATGAGGTTGTGTGTAATCTTGTAGAGTAGGATGAGCTTGGCTTGGTCATGCATGTTGAAAGATTAGGAAGATTAAGGGTGGAGAGGAGGCAGGAATAGTCAGAAGACTAGTTTTGTGTGCAGATTCAGAGAGCGAAATGTTGAACACGTTCCAAAGACTTGGAGTTGCATGAAGAAGGAGAGGGCGCCCAAACAGTGGAGCAGCAGGTAAGATGAGAGAGGACCAGAGCAGTGTAAAGTGTGAGAAGCGTGCGGGTAGAAAGGTGTTGGTAGAGACTGCGGTAAATTACTCCTAATCTCACTCTATCTTTCATTTTGTTTGCTTCCTAATACCAATTCCAGCTTGCTATTACATTTACCACCAAATGCAGGGGAAGGGTTGGGGGGTTAACAGTGGTTTAGTGTGTTAAATACATTTCCATAACAACTGTCTCTCCCTACAATCCCTCACTTGACACCCTTTTTCATAATTGAACCCCCAAATGTTCATTTTATAATATGTATATCATTATCAAGACATTGTGTTAATTGTCTCTATTTGACAAGTTCTGCCCTCTAAGCGTGCACTTTCCAAAAACAAAACTCACAGCTAGTTAATTAGCTCGAGTGCTACAACTTAGCGTACATCCGTGACAACACGCAACACCCACTCAATCCACAATTATTTGCAGCCCACAATAAACACACGCTGCTTACCTTCACATAGCAGCGCCACCATTCTCTATTGGACGAGGCCTCGTCATACTTCGGCATATTCTCAGCCTCTCCTGCTCTGTTGGTGTAGGCCGAGTATGGCCTCCTTGGAATCCTTCCAGGTCTCATCACAGGGTCACATGGCTTTGCAAAAGCACTCGTAGCTCGTCTTTTGCACTTTTTCTTTAGCACGGGAATTGTTACCAGGGAAGGAGCAGTGCTTCCCGTTATGGAGATTTCTTCCTCCTCTACTTCCATTATATTATGTGAGATAGCTAGAGAAGTCCTAGACCTAGTGCCTAGTATAACTTCCTCCTGCATTGTTCCTGCGTATGCTGTCGCAACGGTACGCGATACTGTATGTGTAGCGTTTAACTTGGCATGCAACGTCCCTTTCCAGTTATTATGTCATTTTGCTACAATACGTGATGATTTCTGATGAGAAAGATTCTACTGGAATGGTCACAGATATTGACTCCCCCTACGCTGTTGAAGGGGGCATTGACTCCCTCCAGCCCATGCACATGCAACTCTTCTCTACCTGGGACGTCAGGAAAGCGCCAGTCAATTGTGTTCCCAGGTAGGCAAGTATATACTAAGCTTAGAAAGTTGGCCCCCTCTTTTCGCTACAGTCATCATGAGATACCCTCAATACTATGCTAGATTAGGGCTTCAGCTAGGTTTAGCATCAGGGCAATGGCTAAAGCTAGGGTGATGCACGAGCTGTTAAACCATGCAGTCTGACATAGATGGCAGAGATCATTATTTCAGTAGATAATTTGTGGGGATGATTATGTCACCAATGCTAAGACAGTTTCATGAAATATTGGCCAGAAGTGCCAGAAGTGCCATGGAAATCGTAGGATGCCAAAAAATGCCTGTACAAGCCTGACCAAACCCTCCCCCCTTGTGTGTGTGTGTGTGTGTATACTACTAGTATTGCGTGTAGCCAATCCTTTACTTCTTTACCCTTTACCATTGGGGCTGGAGAGGAAAACTGTCCGACATGCTGATGTGGATGTTTCTTGGTGCACTTGTTGACCCATGCAGTGGTGACAACACTAACAACAGGTGCACTCGTAACAAAGCATTCTATATCGGTATGCCTACCCGTTTCTCTCCCCAGTCCCAATGTAAAATAGGTAAAGGGTTGATAGGAGAGACCACGTGCATACCTGTGGTAGAGAGGCTGTCTGAGGTGATGATGTTCGTTTTACTTCAGAATAAAACTGATTCTCTATGTGCAAGCCATACACCAAATCTGTGACAGGCTTATGTTGTCATCACCTAGGTTATGTACTCTTCAAGTGACTAGGCTAGAAGTGACTAGGGCTCTGGACGCAGGCCTCGTCTCATTTGTCCTGGCAGTGTCCATGAAATCTCCACACAGGTTCTTACGCTCAAATGAGATTGTACTCCCTCCCAGTGGCATCCTCACCATTCCTCTGAAACTCGTGTTCTCTTTACAGGTGCGAAATTTTTATTGCTTATATGTATATCTTTTTTCTTTTTTCTTTGAGAACCTGTTTGTGGAAAGTGGCCATCTTGTTGGTTACAAAGTACGTACAAGAAGTGGCCATCATGTTGGTTACAAAGGGGGTGATTGTACGTACAAGAAGTGGCCATCATGTTGGTTACAAAGGAGGTGATCGTACGTACAAGAAGTGGCCATCTTGTCGGTTACAAAGGCGGTGATTGTACGTACAAGAAGTGGCCATCATGTTGGTTATAAAGGTGGGGATCGTACGTACAAGAAGTGGCCATCTTGTTGGTTACAAAGGGGGTGATTGTACGTACAAGAAGTGGCCATCATGTTGGTTACAAAGGAGGTGATCGTACGTACAAGAAGTGGCCATCTTGTCGGTTGTAAAGGTGGGTTATGCGTTCGTTTCTGCTTGTGCAGACACACCCACCAGGCAGGGCAGAGAAGAGACCCATCGTCTAGAAGATGCTGGAAATATCTCTACAAACATTATATGGCCTCTTTCAAGAATGGCCTTGCAGTAGGTTTCTCTTCAGAAGTTAATTGCGTATTGTCTTGCGGTCATAAACAGTGACAAAATATTTTCAAATGTGCTGGATTATTTTAAGTACCAGGTACATATTCCAGATTTACAGCAGAAAGTGTTTTTGGAAGTGGGTGTGGCAAGACTCCGGGAGAGTAGTGTATGTCTCCTGGGGAGTGGGTGTGGTATGTCTCCTGGGGAGTGGGTGTGGTATGTCTCCTGGGGAGTGGGTGTGGTATGTCTCCTGGGGAGTGGGTGTGGCATGTTTCATGGGGAGTGGGTGTGGTATGTCTCCTGGGGAGTAGGTGTTGCTTCCTGCAGACAAATTTGTAGAGGTGATGTCCATATACAGCGGACCTTGGCTCTGCTATGCAACACTGCACATATTCAGTCATTCTGCTGAACTCGGCTTTAAAAAAAAAACATTCTCAGGGAATCTGTTATTATTTAATATACCTAGACCCCACCCAGAAGCTTCAAAGCTTGTAAGCTGGCCTAATGACAGCTATTTACATGATGTATGGACATGTGCATGTACATGTGCATGTACATGCATAAGGTGTCTGTCCAGCTCAAGTCTTGAGATAAAACAACTGCTACTGGTTTGGGGTTTAGACCCTTTAAAGGAAGGCCACTTCTATGGACTAACTGTAACTGTGCACTATTGGACCCTTTAAAGGAAGGCCACTTGTATGGACTAACTGTAACTGTATACTATTGGACCCTTTAAAGGAAGGCCACTTGATGGACTAACTATAACTGTAAACTATTGGACCCTTTAAAGGAAGGCCACTTGTATGGACTAACTGTAACTGTGCACTATTGGACCCTTTAAAGGAAGGCCACTTGTATGGACTAACTGTAACTGTATACTATTGGACCCTTTAAAGGAAGGCCACTTGTATTCTAACTGTAATTGTACACTATTGGACCCTTTAAAGGAAGGCCACTTGTATGGACTATCTGTAACTGTACACTATTGGACCATTCAAAGGAAGGCCACTTGTATGGACTAACTGTAACTGTGCACTATTGGGCCCTTTAAAGGAAGGCCACTTGTATGGACTAACTGTAACTGTACACTATTTGACCCTTTAAAGGAAGGCCACTTCTTTGGATTAACTATAAATGTACACTATTGGACCCTTTAAAGGAAGGCTACTTGTATGGACTAACTGTAACTGTACACTATTGGACCCTTTAAAGGAAGGCCACTTGTATGGACTAACCCTTTAAAGGAAGGCCACTTGTATGGACTAACTGTGACTGTACACTATGTGTGGGTTAGGTTATGAGGCTGTGGATTATAATGCCTGTGTAGTCCAACCTGCATTAAAGCGGGTAAAGGGTTTGCCACTTGGATTGCCATGGGCTTACAGTGATGGGAGAGCCAGGCAGTTTACAAATTGGCATGTGTGCAGATCAAGGACTATTATTTTGTAGGAACTGTTAGTATAATTAGCTACATGTATATACCTATTGACACAATAAAAGGATTACTTGAAGTCCCGAACCTCTGCTCTCTGTTACAAAAGTTCCGATGCAGGCCGCACATACCCGCCCTTTCCCCCCCTTTTTTCTTTGCTAAAATGGAAGGGGAATGGACACAACGACATTAAGTCACGGTGTGAAGCAGAATCAAGAAAAACCTGGAACGGAAATAAGGTGTATTTTGGAACGGAATCCCAGGGTGTCTATCCCTCTAATTGACCCCTTTTAGCGAGCCTGGCATGCTTGTGGCCTCTGCCTGTCAGAATATTGCTTCCATTGTTCATGGGCATTGTTTGTAAAGCAGCTGTTGGTGTTATACACCCGCCCATTTTATTGCCAGATGATGCTATAAGCATCCTGCTTAACAGCCAACTTGTACAGTGCTCTGTCACATGTTGGTCACATGATGTCACATGTTGGTCACATGATGTCACATGATGGCACATGTTGGTCACATGTTGGTCACATGATGTCAAGGTTGGTCACCTTTGGATGTCTGCCATGATGCACCATTTGTCGTTCTTCTTCCCTGCAGTATCCCCATTTCTTGAAGCGGGGCGGAAATGTCCTCCAGATCAGACTGCAGAGGCGTAAGAGGGTGCGCAACAGACCCCTCGGAGGCTACAAAAACCTGGCCATCGGACAGCTAGAGATGTCGCAAGTGCTGCAGCATAGCTTCCAGGGAGAGGTGAAGTTGTATGCAGAGAAAGTGCCGGAGCACATGGCAGTGGTGACAGTGAGCTCGCTCACTAGCACTGCTGTCTTGGAGAGGAGTGACCATTTGGCCGAGGGTGAGAATTGGGGGTGGGGCTAGATCAAGCTGGGGGCTGAATCAAGTTGTAGGGATAATTGTAGGGATAAACCCTGCTAATGTATCTAGGGGGCTAAACCCTGCTAATTTATCTGGGGGGCTAAACCCTGCTAAGGGGGCTAAACCCTGCTAATTATCTGGGGGGCTAAACCCTGCTAATGTATCTAGGGGGCTAAACCCTGCTAATGTATCTAGGGGGCTAAACCCTGCTAATTTATCTAGGGGGCTAAACCCTGCTAATTATCTAGGGGGATAAACCCTGCTTAGGGGCTAAACGAACAATTCTCAACGAACTCTCAGTTGACTAACAAAATAAAAATTCTTTCAAGAAGACCCTTCTATAAATACTCCACCATTGTGTCTATAAATACTCCACCATTTGTGTCTATAAATACTCCACCATTGTGTCTATAAATACTCCACCATTGCTTCTATAAATACTCCACCATTGTGTTATAATCTATTCTTTGTGTTTGTGGATTTATTTAGTACCATAATTATAATACATAATAAACATCAAATATACCAGAAAACGGTAGATATAGTAGATATTAATACTTCATGAGAATAATGTTTTTGGTGATGTTATTGCTTGCCTGACCCCTTGATGCTGGATGCTGCCCTCAGCAATCTCCTCCTACCAGTTGCTGCTCTCTCTTCATCCCTTACAATCTCTGTCAGTGCAGCCTTCACTTCTCTCCACCTACTAATGCTTGCTGCTCTCTCCTCATCCCTTGCACTTCTGGCAGTGCAGCCCTCAGTTCTTTCCTTCTACTGGTGTTAGATGATCTCTCCTCGTCCCTTGCACTCGCTGAACTTTCTGCTCTGTGAAGTGTCATTTGTCAGTTTCTCTGTTGCTATCAACTCTCCACTCCCTTTGTCTTGCGGTTTCTCACACAGTCTCACTTGCTGCTCCCTTCTCTTGCTCCGTCTCTCTCCTGCAGCTCTCCTGCTTTCTGTTACACACTGTATAGTTGTTGTTTGTATAGTTGTTGTTCAACTCTGTGCAGCTCGAGGAGTAGCCGTTCAGCACTTTCTTCATGATTCCGTATTGGGGCACATACGTATAATCATGATGTAAGCGGTTTTCCAGGATTCCCCGTCATGACTTCCCCGTAGTCATGACGAATGAATAAATTTTATCTGCACACGTGTCTAATGGACGGACTGACGGACAAAGCATATTATTATACAGATCTTCCTCCTCCTCCTCCTAATAATAATAATAATAATAATAATAATAATAATAATAATAATAATAATAATAATAATAATAATAATAATAATAATAATAATAATAATAATAATAACAATAAAGAGCTTTTATCGGAGATAGAGTGTCTTGAGCCATTTGGAATTGGAAATCCTGCATTGATGAACACGGTTATTAAGTCCTTTATGGCTGCGATGATCAGCTAAATGACACATGGATTTGATTGGCTTATTATAGCTACGTAATTTATCTGTAATAATCACCCTAGGAACTGGATAACTGCCTGATAAAAAATATATCGCTGATTTATTATTGCGACGTTTCTGCAGAAATACATCTAGCTCATATCCTTGTGGATCTACTGCTCGCCATAATATAAACGTACTGTCATCACATCTAAATGCCATTTATCACTTGTCTTATACTGCTTTTTATGTATATCCATAAGGTGAGCACAGAACTTATAACACCAGCTACGTATTGTTGCGTGGCTTAGGATAATCCCACGGTAAGCATTTGTTCCTGTTTATCCAATAAATAAACTGCCAAATGATTATAGGTAAGTGTACATGTTGTTTGAGGGGTTGAGTGAGGCCGGCCATCACAGCTGCCATCAGTGACAGCCGTGTCCAGGCCTTACTGCTGTGCCTGGAAGCTCTCTCTTCTGAAGATGGATGCACAGGCACCCATACGTACCTGGAACCACTCAGAGACTTCTCCCTCTTGAGAGGAGTCTCTCTGGGTAGATTTTTTGCTTTGAGTTTTGTTGTAGACACAGAGCAACATATGTAGCTTTTGTTTGCCTACCTCAAAGGAGCTGATTCTCATACCAATCTCATTTTAGCTGCATTCTAATGATGTGAACAGTTAAAAAATATTATTTGTTATAAGACCTTATCAGCATCGCAGCATCGGAGTAGAGGGTGGGGGAGAGAGCCCTCACCTCCCCGGAGTAGAAGATAGGATTGAGCTCTTACTCTCAGTGTAGAAGATGGAGAAAGCCCTCACCTCTCAGTGTAGAAGATGGAGAGAGCCCTCACCTCTCGGTGTAGAAGATAAGAGAGAGCCCTACCTCTCCAGTGTAGAAGATAGGAGAGATCCTTTACCTCTCAGTGTAGAAGATAGGAGAGAGCCCTCACCTCTCAGTGTAGAAGATGGAGAGAGCCCTCAGTATAGAAGATAGGAGAGAGCCCTCACCTCTCAGTGTAGAAGATAGGAGAGATCCTTTACCTCTCAGTGTAGAAGATAGGAGAGAGCCCTCACCTCTCAGTGTAGAAGATAGGAGAGATCCCCTACCTCTCAGTGTAGAAGATAGGAGAGATCCCTCACCTCTCAGTGTAGAAGATAGGAGAGATCCCTCACCTCTCAGTGTAGAAGATGGAGAGAGCCCTCACCTCTCAGTGTAGAAGATAGGAGAGAGCCCTCACCTCTCAGTGTAGAAGATAGGAGAGATCCCTCACCTCTCAGTGTAGAAGATAGGAGAGAGCCCTCACCTCTCAGTGTAGAAGATAGGAGAGAGCCCTCCCCTCCCCAGAGTAGAAGATAGGAGAGAGCCCTCACCTCTCAGTGTAGAAGATAGGAGAGAGCCCTCCCCTCCCCAGAGTAGAAGATAGGAGAGAGCCCTCACCTCTCAGTGTAGAAGATGGAGAGAGCAGGCCAGGCCACTGGTGAGTTACATTAATTTCTGGAGCAGAAAGTATCAGCGAAAACAGTCACAACCTTTGGCACACTCAATAAATAATAATAGTTATGGAGTGGAGAGAACCTCTCTGGGAAGGTGGTCTGAAAAATTTGGGTGCAATGCATGGCATACATATATATGTCTCTACGTATGTTCACCGTATAAAATACGAGTGCCCCCCCCCCCCCACTCCCACCACCGTAAATAAAACGTGTTCTCTTTTACTGTAAATGGGTTGTAGTGAAGAGGAAGATGGAGAAAATGGCTGCAGATCCTAAAAAGGAAGGAACCAGCTGCACAGGGAGAATGGGCTGCATGGTTGCAGGAAAGGATGATCGATAGTAATTCTGTCTTCATTGTTGTTCTCTAGCCATGGAGACAGGATACGCCATTTTTCTCTAGGCAAGGTATACATGCACACACGTACTGCCGCTCTCTATGGACAGAGAGAACAGGCTACAAGCTGGCATATATACAGGAAGGATAACCAATCAATGGAGGAGAGGTGTGCTAATGATGGAGAGCATACTGAACACACTAGACAGTGTCAAGAGTGCAAACTAGAAGTTCTTGTCATCTTCTGCATGGTCTTCCCTTGAGTATTCTGAGAAATCCTGCAAAAAGCACTTCCTGATGAGCTCACTCTTAGTGCAGTAGTGTGCTCCCCACCTTCAAGGGAAGCTGCTTCCAAGCACTCTTAACACAAGACACCTCTCATGGCCATACTTCCACATGCATACTTCCAGTTCAGGACCTGCCACCCCATAATGCTGCAGGGCATCAGGTTGCTCAGCCTTGCACCAGTTTGGAGTGTGTATAAAAATGCACGCAATTCTTGGCCACTCCCCCACATCACAACCCAAGTATTACAACATCATGATGACATCATTAATGTACAGATCAGTGCTTCAGCTATGCCAGGGCTAGGGCAATGGCTAGAGCAATGCAATCTAACAGGACTAGGATTTTAATGTAGATCAGTTAGTGTATTAGGCCTTCAGCTATGCCAGGGCTGGGACAATGGCTAGAGCAATGCAATCTAACAATACTAGGATTTTAATTTATGTATTAGGCCTTCAGCTATGCCAGGGCTAGGACAATGGCTAGAGCAATGCAATCTAACAATACTAGGATTTTAATGTAGATCAGTTGTGTATTAGACCTTCAGCTATGCCAGGGCTGGGACAATGGCTAGAGCAATGCAATCTAACAATACTATGATTTTAATGTAGATCAGTTGTGTATTAGACCTTCAGCTATGCCAGGGCTGGGACAATGGCTAGAGCAATGCAATCTAACAACTAGGATTTTAATGTAGATCAGTTGTGTATTAGGCCTTCAGCTATGCCAGGGTTAGGACAATGGCTAGAGCAATGCAATCTAACAATACTAGGATTTTAATGTAGATCAGTTGTGTATTAGACCTTCAGCTATGCCAGGGCTAGGGCAATGGCTAGAGCAATGCAATCTAACAATACTAGGCTTTTAATGTAGATCCGTTGTGTATTAGACCTTCAGCTATGCCAGGGCTAGGACAATGGCTAGAGCAATCAATCTAACAGGACTAGGATTTTAATGTAGATCAGTAGTGTATTAGGCCTTCAGCTATGCCAGGGCTGGGACAATGGCTAGAGCAATGCAATCTAACAACTAGGATTTTAATGTAGATCAGTTGTGTATTAGACCTTCAGCTATGCCAGGGCTAGGACAATGGATAGAGCAATCAATCTAACAGGACTAGGATTTTAATGTAGATCAGTAGTGTATTAGGCCTTCAGCTATGCCAGGGCTGGGACAATGGCTAGAGCAATGCGATCTAACAACTAGGATTTTAATGTAGATCAGTTGTGTATTAGACCTTCAGCTATGCTAAGGCTGGGACAATGGCTAGAGCAATGCGATCTAACAACTAGGATTTTAATGTAGATCAGTTGCCTTCAGCTATGCCAGGGCTGGGACAATGGCTCGAGCAATGCAATCTAACAATACTAGGATTTTAATGTAGATCAGTTGTGTATTAGACCTTCAGCTATGCCAGGGCTAGGACAATGTACCCAGGGGGCGAAATAGGTTTAACAGACATGGCGTGCTGTAAAAGGTTGGCTGCCAAAAATCATATCTATATATATTTATAAACAAAATGTATATGGACAACCTTGTCAACAAGCTACTGGAAATCCGTAGGAAGCCTCTGAACAACATTAACCCTTGTACATGAATATCACACTTTTGGCATGACCAGTCATTGCGGTTTATCATTGTCCCATGAATAGAATTTAGTTCTAGCAACCCCAAAGTCTATAACTAAGTAATTATGACCAGTCATTGTGGTTTATCATTGTCCCATGAATAGAATTTAGTTCTAGCAACCCCAAAGTCTATAACTAAGTAATTATGACAACTTGTACCAACTGACTACAGTAGCAACATTAATCTTTGTACCTACGAATAGTCAAGGCACTCTTGCTAATTACTAGCATTGTACATGGTTGAATTAAAGCCCACTACCACATGGTATTTGTTTAGCTCCTATATTGGTAAGAATTGGCAGGTGACTGTGCCTAGAGCTGGAGTTGACCATTTGTTTAGGTAACTACATTAATTAAGCCAGATGGTGCTAGTGGTAGTAGCACCTATCGCAACCCCCTACTTCCTGGCTCAAGTGCAGAAAGTATCGAGTCTGCCAGCAGGTTAAGTACAGCTGTTAAAAAATCATAGTAGCTGCTTTGCTGATAATAATGCTACAAGAAAATGCAGCAGTAGCTATCAAAGTTATGAGCCAGAAACCATAGCAGCAAATAAATTTCCACTAAATAACTTTTTTCTCCCATGATGTCAATTTATGTTGTAGGTATCTGACAGAAGATGACTAGTTGTACAGGAAAAAGGGTGCTGGAGGGAGCCATGTCTCTGGAACGACTGAAGAGAAAGTGCGAAGACATGCTTACAAACTACACCAAGTATGTCATATGTCAAGGACCTGCAATCAAACGACTGTTGAACATTCAGCTAACAACAGCCCCAAAACTTCTTGTAGCCATGACCTGTCGACAGGACAAGACCTACAAAAGGTTGCAATATGATGTAACCAAGGACTCATGGGTGGCAGAGAAGTCCCCCAAGTGGCATGCCAAATGCAGAAACTTGTACATCAATGAAAAGAGCTACAGACTAGCAGAAAAGAGGCATCCAGGAGCAAGCTGCACAATGCTGGCTCAGCCAGAATGCAGTACCTCAACCAAAATGTCCATTATTCCCAGCAGGCATCGCACAGCAGCATTTGATGCCAAGAGCACATGTATCATATGTAACAAAAGGTGGCTGAAATGAAAGACACCTACAGCCAAGGTGTCAACAGAAACCAGCCAACAGGCGATCATTGATAAAGCCAAGAAATTGAGTAGAGAGGACATTTTGCTAAGACTGATTGGGCAAGGACATGACATGGTCGCAAATGACATCATATCACATACCATGCATGAATGCATTCAAGGCAACACGAGTCCTGACTGGTAGAAGAATCTGTATGATGTGGCTTTGAATCATCTGGTGGAGCAGCTAGAAATATCCCTGTTCCTTTTAGGAGAAATGTGGCTTCCTGATCAAGTCCTTGCGGGACAACTACCAGGTGATTCTCCAGGAGCTAGGAGTAAAGACTGCAGACACGTATAGGACCAAGAAGTCAAAATACCAATCTGCAGGCCCAGGAAAAAGTGATGAAGTTTCAGCCCTCCTACAAATGATACAGATGATTGCTAGTGGGGGTGAAGTTGACATAGTCAACTTCATCGGCACTCATGAATGCAGCAAGACACCCCCATCACTGTTCAATGAAGATGAAACCATAAGAGCTGCAGGAACAAAGGCCAGTCTAGTTAAAGTCTTGAAGGAGGACACCAAAGTGAACACTGCTCCTGGTCTACCACTACAGAAGAGGAAGACGGCAGTCATAGTAGATGCTATGCATACTTTTCGTCACTGGTCCTTCCACAAAGATGAAACATTTGGAGATATTGCAGGGTGCTACAGAAACAATCTTCTGATAGATGTACCTGATGGCACGGCCATCATACATTTCTGCTGTGACAGGTACAACTCACTGAGCCTGAAGTCTTCAGAGCGGCAGCATAGGTACACCCAGTCACGACAAGAAAGGCAGTTTGAAATCAGTGAGCAGTACAGAGACCCTGACCTGCAGGAGTTCTTCTCTGTGTCTGCCAACAAAGCTGGACTTATGAGCTTCCTGTGTTAGACATGGTGCTGAGAGGAGCAGCTTGCTCCAACCATAGGTTCGACCCGATTGTACCTGGGTGGTGGCTCCAAAGAAGAAACAAAGAGTGTACTGCTTACAGAGAGTACAGTTACTGATGTCAGTGCTTTGGAGTCCAAACAAGAGGCTGATACTAGGCTCATACTGCATTCTGTGTACAGTGTCCAGAACGAGAAGGTGGACCGAGTGATCATACGCTGCTGAAAGATTTGCCTGAACTATGGGTTCGAACTGCACAAGAAAGTTATCTACCAATCCATGAGATTGCTGCTGCACTGGGACCTGCAAGCAGCCGATGACTTCCCTTTATTCACAGTCTGAGTGGATGCCACATCACCAGCTACCCCTACTTTACTGGGAAGAAGGTGTGGCTAAACAGCAGCTAAACAACTGACATTTTGGCATTGGAAGACTTTGCAGATGATGATCAGGGTCCAGCTTGGATCACAGCAGATGTTATCAACCAAGCTAAGGAGCTCGTAGTCACTGTATATACCAACAAGGGTGATGATTTCGAGGGCTCGGACCTTGGAAGGCTCAGAGTTCACAAGTTCCTAAACAACAAGTCTACTCTCCTGAATTTGCTACCGCCCACAGAGAATGCATTCCTACAACATCTCCACAGAGAATGCATTCCTACAACATCTCCACAGAGAATGCATTCCTACAACATCTCCACAGAGAATGCATTCCTACAACATCTCCACAGAGAATGCATTCCTACAACATCTCCACAGAGAATGCATTCCTACAACATCTCCACAGAGAATGCATTCCTACAACATCTCCACAGAGAATGCATTCCTATCTCCACAGAGAATGCATTCCTACAACATCTCCACAGAGAATGCATTCCTACAACATCTTCACAGAGAATGCATTCCCATCTCCACAGAGAATGAATTCCTACAACATCTCCACAGAGAATGTATTCCTACAACATCTCCACAGAGAATGCATTCCCATCTCCACAGAGAATGAATTCCTACAACATATCCACAGAGAATGCATTCCTACAACATCTCCACAGATAATCATTCCTACAACATCTCAAATGTGTGGCATTAGCGACAGCAATCGACAAGAGTGCTCACATTTGCAAGCAGAGAGTTTAACCTTGTGAGGATTTTGGGTGGGCCATGGATGATGGAAGCTGGTACCAGTGCAATCCACACACCCAACCTGGCCACAGCAGATGATGCAATCAATCTCCTGTGGCTGTACTAAGGGCTGCAACAGAAACTTCTCATGTGCAAAGAAAAACATAGCCTTTATATAGGCTGCCTGTGTCAGGGATCGAAAAAGAAGTGCAGACGTGCCCACTACACTGCCACCTTGGACAGCAGCAGTGAATCGGAAAGCGATAACTAACAGCACTAATTTATTTTAGACCTGTGTATTTTATTAGCTTTGTATATAAGGTACATACATTATTCACCAAAAACAATTAAATCCAGGATTGAGCGTGGATTTGAACAATTATTTATTATTTATTGTTTCCCCCCAAAATATGCCTTGATATTGAGATGTAAACTGTTCAGAGAGTATTAACAATTTATATATTTGGTTTGTTGGAATTAAGTTTTTCCTTCAAGGAACACAGATAAACCATAATGACTCATTACCGCTAAAGGTGAGATATTCACGTGTATGGTCAGAGGCTTCCCAGTAGCTTGTTGACAAGGTTGTCCATATACATTTTGTTTATACATATGTATACATATGATTTTTGCCAGCAAACCTTTTACAGCATGCCATGTCTGTTTTGGTTTTTTATCCCCCTGGGTAATGGCTAGAGCAATCAATCTAACAATACTAGGATTTTAATGTAGATCAGTAGTGTATTAGACCTTCACCTATGCCAGGGCTGGGACAATGGCTAGAGCAATGCAATCTAATAGGACTAAGGTGGGTGCAGGGGAGGGGGGGGGGGGGGGGGGGGGGGCAGGGGGAGGGTGTGTCAAGCTAAAACACAATTTAAAAAAATAACATAAAAAATTATTTGTTGTTGTTATTATATTATTATATATTATAATTAATCTCAACTGCACCTTCACTCCGCACATACAAAGTGTTGCATTCGTTCCTAGTGTGCAGTTATAGTAGACCTCAGTACAAGATGATAGATGCAGATGCATGTGCATGTGTGTGGCGTCCATTCCGCCAAGCTTGTAACAGTTCTTCATGTCAGTGTTGATTGTGAGTGCTTGATGGGCATGTCTACAATACTTCATGCAGTGTCCAGCGAAGAGGACGATGATGACATCTTCTCTGAGTACCACATCGGCTCTGACACCGAGAGTGGAGACAACGAGCAAGTAAGACCACACCCACAAGCTGGCCCGAGTTTTGTGTTGTGCGTGTCATGGTAACCCATGCTGTTGTATTCCTCTTGCTTGTAACCACCAGACGAGCTACGAATCAAAGAAGAAATTCAAGGTGGGGGGCTTGTAGTCAGTGGAGTCTATGACTGATGTACATGTAGGTAGCCATTTTGATACTTCTTCACCTTTCTCCTTCTCCCCTCATTCTTCCCCCCCTCCTCCCTCCTCCCTCCTCCCCCCTCCTTCCCCTCCCTCCTCCCCTCTCCTTCCCCCCTCCTCCCTCCTCCCCTCTCCTTCCCCCCTCCTCCCTCCTCCCTCTCCCCTCTCCTCCCCCCTCCTCCCTCCTCCCCTCTCCTTCCTCCCTCCTCCCCTCTCTCCTCCCCAACCTTCTCCACTTCTGCACTCCCCATCCTCCTCTCTCCATTTCCCTTGTGCCACACCCTCTCCTCTCCTCCCCCTCTTCCACCCGCTGCTCTTAGCCGTCCACTGCTGCCGTGTTGCGACTGCTCCACCTCAGCAAACCCTCCAAGTCTAGACACCTCCACCACCATCCCAATGACCTGATGCTGGAGGAGGAGGAAGAGGAGGAAGAAGGCTTCCACGGCTCCTCCGTGGCATTTGCCTCTTCTCCATCAGACTCCGAGGAGGAGGAGGAGGAAGAGGAACAAGAGGGCGTGGTGAACGTCACTCCCGCGCGGCCTACACTCAGGTCAGAGGTCATTTTAAAGTGTTTGAAATGTAGGGAGGAATGTTCTTGCGTAGAAGGGATGTGGTTTTCAGAGCATTCTTGATGTGCCCTGCAGTCCCTTCTTTGGCTCGGACCGCTGCAGCATGGTCAGTCTTCCCACCTCAGCAAAGGTGAGGGAGGTCTTCGCTGAGATAACATCGCTGTCAGTTTGTATCAAGGAGTGTTGATCATTTAGCAGCAGTGATTGTGTGTGGGTGTGGTGTTAGACGTGTCAGACAAGTAGACCTCGTGCTGCACTGGGTTCATCGACATGTCCCCTAATCTTACTCTGTTTTGTTCCCTCGTGTTGGTATAGTTGGCGGAGAGTGTGGTGAGAATGGATTGCCTGGCGGCGTCCCCCCCAGAAGCTCACGTCTCCATCGACGATGACTCTGTACATGTAGACACAGCCGGCGAGACAGACTCACCGTTGACATTTGCAGTAAGAGTGTGTGCAAGTCAGTCTCCTGGACCAGCAGCAGTTTTTCAGACCATGGTGTGTGTATGGTGTGTGTGTGTGTGTGCATGTATGGTGTGTGTGTGCATGTGTGTGTGTGGTGTGTGTGTGTATGTATGGTGTGTGTGTTTGTGCATGTATGGTGTGTGTGTGTGTGTGTGGTGTGTGTGTGTGTGCATGTATGGTGTGTGTGTGTGTGGTGTGCTTGGCGAGCAGCTGCAAGCAGTTGCATGTGTATCACATGCAACTGGAGTGACTTTAAAAACATTTCCTTAGCCCGCTCCAGAATATGGAGTCGACTTCAAAAGGATTCCGAACCTACTGTACATGCAGGTGACTTGGAGCTGACGATAACCTTTGGGCGTTATATAGAATAATCTTTTCAGATGCAGACGAGCTGGAGCACATGATTGCTCACGAGCTGTCTGGCCCTGGAATGGAGAAGACGTGGCAGAGGTGCAGACTGATCCTCACAGGCAAGGCATGCTACTAGTGGGGAGTTAGCTACATGTAGCTAAGCTTTAGCTCTTGAGCTGAAATCAAGTGGGCATGACGGTGGACTTGACCTTTGGAGAAAAGCAAGGGCCTTCATAAGACACTTATAGGCTCCGGAGGGCACAGGGGAAGGGGCTCGAAAGCTGTCGATTGCGATTGAAGTTTGGTTTTCGTAAGAATTAGTGGGCAGGGCCTGTGGCAATATATTCTGTAGTGTGGACATGAGGGAAGCGACCAAATCACGTTGGGATGAGGAAGACGCGAGATGGTTTGAAATGTTCCATTTTTGTGATGTGCGGATGCACCTGAGACTTGAGTTGGAGTTACATATTTGATCTCAGAAGATTCTTGACTCTTGCATCATCATCATCTAGACGTGCACGCTATGAAGTGCATTTCATAAGAGTTGCCAGCGAAGCTGCTCTGATGCAGCTGCAGGTTGATGGCAACTTGTCGGCAGCTGTAGGTTGATGGCAACTTGTTAGCAGCTGCAGGTGGTTTGCAACTTGTTGGCAGCTGCACGTTGGGGGCAACTTGTTGGCAGCTGCAGGTTGGTGGCAACTTGTTGGCAGCTGCAGGTGGGGGCAACTTGTTGGCAGCTGCAGGTGGTGGGAACTTGTTGGCAGCTGCACGTTGGGGGCAACTTGTTGGCAGCTGCAGGTTGGTGGCAACTTGTTGGCAGCTGCAGGTGGTGGCAACTTGTTGGCAGCTGCAGGTGGAGGCAACTTGTTGGCAGCTGCAGGTGGAGGCAACTTGTTGGCAGCTGCAGGTGGTGGCAACTTGTTGGCAGCTGCAGGTGGTGGCAACTTGTTGGCAGCTGCAGGTGGAGGCAACTTGTTGGCAGCTGCAGGTGGAGGCAACTTGTTGGCAGCTGCAGGTGGGGGCAACTTGTTGGCAGCTGCAGGTGGTGGCAACTTGTTGGCAGCTGCAGGTGGTGGCAACTTGTTGGCAGCTGCAGGTGGAGGCAACTTGTTGGCAGCTTCAGGTGGAGGCAACTTGTTGGCAGCTGCAGGTGGGGGCAACTTGTTGGCAGCTGAAGGTGGTGGCAACTTGTTGGCAGCTGCAGGTGGTGGCAACTTGTTGGCAGCTGCAGGTGGAGGCAACTTGTTGGCAGCTGCAGGTGGGGGCAACTTGTTGGCAGCTGCAGGTGGTGGCAACTTGTTGGCAGCTGCAGGTGGTGGCAACTTGTTGGCAGCTGCAGGTGGAGGCAACTTGTTGGCAGCTGCAGGTGGAGGCAACTTGTTGGCAGCTGCAGGTGGGGGCAACTTGTTGGCAGCTGAAGGTGGTGGCAACTTGTTGGCAGCTGCAGGTGGTGGCAACTTGTTGGCAGCTGCAGGTGGTGGCAACTTGTTGGCAACTTGTTGGCAGCTGCAGGTGGAGGCAACTTGTTGGCAGCTGCAGGTGGGGGCAACTTGTTGGCAGCTGCAGGTGGTAGCAACTTGTTGGCAGCTGCAGGTGGAGGCAACTTGTTGGCAGCTGCAGGTGGAGGCAACTTGTTGGCAGCTGCAGGTGGAGGCAACTTGTTGGCAGCTGCAGGTGGAGGCAACTTGTTGGCAGCTGCAGGTGGAGGCAACTTGTTGGCAGCTGCAGGTGGAGGCAACTTGTTGGCAGCTTCAGGTGGGGGCAACTTGTTGGCAGCTGCAGGTGGAGGCAACTTGTTGGCAGCTGCAGGTGGTGGCAACTTGTTGGCAGCTGCAGGTGGAGGCAACTTGTTGGCAGCTTCAGGTGGGGGCAACTTGTTGGCAGCTGCAGGTGGTGGCAACTTGTTGGCAGCTGCAGGTGGAGGCAACTTGTTGGCAGCTTCAGGTGGAGGCAACTTGTTGGCAGCTTCAGGTGGAGGCAACTTGCTGACAGCTGCAGGTGGTGTATGTATTTGTGGGGCATGTGCTTCCGATTTTTTTTTGGCTGGTGCTCAAATGTCCATTGATCACATGCTTATTCACACAGATCATGTGATGCTTGGATGTGGCGCATGTAAATTTGATAATTGTGTTATATGATGCCCACTACTTTACCTAGTATTCAGCTCTTGTGCGGGGAGATGTGCAGAGCTCTGCCTAGGATACTTGGGATCGTGGGACCATCCCAGTGTCCCTATTGAGGGTGACTGACTTACATGTGGATGCCGGAGTGCTTTGTATGCTTTCAACGATGTCCCTAGGCCTGCCTAGTCTCTAGCCCTAGCCCTGGAATATTTTAGCCCTAGCTCTGCCCCTGCTGATAGCCCTATGCTTCCTGGTCCATTATATGCAATCTCACCCTCTCTAGGCACAAAAGTCCTGAATGTGCGGGGAATTGCAGGATGCCCAGGGAAAGGTGTGGCAGTACCAGCATGCTTTAATTAAGGGTGGGTGGGGGTGGAGTGGGGGACAAAAGGGTCGTAAATGGAAGACCTCACCTCTATAACGTACACATGTGTACATGTCCATTATACACACACCTGCATACACACACATGTCTACATGCATGTCCATGTCCATGTACATGTATATATACACACACGTGCATACACATATGCATGTCCATGTATATACACACGACATGTATATGTACATGTATATATATACACGTGCATACACACACATCTACATGCATGTCCATGTACATGTATACATGTCTACACACATGCATACACACATGTCTACATGCAGTACACACGTCTACATATTCATACACACGTCTACATATACATGCATGGACATGTACATGTATCTACACACATGTCTAAATATACATACACACATGTCTAAATATACATACACACATGTCTAAATATACATACACACATGTCTAAATATACATATACACATGTCTAAATATACATATACACATCAGTGTACATGTATATACACACACGTGCATACACACATGTCTACATGCCATTGTGTTGAGCCTGTGTTATTGGTTGTCCATGCTTCTCCAGGTGACCCCCCAGCCAGACAACAAAGAGTGGAACTTGTCCCGGGGGCGTATCTGGTGTGTGGAGGCGGGGCTTCCATCCTCGCAGGTGGTGGGTGTTGGGCTGGTGGGGGAGGGGGAGGTGGTGGTGGAGGTGGAAGGCGAACAGGAAGCCATCCAGAACCTCTACTCCATCAGCAACTGCGTTAGCAAAGATTGGTGAGTCACGGTGGGAGGGAGGGGTTGGGTTTCCAAGATGGGCGTGGTCAATGGTACTCAGGTTTTTTGTGTTTTGTGAGAGACACTAAACATACCAGGAAGTATGCTAGTACTCCCTGTGTGGGTGGACCAGTAATAAACATACAGGAAGTATGCTAGTACTTCCTGTGTGGGTGGACCAGTAATAAACATACAGGAAGTATGCTAGTACTCTCTGTGTGGGTGAACCAGTAATAATAAAAGGCAGACAGTAATCTCCCCCCCCCCCCCCCCCCCCCCCCTTCCCACCCAACTAAATATGGCAGAGCTTGTATCTCACTAGGCAGCTTCTGAGTAGCCCAATGGTGGTTGTGGCTCCTCCAGGAGCTCTGAAAACACTTCCAGCATGCCTTGAATCCTTCGCTGAGGGAGCTAACTGGTAGATCTTAACAATAAAATAAACCTCAAAATTCCGTCTTCAAGGATCTGTTGGAGGGTCCGGCAGCGCCCCCTGTGTTGGTTTGCCCCCTCCCTGTGTTTTGCCCCCTCCCTGTGTTGGTTTGCCCCCTGCCTGTGTTGGTTTGCCCCCTCCCTGTGTTGGTTTGCCCCCTCCCTGTGTTGGTTTGCCCCCTCCCTGTGTTGGTTTGCCCCCTCCCTGTGTTGGTTTGCCCCCTCCCTGTGTTGGTTTTCCCCCTCCCTGTGTTGGTTTGCCCCCTCCCTGTGTTGGTTTTCCCCCTCCCTGGGTTGGTTTTCCCCCTCCCTGTGTTGGTAGGATCGTCCCGGTGAGTATGTTCGTTGGTGCTACCAACCTACATAGCTAATGCACATGTGGTAGTATGGACTTCAATAGCAACAAGAAATGGCACGTGCTACCAAATCCAAAGGACATCAATAGCAACAAGAAATGGCACGTGCTGATGTGTGCAGTGCACAATGTGAGAAACCAGTCCAGAAAAGTATGCAAGAGATCCAAGTATCCCAGAAGCTCTGAAAAGACTTAGTAGATCTCTGACCTCTGACTTGGTGCAATCCTCCACTCAACTATAATTAACAGATCAACAACAACAACAACGGAACAACAACAACAACAAACGACAACAATGACAACAACAACAAAACATTGATTATCGAGAAGTTATTGTAACCACCAAAACACTTGAAAGAAGGAAAAATGTTTGTATTTAAAAACAAGCGACTCGGTATAGTATATTTGCTGAAAGGAAACAGGACTGTCCCCATGTAGAGCACACCCTCTTAGGCGCACCTTTACCATATATTATGCTGCTTTTGTAATGGTGCGTGCACGTGGCTACAGATCCACAGACTTGATCTGTGGAAAGAGGTCTCTCTAATTATAAGCAATCACATGCTCCACCTCCTTCACGGAAAGAATAATTTCCATTCGTCTGTGATTTGTAAATAAAACATTGCAATGCTGAATCCACAATGCCAGAAGAAAGGAATTATATATTTGGATTATGTTCATTCAACGCATGTCGCCTGGACAAGTCTGAAAGACTACTTGGCTGTGTCGTCCAAAGATTGTGCGCTAGTGCTCTGGAACAGACCTGAGCTAGCTAGAGTAAGCCACACTAGACCTGCCATGGAGACTGTCTTGTTCTGCTAGGCCTGTCATGGAGACTGTCTTGTTCTGCTAGGCCTGTCATGGAGACTGTCTTGTTCTGCTAGGCCTGTCATGGAGACTGTCTTGTTCTACTAGACCTGTCATGGAGACTGTCTTGTTCTGCTAGACCTGTCATGGAGACTGTCTTGTTCTGCTAGACCTGTCATGGAGACTGTCTTGTTCTGCTAGACCTGTCATGGAGATTTGTCTTGTTCTGCTAGGCCTGTCATGGAGACTGTCTTGTTCTACTAGACCTGTCATGGAGACGGTCTTTGTTCTGCTAGTCCTGTCATGGAGACTGTCTTGTTCTGCTAGACCTGTCATGGAGATTTGTCTTGTTCTGCTAGGCCTGTCATGGAGACTGTCTTGTTCTGCTAGGCCTGTCATGGAGACTGTCTTGTTCTGCTAGACCTGTCATGGAGATTGTCTTGTTCTGCTAGATCTGTCATGGAGATTTGTCTTGTTCTACTAGACCTGTCATGGAGATTTGTCTTGTTCTGCTAGACCTGTCATGGAGATTTGTCTTGTTCTGCTAGACCTGTCATGGAGATTGTCTTGTTCTGCTAGACCTGTCATGGACATTTGTCTTGTTCTGCTAGACCTGTCATGGATACTGTCTTGTTCTGAACCAGTTGAGGCCACTCCACTGATTTTATGGAGTCCACATATTCTCTGGTTTTCACTGCAGCCTCCAACAATCCATGGGAAGGAGAAGGAAGTCCAGCAGCATCAGCCATCTTTCTGATCTTGGAGGCTGAAATAGAAAGGGTCGCTAGGCACACACCCACCCAGAAATAAGAATTACAGACGTCAGCAATGATGGATCATTAGAAATAGAGAGCATTTCCAACGCATAATTAGAATGCCACATGCATGAGCTTAAGGTCATACATGGTTTGTGGTATGCAGACTCTGCACAAACAGGTAAACGGTGTCCACACTAACAAAATGGAAATATTTCAAAGCCTTTCCCAACATGACTTGGGTCGGAATGGTGATTTAAGCGACTTCATAAAGATTGTTCCAAATATTTAACTGGTTTAAAAAAATTTAATAAAAATATATATATTTTTCTTCATTGTCCCAGCGTGTCAACCAAAGCAATGGGTTCAAGTATTGGCTAAATACGAAGAAGAAAAGCAGATCACAAGATAAATATTTGGACCGACTCGAGTTATGTCCACACTACAAAAAAACAGATTTGCCATAGCCCTGCCCACTAATGCCCATTCTCATGAATACCAGATTACCATCACAATCACTAGCAATGCCTCTGGAGCGGCAGTGCTATTTCTATTGCCTGCATTGTAGCGTAGTCATGATTTGCGAAAGCTGATGCTTTTCCGAAAGATGAGGAGAGTTGGCGCACAACTTATTACCATGTTTTGTGAGGGTCAGTTCTCCAGCTTGAACTCTGCACCTCTGCCATGTCTGCTCGATTCCAAGGCCAGATGACTCGTGAGAAATTGCGTGATCCTGTTCGTCTGCGTCTTGAAAGACTACTATGTAACGCTCAAAGACTGACGTTGTCATCTCCAAGCCACTTATACTGTAGGCTCAGAAGAGTCTTTTTTGAGGAGACTTCAAGTTCAAGTCAATTCTACATTCTCTAGCTAGAGTGGACATGTGGAAATGTTTTTA
Source organism: Cladorhizidae sp. MBARI D1340-BT2 (assembly GCA_028752905.1). NCBI lineage: Eukaryota > Metazoa > Porifera > Demospongiae > Poecilosclerida > Cladorhizidae > Cladorhizidae sp. MBARI D1340-BT2. Next base: position 33,692,720 of record JAQNBH010000015.1, read on the forward strand.
AATGATTTAGGTCACTCTAGACCTAGTGGGTGTGTGGACAGGCCTGTACATGTATCTCACATGTGGACAGGCCTGTACATGTATCTCACATGTGGACAGACCTGTACATGTACCTCACATGTGGACAGGCCTGTACATGTACCTCACTTGCAGACAGGCCTGTACATGTGCCTCACATGTGGACTGTACATGCACCTCTCATGTGGACAGGCCTGTACATGCACCTCACATGTGGACAGGCCTGTACATGCACCTCACATGTGGACAGGCCTGTACATGCACCTCACATGTGGACAGGCCTGTACATGCACCTCACATGTGGACAGGCCTGTACATGCACCTCACATGTGGACAGGCCTGTACATGTACCTCACTTGCAGACAGGCCTGTACATGTGCCTCACATGTGGACTGTACATGCACCTCTCATGTGGACAGGCCTGTACATGCACCTCACATGTGGACAGGCCTGTACATGCACCTCACATGTGGACAGGCCTGTACATGCACCTCACATGTGGACAGGCCTGTACATGCACCTCACATGTGGACAGGCCTGTACATGCACCTCACATGTGGACAGGCCTGTACATGCACCTCACATGTGGACAGGCCTGTACATGTGCCTCACATGTGGACAGGCCTGTACATGTGCCTCACATGTGGACAGGCCTGTACATGTGCCTCACATGTGGACAGGCCTGTACATGTGCCTCACATGTGGACAGGCCTGTACACCTCACATGTGGACAGACCTGTACATGTGCCTCACATGTGGACAGGCCTGTACATGTGCCTCACATGTGGACAGGCCTGTACATGCACCTCACATGTGGACAGGCCTGTACATGTGCCTCACATGTGGACAGGCCTATACATGTACCTCACATGTGGACAGGCCTGTACATGTGCCTCACATGTGGACAGGCCTGTACATGCACCTCACATGTGGACAGGCCTATACATGCACCTCACATGTGGACAGGCCTGTACATGCACCTCACATGTGGACATGTACATGTACCTCACATGTGGACAGGCCTGTACATGCACCTCACATGTGGACAGGCCTGTACATGCACCTCACATGTGGACATGCCCGTACATGTACCTCACATGTGGACATGCCTGTACATGTACCTCACATGTGGACAGGCCTGTACATGCACCTCACATGTGGACAGGCCTGAACATGTACCTCACATGTGGACAGGCCTGAACATGTACCTCACGTGGACAGGCCTGTACATGCACCTCACATGTGGACAGGCCTGAACATGTACCTCACATGTGGACAGGCCTGTACATGCACCTCACATGTGGACAGGTGAGGACAGGCCTGAACATGTACCTCACATGTGGACAGGCCTGAACATGTACCTCACATGTGGACAGGCCTGTACATGTACCTCACATGGACAGGCCTGTACATGCACCTCACATGGTGGTGGCATTCTGTTCGTACTGTAGGACTAAACTAACTTGTTCGGGGCATATCACATGTGTGTTCATGGGTGGGTGGGTGTGGTCCTAGCAGAGCTGATGTCCTTGTGTGACTGTGTTCTGGTTGGTGTTCTCTCTCTCGCAGGCAAGGGGGAGTGTCCTTCTGCGTTGTGCTGGTGGGAAGTGACAGCCTGGTCTCTAGTTCGGTGCAGGCATTCAGCCAATCAAAGTGCCAGCCAGACCGGCTCAGATTCGCTATCGTACCCATCGGTAACTTTATGCACACATTGGGTGGTGAGGGGTGGGGATTATGGATTATTAACGAAATTCATTTTCCACCCGCGCGCTTGACCACGTACTTAGATTTTAACGCCTAATAAAAACACTCATTGAATAGAGGAGGTGCCACTGGTGCTAATTTCAACTCTCTAGCACTTGGCAATCAGGAGATATTTATGCTGGCATTCAGGTTTTTGAGGTTCCCTCCACTTGTAGCTCGCTATAGTTATACCTATGAAAAATATTTTAGTATCAACAGAGAGCACAAAGAGATACCTATCTTTTGAGCTATATATCAAGTCCATACCATGAAGTTTATACGGAATCTATGGAGTTATAAAGTGGTAACCGCAAGAAGAAAAAAGGGGAAAAATACATGTGGGTCACTCTCCCCCCAAAAATGCAACTGTCCCTCCTTCAACACATATTGCCAGGAATTTTGAAAATCTATTTTGTTCTGATTTTGCGGCGAACATAACTTTGCCACACTTGACTCAATTTCAATATTTGAGGATTCATTTGAGAGCTCTTTTAGTGATCTGTGATATAACGGTTTCAATTCTTTTTTTACTTGAAGCATTGCCGAGTTATGGTGATTAGAAGAGGTGACTGTCACAGATTTTGCGTTTATTTTGTGTGGTTGGAAATGAAATGCCTTAGAACTAATGAACATGAGATGTGTTGAAAAATATGCCTCCGTTATATCACAGCTAAATGTCTTGGTAAGCTACAAACCAAATTTGGGACCAGGCACTTGGGAATTATCCTCACCGCAGTTTGGGGGGTGCAATTTTTGGAGTGACTCTTGCCTTTTTGGATGTATCTTCTAAGAAAATGTGCCTATAGAGACATTTCACATATCATCTTAAAGCACACAGAATGAGCAACACGTTGGTATCAAAAGTATCTTCACAGAAGAAAGGGAGGGAAAGTTATGATGGCTACAAAAATGCGTTCAAATTTTGGTGGTTTCAGGTGTAGTCCCCCCGTGAGTGTGCCTTGTAGTACGTAAGAGTCCTTCACGTACAGAGCAAGCACCCACTATGCTCTTCTCAGTGATCTAGGGTTAGGCTGGGCACAAGTCGTAAGTACTCTTCTCAGTGATCTAGGGTTAGGCTGGACACATGTAGCAAGCACCCACTATGCTCTTCTCAGTGATCTAGGATTAGGCTGGGCACAAGTAGTAAGTACCCACTATGCTCTTCTCAGTGATCTAGGATTAGGCTGGGCACATGTAGCAAGCACCCACTATGCTCTTCTCAGTGATCTAGGGTTAGGCTGGGTACATGTAGCAAGCACCCACTATGCTCTTCTCAGTGATCTAGGATTAGGCTGGGCACATGTAGCAAGCACCCACTATGCTCTTCTCAGTGATCTAGGGTTAGGCTGGACACATGTAGCAAGCACCCACTATGCTCTTCTCAGTGATCTAGGATTAGTCTGGGCACATGTAGCAAGCACCCACTATGCTCTTCTCAGTGATCTAGGATTAGTCTGGGCACATGTAGCAAGCACCCACTATGCTCTTCTCAGTGATCTAGGATTAGTCTGGGCACATGTAGCAAGCACCCACTATGCTCTTCTCAGTGATCTAGGGTTAGTCTGGGCACATGTAGCAAGCACCCACTATGCTCTTCTCAGTGATCTAGGATTAGTCTGGGCACATGTAGCAAGCACCCACTATGCTCTTCTCAGTGATCTAGGATTAGTCTGGGCACATGTAGCAAGCACCCACTATGCTCTTCTCAGTGATCTAGGATTAGTCTGGGCACATGTAGCAAGCACCCACTATGCTCTTCTCAGTGATCTAGGATTAGTCTGGGCACATGTAGCAAGCACCCACTATGCTCTTCTCAGTGATCTAGGGTTAGTCTGGGCACATGTAGCAAGCACCCACTATGCTCTTCTCAGTGATCTAGGATTAGTCTGGGCACATGTAGCAAGCACCCACTATGCTCTTCTCAGTGATCTAGGATTAGTCTGGGCACATGTAGCAAGCACCCACTATGCTCTTCTCAGTGATCTAGGATTAGTCTGGGCACATGTAGCAAGCACCCACTATGCTCTTCTCAGTGATCTAGGATTAGTCTGGGCACATGTAGCAAGCACCCACTATGCTCTTCTCAGTGATCTAGGATTAGTCTGGGCACATGTAGCAAGCACCCACTATGCTCTTCTCAGTGATCTAGGATTAGGCTGGGCACATGTAGCAAGCACCCACTATGCTCTTCTCAGTGATCTAGGGTTAGGCTGGACACATGTAGCAAGCACCCACTATGCTCTTCTCAGTGATCTAGGATTAGTCTGGGCACATGTAGCAAGCACCCACTATGCTCTTCTCAGTGATCTAGGATTAGTCTGGGCACATGTAGCAAGCACCCACTATGCTCTTCTCAGTGATCTAGGATTAGGCTGGGCACATGTAGCAAGCACCCACTATGCTCTTCTCAGTGATCTAGGATTAGTCTGGGCACATGTAGCAAGCACCCACTATGCTCTTCTCAGTGATCTAGGATTAGTCTGGGCACATGTAGCAAGCACCCACTATGCTCTTCTCAGTGATCTAGGATTAGTCTGGGCACATGTAGCAAGCACCCACTATGCTCTTCTCAGTGATCTAGGATTAGTCTGGGCACATGTAGCAAGCACCCACTATGCTCTTCTCAGTGATCTAGGATTAGGCTGGGCACATGTAGCAAGCACCCACTATGCTCTTCTCAGTGATCTAGGATTAGTCTGGGCACATGTAGCAAGCACCCACTATGCTCTTCTCAGTGATCTAGGATTAGGCTGGGCACATGTAGCAAGCACCCACTATGCTCTTCTCAGTGATCTAGGATTAGGCTGGGCACATGTAGCAAGCACCCACTATGCTCTTCTCAGTGATCTAGGGTTAGGCTGGGCACATGTAGCAAGCACCCACTATGCTCTTCTCAGTGATCTAGGATTAGGCTGGGCACATGTAGCAAGCACCCACTATGCTCTTCTCAGTGATCTAGGGTTAGGCTGGACACATGTAGCAAGCACCCACTATGCTCTTCTCAGTGATCTAGGGTTAGGCTGGACACATGTAGCAAGCACCCATTATGCTCTTCTCAGTGATCTAGGGTTAGGCTGGACACATGTAGCAAGCACCCACTATGCTCTTCTCAGTGATCTAGGGTTAGGCTGGACACATGTAGCAAGCACCCACTATGCTCTTCTCAGTGATCTAGGATTAGTCTGGGCACATGTAGCAAGCACCCACTATGCTCTTCTCAGTGATCTAGGATTAGTCTGGGCACATGTAGCAAGCACCCACTATGCTCTTCTCAGTGATCTAGGATTAGTCTGGGCACATGTAGCAAGCACCCACTATGCTCTTCTCAGTGATCTAGGATTAGTCTGGGCACATGTAGCAAGCACCCACTATGCTCTTCTCAGTGATCTAGGATTAGTCTGGGCACATGTAGCAAGCACCCACTATGCTCTTCTCAGTGATCTAGGATTAGTCTGGGCACATGTAGCAAGCACCCACTATGCTCTTCTCAGTGATCTAGGATTAGTCTGGGCACATGTAGCAAGCACCCACTATGCTCTTCTCAGTGATCTAGGATTAGTCTGGGCACATGTAGCAAGCACCCACTATGCTCTTCTCAGTGATCTAGGATTAGGCTGGGCACATGTAGCAAGCACCCACTATGCTCTTCTCAGTGATCTAGGATTAGTCTGGGCACATGTAGCAAGCACCCACTATGCTCTTCTCAGTGATCTAGGATTAGTCTGGGCACATGTAGCAAGCACCCACTATGCTCTTCTCAGTGATCTAGGATTAGGCTGGGCACATGTAGCAAGCACCCACTATGCTCTTCTCAGTGATCTAGGGTTAGGCTGGACACATGTAGCAAGCACCCACTATGCTCTTCTCAGTGATCTAGGATTAGTCTGGGCACATGTAGCAAGCACCCACTATGCTCTTCTCAGTGATCTAGGATTAGTCTGGGCACATGTAGCAAGCACCCACTATGCTCTTCTCAGTGATCTAGGATTAGTCTGGGCACATGTAGCAAGCACCCACTATGCTCTTCTCAGTGATCTAGGATTAGTCTGGGCACATGTAGCAAGCACCCACTATGCTCTTCTCAGTGATCTAGGATTAGTCTGGGCACATGTAGCAAGCACCCACTATGCTCTTCTCAGTGATCTAGGATTAGTCTGGGCACATGTAGCAAGCACCCACTATGCTCTTCTCAGTGATCTAGGATTAGTCTGGGCACATGTAGCAAGCACCCACTATGCTCTTCTCAGTGATCTAGGATTAGGCTGGGCACATGTAGCAAGCACCCACTATGCTCTTCTCAGTGATCTAGGATTAGTCTGGGCACATGTGGCAAGCACCCATTATGCTCTTCTCGGATTAGTCTAGGCTGAGGTGATGGAGCTAAAGTCGAGAGTTTTAGAGACCCAGCATAACCAAAGCAGAGGCACCAGCTGGACATGGGTATTATATAGAATCACCAGAGCCAGCCTCAGACTTGAGCACTCACTGCATGTTACTTACAGAGCTGTTAATGAAGGGGTAGGGGAAGCATCAATGGGTGCCGAGTATGCACTTTATGATACTTGTATCCAATGGTCCCCCGTGGGTCTGGGTCAACATTGATCCAGCCTCGCCCACAGTTGCCCTGCCCTAACCCTGTCTCATATACTGAGATCTGTGTGAGATCTGTGCAATTTAGCACACAACACACAAAAACAACCAACACAAACAACACATGTCGACCCTTTACCCGATTCACACCTTTACCTGATTAAACCCCTTTACCTGGTTTTATCGACTCTTTACCTGACCCTTTACATGGTTTTTTCGACCCTTTACCATGTCCCATTTGACCCTTTACCTGTTTTGTTGACCCTTTACCTGATATATCAAGCTCCAGGGTTGATGTCTGCCAGGTTATCCAGTCTGGACGACAAGTACCAAGCAGCCTTCCCATTGCATGGACAGTGGATAGCTGACCTACAGGACACGACAGGTGAGCTGTCCTGTTTTGAAGCAAATCCATGGTCAGGGTTTTGTTTAGAAAGTTGTCCAAGCCGGAAATGGAAGGGGCACGATGGTTAAGATGTGATGTAGTATAATTTCCAATTTTTTAAATTTATTTGTTTGCTTGTGTTCAGAGTCGCTGGTGCATTATGTGGATACTGCGTCCCACAGTCTGTCTCTGCCCCTGGCGCAGGTCATCCTGCAGGCAGGTTCAGGAGAGAGGAGGTGTGTGCATACACATACCACACATACTAATATTGTCACTGAATGGTTGCTTCTCTCTTTGCAGGGACCAGAGTCTTCCATTCATGTGTGTAAGTCTGTTTCATCATTGTACACTCCGACAGTTGCCATAGAAACCTAATGTTAGTATGTGTATCGCATGAGCAGTGTTAATTACCAAATTTATCACTTCAATCGGTTATAGACAGGTACATGTAGGACGTTTCCTTTTCTCTTCATGGACTCATTTAACCTGCAACAGTGGATGCAAATCGAAGGAATAAATGGTGGCTTCCCAGCTTTATAAAGATTCCTGCTTCTATGTAGTCTTTATAAAGATTCCTGCGTCTATGTAGTCTTTATAAATAGTCTATATTAAGATTCCTACTTCTATGTAGTCTTTATAAATAGTCTATATTAAGATTCCTGCTTCTATGTAGTCTTTATAAATAGTCTATATTAAGATTCCTACTTCTATGTAGTCTTTATAAATAGTCTATATTAAGATTCCTACTTCTATGTAGTCTTTATAAATAGTCTATATTAAGATTCCTACTTCTATGTAGTCTTTATAAATAGTCTATATTAAGATTCCTGCTTCTATGTAGTCTTTATAAAGATTCCTGCTTGTCAGACCACCTTGCAATGGCCTGGCATAATTGAGGTGAGTAAAGTGAGCCCTCAGTGGCAGTTTGGATGGAACACTATGTATAGCTGTGCATGGTGTATCTATATCTCCAATTCGTTCACCCATAAAAATATGAGCTTACGGCAATCAGGAATGGTCGTCATCCCAGTAGTGAAGAGAATGATTGAGAGAACGTCCTGTGCCACAGATTCGAGGCTAGACTGATGTGGATGTGCTGCACTGTTAATAGCCGATGTATACCCTTACCAGAACAGGCAAGCCTGAAACGGGACAAACAACAAACCAAGACCCTACTAATAAACCAACGCAAGCCCTCCAATCCCCCCCCCCCCCCCCCCCTCCCTGCCCCCATAGATCATACAAAAAAACACATACACACAATAATTATAATAATAATAATAATAATAATAATAATAATAATAATAATAATAAAGTTTGCTTCATGGGCAAGTGTAAACAAGCTGCATGGCTGACAGGAAGGAATGATGACATCGCTTTTCTTGTTCTTCGCTGGCCACTCCACTAGCGTTCAGTACTAGTACCACTCCATGCCTGGCATTCAGTACTAGTACCACTCCATGCCTGGCATTCAGTACTAGTACCACTCCATGCCTGGCATTCAGTACTAGTACCACTCCATGCCTGGCATCATTCAGTACTAGTACCACTCCATGCCTGGCATTCAGTACTAGTACCACTCCATGCCTAGCATTCAGTACTAGTACCACTCCATGCCTGGCATTCAGTACTAGTACCACTCCATGCCTAGCATTCAGTAACTAGTACCACTCCATGCCTGGCATTCAGTACTAGTACCACTCCATGCCTGGCATTCAGTACTAGTACCACTCCATGCCTAGCATCATTCAGTACTAGTACCACTCCATGCCTGGCATTCAGTACTAGTACCACTCCATGCCTGGCATTCAGTACTAGTACCACTCCATGCCTAGCATTCAGTACTAGTACCACTCCATGCCTAGCATTCAGTACTAGTACCACTCCATGCCTAGCATTCAGTACTAGTACCACTCCATGCCTAGCATCATTCAGTACTAGTACCACTCCATGCCTGGCATTCAGTACTAGTACCACTCCATGCCTAGCATTCAGTACTAGTACCACTCCATGCCTGGCATTCAGTACTAGTACCAATCCATGCCTAGCATTCAGTACTAGTACCACTCCATGCCTGGCATTCAGTACTAGTACCACTCCATGCCCTAGCATTCAGTACCACTCCATGCCTGGCATTCAGTACTAGTACCACTCCATGCCTAGCATTCAGTTCTAGTACCACTCCATGCCTAGCATTCAGTACTAGTACCACTCCATGCCTGGCATTCAGTACTAGTACCACTCCATGCCTAGCATTCAGTACTAGTACCACTCCATGCCTAGCATTCAGTACTAGTACCACTCCATGCCTAGCATTCAGTACTAGTACCACTCCATGCCTGGCATCATTCAGTACTAGTACCACTCCATGCCTGGCATTCAGTACTAGTACCACTCCATGCCTGGCATTCAGTACTAGTACCACTCCATGCCTAGCATCATTCAGTACTAGTACCACTCCATGCCTGGCATTCAGTACTAGTACCACTCCATGCCTGGCATCATTCAGTACTAGTACCACTCCATGCCTGGCATTCAGTACTAGTACCACTCCATGCCTGGCATTCAGTACTAGTACCACTCCATACCTAGCATCATTCAGTACTAGTACCACTCCATGCCTGGCATCATTCAGTACTAGTACCACTCCATGCCTGGCATTCAGTACTAGTACCACTCCATGCCTGGCATCATTCAGTAATAGTACCACTCCATGCCTAGCATTCAGTACTAGTACCACTCCATGCCTGGCATCATTCAGTACTAGTACCACTCCATGCCTGGCATCATTCAGTAATAGTACCACTCCATGCCTGGCATTCAGTACTAGTACCACTCCATGCCTAGCATCATTCAGTACTAGTACCACTCCATGCCTGGCATTCAGTACTAGTACCACTCCATGCCTGGCATCATTCAGTACTAGTACCACTCCATGCCTGGCATTCAGTACTAGTACCACTCCATGCCTGGCATCATTCAGTACTAGTACCACTCCATGCCTGGCATCATTCAGTACTAGTACCACTCCATGCCTAGCATTCAGTACTAGTACCACTCCATGCCTGGCATCATTCAGTACTAGTACCACTCCATGCCTAGCATCATTCAGTACTAGTACCACTCCATGCCTAGCATCATTCAGTACTAGTACCACTCCATGCCTGGCATTCAGTACTAGTACCACTCCATGCCTGGCATTCAGTACTAGTACCACTCCATGCCTGGCATCATTCAGTACTAGTACCACTCCATGCCTGGCATTCAGTACTAGTACCACTCCATGCCTGGCATCATTCAGTACTAGTACCACTCCATGCCTAGCATCATTCAGTACTAGTACCACTCCATGCCTGGCATTCAGTACTAGTACCACTCCATGCCTGGCATTCAGTACTAGTACCACTCCATGCCTGGCATCATTCAGTACTAGTACCACTCCATGCCTGGCATTCAGTACTAGTACCACTCCATGCCTGGCATCATTCAGTACTAGTACCACTCCATGCCTAGCATCATTCAGTACTAGTACCACTCCATGCCTAGCATTCAGTACTAGTACCACTCCATGCCTGGCATTCAGTACTAGTACCACTCCATGCCTGGCATTCAGTACTAGTACCACTCCATGCCTGGCATTCAGTACTAGTACCACTCCATGCCTAGCATCATTCAGTACTAGTACCACTCCATGCCTAGCATTCAGTACTAGTACCACTCCATGCCTGGCATCATTCAGTACTAGTACCACTCCATGCCTAGCATCATTCAGTACTAGTACCACTCCATGCCTAGCATCATTCAGTACTAGTACCACTCCATGCCTGGCATTCAGTAACTAGTACCACTCCATGCCTAGCATCATTCAGTACTAGTACCACTCCATGCCTGGCATCATTCAGTACTAGTACCACTCCATGCCTGGCATTCAGTTCTAGTACCACTCCATGCCTGGCATCATTCAGTACTAGTACCACTCCATGCCTGGCATTCAGTACTAGTACCACTCCATGCCTAGCATTCAGTACTAGTACCACTCCATGCCTAGCATTCAGTACTAGTACCACTCCATGCCTGGCATTCAGTACTAGTACCACTCCATGCCTGGCATTCAGTACTAGTACCACTCCATGCCTGGCATTCAGTACTAGTACCACTCCATGCCTGGCATTCAGTACTAGTACCACTCCATGCCTGGCATTCAGTAACTAGTACCACTCCATGCCTGGCATCATTCAGTACTAGTACCACTCCATGCCTGGCATTCAGTACTAGTACCACTCCATGCCTGGCATTCAGTACTAGTACCACTCCATGCCTGGCATCATTCAGTACTAGTACCACTCCATGCCTGGCATCATTCAGTACTAGTACCACTCCATGCCTGGCATTCAGTACTAGTACCACTCCATGCCTGGCATTCAGTACTAGTACCACTCCATGCCTGGCATCATTCAGTACTAGTACCACTCCATGCCTGGCATCATTCAGTACTAGTACCACTCCATGCCTGGCATTCAGTACTAGTACCACTCCATGCCTAGCATTCAGTACTAGTACCACTCCATGCCTGGCATTCAGTACTAGTACCACTCCATGCCCTAGCATTCAGTACTAGTACCACTCCATGCCTGGCATCATTCAGTACTAGTACCACTCCATGCCTGGCATCATTCAGTACTAGTACCACTCCATGCCTGGCATCATTCAGTACTAGTACCACTCCATGCCTGGCATCATTCAGTACTAGTACCACTCCATGCCTGGCATTCAGTACTAGTACCACTCCATGCCTGGCATTCAGTACTAGTACCACTGCATGCCTAGCATCATTCAGTACTAGTACCACTCCATGCCTGGCATCATTCAGTACTAGTACCACTCCATGCCTAGCATTCAGTAACTAGTACCACTCCATGCCTAGCATTCAGTACTAGTACCACTCCATGCCTGGCATCATCAGTACTAGTACCACTCCATGCCTGGCATTCAGTTCTAGTACCACTCCATGCCTAGCATCATTCAGTACTAGTACCACTCCATGCCTAGCATTCAGTACTAGTACCACTCCATGCCTGGCATTCAGTACTAGTACCACTCCATGCCTGGCATTCAGTACTAGTACCACTCCATGCCTGGCATTCAGTACTAGTACCACTCCATGCCTGGCATCATTCAGTACTAGTACCACTCCATGCCTGGCATCATTCAGTACTAGTACCACTCCATGCCTAGCATTCAGTACTAGTACCACTCCATGCCTGGCATCATTCAGTACTAGTACCACTCCATGCCTGGCATTCAGTACTAGTACCACTCCATGCCTGGCATCATTCAGTACTAGTACCACTCCATGCCTAGCATCATTCAGTACTAGTACCACTCCATGCCTGGCATTCAGTACTAGTACCACTCCATGCCTAGCATTCAGTACTAGTACCACTCCATGCCTGGCATTCAGTACTAGTACCACTCCATGCCTGGCATCATTCAGTACTAGTACCACTCCATGCCTGGCATCATTCAGTACTAGTACCACTCCATGCCTGGCATTCAGTACTAGTACCACTCCATGCCTGGCATTCAGTACTAGTACCACTCCATGCCTGGCATTCAGTACTAGTACCACTCCATGCCTGGCATTCAGTACTAGTACCACTCCATGCCTGGCATTCAGTACTAGTACCACTCCATGCCTAGCATCATTCAGTACTAGTACCACTCCATGCCTGGCATTCAGTACTAGTACCACTCCATGCCTGGCATTCAGTACTAGTACCACTCCATGCCTGGCATTCAGTACTAGTACCACTCCATGCCTGGCATTCAGTACTAGTACCACTCCATGCCTGGCATTCAGTACTAGTACCACTCCATGCCTAGCATCATTCAGTACTAGTACCACTCCATGCCTAGCATTCAGTACTAGTACCACTCCATGCCTGGCATTCAGTACTAGTACCACTCCATGCCTGGCATTCAGTACTAGTACCACTCCATGCCTGGCATCATTCAGTACTAGTACCACTCCATGCCTGGCATTCAGTACTAGTACCACTCCATGCCTGGCATTCAGTACTAGTACCACTCCATGCCTGGCATCATTCAGTACTAGTACCACTCCATGCCTAGCATCATTCAGTACTAGTACCACTCCATGCCTGGCATTCAGTACTAGTACCACTCCATGCCTGGCATTCAGTACTAGTACCACTCCATGCCTGGCATTCAGTACTAGTACCACTCCATGCCTGGCATTCAGTACTAGTACCACTCCATGCCTGGCATTCAGTACTAGTACCACTCCATGCCTGGCATCATTCAGTACTAGTACCACTCCATGCCTGGCATCATTCAGTACTAGTACCACTCCATGCCTGGCATTCAGTACTAGTACCACTCCATGCCTGGCATTCAGTTCTAGTACCACTCCATGCCTAGCATTCAGTACTAGTACCACTCCATGCCTAGCATCATTCAGTACTAGTACCACTCCATGCCTGGCATTCAGTACATGTAGTGGTATGATAAATTCATTATTAGGCTTGGGTTAGGTGGGTATGGAGGATGTCGTTGAGGAGCTCGTATATGGTGAGGCACAAACGTCTAGCCATGTACGAGCTCTGAATCTAAGATATCTCATCCAACTTCACCTAATAGCCATCTATGCACACACACACACACGCATATACACATTGTTCACGTGCACACACATATATACACATCGTATCACTGTTTAGTATAGGAAGTGATGTAATAAGCTTGTGACTAATGATGTGTATAAATCAGACATTCTCTCCCCCCCCCCCCCCCCCCCCCCCCCCCCCTCTGACAGAGTATGAGTGTGGGGAGTTGGGACGAGCCATGTCTTCCTGCCTCTCCCTCAGCCCTTGCGAACGTGCCTCCAGCAGTGGGTGTGGCAGGTGCAGCAGGAGAGGCGGCAGAACTAGTCCTGGAATACTGGAGCCGCAAAGGAAAGGTATCGTGTGTTTTTGTGTGTGCAGTTAGGACTGGTCCTGTGTAGCTAGGACTGGTCCTGTGTGGGTGGGACTGGCCCTGTGTGGGTGGGACTGGCCCTGTGTGGGTGGGACTGGCCCTGTGTGGGTGGGACCAGCCCTGTGTGGGTGGGACTAGCCCTGTGTGGTTGGGACCAGCCCTGTGTGGGTGGGACCAGTCCTGTGTGGTTGGGACCAGCCCTGTGTGGGTGGGACTAGCCCTGTGTGGGTGGGACCAGCCCTGTGTGGGTGGGACCAGCCCTGTGTGGGTGGGACCAGCCCTGTGTGGGTGGGACTAGCCCTGTGTGGTTGGGACCAGCCCTGTGTGGGTGGGACCAGCCCTGTGTGGGTGGGACCAGCCCTGTGTGGGTGGGACTAGCCCTGTGTGGTTGGGACCAGCCCTGTGTGGGTGGGACCAGCCCTGTGTGGGTGGGACTAGCCCTGTGTGGGTGGGACCAGCCCTGTGTGGGTGGGACTAGCCCTGTGTGGGTGGGACCAGCCCTGTGTGGGTGGGACTAGCCCTGTGTGGTTGGGACCAGCCCTGTGTGGGTGGGACTAGCCCTGTGTGGTTGGGACCAGCCCTGTGTGGGTGGGACTAGCCCTGTGTGGGTGGGACCAGCCCTGTGTGGGTGGGACTAGCCCTGTGTGGGTGGGACCAGCCCTGTGTGGGTGGGACTAGCCCTGTGTGGGTGGGACTAGCCCTGTGTGGGTGGGACCAGCCCTGTGTGGGTGGGACTAGCCCTGTGTGGGTGGGACCAGCCCTGTGTGGGTGGGACTAGCCCTGTGTGGGTGGGACCAGCCCTGTGTGGGTGGGACTAGCCCTGTGTGGGTGGGACCAGCCCTGTGTGGGTGGGACCAGCCCTGTGTGGGTGGGACCAGCCCTGTGTGGGTGGGACCAGCCCTGTGTGGGTGGGACTAGCCCTGTGTGGGTGGGACCAGCCCTGTGTGGGTGGGACCAGCCCTGTGTGGGTGGGACCAGCCCTGTGTGGGTGGGACCAGCCCTGTGTGGGTGGGACTAGCCCTGTGTGGTTGGGACCAGCCCTGTGTGGGTGGGACCAGCCCTGTGTGGGTGGGACTAGCCCTGTGTGGGTGGGACTAGCCCTGTGTGGGTGGGACTAGCCCTGTGTGAGTGGGACCAGCCCTGTGTGGGTGGGACTAGCCCTGTGTGGGTGGGACCAGCCCTGTGTGGGTGGGACTAGCCCTGTGTGGGTGGGACTAGCCCTGTGTGGGTGGGACCAGCCCTGTGTGGGTGGGACTAGCCCTGTGTGGGTGGGACTAGCCCTGTGTGGGTGGGACTAGCCCTGTGTGGGTGGGACTAGCCCTGTGTGGGTGGGACCAGCCCTGTGTGGGTGGGACTAGCCCTGTGTGGGTGGGACCAGCCCTGTGTGGGTGGGACTAGCCCTGTGTGGGTGGGACCAGCCCTGTGTGGGTGGGACTAGCCCTGTGTGGGTGGGACCAGCCCTGTGTGGGTGGGACTAGCCCTGTGTGGGTGGGACCAGCCCTGTGTGGGTGGGACTAGCCCTGTGTGGGTGGGACCAGCCCTGTGTGGGTGGGACTAGCCCTGTGTGGGTGGGACCAGCCCTGTGTGGGTGGGACCAGCCCTGTGTGGGTGGGACCAGCCCTGTGTGGGTGGGACCAGCCCTGTGTGGGTGGAACCAGCCCTGTGTGGGTGGGACTAGCCCTGTGTGGGTGGGACCAGCCCTGTGTGGGTGGGACTAGCCCTGTGTGGGTGGGACTAGCCCTGTGTGGGTGGGACCAGCCCTGTGTGGGTGGGACTAGCCCTGTGCAGCCCTAACTGTGTCGAGTTCTGGCAGAGCACTTCTCACTGTCCTCTGTGATTCTTATACGAAAATGTACCCAAAATAGTGAGATCAACAGTATACTGCATCTCCTTAAATTAATATTTTTACCCAATAAGAGTGTTTGCTTCTTCCCATTCTCGCCCTTCTCTCCTCTTCCCGCAGATGAACCACGAGACGATGAAGGTGCGCAGCGTAATGGTGTCCTACGTGGACAACATGCTCAATGTGACTGCCATAAAAGACAAGAAAGTCAAGGGTATTCGCATACGCAAGCCCAAAGATCCCGAGGGTCCGGGTGGAATTATCGTCAGCTTGAGCACCAGCCAGCTGGTGTGTCGTCCTGTCGGGAAGGGCGAGGGAATGACGATGGTGGTGGTGGTGGATGGTGTGGAGCGGGCAGGGGTGGAGATGGTGAAGCTGCAGGCTAACCGCGAGCTCATGCACAATAGAACCTTCTCCATAGCAGTCTGCTCTGGTGTGTGACTCTTCTGTTTCTGTGTCTTCCATCCTCTTCAAGATTATCCTCCCACAATGAGATGTGTATGCTTTTTTTAAATATTTTTAAATTTTTTTAAATTATTGCATTATTTTATCTCATGTATCATTTTCACAATTAATCTGATGACTTTCAGCTAGTGATTAAAAAAATAAAAATAAATCGCCCTAAAAAGTATTTCAGTCAAACTTTTGTTCAGCTTACAAATATCTGAACACAAATATGAACAGTGATGTCATAATAATTATGGTGGTACAGGTCTTCTATGACAACGTCACAGCAAATGCACGTGATTCGTGAGTTGTTAGGGGTGATTTCACGTGGCTAGTTTTGGGAGTCGAGACCCAGGAAGCTGGTAGCTTTGGACCTACATCTCGATTGAAGCGTTGAACCCTCGGTGTGAGACGGATGTGCAGCGCTTCTTTCATGAGCAACTTTATTCATCTGATTACTGATGTCTCTTCTCACAAGATGGGTGGTGTTGGCTCCACGCATGCTCTGCGGTAGCAGACTTCTCAAGTTCTCCCTTTCTACAAACATCCTTATCACTTGGCTGAGATACTGGGGTGGGGGTTCAGGGGGTTCTTTTTTGACGTAGACAAATAGAGGAATGCTCTGATTCATGATCTTGGACTGGTGGTCCACAGAAAGTGCTTGCTGATTAATATCCTGGCAAGACTCGCCTCCAGGTAGGTCAGCATCTCAAAGCTGTATTGTGATTTACACCTTATATGACAATTGACACATTACTACTGTGCAGGATCTTGGCAGAAAGACTGTCACAGGTATCAGTATTGAGCTTTTTGTCAGCACAGCACCCAAGACAGCAAGAGGAGATCACCAAGGAGACTGAAGATGAGTTAGAACCTGTTCCAGTAACTGTGTTTGAGCAAGAGGACACTCAACTATAAGCTACAATAATGCTCCACCAGAAGAAGCAGTGTTGTACCAGTGTAGAGAAAGCCTTTCAGCCAAACGATAAGATTACAGTGCAATTAAAAAAACAATAACATTCTATCGAGATGAACAATTTTCATGGCTTAGTCGGTGTACATCTAGAAATAATTGCTATTACTGTCGATATGCTGCCAGGTACAAATTGCTTACATTCAGTGAATCTGCAAAGAAGTGTTCACTGAAAAGGGTTTCCAAAATTGGGGAAAAGCTGGTTTAAATCTCACGAAGGCTCCCTGTCCCTTAAAGAGGCCAAAATGAGCTTGAGGAAGACCTACAATTGGGAGCCAGTGACTTACCTTAAACTAAAATGAAGAAATGAATCTGTGCAGTTTTCAGCTATAGCAAGTGATGTCAATGCTGAACAGGTATCAATATGCTGGGTGAATGATCAATACGAAATCCTAGAAGATCCTGTAGGCCTATTCTGAGTGCCTGATACAAAAGCCGAGACCTTATTTACAGTCTTCAAATATGCCACTACATTTATGTGGGGGCAAGCTATGATAGTGCAGCCAATATATATGCAAGGGAAATGAACACGAGTAGTGACGATTTTGAAGGGAAATCCGGCAGCTATACCTGTGCACTGTTTCACCCATTTGAATTCATCTCAAAGGAATTAGAAGGAAGATAGCGTGTGTAAAAATGCTTTGGGCACAGTGAAGGAAATTTGGAAAAATAATTTTATTTTCACCTAATGGCTGCTATTCTGCATAATAAAAAAAAAGTTAGACAAACAACACGAAACATTAACAAATAAAAACAAGCCGAAGCAATACAGTCTACGGCAAAGCCCCCAATATAGCCTCTGCATTACGCCGTTGAACTTGACCCCCACACACTGAAGCATTTGTCTGTCTATACGCTGCAGGGCCGAAAGCTCCCGATGTCTCCTACCAGAGCATAAAAAGATACACATCACTGTATTTCGTTTTGTGTGGTATTCAGCGGATCAACTACCAGCCAAAGCCAAATGGGATGATGCATGAGGTGTCTGGGCACGTAACAATCCACACTTCCATGGGACAAAAGTGATACCATCTTTTTATTTAGTGCTCTAACGTAAGCAAATTCTCCCCCCCCCTTTTTTGTCTCGTATAATTATCTCGCGTCGCTTATATGCTTGTGTTTTCACTTGGTATATATGTGGTACTAAAATTGTTAGTAAGCCATACAAGGTGGTGCAGCCAAGTCAGGCACCTCAATCCCAAAGATGTGCAAGGGCACCAGGTTCTAATGTTTCTTTCGTGATGGTCGCATCAAACTTACCGTGTGGTTTGCGGTGCTGTAAGCTGATACATTTGACGCTTATACCCAATTTGGTCAACAAAACTGCCAATTGTTAATCACACGGCTACGGGTATAAATCCCACTCCACCCCTCGTGATTAATCCAACTGCAATTTTTAGCTGTCAACATTTAAAAAATGTCATCGGCTTAATTAAATTATCACCCCCCTCCCAATAACCAAACCGTTTTGTTTTTCAGATTCATTATTAGACAAACACGAGTTTGTGGCAGGAGCCAAGTGCAAGCAACCTTACGAGAACCATTTGGTTGCCTTGTGCATAGCATCTGTTCATACAGTATATGCTGACAGGCCATGTTTACAAGAACCTACATAATAATTATAGTTCCTCTGCACTCAACACAACCAACTCACTTTGTGAACGATTGCTTCGCTTATCCTTACTGCACTAAACATAGCGAGACATTCTGCTTATAAATCAATGAAATCTAAGGGGAGAAGGCGTGGCAACAGAAAGAATTAATTACCAACAAACTCTCAGTTGACAACAAATTATAACTCAATAATCAACTTTCAAGTCGATTATTAATTAGTCTGTAATAATTAATTCGTTCTAGACAATCAAGAGGTTATGTTTGTGCATGCAAAGATCGTGATTCATAATGAAAAGGGTTAACTGGAATGACAGGAAGGAAAGGGTTAACAAGAGCGAGATTACGGTAAGATTAATGGAAGTATATTAGGTAGGAAAAAGTGTTAGAATAATAGTGTTCTGTTATACATAGTTGAACTTCATCTTGAGGAGGTATTGCATTCGTACCTGGCTGACATCATACACAATGTATCTGGTGAGAGAGGGTGGCATGTTCAAGGACAACACTTTCAACTGTGTAGTAACATTGTCCAATTCATATCCACCAATTCATATCCACTTAATAAACTATTACAGCTACCTACATATTACTAAGCCATTACAGCTGCCTACCGTATTACAAGCCATTACAGCTGCATACCTACATCAATGTATTACAAGCCATTACAGCTGCCTACCTACATCAATGTATTACAAGCCATTACAGCTGCCTACCTGCATCAATGTATTACAAGCCATTACAGCTGCCTACCTACATCAATGTACTACAAGCTGCCTACCTACATCAATGTATTACAAGCCATTACAGCTGCCTGCCTACATCAATGTATTACAAGCCATTACAGCTGCCTACCTGCATCAATGTATTACAAGCCATTACAGCTGCCTACCTCCTACATCAATGTATTACAAGCCATTACAGCTGCCTACCTGCATCAATGTACTACAAGTCATTACAGCTGCCTACCTGCATCAATGTATTACAAGCCATTACAGCTGCCTACCTGCATCAATGTATTACAAGCCATTACAGCTGCCTACCTGCATCAATGTATTACAAGCCATTACAGCTGCCTACCTGCATCAATGTATTACAAGCCATTACAGCTGCCTACCTGCATCAATGTATTACAAGCCATTACAGCTGCCTACCTGCATCAATGTATTACAAGCCATTACAGCTGCCTACCTGCATCAATGTATTACAAGCCATTACAGCTGCCTACCTGCATCAATGTATTACAAGCCATTACAGCTGCCTACCTGCATCAATGTATTACAAGCCATTACAGCTGCCTACCTACATCAATGTATTACAAGCCATTACAGCTGCCTCCTACATCAATGTATTACAAGCCATTACAGCTGCCTACCTGCATCAATGTATTACAAGCCATTACAGCTGCCTACCTGCATCAATGTATTACAAGCCATTACAGCTGCCTACCTACATCAATGTATTACAAGCCATTACAGCTGCCTACCTGCATCAATGTATTACAAGCCATTACAGCTGCCTACCTGCATCAATGTATTACAAGCCATTACAGCTGCCTACCTGCATCAATGTATTACAAGCCATTATAGCTGCCTACCTGCATCAATGTATTACGAGACATTACAGCTGCCTACCTGCATCAATGTATTACAAGCCATTATAGCTGCCTACCTGCATCAATGTATTACAAGCCATTATAGCTGCCTACCTGCATCAATGTATTACAAGCCATTACAGTGCATCAATGTATTGCAAGCCATTACAGCTGCCTACCTGCATCAATGTATTACAAGCCATTATAGCTGCCTACCTGCATCAATGTATTACAAGCCATTACAGTGCATCAATGTATTGCAAGCCATTACAGCTGCCTACCTGCATCAATGTATTACAAGCCATTATAGCTGCCTACCTACATCACTCGTGCATATTAAGATGACAATTTCTCAGCCTCCAGTCAGCAAATAGGAAGCAAAAATAATAAATAAATAAATACCAAGAAAACATTGGTCATAATACTGGAGAAAAGCAATGGAATGCCCTCAAGCAGCTCTGGAATGACATCATATCAGATCTGAAATGCCCTCAAGCAGATCTGGAATGACATCATAGCAGCTCTGGAATGCATCAAGAAGCTCTGGAATGTTCATTTTGGAATGAATGGGGCTAAAATACATTTTCCTCTCCAGATGCATGTCCTCTCCAGATGCATGTCCTCTCCAGATGCATGTCGTAACTGCATCTTATTATTCTAACTGAGTTTCATAGACACAAAAAAGTAAATGCCCATATATGGTAAGTACCCGTAACTATGTTTGTTGCTGCCAACAACCCCAACACTAGAGCACATACAACCCCCTCCCCTCCCCCCCCCCCCCCCCCAAACACACACACACAAACTGCTGTCAAACTGATTTCCATAGTAACCTGGTGCCATGCCCCCAGGAGAAACCCTGCAGCTGTTCCTCTGGGAAGTGCTTTCATATGTTCATATGTATAGGTTAGAGGATACTCGTTGTAAAGAAGTGAAGTGTTGTTCACTGAAGAGGACCCACCTTGTCCCATAGGCATGACCACGCCCCCATCCATGATGTGACTGCCTGTGGGGTCAGGACATGTCCGACCCAAACCTTTGGTGCTGTGCTTACCATGAGGCAGCTTCTTAACGTATTCGGAACTAGTCAACTCATACCTGAAGGAGAGTGGAGAAAGAGAGAGAGAGGAGAAAGAGAGAGGAGAGAGAGAGGAGAAAGAGAGAGGAGAGAGAGAGAGGAGAGAGAGAGAGGAGAAAGAGGGAGAGAGGAGAGAGAGAGAGGAGAGAGAGAGAGAGGAGAAAGAGAGAGGAGAAAGAGAGAGAGAGGAGAAAGAGAGAGGAGAAAGAGAGAGGAGAAAGAGAGAGGAGAAAGAGAGAGGAGAAAGAGAGAGAGAGGAGAAAGAGAGAGGAGAAAGAGAGAGGAGAAAGAGAGAGGAGAAAGAGAGAGGAGAAAGAGAGAGAGGAGAAAGAGAGAGGAGAAGAGAGGAGAAAGAGAGAGGAGAAAGAGAGAGGAGAAAGAGAGAGGAGAAAGAGAGAGGAGAAAGAGAGAGGAGAAAGAGAGAGAGGAGAAAGAGAGAGGAGAAAGAGAGAGAGAGGAGAAAGAGAGAGGAGAAAGAGAGAGAGGAGAAAGAGAGAGGAGAAAGAGAGAGGAGAAAGAGAGAGGAGAAAGAGAGAGGAGAAAGAGAGAGGAGAGGAGAGGAGAAAGAGAGAGAGAGGAGAGAGAGAGAGGAGAGAGAGAGAGGAGAAAGAGAGAGGAGAGAGAGAGAGGAGAAAGAGAGAGGAGAAAGAGAGAGGAGAAAGAGAGAGGAGAAAGAGAGAGGAGAAAGAGAGAGAGGAGAAAGAGAGAGAGGAGAAAGAGAGAGGAGAGAGAGAAAGAGAGAGGAGAGGAGAAAGAGAGAGAGAGGAGAAAGAGAGAGGAGAAAGAGAGAGGAGAAAGAGAGAGGAGAAAGAGAGAGGAGAAAGAGAGAGGAGAAAGAGAGAGGAGAAAGAGAGAGGAGAAAGAGAGAGGAGAAAGAGAGAGGAGAAAGAGAGAGGAGAAAGAGAGAGGAGAAAGAGAGAGGAGAAAGAGAGAGGAGAAAGAGAGAGGAGAAAGAGAGAGAGAGGAGAAAGAGAGAGGAGAAAGAGAGAGGAGAAAGAGAGAGGAGAAAGAGAGAGGAGAAAGAGAGAGGAGAAAGAGAGAGGAGAAAGAGAGAGGAGAAAGAGAGAGGAGAAAGAGAGAGAGAGGAGAAAGAGAGAGGAGAGGAGAGAGAGAAAGAGAGAGAGAGGAGAAAGAGAGAGGAGAGGAGAGGAGAAAGAGAGAGAGAGGAGAGAGAGAGAGGAGAAAGAGAGAGGAGAAAGAGAGAGAGAGGAGAAAGAGAGAGAGAGGAGAAAGAGAGAGGAGAAAGAGAGAGGAGAAAGAGAGAGGAGAAAGAGAGAGGAGAAAGAGAGAGGAGAAAGAGAGAGGAGAAAGAGAGAGGAGAAAGAGAGAGAGGAGAAAGAGAGAAAGAGAGAGGAGAAAGAGAGAGGAGAAAGAGAGAGGAGAAAGAGAGAGAGAGGAGAAAGAGAGAGAGAGGAGAAAGAGAGAGGAGAAAGAGAGAGGAGAAAGAGAGAGGAGAAAGAGAGAGGAGAAAGAGAGAGGAGAAAGAGAGAGGAGAAAGAGAGAGGAGAAAGAGAGAGGAGAAAGAGAGAGGAGAAAGAGAGAGGAGAAAGAGAGAGGAGAAAGAGAGAGAGAGGAGAGAGAGAGAGGAGAAAGAGAGAGGAGAAAGAGAGAGGAGAAAGAGAGAGGAGAAAGAGAGAGGAGAAAGAGAGAGGAGAGGAGAAAGAGAGAGAGAGGAGAAAGAGAGAGGAGAAAGAGAGAGGAGAAAGAGAGAGGAGAAAGAGAGAGGAGAAAGAGAGAGGAGAAAGAGAGAGGAGAAAGAGAGGAGAGAGAGAGAATGTGATAAGTACTAGGTGATGGTGGGTGTGGTTGATATTCGTCTGCACACAATGATCATGGAGAGGTGTTCCCTTCATTCATTTGTCTCTATATACATATATAGAGAGTAGATACAGTATATATAGAGTAGGAAATCAGTTATCCGAGTTCAGTTTTCTGAAAATGTCGGTCTACCGAACGCTAGAAGAAGCCACTCCCACTGCAATACTAGCCACACCCGGTAATGCTGGCGACATTCAGTGTACTATTTCCCCCCATTTTGAATATGGCACCTCTTCTAGCGGTTCATTTGATTTTCTCGCTCCGTGTCAAAACAGGAAGCAATGGCTAGCCTACCTAAATGACTAGGTCCTTGATATTGACGTAAGATCAGATCTGTGGTATTGTGGAGAATGGGAGAAGCTCAGCTCAAGTAGAGGTGGAACGCGGTGTTGGAACATCGCATGTACGCGTTGGAACGTCGCCTGGACATGATTTCTTGACAAGGACAAGCTGAAGACCTTTCACAATGAAGTTCAGTTATCTGGGTATTCTGACACTTCCTGTCCCAACCAGTTCAGATAACTGACCTCCTACTGAGTACATACATGCGTGCATAAATGTGTAATCAAGTGGTTGACAGAGGAAGGGAGAAGAAAGAGAGAAACTGGTAAAGGATATAGACATTACACATCATAATAATAATTGTCTGCCATGGCCAGAAGACAAAATGTGCATCACAAGGCCACACCCACTCCCATATCACCTGGGGCTACTTCACAGAGGAGCACAAGTCCACTAGTGTCACCCACAACAACCTCACAGTTTTTGGGCCACCTTAGAGCAGCAAAAGGCCACACCCATTTACATATAGCAACGCCCACTTAAATGTCACCTAGAGCCACTTCGCAGAGCAGCATGAAGCCACACCCACTTAATATCACCCAGATCACTTTAGAGCAGCATGAAGCCACACCCACTCACATATCACCCAGGGCCACTTCGCAGAGTAGCATGAGGCCAGTGTTTCCCGTGCGAGAGGTCCTGCAGTAGTTGGCACTCTTAGTGACCATATCGGCAAAGTACACCCCCTTGCCAAACATGTACCCCGTGACTGGAGCCTCCGGAGGTGCGATACGTAGACCCTAGGGGAGGGAAGAGGAAGGGGCACAAAATATGGACAATTAACAAGCTATTTCTTAAAAAGATATTTTGCCGAGATTGGGTAGAATAATGGAAACAATTATGGAAAATTGGGCATGAAAAATACATCACTCTGAGGCATCGCACTGCACAATCACACATAGCTTAGTGAGGTTACGGAGATTTAGCAGCGACGAAGAACTCCAGATTTATGGTACAACAGCAACGGAACCTGCTCATTCAGCGTCACCTGAGAGAGGATGCCGCAGAAGTTGGTGGCAGGAGAGCCGTGCCACAGCAGCTGCCTGTTGTGCAAAGTGGAGAAAGGTTTGAATAGCTTGTCTTCTCCATGTCGGGCCAACTTGAAGACCTCCTCCACCTCCAACTTGTACATGGTGTGGGTGGAGCCGTGCGTGTTCTGGACGTACTCCGTCAAGCGCCCAAACTCCTCCCCATCCTTGGGCAGGACCTGAGGAAGGGAAGCGGGCAGCATGACGACCGCAGAAGTTCAAAAGTACAAGTGGATTCACGGACAAAGTGGTACATATTACATACGCCGTACAAGAATATTTAGAATATTTTCCAGGGGGGGGGGGGGGAAGTTTGGTGTAGCATAAATTATTCTCTTGCTTTAGAGGCTGCATGTTGTTAAGCCCCCAGCATTATAATTATGTTGCTCCATCAATACTGTACTATACCACTGCTGTTCTTATCAATGGTGGCTGGCTGACTGACCTGGTCATATTTGCTACCCAACAAACAAACGGATGGTCCGTCATGTTTAAAAATGGCGGAAGGAGCAGAAGTAGGAGATGCTCCCTTTGAAGAAACCTCGGATTAAAAACAAGACCAGACCCCCGCAAACAAACAAAGAAATGTTCACATGAGGGAGACCGCGCTCTCTAAACTACAGCCGCACGACACGTGGCAAGCATAAACCACATCCACAAGCGACGGAGAGAGAGATCGATGCATACTATATGTATGTCGAGAACATAACCTTACCACACTTCCATGGCAACGCTTCCTATCACTGTTGTCTGTGACAGCTTGAGCTACTGAACAGCAGCTGCAGTTACAGCTACTGCTACTGGTCTAAACTAGCTCCCACAAAGCTCAGGCACAGTAAATCCTTATTAATACACCTGCACATCCATTTAATATATCTGAAAGTAGTCCACACTCATCTCAGACACAGACATTCCTCGCTCACCTCCATGTCGGTTTTAAGCTTCTTGTAGTGAAGGTCCAGAGGGTTGGTGGTGTCATCGCTCTCTCCTTGCTTCAGCAGCGAATAGGCAACTTCAATCTCCAACAAGTTATCCACCATCAGTGTCTTCAACTTAATCAACTCCTCGTTGTCCAGAGGCGGCGGCTTCCTCATCCCAAAGTCGTGAGGAATGAGAGTATAGAATCTGTTCGAGGCGTCCAAGATTTTGGAAGGGTTCTTGCTACCCCCGATCTCGTTAAGCAGCTCAGTGAGGATGAGGTAAGCGTCTTGCATCTGTCGCCGTGACAACTTCCCCAGGGGCATCTTCTTCATGTCAATCTGGACGATACACAGAGAAAATATGACAGTGCCATGCTGGCCGAATCTATTATACATACATCGATTATCTATCTATCTGCACATACATTTAAATAACACATTTCCTTGATCTGACCACGCACCTTTACTACCACTAATGGTGTATACATTTTTTTCAGTCGCAAGAAAATTGATTTTCAGCACCCACGCTTTCCTGATTATCACATTTTAGCGCATAATGAATATGCTCTGAATATGCTCTTTTTGTCGAGTAGGACTTCCTCTAGCCACAGATAACTATTTCAACTGGCTAAACACTTCCTAATCAGGAACCACAAATACTGCCAGTTCAGGCACTCAGATTTTGGTACCCCCCACTTTGGCTGCATGTAACTTTAGCATAGTTATACCTATGCAACATTTTTTGCATCAAAAGAGAGCACACAGAGAGATATATCATTTGATATCAAGTTCATACAGTAAAGTGTGCAGAATCTATGGAGCTCCAAAGTTGTAACCAAAAGGTTTCGTTAGTGTTTCTATTTTATAACAAGAATAAACTTACAAAAATATATTAAAAAATCTCTTTGTTGAACTGTAGTATTTCTAAAGCTCTATCAATCAAAGTTGTTCAAGACTGGATGCTGGTGAGTAAGTTCAAAGGGACTTTGAGGGAGGGTGTGATTTCACTTCACATTCCAACCTGCAGTTCCAAAAGGTAAACATGTATGGCAAAGCAAAAACTACCACCAGAAAGCATACTGCACTGGCTACATTTAATCAGGACCATAGCATGAATGTGTACAAAGATATGCTACTTTAAATGGTAAACCATGGGTTCCAGAGAGTGTCTCCCCTAAGTAACGGTGACCCTGACGCTGGCAGCCAGGTGTCTGGCGAGGATGATGCTAGCTTCTTCCCCATTGACCACCTCAAGACCTGGTCAGTGAATGGTAAATCTTCCTGCAGTTCTCCAGGGATGACTCTATCCCACTACACCTAGGAGTTCTTATTTCTAATAGAGGATGACTCTATCCCACTACACCTAGGAGTTCTTATTTCTAATAGAGGATGACTCTATCCCACTACACCTAGGAGTCCTTATTTCTAATAGGGGATGACTCTATCCCACTACACCTAGGAGTCCTTATTTCTAATAGGGGATGACTCTATCCCACTACACCTAGGAGTTCTTATTTCTAATAGAGGATGACTCTATCCCACTACACCTAGGAGTCCTTATTTCTAATAGAGGATGACTCTATCCCACTACACCTAGGAGTTCTTATTTCTAATAGGGGATGACTCTATCCCACTACACCTAGGAGTTCTTATTTCTAATAGAGGATGACTCTATCCCACTACACCTAGGAGTTCTTATTTCTAATAGAGGATGACTCTATCCCACTACACCTAGGAGTTAATAGATGCATGGTTTTCTATGATGGTAACTAGGGATATGTCTGCTCCCTATACATAGCACTGGGGAAATCCCCACAGACAAGGTCGTGCATCTGCCGGGTGGCAAGCCTGACGACCCTTAGGATGATGATGGGTGTGGCTCATCAGACCCCCAGGGGACTGGCCTCTGGATGAAAGAGGTTTTAGATGGTTTTCCTGCCTCCAGAAGGAAAGACAGGAAAGAAATAAGCTAAGAAAGATGAACTACCACATTATCAAGAATGCTACTCACCCCCACCCCCTCCCCCACACACAAAACCAAGATGCTTATCTCATCAAAAACTCACACTGCCAGCTTCTTAGCTCCTCAAATGGTGCCTTCGGCCGACATTCCTTCCAAAAAGATGCCTTGAATCCTCCGCCAAGAAGGTACACGCAAAACCAAGATGCTTATCTCATCAAAAACTCACACTGCCAGCTTCTTAGCTCCTCAAATGGTGCCTTCGGCCGACATTCCTTCCAAAAAGATGCCTTGAATCCTCCGCCAAGAAGGTAAACCAGCAGGAACCCTCCCCCCAAAAAGGCGTAGAAAGTGGGGGGGGGGGGGGGGGGAAAGGGGGAAAAAAGTCTGGAAAGTTCATCTCCACAAATGCCTGCATCTCTCTTTCCTCACCCACGCATAGCTCCACCCATAGCTCACGCACAATCGTATAAAAGGTTTGTACAAGGAGGCTCCAAATGTTCCAATGGACACCAACGACTACTCCATTTCTTGGCGGCAGAACAAGATGGTTTGGTAAGGATCATCAAGTGACAAGATGGTTTTGTAAGGATCATCAAGTGTGGAGTCCACCAACCAAACAGCGGAAATCTTGGTCAAGGCCAGCCAGCTGGTTCATCGACGATGCTATCAAGCTAGACTGCGATTAGAAGGAAGAATAAATCTCCTCCGCTCAGTTCTGCTGGTTGGTTTGTGGAGCTCTCTATCTTGGGAAACTGATACCAACTCCAACGGGGGTTGTAGCTGATCCTCTAGATCCACTAACAAAACATCTGTGTTTTTTTGGTGGGGGGAGGGGGGGGGGGGATTATGGATTTCTCAGATGCAAGTATATTACCAAGTCCTTGAAGGAAGTCCAGTCAACAACACAATTAGGCGCGGGGTACAATCACCTTCTCAATAATCAACTTAAAATTGTATTCACTGGACGTTTCGACTAGATGCTCTAGCCTTCATCATGAAAGCTAGAGCATCTAGTCTAAACATAGAGTGAATACAATTTGAAGTTGAATGTTATTATGTCAACTGAGAGTTCATTGAGAACAATAAACAAGTCAGAAAAAGAGTTTAAAGGTCCTGAAACTCTGGACTTTGTTGAACTTTGACTTGGTGCATGCACCACTCAACCACAAGCATACAGAAACAACAAATACTGGACCAACGGCTAAAACATGAGGAGACAAGACCATGTGTCCATAATTAGATGACCCTTTACCACATGAAACCATGAGACCTCTGCTGTACTTTTTTGATTGGTAAAGGGTCACTCTTGTGTCTAGCAGATATACATGTATTGGACCCAAGACTATTACATTGTACATATCAATACACAACCACATCGTTGAACAGCTTGTACTCTGACCTCAAACTCCCGCATGGCCCTCTTCATGCTCTCAACATCAAATATCAAGCGTAGTAACTGCTGGAGCTCCGGGGCCAGCGCAGACTTGGTGGCACACTCCTCCCCAAGATTCCCAGCAGATTCGTCTTGTCCGTAATCTATCTCGAGAGGGTAGAACTTTCCTGGTCTCTTCATCCCCTCTTCTCCCCACACATTGCCGGTCTTGTCTCTGTAGAGCGTCACGAAGGAACTCTTGGCAGCTTCTAGCGATGCCCCGAACGACTGCACCGGCATCGCCGTTCAGCAGAAAGAAGTTGCAACAGTGCATATCCATATATAGTTTAAACTGACCACACCTTGCTGTCTGCTAAATCCATGATTGCAGCCCAGCATCACTTCTGTTACCCACCCTCACATCACCACCTTACCTATACCATCATGAATGCATGACCACACCTTACCCACTACCAAGTGATCCCACCTCTCCTACACAGAGCATGTATGAGCACACCTTACCAGCCGAAACTATCCGACCACACCTTACCACTAAAACTATCTGAGCACACCTAACCAAAAAACACTATCTGACCACGCCCATCTTAGTCTATCTAACCACACCTTACCTACTAACACACAACCTCACCTTCCTATACATTTCCTGTATCCACCCATTCCTCAACTTTCTACTGATGACACTTTACCACATACACCTTCAGACATGTGCCACACCTTACCACTTTGTATAAAACTGACCACAGCTTACAATATTCATGTAATCAACCAGGGAACCCCTTACCCACTGACCCACCTCTATCTTGGTACCCCCTATAGTGGTCCCCACTCTTCCCCAGGCCCTGAAGATGGAGTAGTTCCTTCCTGCATCACTCTCCAGTAGCTGCAGCTTATAGTAGGAGTTGGTGCCTCTGTTGATGTCCACAAGTCCGAGCACTGCATTCCAGATCTCCTCCCGTACCTCTAGAACATGGTGGGAGTGGTCTAACTCGGACTCTGGGTCCACTGCAGCTGCACCTTTCACTGTCACCTTCATCTTGCTTGGACCTGCGGGAGAAGGTATGCAGTGAGTGAGTTCACTTCGGAAGTGAGAAGGCATGCTCTGAAATAAGACTCAAGGTTACAGATCAAGGGACGGCTCAAAAAGGATTATAATCAAGGATCCGTGAAAGTTGATGGGCTATATATTTTTGTACAGTATGTAGGTATGGGCTATACATGTAGGTATGGGCTATACATGTAGGTATGGGCTATACATGTAGGTATGGGCTATACATGTAGGTATGGGCTATATATGTAGGTATGGGCTATACATGTAGGTATGGGCTATACATGTAGGTATGGGCTATACATGTAGGTATGGGCTATACATGTAGGTATGGGCTATACATGTAGGTATGGGCTATACATGTATGTAGGTATGAGCTATATATGTAGGTATGGGCTATACATGTAGGTATGGGCTATACATGTAGGTATGGGCCATACATGTAGGTATGGGCCATACATGTAGGTATGGGCCTTACATGTAGGTATGGGCCATACATGTAGGTATGGGCTATACATGTAGGTATGGGCTATATATGTAGGTATGGGCTATATATGTAGGTATGGGCCATATATGTAGGTATGGGCCATACATGTAGGTATGGGCCATACATGTAGGTATGGGCCATACATGTAGGTATGGGCCATACATGTAGGTATGGGCCATATATGTAGGTATGGGCCATATATGTAGGTATGGGCTATATATGTAGGTATGGGCTATATATGTAGGTATGGGCTATATATGTACATGTAGGTATGGGCTATATATGTACATGTAGGTATGGGCTATATATGTAGGTATGGGCTATACATGTAGGTATGGGCTATATATGTAGGTATGGGCTATACATGTAGGTATGTGCTATATATGTAGGTATGGGCTATACATGTAGGTATGGGCTATACATGTAGGTATGGGCTATACATGTAGGTATGGGCTATATATGTAGGTATGGGCTACACATGTAGGTATGGGCTACACATGTAGGTATGGGCTACACATGTAGGTATGGGCTACATAATGTAGGTATGGGCTACATATGTAGGTATGGGCTACACATGTAGGTATGGGCTACACATGTAGGTATGGGCTATACATGTAGGTATGGGCTACACATGTAGGTATGGGCTACACATGTAGGTATGGGCTACACATGTAGGTATGGGCTACACATGTAGGTATGGGCTATACATGTAGGTATGGGCTATACATGTAGGTATGGGCTACACATGTAGGTATGGGCTACACATGTAGGTATGGGCTACACATGTAGGTATGGGCTACATATGTAGGTAATAATGGCAGGTATGGGCTATATATGTAGGTATGGGCTATACATGTAGGTATGGGCTATACATGTAGGTATGGGCTATATATGTAGGTATGGGCTACACATGTAGGTATGGGCTACACATGTAGGTATGGGCTACATATGTAGGCATGGGCTACATATGTAGGTAATAATGGCAGGTATGGGCTATATATGTAGGTATGGTCTATATATGGGCAATTCCATGAAAAGTGAAACCCTGAGGTCAAATTTTAAAAGTGGTCAAATCCTAGCATGAATACATCATTTTGAAGCCCAAAGGATGTAGTTTTAGGTTTCACAATTATATTTTCAATTTTCCGGGTTTGCGCTTAATTAGGGATGCTTGTAACAACATTGATGATAAGAAAGGTATTCATGACCATTTTGGTGTATATCGGTGTATATCAGGGACAGATTAACTTATCCTAAAAAATACATGTAAACAGTGAAAAAATTGTATGATTGGACCTCCTAGGAGTTTCTTAAAGTGAATCATCAAAATCTAAATAATGACAGTTGCCCGCTCGGTAATTATGGCATTGATTTTTGGCATGTTGGGCCTCTGTACTTCCGTCACAAAAATAGTACCATCGACTGAGTTATTTGATCAACAGTTTACTTTTGTGTGAAACAAACTCAGGTCATCTTTTAGACCTCTAATGGGTATAATATCCACATCTTAAAAAAAGGCCACACCTACTGCACGTGGTGTAAAAGACGTGACGGAAGTACACATCATGTGTACTTCCGTCACGTACTTCCGTCACAAGTTAATGGTGCACTGTTTAAGCTAGTTCTTTGAGCTCAGAGTAAATGTCAGATTAGAGTAAACATCTAGCACTTTTTACAACAGTCATATTAGGATCTGGTGGTTTGTAGTGTACATAACAAAGCAGCTGCATTCGGTGTGTTGCCCAGAGCTAGCCTGCTTACAAAACTGCTCCTGAGTTACTGAGGAACAATGGCTAGTGCCAGAGAGAAGACAGGCAAAAAGAAGAGCAAAAATCAAGGAAAATCCCGAGCTCTACAAGGCCTATCTTGAAAAAGGTCGAAAGAGGAAGGGCTCAGCACTTATCACAGCTAAGGCACAGATGACAGTTAAACAGAGAGAGGAATTTCTAATGAAAGAGCGCCTTCGACTGCTAAAACTTCGTGCCGTTAAGAAACCTCCTCAAAATCCCGGTGAATCCAGCAACACCTTATCGCTCCACCCAGTCATTGGGTAAAGCTGTAAAACGGGCATGCACAAGTTTGCCAAAGTCCCCACAAAAGCAGCGGTGTGTGGTGAGCAAGCTTGCTGAATCAGTTGGCCTGGACCATCGACACCATCAACCTCTCCACATGCTCCTGGCTCTGCACTCATCGATGACACAAAAAGGCTTGTCCATGAGTTTTATCAAAATAACGACATTTCGTGGCAAGCTCCTGGTCGTAAAGATCGAGTCATCATTAGAGAGAGGACCGAGGGGGGGGGGGGGGGGGGGGAGAAGGTCAAAAGGACAGAGCAGGTTCGGTTTATGCTTATGTCTCTCAGAGAAGCCCACAGCAAGTTTAAGGAGGAAAATCCTTCACTCAAGATAGGCCTGGCAAAGTTTTGCGAGCTGCGACCAACTAACGTGAAGCTATTCAATCAGATTCCACATCAAGTGTGTGTATGTAGCTATCACGAGAACGTGAGGCTTCTGCTTGTGGCTCTGAAAGATCACACTACCTTGAGTACAGATTTTTCAGGGTTCATCAACCAAGTCACCTGCTATTCCAGCTCAAAGGAATGCATGAATGGAAAATGCTCCAAGTGCAAAGATGTGATTGATAAGTTGACTCCTGACAATAGCTCATCGATTGCTCACTACCAGCAGTGGCGAAGTGTAGACAATCACGTGGAGAAGCTCGACATTACAGGAACAGTGGAAGAGTGCTTCCTAGAGCTCAAAGTGCAAGTTCGGCCTTTCCTGCTGCACACACACACAAAACGGAAGCAATCAGCGTCATTCAAGTCCTTAGTTAAAGAATGTGATGGCAAGAGTGTCGTTCTGCAAGTAGATTTCTCCGAGAATGCCACCATTGCGAGCCAACGAGAGATCCAATCAGCTCACTGGAACCATGGCCAGGCCACCCTTTTCAATGGATAAGGCATGATGAATCCGACACTTGCAGCATGGCCATTGTTTCAGATGACCTAAACCACACGAAACATAGTGTTTATGTCTTCATGCAGTGCATTATGACCCACCTAAAGGCTTCCTACATGTACCCTGACATCGAAAAGATCGACATCTTCAGTGATGGCCCGACATCCCAATTTAAGCAGAGGTTCCTTTTTTCAAATCTACACGGATGGGAAATGGAGCATGATTTGAAGATCCGTTGGAACTTCTTTGCCACATCTCACGGCAAGGGGGGGATGGTTGATGGTATTGGAGGCACTGTTAAGAGGGCAGTTTGGAGATGTGAAGGCTGAAAGAGGTCATGTGACAAATCCCAGCCAATATGCAGACCTCGGAAAACAACTCTGCCCAAAAGTCCACATTGAATATGTCCCTAAGGAAGACATAGCCCAGCATACACCTTTCTTAGACAGGAAATGGGAGAAGACCAAGGCAGTACCTGGAAGTCACCAAGTCCATTGTGTTCGAGCTGATGGCAGCGATTTTGTCAGGCAGACACAACTGACTCTACTGAGTGCCGAAGATGCCAGATTCGCATCTCTGACCCGCAGGTATCTTCAGATGCAGAAAGCACAGACCCGAATGAAGATGGCAAAGACACAGACCCCAATGAAGATGTCGAAAGTACGGCCTTAAATGCTATCGATGTGGACGTTGGACAGTGGGCTGTGGTTGTATACGATGGAGAACAATATCCTGGGGAGGTTACTGCTATTTCTGATGTTGAGGAGGTGGAAGTGAGTGTGCTGCATAAGAGTGGGAGCTGCTGGAAATGACCACAGCCCAAGGACATGATTTATTACCACCAAAAGGATTACCACCAAAAGGATATTGTTCGCCTTATTAGTCCTCCCATTGCTGCTGGTCACCGTGGCCAGTTCATCTTTAGTGATCTCTAATTAACTGAACTGCTAAGTATTTGCATAAAGTGAGCTTAGTATTGTTATGACAATGTTCCACATGTAATATTTTAAGGAATTGCAGGGTAATAATCAGACGTGTACTTCCGTCACAATTTAACTGTACTTCCGTCACGATCTAATTAACAGTTTCCTATCACGTGTGGACATGTTAAAGAAAATTTTGAATTACCATAAGATAGTACTACATTCAACCTTTAAAATGTGTGACAAAGACGGAGCTGTCACTTGTACAATCACAGAATTTCAATTCTGAACCCATGTACCCTGCAATTCCACATTTGTCTGCGTACTTCCGTCACAGGCACTTAAGAAAGCATTTCCCCTTCCCTGTAATTAGATTACAATTTTTTCTTGTTTTAATTTCAACCTCAGGTGAACCTTCAACCCAATGTATAATGAAATAAGAAACCACCCCTTACTTGATGTAGATATGATTGATTTTGTTATCTGATTTGTACTTCCGTCACGGCGGAATTGCCCATATGTAGGTATGGGCTAAATATGTAGGTATGGGCTATATATGTAGGTATGGGCTATATATGTAGGTATGGGCTATATATGCAAATCAAAACAAGGCTGGCTGCATGCTAGCAAAGGTTAGCCAGCCAATTCCAATTTTTCTTGTCACATTCCTAGCCCTACATCTTCATAACGACTCCATCAGCTGTCCCAGCACTAACTCTAGCTACTGCCCCAGCACTAACTCTAGCTACTGCTCCAGCCCTAACTCTAGCTACTGCTCCAGCACTAACTCTAGCTACTGCTCCAGCACTAACTCTAGCTACTGCCCCAACACTAACTCTAGCTACTGCCCCAGCACTAACTCTAGCTACTGCTCCAGCACTAACTCTAGCTACTGCCCCAGCACTAACTCTAGCTACTGCCCCAGCACTAACTCTAGCTACTGCTCCAGCACTAACTCTAGCTACTGCTCCAGCACTAACTCTAGCTACTGCTCCAGCACTAACTCTAGCTACTGACCCAACACTAACTCTAGCTACTGCTCCAGCACTAACTCTAGCTACTGCTCCAGCACTAACCCTAGCTACTGCCCCAGCACTAACTCTAGCTACTGCTCCAGCACTAACTCTAGCTACTGACCCAACACTAACTCTAGCTACTGCTCCAGCACTAACTCTAGCTACTGCCCCAACACTAACTCTAGCTACTGCTCCAGCACTAACTCTAGCTACTGCTCCAGCACTAACTCTAGCTACTGCCCCAGCACTAACTCTAGCTACTGCTCCAGCACTAACTCTAGCTACTGACCCAACACTAACTCTAGCTACTGCTCCAGCACTAACTCCAGCTACTGCCCCAACACTAACTCTAGCTACTGCTCCAGCACTAACTCTAGCTACTGCTCCAGCACTAACTCTAGCTACTGCCCCAGCACTAACTCCAGCTACTGCCCCAGCACTAACTCTAGCTACTGACCCAGCACTAACTCTAGCTACTGCTCCAGCACTAACTCTAGCTACTGCTCCAGCACTAACTCTAGCTACTGCTCCAACACTAACTCTAGCTACTGCCCCAGCACTAACTCTAGCTACTGACCCAGCACTAACTCTAGCTACTGCTCCAGCACTAACTCTAGCTACTGCTCCAGCACTAACTCTAGCTACTGCTCCAACACTAACTCTAGCTACTGCCCCAGCACTAACTCTAGCTACTGCTCCAGCACTAACTCTAGCTACTGCTCCAGCACTAACTCTAGCTACTGACCCAGCACTAACTCTAGCTACTGCCCCAGCACTAACTCTAGCAGTCCTCAGCCCTAACCATGCTCCCAGCCCTAACCTTACCAGTGCCCAGGCATACCACTGCCCCAGCCCTACATACCTCAGCCCCAACGCTAGCCCTAGCCCTAACCACTTCCCCAGCCCTAGTACTTCCTCAGCCCTAACCACAGTCCCAACGCTAGCCCTAACCAGCTACAGGCCTAACCCAAACAAGAGGACATCAAGCAAAATGTAAAAACTATCTCCCAAAACAGTGCACACCCCTCGCATGACGATAACAAGACACATTCCTCATCCTCACAACTTAATCACCAGTCCCACCAGCCGGGCGCTCAAATGTGGATGCACACACACACACAAACGAGGATCTGGTCACAGGCCATAGAGTGTTTTTTTTCTTGCCTAGCAAGCACTTTCTAGATGCTACTTTTGCAAGCCATTCATTAGAATGTCTTGGCAAAGAGCGCGGTGATGTCGTATCACATGTCGAACTCCATCTTTATTGTCCGTGCGATGAAACGCCATCTTAAGATCGTGGCAAGCCAAGAAAGACACTCGAAGGCAAGAAAGGAGATGGATCTGTAGTTTGTACCTGATGGTCTGTGTGTGCTTACTTCTATATCTCTATGTAGTGTGTGCATACTTCAATATCTCTATGTAGTGTGTGCTTACTTCAATATCTCTATGTAGTGTGTGCTTACTTCTATATCTCTATATAGTGTGCGTATGTGTTCCTATAGATTGTTACATTCTCCACACCAATACACCCCCCCCCCCCCATCACACCCTCACCCTTGGACTTGAACTTCCCCTCCCCCTTGCCAAAGTCGTCCTGGGGAAGAGAGTGTCGAGGAGCACCCCACGAGCTAATGGTGCAACCTGGAATCTTGAGGAGGGCAGCCCCTGACGATGCCTTCTCCAGGTACTCCTCGGTGACCACAGGCACTTCACACTCCTCCACCTCCATCATCTTCGTGCCCATCTTGCTCACCTCATCTGAAGAGAGACACGGCATTCATAATGTCTCACAACCATCACCACCACCACACCTAGTACACACACACACTATACAACCACTACACCCAACATACACACACACACAACCATCACCACCGCCACACACCACACAACTATCACACCTAGCACACACCACACAAGTGTCACCACCACCACACCCAGCACATACACACAACCATCACCGCTGCTACACCTAGTGCACACCACACAAGTGTCACCACCACCACACCCAGCACATGCACACAACCATCACAACTGCTACACCTAGTGCACACCACACAAGTGTCACCACCACCACACCCAGCACATACACACAACCATCACTACTGCTACACCTAGTGCACACCACACAAGTGTCACCACCAGCACACACATCACACGAGACAAGGCACTGCATGAGCATCACACTCAGCCCGAGCAATTCGTGCCCTACAAAATCCTCGACATGCCACAGAGTGGGATATTTCCGAGGGGTTAAAACACACTTATAGATGAATTCACACATAAAAGGGTTAAGATTGGTAGCCACACGCTCTACCATTCTTTAACCACACCTCCAACCACACCTCTTATCATAATAATATTCGCAAATTTTATTCCGACTGGTAAGTGCTGCAATTCCTCAATCTCTTCGTGCTTTCGAGTATTCCATTCCCAAGTTCCAGTCTTCCGTGGAATAGCTTGCACCTTCGAATATACTGAGCACGTAGCCTCGTTTGACGATTAATACCCAACAAATTGTGCACACCCTTGATCTCCTTGCGCCGCGAATAGTACGCGTATGTTCTAGATGGTCGAAATGATCATTTGAGGTAAATATACAGTATTAAATTCAGTATTAAATAAGGTATTAAATGCGGTATTAAATACTGTATTAAATAATGGTATTAAATGCGGTATTAAATGCAGTATTAAATACAGTATTAAATACGGTATTAAATAAGGCATTAAATACAGTATTAATGTATTTAAATACAGTATTAAATAAGGTATTAAATCCGGTATTAAATACTGTATTAAATAATGGTATTAAATGCGGTATTAAATGCAGTATTAAATACAGTATTAAATACGGTATTAAATACAGCATTAAATACAGTATTAATGTATTTAAATACAGTATTAAATAAGGTACTAAATAAGGTATTAAATATTAAATACAGTATTAAATAAGGTATTGAATACAGTATTAAATACAGTAATTAAATACAATATTAAATAAGGTATTAAATACAGTATTAAATAAGGTATTGAATACAGTATTAAATACAGTATTAAATACAATATTAAATAAGGTATTAAATCGTGCGACAATATCACTCATAAACTCCTCGCAGATGCGAATTCTGTTCAACTTCTGGAGTTGTTATAGGATGAGATGTTTAAGCAGCTGTCGCGTGCCATGTCCATTTACTTAGTAAAAACATTAAAAAAAAGTTGCAAAATTGCTCCTCCCTTGCTCCTCCCTAAGACTTGCAGTAGTTTGTGACTTGCAGCTGCTGCTTGACCACCATAAGCTTCCATCTCTGCACCAACAGAAAGCCTCACTCCTCTCTCACCAGCATGTTCTATGGTGGCTAGTCTCAAAAGCCACAGGCAAACTAACAAGTATACTAATTGGGCTAGAGAGTTTGCGGGTTAATTAAATTATGAATGTCATTAAAGCAATTCCTGTAGTATACTAGATACTTCTTGTGGTATACTAGACACTTCCTGTGGTATACTAGACACTTCCTGTGTTATACTAGACACTTCCTGTGGTATACTAGACAATCATGCAATAGCTCCTGTAAGTATATCCACCAAGTACAAACCAGCTGGATTACAAACCAATAGTCGCACCAGGCGTGCTCACCTTTGTTGCTAAGGCAAATAGTACTCCCAGCCACTCTGTTTGTCACGCGTCCACCGAGGGACTCGACCTGCTGCGTCAGCACCGCTTTCGTCTTGCTCAGCCGGCCAATGACGTACACCCGGAAACCCTTCAGGGGTTGTTGCACTTTGTCAGCCTGAGAGGCTCCACCCACAGATCCTCCCGTGGCCTGGAAGGGGCCAGAGCCGTCAGTGATATCCAAGGACTGGGAGGAGGTGTCCTTCGGGAAGGCTCTTTTACGAGCCTTGAATTTGTACTTCTTACTGCAGGGAAGTTGCAATCACAAAAAGGAGCCCCCTCAATTATGACTTGGCGTAAGCACACGACTTTCTAAGCATCGGCTTAAATCAATGGCCCCAAAGAAGGCAACAATAATGGTTGGTTTCTTTTCAAGCTGATAAGAACCCAACCAGCCGAGCTGTATCATATTCCCTGCCGATGCTCCACAGAGGAGCAAATATTGACATGGACAATTAAAATACACAAAGGACTGTAAAAATTCCCGCACACAGACATTTTGTCAAGGAAGGACGAGCTCGGGGGATAAAAAAAGAGAGAGAGGAAGGGGGGAAAGGGGCGAGAATGACACAAGGGTGTCATAATGCCACTAAACCCCCCCCTCTCAATACACCCCTGCCCGCCTATAAATGTAATTCAATATCTAAATTGTTTGCAATTTGATTTGACTGGCAGCATCTCTGGCTACACTGATGTCATCGTTACTTCAGTGAAGGTGGCTGTTGTTTTTTTGCTTTACTTAATTAACACTCCATCACTAATTTGCTCTATCTAAAAATAAAGCAAAGTGTCACTGAAAGGGTTAAAAAAAAGTGGATTTGGTGATGAAAGAGTTAGACAGAGCAAGAAGCTGAGATTGACTCGAGCATATATAGTGATGGAGTTAGTGGAAAGAGGGAGAGAGAAGAGTTAACTGAATCTCAAATACCAACAACATGGGAGTTATTTTTTCCAGGTCAGGGGTCACAGTTAAGCAACACGTTGCCTTGGGGTATTGTGAACATGGCAACATGCTGCCTTGGGGTATTGTGAACATGGCAACATGCTGCCTTGGGGTACTGTGAACACGGCAACATGCTGCGTTGGGGTATTGTGAACATGGCAACATGTTGCCTTGGGGTACTGTGAACATGGCAACACATTGCCTTGGGTACTGTAAACATGGCAACATGTTGCCTTGGGGTACTGTGAACACACGCTGCCTTGGGGTACTGTGAACATGGCAACATGTTGCCTTGGGGTACTGTGAACATGGCAACACGTTGCCTTGGGGTACTGTGAACATGGCAACACATTGCCTTGGGGTACTGTGAACATGGCAACACGTTGCCTTGGGGTACTGTGAACACTGCAACATGTTGCCTTGGGGTACTGTGAACACTGCAACATGTTGCCTTGGGGTACTGTGAACACGGCAACACACTGCCTTGGGGTACTGTAAACACAGCAACATGGTGCGTTGCTTGAGTAAGATTGAGTTCTACTAAAGGACCAGTTGCGATGCATGGATCACGACATTACACGTGTGGCGAGCTTCAACTACGAATATGAAGAGATGATTCTGACTGTGAGAATCCGCCCTTGCACAGGAAGGTGGGTACACGTCTAACATGCTAGCATGGCACACGTCAATACCATGCCACTGGTGTAGTTGTAGCTATGGCATGGCACACGTCAGTATGGTGTAGTTATAGCTATGGCATGGCACATGTCAGTATCATGCCACTGCTTGCTATGGCTATGGCATGGCACATGTATGTCAGTATCATGCCACTGGTTGTAGCATGGCACACGGCAGTATATGCCACCTGTTGCTATGGCAACTCTCTTCTGCACGCTTGCTGAGCAGTATAAAGTATAGAAGAAGATTATAGGAGACATCATTAGCAAAGAAATCCATCGATTGAAAAGCGCTTTTAGAGCGGAGGTTTGATGGACCATAGAATCCTTCCTGGTACACCACTAGCTTTTATTCCCACTCCACCCATCTGAAACCAGCAAAGTGAAGTTCAGCATCGAAGACACACCCCCCTCCTCCTCAGCAACCAGAACAAAACATACTTGGCTAAATACCACTGACTCACACAAAGACTAAGCTCAACCATGTGATATCTAGACCCGTGTAATTATTATCAACATACAGGAATATTATTGACATACATACATATACATCTCAATCATGCCACTAATACATGTACTGCACTGTACACTGACAGGAATGGGATATCCTTCAGAGCTTCAGGGATCCTCCACTTGACCCTGTCGGGGTCATCGGTCGAGTAGGTGCATTTGGACCAGGCAGACATGTTGCCATGGCAATGGTAGGCGTGGCTATGTATGACAAGCTGACTCTCGCACGTGGGGCAACAACTCAGGGCACCGAAGACCATCCCATCCGCCAGTCGGTCCAGAATCTGAAGTGTGGAGGACAGAGTTGAGGAGAGAGGGACATTTCTTCCCTCCTGCCCTGCCCTCCTCCTTGCCCACCCAACCATCATCACACTGGTTCTCTTCTCACATATCACACACCCCACACACCCACGCACCTCACATCCCCCCCCCTCCCCCCCTCGTCCAACCACTCTTAATACTACCCTCCCATATTGAGCATGCCCATTGGTCTGTGGATACCCCTAGTTACACATACCCAAGCTTGCTGCCCAATACTATAGCTCCAGCTAAGGCTAGAGATGGTGGACCACAGTTGTAAACTCTGGACATCCCTAGATCTCTTGGGATTGTTCATGGCATTGCTGGCCCCCCCCTCCTACCCCTCCTACCACCTCCCGCCACGAGCAGGTCAGAGATGTGAGGGGAGTGAAGAGATGAGGGGAGCCAAGTATTGAAGGGTGTAAAAAAGTGAGGGGAACAAAAAAAGTAAGCAGAGTAAAAGATTGAGGGATGTGAAAATTGAGGGGTGTGAAAATTTGAGGGTGTGAAATTTTGAGGGTGTGAAAATTTGATGGTGTGAAAAATTGAGGGGAGTGAGCATGTGAGGAGAGACAAGACGGTATGTGTGTGAGGAGGATGGGGGGAGGTTGAATGTTGGAGGAGGAAGATATACATGTACATGTATGCACACCCTCTACTCCCACCCACACACTACATTCCCTCTGCACCCTCTCACACGTCCTACATCAACCACTCCCTCCCACACCTTCTCATATAGTCCACTCCCTCCTAAACTCTCCATTCCTTCCCAAACCACACACTCACCGCAGACTCTCCCTTGGGGCTTGTTTGCTCGTTCTCCTCCAGAAGCACATGCAACTGAGACTTGGTCAAGTTCTTCTTCAGCTCATCCCTGCACTTCCACATTACTGTGCTCTGCTCCTGCACATGTTCATGTAGAGTGGACATGCATGTTCATGTATAGTGGACATGCACGTGAAGAACATGTTCCTACACATGTTCATGTAGAGTGAACAGGCACTTGAAGAACATGCTCCTACACATGTTCATGTATAGTGGACAGGCACTTGAAGAACATGCTCCTACACATGTTCATGTAGAGTGGACATGCACTTGAAGAACATGCTCCTACACATGTTCAACAGGCACTCGAAGAACATGCTCCTACACATGTTCATGTATAGTTGACATGCACTTGAAGAACATGCTCCTACACATGTGTAGTGGACAAGCACTTGAAGAACATGCTCCTACACATGTTCATGTATAGAGGACATGTACTTGAAAAACATGCTCCTACACATGTTCATGTATAGTGGACAGGAACTTGTCCTACACATGTTCATGTATAGTGGACATGCACTTGAAGAACATGCTCCTACACATGTTCATGTATAGAGGACATGCACTTGAAGAACATGCTCCTACACATGTTCATGTATAGAGGACATGCACTTGAAGAACATGGTCCTACACATGTTCATGTAGAGTGGACAGGCACTTGAAGAACATGCTCCTACACATGTTCATGTAGAGTGGACATGCACTTGAAGAACATGCTCCTACACATGTTCATGTATAGTGAACAGGCACTCGAAGAACATGCTCCTACACATGTTCATGTATAGAGGACATGCACTTGAAGAATATGCTCCTACACATGTTCATGTACAGAGGACATGCACTTGAAGAACATGCTCCTACACATGTTCATGTATAGTGGACAGGCACTTGAAGAACATGCTCCTACACATGTTCATGTAGAGTGGACATGCACTTGAAGAACATGCTCCTACACATGAACATGTGTAGTGAACAGGCACTCGAAGAACATGCTCCTACACATGTTCATGTATAGTGGACATGCACTTGAAGAACATGCTCCTACACATGTTCATGTGTAGTGGACATGCACTTGAACATGCTCCTACACATGTTCATGTATAGTGGACATGCACTTGAAGAACATGCTCCTACACATGTTCATGTATAGAGGACATGCACTTGAAGAATATGCTCCTACACATGTTCATGTATAGTGAACAGGCACTCGAAGAACATGCTCCTACACATGTTCATGTATAGTGAACAGGCACTTGAAGAACATGCTCCTACACATGTTCATGTATAGTGGACAGGCACTTGAAGAACATGCTCCTACACATGTTCATTTAGAGTGGACATGCACTTGAAGAACATGCTCCTACACATGTTCATGTATAGTGGACAGGCACTTGAAGAACATGCTCCTACACATGTTCATTTAGAGTGGACATGCACTTGAAGAACATGCTCCTACATATGTTCATGT
Organism: Cladorhizidae sp. MBARI D1340-BT2; assembly: GCA_028752905.1. Lineage (NCBI taxonomy): Eukaryota > Metazoa > Porifera > Demospongiae > Poecilosclerida > Cladorhizidae > Cladorhizidae sp. MBARI D1340-BT2. The sequence continues at coordinate 33,736,286 of JAQNBH010000015.1, forward strand.
ATAGAGGAAAGGCACTTGAAGAATATGCTCCTACACATGTTCATGTATAGTGGACATGCACTTGAAGAACATGCTCCTACACATGTTCATGTATAGAGGACCTGCACTTGAAGAATATGCTCCTACACATGTTCATGTATAGTGGACAGGCACTCGAAGAACATGTTGCAACGACATGCACATGTTACTGTTTTCTGCGAGGAAGAGCTGGCGTACCTTTAATGCTTTCTCTTCTGCAGTTTCTTTCATTTTCTGTTTCTTCGCCGGAGGTGGAGACGCACTAGTGACCGCCTGCTTACGCTTCTTCCTACAAACAAGATGGAGGGGAGACAGTACAAGAACACAGTAAATAGTATTAAAAACTAAGAAAAGAATAAGCAAATAATTAATTAAGTTCGTTTGCTGTTTTTGTAAATTATTATCGATGATAATTAAACTAGCAGTAACGAAGGCAAGGCACTGAGTGGCCAGTGAAGGGGTGACGAGAGAGTGGGAGAGAAATAGACATCCATAGATTGCATTGCTCTAGCCATTGTCCTAGCCCTGGCATAGCTGAAGGTCTAATACACAACTGATCTACATTAAAATCCTAGTCCTGTCAGATTCATTGCTCTAGCCATTGTCCCAGCCCTGGCATAGCTGAAGGTCTAATACACAACTGATCTACATTAAAATCCTAGTATTGTTAGATTGCATTGCTCTAACCATTGTCCTAGCCCTGGCATAGCTAAAGGCCTAATACACAACTGATCTACATTAAAATCCTAGTATTGTTAGATTGCATTGCTCTAGGCCTTAGCATAGCTTAAGGCCTAATAAACAACTGATCTGTTCATTATTGATGTCATAATGTACAGATCCTGAACTGGTACAAGGTTGAGCAACCTGATGCCCTGCAGCATTATGGGGTGGCAGATTCTGAACTGGTGCAAGGCTGAGCAACCTGATGCCCTGCAGCATTATGATGTGGGAGGTCCTGAACTGGAAGTATGCATGTGGAAGTATGGCCATGAGAGGTGTCTTGTGTTAAGAGTGCTTGGAAGCAGCATCCCTTGAAGGTGGGAAACACACTACACTAAGAGTGAGCTCATCAGGAAGTGCTTTCTCAGAGTAGCTATAGCGATGGTGTAACATAAAATCAGGACAGATGATCCAGCGCTCTAAAATTCCACAGGTAGATTAACAGATGTGTTAACATAACATGTCAGTGAATATCAGACCACCATTGTTAGCCTTCAGGGCTTCGATCAACACACCGAATACTCTCAACAAATGCCTGCATTATGCACCAAGTATGCCAAGGCTGATAGGAAAGGATTAGATTTGAGATTGATGGATGTTGGTTTCAGTTCTGCACGGTGTGAATTATTCATGAGAGATGAGGAACGATTGTGGGGGATATCTGCACCAGAAAGTTAAACAATAATGACTTAAGAGAATGTCATCCTTTGCCAGACAGCACAGCACCTCTGTCTACAATGGTGAGTCCTCCATACCATCCTCACTCTCTGGGTATGATTACTCTCTGGGTATAATCACTCTCTGGGTATAATTACTCTCTGGGTATAATCACTCTCTGGGTATAATCACTCTCTGGGTATAATCACTCTCTGGGTATAATCACTCTCTGGGTATAATCACTCTCTGGGTATAATCACTCTCTGGGTATAATCACTCTCTGGGTATAATCACTCTCTGGGTATAATTACTCTCTGGGTATAATTACTCTCTGGGTATAATCACTCTCTGGGTATAATTGCTCTCTGGGTATAATCACTATCTGGGTATAATTACTCTCTGGGTATAATCACTCTCTGGGTATAATCACTCTCTGGGTATAATCACTCTCTGGGTATAATCACTCTCTGGGTATAATCACTCTCTGGGTATAATCACTCTCTGGGTATAATTACTCTCTGGGTATAATCACTCTCTGGGTATAATCACTCTCTGGGTATAATTACTCTCTGGGTATAATCACTCTCTGGGTATAATCACTCTCTGGGTATAATCACTCTCTGGGTATAATCACTCTCTGGGTATAATCACTCTCTGGGTATAATCACTCTCTGGGTATAATCACTCTCTGGGTATAATAACTCTCTGGGTTGTGTGGGTAACCTCCCACTACATCTCTAACATGTTGCAAATTCAAATTACTTGACCACCACAGAGGAGTTGTCTTGCGGTTATTTGAGGCGAGGGATATGCACCCAGCAATCTTCTTTCTGAGGTGGCCTTGGCTTCTTTTTAAGCTTTCTGGGAGTGTGAACACATACTCTGGGAGTGTAATCACATACTCTGTGAGTATGAATACATACTCTCAGTGTGAACATATTCTAGGAGTATGAACTCCTATACTGGGAGTGTGAATAAGTGTGAACATATACTGTGGGAGTGTATTTTTGGAGTTCAACACATACTCTGGGAGTATGAACATATTCTAGGAATATGAACATCTATTCGAGGAATGTCAACATATTCTGGGAGTGTCGTTCTGCGAGTGTGAACACAAATTCTTGGAGTGTGAACACATAGTCCGACCACTTCTTCCATACAAGTGGCTTGAAGTGCTTATTCTGCTTGCACCTAATGGCTGAACCATGTGGACCTCCACGAATTATTACTGGCAGTGTTGAGCTCATTCACTAACTGTTGTTGTTGTTGTGTGTGCCCTGAAAGAATCATCACAGTGCCCTTCGCCCTTCTGTGGCAGGTTCCCACACCAAAACCACACCTACTTGGGCACCATTGCTTCACCGATCCATGCTCAAATGAAAAGTACACTTTCACAAGACTTTGATCACTGGTGCCTTTTAAAAATGGTAAAAGGTCGTCAATACCAAAATGTAAGCAAAGGTCTTTTTTCCGCGATACTTACACTTTCTCTTCTTCACGCCCACATCATAGTACAAAGGTTGGCATGCATATTTCAAATCTTACAATGACTTTCTCAATTTTACTACCTCCACATTTCGGTAAGATGCTCTAGCCTTCATCAGGATACGGCCAGAGCATCGAGTCCATCAGGAATGAATAAGGTTAGAGCATCGAGTCCATCAGCAATGAATAAGGCTAGAACATTGAGCCTCCATCAGGAATGAATAAGGCTAGAGCATCAAGCCTCCATCAGGAATGAATAAGGCTGGAGCATCAAGCCTTCATCAGGAATGAATAAGGCTAGAGCATCAAGCCTCCATCAGGAATGAATGAGGCTAGAGCATCAAGCCTCCATCAGGAATGAATGAGGCTAGAGCATCAAGCCTCCATCAGGAATGAATGAGGCTAGAGCATCAAGCCTCCATCAGGAATGAATGAGGCTAGAGCATCAAGCCTCCATCAGGAATGAATGAGGCTAGAGCATCAAGCCTCCATCAGGAATGAATGAGGCTAGAGCATCAAGCCTCCATCAGGAATGAATGAGGCTAGAGCATCAAGCCTCCATCAGGAATGAATGAGGCTAGAGCATCAAGCCTCCATCAGGAATGAATGAGGCTAGAGCATCAAGCCTCCATCAGGAATGAATAAGGCTAGAGCATCAAGCCTCCATCAGGAATGAATAAGGCTAGAGCATCAAGCCGCTAGAGCATCGAGCCTCCATCACGAATGAATGAGGTCAGAGCATCAAGCCTCCATCACGAATGAATGAGGTCAGAGCATCAAGCCTCCATCAGGAATGAATGAGGCAAGCCTCCACCAGGAATGAATAAGGCTAGAGCATCAAGCCTCCATCAGGAATGAATAAGGCTAGAGCATCAAGCCTCCATCAGGAATGAATGAAGCTAGAGCATCAAGCCTCCATCAGGAATGAATAAGGCTAGAGCATTGAGCCTTCATCAGGAATGAATGAGGCTAGAGCATCAAGCCTCCATCAGGAATGAATAAGGCTAGAGCATCAAGCCTCCATCAGGAATGAATAAGGCTAGAGCATCAAGCCTCCATCAGGAATGAATAAGGCTAGAGCATCAAGCCTCCATCAGGAATGAATGAGGCTAGAGCATCAAGCCTTCATCAGGAATGAATAAGGCTAGAGCATCAAGCCTCCATCAGGAATGAATAAGGCTAGAGCATCAAGCCTCCATCAGGAATGTAAGGCTAGAGCATCAAGCCTCCATCAGGAATAAATAAGGCTAGAGTATCAAGCGTCCATCAGGAATGAATAAGGCTAGAGCATCAAGCCTCCATCAGGAATGAATAAGGCTAGCCTCCATCAGGAATAAATAAGGCTAGAGTATCAAGCGTCCATCAGGAATGAATGAGGCTAAGCCTCTATCAGGAATGAATAAGATTAGAGCATTGAGACTCCTTCAGGAATGAATAAGGCTAGAGCATCAAGCTTCCATCAGGTATGAATGAGGCTAGAGCATCAAGCCTCCATCAGGAATGAATGAAGCTAGAGCATCAAGCCTCCATCAGGAATGAATAAGGCTAGAGCATCAAGCGTCCATCAGGAATGAATAAGGCTAGAGCATCAAGCCTCCATCAGGAATGAATGAGGCTAGAGCATCAAGCCTCCATCAGGAATGAATAAGGCTAGAGCATCAAGCCTCCATCAGGAATGAATGAGGCTAGAGCATCAAGCCTCCATCAGGAATGAATAAGGCTAGAGCATCAAGCCTCCATCAGGAATAAATAAGGTTAGAGTATCAAGCCTCCATCAGGAATGAATAAGGCTAGAGCATCAAGCCTCCTCCATCAGGAATGAATGAGGCTAGAGCATCAAGCCTCCATCAGGAATGAATGAGGCTAGAGCATCAAGCCTCCATCAGGAATGAATAAGGCTAGAGCATCAAGCCTCCATCAGGAATAAATAAGGCTAGAGTATCAAGCGTCCATCAGGAATGAATAAGGCTAGAGCATCGGGTGAAACGTGGAGAGAATAAATTGATTATTTACCTCAAATTTGTTGATCTCTTCACACATGGTAACACATGGTAACTGCTAGTAAACGTGTTAATCTAAACTCCCAGTGTTGAAAGTAGCTCCAATAGAATAACAAGAGAATGTCGTTTCATGAATTTTCGCCTCCAGCCATCGGAAGCCTTAAAACAAGGAATCATTGCACATCACAAATGAGCTACTGTGCCGTAACCTGTAATACTGGTATTGCCTTAACCTGTAATACTGGTATTGCCTTAACCTGTAATACTGGTATATTGCCTTAACCTGTATTGCCTTAACCTGTACTACTGGTATTGCCGTAACCTGTAATACTGGTATTGCCTTAACCTGTACTACTGGTATTGCCTTAACCTGTAATACTGGTATTGCTTTAACCTGTAATACTGGTATTGCCTTAACCTGTAATACTGGTATTGCTATAACCTGTACTACTGGTATTGTTACAGGTACAGGAAGATCACAAACTTTCTAATATCCAAGCCAAGATCTTTTCCTCGGTTTGGACACTGTAACTAAGAGGTCACCCATCCCTTTTCTTTGCCCCACGGTCAGTGACCCTCCTTTCAAAGTAAATGGCAACCATCCAATGGTTGATGCTATTCCTAGGCATTGTGAACCAGCAGACACTGAATTAGCCTTGGCAGACACAACTATCTTCTCCAGCTCACCAACTGCATAAGCACTTCATCCTTTTATAACCACCAACTCACCTCTCCTGCATGCTAGCTGCATCACTAACAGCAACCATCTCCAGCTCACCTCTCCTGCATGCTAGCTGCATCACTAACAGCAACCATCTCCAGCTCACCTCTTCTGCATGCTAGCTGCATCACTAACAGCAACCATCTCCAGCTCACCTCTCCTGCATGCTAGCTGCATCACTAACAGCAACCATCTCTATCTCACCTCTCCTGCATGCTAGCTGCATCACTAACAGCAACCATCTCCAGCTCACCTCTCCTGCATGCTAGCTGCATCACTAACAGCAACCATCTCTAGCTCACCTCTCCTGCATGCTAGCTGCATCACTAACAGCAACCATCTCCAGCTCACCTCTCCTGCATGCTAGCTGCATCACTAACAGCAATCATCTCCAGCTCACCTCTCCTGCATGCTAGCTTCATCACTAACAGCAACCATCTCCAGCTCACCTCTCCTGCATGCTAGCTGCATCACTAACAGCAAACATCTCTAGATCACCTCTCCTGCATGCTAGCTTCATCACTAACAGCAACCATCTCCAGCTCACCTCTCCTGCATGCTAGCTGCATCACTAACAGCAACCATCTCCAGCTCACCTCTCCTGCATGCTAGCTGCATCACTAACACTAACCATCTCCAGCTCACCTCTCCTGCATGCTAGCTGCATCACTAACAGCAACCATCTCCAGCTCACCTCTCCTGCATGCTAGCTGCATCACTAACACTAACCATCTCCAGCTCACCTCTCCTGCATGCTAGCTGCATCACTAACAGCAACCATCTCCAGCTCACCTCTCCTGCATGCTAGCTGCATCACTAACAGCAACCATCTCTAGCTCACCTCTCCTGCATGCTAGCTGCATCACTAACAGCAACCATCTCCAGCTCACCTCTCCTGCATGCTAGCTTCATCACTAACAGCAACCATCTCCAGCTCACCTCTCCTGCATGCTAGCTTCATCACTAACAGCAACCATCTCCAGCTCACCTCTCCTGCATGCTAGCTGCATCACTAACACTAACCATCTCCAGCTCACCTCTCCTGCATGCTAGCTGCATCACTAACAGCAACCATCTCCAGCTCACCTCTCCTGCATGCTAGCTGCATCACTAACACTAACCATCTCCAGCTCACCTCTCCTGCATGCTAGCTGCATCACTAACAGCAACCATCTCCAGCTCACCTCTCCTGCATGCTAGCTGCATCACTAACAGCAACCATCTCTAGCTCACCTCTCCTGCATGCTAGCTTCATCACTAACAGCAACTCACCTCTCCTGCATGCTAGCTGCATCACTAACAGCAACCATCTCCAGCTCACCTCTCCTGCATGCTGGCTTCATCACTAACAGCAACCATCTCCAGCTCACCTCTCCTGCATGCTAGCTTCATCACTAACAGCAACCATCTCCAGCTCACCTCTCCTGCATGCTAGCTGCATCACTAACAGCAACCATCTCCAGCTCACCTCTCCTGCATGCTAGCTGCATCACTAACAGCAACCATCTCTAGCTCACCTCTCCTGCATGCTAGCTTCATCACTAACAGCAACCATCTCCAGCTCACCTCTCCTGCATGCTAGCTGCATCACTAACAGCAACCATCTCCAGCTCACCTCTCCTGCATGCTAGCTGCATCACTAACACTAACCATCTCCAGCTCACCTCTCCTGCATGCTAGCTGCATCACTAACAGCAACCATCTCCAGCTCACCTCTCCTGCATGCTAGCTGCATCACTAACACTAACCATCTCCAGCTCACCTCTCCTGCATGCTAGCTGCATCACTAACAGCAACCATCTCCAGCTCACCTCTCCTGCATGCTAGCTGCATCACTAACAGCAACCATCTCCAGCTCACCTCTCCTGCATGCTAGCTTCATCACTAACAGCAACCATCTCCAGCTCACCTCTCCTGCATGCTAGCTGCATCACTAACAGCAACCTTCTCCAGCTCACCTCTCCTGCATGCTAGCTGCATCACTAACAGCAACTCACCTCTCCTGCATGCTAGCTGCATCACTAACAGCAACCATCTCCAGCTCACCTCTCCTGCATGCTAGCTGCATCACTAACAGCAACTCACCTCTCCTGCATGCTAGCTGCATCACTAACAGCAACCTTCTCTAGCTCACCTCTCCTGCATACTTGCTTCATCCATGGAAAATCTTGCAGCTCATCAGAGCTCGAGTGCAGCACTGCAGCCGCTGCTGATACAGGACAAACGGCAACAACTTTCCGTGGCCTTCCAGATCCTCTTTTCATCGTTTGAGATTTTGGTAGCTGGCTTGGCTTCCAAGACGATAGCAGAGGACTTTCTCTTTGGGCCTCCACCAGGCTTAGCTAATATCCACGTACCTAACCTCATGCAGCGACAGAATGTAAATGCGCTTTATTTTCTATTGTTGTGTCACTTTCGCTGTCGAACATTTTTCTATTTATGGGCCACAGCAGATTGAGAATTATTTTTTCCATTACGCATAATTAGAGCGTTTGCGGCAGTAAAGTCTCTGCATCACGACAAAAATGGCCAATCTCACCTCCATAATGGCCTCTCACCTCCATAATGGCCTCTCACCTCCATAATGGCCTCTCACCTCCATAATGGCCTCTCACCTCCATAATGCCTCTCACCTCCATAATGGCCTCTCACCTCCATAATGGCCTCTCACCTCCATAATGGCCTCTCACCTCCATAATGGCCTCTCACCTCCATAATGGCCTCTCACCTCCATAATGGCCTCTCACCTCCATAATGGCCTCTCACCTCCATAATGGCCTCTCACCTCCATAATGGCCTCTCACCTCCATAATGGCCTCTCACCTCCATAATGGCCTCTCACCTCCATAATGGCCTCTCACCTCCATAATGACCATCTCACCTCCATAGCTACAGCGCATTAATACTTAAGTCAGAATGGAACTCCATCATTTCTTCCCGTCAGCTATTAACCTCACACCCTGCTCCCACTTGCCTGTGGGGCAAGTTCTCTTTTCTCTAGCTTCAAATCGGTTGCCATTTTCTTGCTCTTTCTCTTCACCATGTCTTCACCATGGCAACCACTCCATGTTTACACAGACCCGTTCATATTTTTTATGGGTGAACGTACGACAAGATACATACCATGCAAGGCAATATTAAGTTTTCAATCTCCACTGAGGGCTCCCTTCATTCCCCAATAATAATAACAATATATAACAAAACAGCAACAACTACATATTTACACATGTACATATTTACACATGTACATATAAACACATGTACACATTTATACGTGTACATGTTAACACATGCACATATTTATACAACACATGTACATATTTATACATGTACATGCACATATAAACACGTGTACATATTTACACATGTAGATATTTATACATGTACATGTAAACACATGTACATGTTTAACATATAAACACATGCACATATTTATGCATGTAGATATTTATGGGACTACAGGCGGCAAACTCCACCCCACTCCCTAAGCTGCTTTGTACCGCAGCGTTTTCTATCAGCAGCACTTTGAACTCCAAACTCTCTCTATGCACTGTGGTTTCTAAAACCCAGGGACAGGCATGCACATAATGCACTCGCCCTTTCACCCCTGTATACATAACTAAGTCAGGTCCAGTGAATTACCATGGCAACTAAATCCTTACCCTTTGACCTGCCCAACTTGAGCAATGAACTTGTCTCTGAGCTCGCCCTTGCTCTCTTCCTTGAGCTTGACGAAGCCTGTCAGCTGTTCAGGGGTGACCCCCTCTGCCTCGAGAGAACTCAGGTTTTCAAGGAAACAGTCGACATGGTGCCATGCCGGAATAGTACTAGAAAACTTCATCTGGTCCGCTTCTGGTTGTATCATTTTAGCAATCCTGATTTCATCCTATTAGTCATGTTGTCAATGACAACAAGGAGGAAGGAAGGAAGGATGGAGGGGAGGAAGGAAGGATGGAGGGGAGGAAGGAAGGATGGAGGGGAGGAAGGAGGAGGAAGGAAGGAAGGAAGGGGGGAAGGATGGAAGGAAGGAAGGAAGGAAGGAGGAAGGGGAAGAAGAAAGAGAAGGAGGGAAGAAAGGAAGGAAGGAAAAAGCAAAAGGTAAGGACAAAATATAGACATCACTTGGTCACCACAGCATACATAAGAGACGGATTATGAATATTCATTATCGAGCATTAGGACTAGCTCTAGAGCCAGCTCTAGCCTTCCTAACCACAATGCCCACATTGCACATTCCGTGATGCTTATATGATGGTGGCAACTAAATACCCTGCCAACTCTCGGCCATAGACCACTCCAGCAATGTGTGTAGGCTGAAGTGAGAGAACTGATGAATGGTGATGACCCAATTCTTCAAAAAACAAAAGCAACAACAATATACAGACTAGACAACAGCAGGTCAGCAACAATGCTCGCAGGTCAGCAACAATGCTCGCAGGTCAGCCACAACAATGCTCGCAGGTCAGCCGCAACAATGCTTGCAGGTCAGCAACAATGCTCGCAGTTCAGCAACAATGCTCGCAGGTCAGCAACAATGCTCGCAGGTCAGAATGCTCGCAGGTCAGCAACAATGCTCGCAGGTCAGCGACAATGCTCGCAGGTCAGCGACAATGCTCGCAGGTCAGCAACAATGCTCGCAGGTCAGCAACAATGCTCGCAGGTCAGCAACAATGCTCGCAGGTCAGCAACAATGCTCGCAGGTCAGCGACAATGCTCGCAGGTCATCGACAATGCTCGCAGGTCATCGACAATGCTCGCAGGTCATCGACAATGCTCGCAGGTCATCGACAATGCTCGCAGGTCATCAACAATGCTCGCAGGTCAGCAACAATGCTCGCAGGTCAGCAACAATGCTCGCAGGTCAGCAACAATGCTCGCAGGTCAGCAACAATGCTCGCAGGTCAGCAACAATGCTCGCAGGTCAGCAACAATACTCGCAGGTCAGCAACAATGCTTGTAGGAGCACTCACCTTGGCTATCTGTGTGTTACACCCTTTGCAGCTACTCCTGTTTGACTTGGCGTAACCGACAGTGAGGTCACTCCTAGTCATCTTACGCTTCCCGCCTGACTTCTTCCCTCTAGACGAGGCTGCACTGCCACCATCATCTTGGCCAGACATCTTCTTGCGAATGCGTTCCTGGTCTTCCCAACGCAGAGAACTGAAGCCAGACACTGAGCTCGTGTCAGTGACGGTGCTGCCCTTGAAGAAGCACGCAAAGTGGTACCAATTGGGCTGCTTGCCATCATAGAAGGGAGACTGCACGAGATAAACAAGAGAAAATAGTGTAAAAGTTGTGGTGCACTTAAAACACAGAAAACCATGCCTAACAAGAGCATGTGCCTAACAAAAGCATGGCCTAACAAGAGCACGTGCCCAACAAAAGCATGGCCTAACAAGAGCACGTGCCTAACAAAAGCATGGCCTAACAAGAGCACGTGCCCAACAAGAGCGATGGCCTAACAAGAGCACGTGCCTAACAAAAGCATGGCCTAACAAGAGCACGTGCCCAACAAGAGCGTGGCCAAGAGCATGGCCTAACAATAGCACGTGCCTAACAAAAGCAGGCCTAACAAGAGCACATGCCCAACAAAAGCATGGCCTAACAAGAGCACGTGCCTAACAAAAGCATGGCCTAACAAGAGCACGTGCCTAACAAACGTGCCTAACAAAAGCATGGCCTAACAAGAGCACGTGCCCAACAAAAGCATGGCCTAACAAGAGCACGTGCCCAACAAAAGCATGGCCTAACAAGAGCACGTGCCTAACAAAAGCATGGCCTAACAAGAGCACGTGCCCAACAAAAGCATGGCCTAACAAGAGCACGTGCCCAACAAGAGCGATGGCCTAACAAGAGCACGTGCCTAACAAAAGCAGGCCTAACAAGAGCACATGCCCAACAAGAGCGTGGCCAAGAGCATGGCCTAACAAGAGCACGTGCCTAACAAAAGCAGGCCTAACAAGACCCAACAAAAGCATGGCCTAACAAGAGCACGTGCCTAACAAAAGCATGGCCTAACAAGAGCACGTGCCTAACAAAAGCACGTGCCTAACAAAAGCATGGCCTAACAAGAGCACGTGCCCAACAAAAGCATGGCCTAACAAGAGCACGTGCCCAACAAGAGCGATGGCCTAACAAGAGCACGTGCCTAACAAAAGCAGGCCTAACAAGAGCATGTGCCCAACAAGAGCGATGGCCTAACAAGAGCACGTGCCTAACAAAAGCATGGCCTAACAAGAGCACATGCCCAACAAAAGCATGGCCTAACAAGAGCACGTGCCTAACAAAAGCATGGCCTAACAAGAGCACGTGCCTAACAAAAGCATGGCCTAACAAGAGCACGTGCCCAACAAAAGCATGGCCTAACAAGAGCACGTGCCCAACAAGAGCGATGGCCTAACAAGAGCACGTGCCTAACAAAAGCAGGCCTAACAAGAGCACGTGCCCAACAAGAGCATGGCCTAACAAGAGCACGTGCCCAACAAAAGCAGGCCTAACAAGAGCACATGCCCAACAAAAGCATGGCCTAACAAGAGCACGTGCCTAACAAAAGCATGGCCTAACAAGAGCACGTGCCCAACAAAAGCATGGCCTAACAAGAGCACGTGCCTAACAAAAGCATGGCCTAACAACCAGAGAGTATTGGCCACCCAGTTTCATGCATGCACGTGTCATAAATTGATAATACAGTATACGACATATAGCACTGGCTTTTCGAGAAGCTAATGTTTTGAGGGTTGCTGTAATTGAATTGTTTCACAGAATAATTTTAGAGGTTATTGCAACCCCTTACCAGACAGGCCCTTACCAGACTGGACCAATTAAATGGGCCGAAACAATTTTCGCATCTAGGATCAAGTCGCATAAACCTCGAAATTTTGGCTCCTTGATATATACTATTGTATTATATAAGGATGTTCACTTGTTTGATGGGGGGGGGGGGGGGGGGGGGCTTTGGTTGAGGACTAAAAAGTACTTTCTTGAGGTCATACCATTTCAGATTTGGGATAGGGGGACCCCCTGGAGTGCAGCACTTGATGTTGGCAGCCATTTTGTTTGTTTGGGGATATGCCTGCAGGCATGCAAGTTTCAGGTGCTAGCAGACAATAACTCAACATGTGGTGGGCATTATCAACAAACTACACTAGCTGCACGGTAGAGCTCACATAATGCAAACCAGGGTTGCTTTCAGGACTTTGCGCAAGGGGGGGTTAAGTATATAATGAATATTTTTGGGGGCAAGACCTCCCAGCACCTTTAGAGCAACCCCTAGGGGGGGGGGCTGGGGGGCATAGCCCCCAGAAATTTTAGGATCTCGTAGATTGATTCTGATGCAATTTTAGAGAGAAATAGCAGGTGGCCTAGTCAGTGATTCAACACCCACTCTAGAATAGAGAGAAATAGCAGGCAGAGTAGCTGACCTAGTCAGTGATTCAACACTCACTCTAGAATAGAGAGAAATAGCAGGCAGAGTAGCTGACCTAGTCAGTGATTCAACACTCACTCTAGAATAGAGAGAAATAGCAGGCAGAGTAGCTGACCTAGTCAGTGATTCAACACCCACTCTAGAATAGAGAGAAATAGCAGGCAGAGTAGCTGACCTAGTCAGTGATTCAACACTCACTCTAGAATAGAGAGAAATAGCAGGCAGAGTAGCTGACCTAGTCAGTGATTCAACACTCACTCTAGAATAGAGAGAAATAGCAGGCAGAGTAGCTGACCTAGTCAGTGATTCAACACCCACTCTAGAATAGAGAGAAATAGCAGGCAGAGTAGCTGACCTAGTCAGTGATTCAACACTCACTCTAGAATAGAGAGAAATAGCAGGCAGAGTAGCTGACCTAGTCAGTGATTCAACACCCACTCTAGAATAGAGAGAAATAGCAGGCAGAGTAGCTGACCTAGTCAGTGATTCAACACTCACTCTAGAATAGAGAGAAATAGCAGGCAGAGTAGCTGACCTAGTCAGTGATTCAACACCCACTCTAGAATAGAGAGAAATAGCAGGCAGAGTAGCTGACCTAGTCAGTGATTCAACACCCACTCTAGAATAGAGAGAAATAGCAGGCAGAGTAGCTGACCTAGTCAGTGATTCAACACCCACTCTAGAATAGAGAGAAATAGCAGGCAGAGTAGCTGACCTACATGTAGTCAGTGATTCAACACCCACTCTAGAATAGAGAGAAATAGCAGGCAGAGTAGCTGACCTAGTCAGTGATTCAACACCCACTCTAGAATAGAGAGAAATAGCAGGCAGAGTAGCTGACCTAGTCAGTGATTCAACACTCACTCTAGAATAGAGAGAAATAGCAGGCAGAGTAGCTGACCTAGTCAGTGATTCAACACCCACTCTAGAATAGAGAGAAATAGCAGGCAGAGTAGCTGACCTAGTCAGTGATTCAACACTCACTCTAGAATAGAGAGAAATAGCAGGCAGAGTAGCTGACCTAGTCAGTGATTCAACACTCACTCTAGAATAGAGAGAAATAGCAGGCAGAGTAGCTGACCTAGTCAGTGATTCAACACTCACTCTAGAATAGAGAGAAATAGCAGGCAGAGTAGCTGACCTAGTCAGTGATTCAACACCCACTGACTTGAAATGGGTGAGCACGGTTTCATTTAGAGGGGGGGGGGAGCCCCCCCTTGGAAATTGTATTATTAAAATTCATTATTGATGTTGATAAGTGCTTGACAAAGTGCATGAGCAGTGAGAGTAATGATAAGAGTCTGAATGAGAGTTTACACAGCAATCCGTCTACCTTTTCTACTCCACACGACAACAATTTCTTCCAAATCACTATCAGTGAGTTTTTCGGGAGACAATTTTGATTAAGTTGGACAGGCTAAGTTCAGTTAAGCGGTTATGAAGACGATTCTTTATTAATTTCATGTCTGAGAAACTTCGTTCCGCTGATGCTGTAGAAACGGGAATAGACAAGCATATGGTTGCCAGTTTATGAGTAATTCCTTCAGTTGCATGGATGGATAATCTTTTGGCTGCTTAATAAGGAGCTGACGATACGTTTTCCACTCTGTGCTGAGGTCAGAAGAGACGATGGCTGCCTTCTCTAATTCAGTTCCTTCCAATGATTTAGCTGGTAAATCTCTCCCAAACTGTCCAATGAGAGTTTCAATTGAACTGTCTCCATATAAAGGTAGCTCATGAGTAGAGAGGCTGGGCACTTTCTTCGGATCAAAAATACTGAATGCTGATAACACATCTTTTGAGGAGGATCTAAACCGGCTGGATATGTTATCTTTGATGAGTCTGATAAAAGGCTTGCCCACTCTTTCTGGAAAAGAGCATATATCTAAATGAGTGACTTCAATACCTGTTCCTGCTTTTAACTCTTCTCTTGCATCTTGCAGCTGTAAAATCCAATTTGCTGAAGGCAGTACAGCATCATAAGTGTATTAAGAGTAGCATCCACTAGACTAGAAATAAGGGAGAGGTCCAGGTGCTTGGTCTGTAAGGCACGGCTAAGCTTAGCCACTTGAGGAAGAATGTAGTCAAGTAGGTACATTGCTGCTATTGTGGAGTGACTAGAAAGGGCTTTACTTAGTCCAAGAGCTTCTGGTTCATGTGATGTTTCATATATATTTTCAAGAGCAAGAACTATTGAGCTGTAACTAGCTTTTACTGCTTTGACACAACGCTCATGTGCAAGCCAGCGTGTGTCTGACGGTTTCACAATCTTGAGCTCTGGAAGATCTAGTACTTTCTGAATCTCCTTTAATGACACTGCACATTTTGGGGAGTAATGAAAGAACTTCCATAACGTCATCAGAGTAGTGTAGACATGCTTGATACCTGGTGTAGCATTAGCAGCTTGCACAGAAGCCATTTGAAGGACATGACATCGACAGTGGACAAACAATGCACGAGGTGAGAGCTCTTTCAACCTTCTTTGAACTCCTGTTTTGTCACCAGAGAAAGTAGCAGCTCCATCAAATCCCATTCCTATAAGCCTTCCCAACTGAATGTTCTTTTCCTTGCAGTACTCCACTAAATCAGAATAGATACTTTCAGCATTAGCTTTCTTCAAGGGTAAAATTTCAATGAAGTGTTCTTCTGGTATACCGCTCTCCACCCAACGACAACAAATTGTCGGCTCCTCTATGGTAGCGACATCAGTGCATTCATCAGCCATGATGCTAAAAAAGGGTGTCTTATGAAGCCGCTTGAGTAGAGACTCTTCCACCCATGTTCCAAGAGCATTCACAAACTCTACTACAGCCATTTTTTGAGGTGTACGTTGCATTTCTTCCAGCTCTGTCAAGAAAGGTTTGAAGAGTCCTCTCCAGCACAACTCGCTACCAATTCAACTAGTTTGTCAAAGTTAGTAGTATGTGCGATGTGCTGATGAGCTAGAAAGTGAGTACATTGGATTAGAGCTTTAATCACCTTCCTATTTTGTAATCTTTGTTACTCTCCAACATTTTGAAGCTGCCTGATAACGGATCCTTCTCTTCTAGCTCTATCAGCTTCCACATCCAATTGACAGGATAGAAGGTGCACTTCACTTTTTGTATGTGATTTCATTTTCTGAATCGCCTTCTTCCAGTTAGTGATTGGTTTGGTAATCCAAGCCCCACTAGTCCTCTGAAGAGATCTTCCACCCTTTTTGCATAATTTGCAGAATGCACCCTGTACATTTTCATCAAACTCTAACCAGGGAAAAGTTTCTTCCCACTTTTTGTTGTATCTCCCGATTCCAGATCCTGACTTGGAAGGTGGTTTAGAAGTAGAACTTGAGCAATGCTTCTCAGGAGGATTGGGCTGTACATCAATCTCAACTCATTACCATCCTCAGAATCACTAGAGCTAGAAACTACTGAAGACTTGGATGCACTCCTGAAATACGAACGAACATCCATTTTTATGTTTTGTTGCTTCAATTTATATACCACTCAATAATATGATGATGTAAGTGTCTAGTATTGTTCCCTTCTATAAATACATCACATGGACAGCATTTCTACACACCAGTTTACCTTTCTACAACCTTTGTGTCAACTGTTAGTTCCACATTATATATAGTACTCAAGTATATCCAGGCAGAAGCCATCTCAGCCAACCCCAAACAAAAAAAACGGGGGGTTACCCCCCCCCCCCACCCGCAAACCAGGGTTTCATCATTTAGGGGGAGAGGGGGGAAGCCCTGGGATCTCCCCAAACACCAGGGTTTCATCATTTAGGGGGAGGGGGAAGCCCTGGGATCTCCCCAAACACCAGGGTTTCATCATTTAGGGGGAGCCCTCAGATCTCCCCAAACACCAGGGTTTCATCATTTAGGGGGAGAGGGGGGAAGCCCTGGGATCTCCCCAAACACCAGGGTTTCATCATTTAGGGGGAGGGGGGAAGCCCTGAGATCTCCCCAAACACCAGGGTTTCATCATTTAGGGGGAGAGGGGGGAAGCCCTGGGATCTCCCCAAACACCAGCTTCCCCCCCCCCCTAAAAATGTTTCTTTTCCTTAACAATTCCCTATTAAAGTGCATTAATAGCACTTTAATAAAGTAATATAGGCATACAAAGTAATAAGAAATCCCTTCCCCCCCCCCCCCCCCCTTCCCAATCACAACCAAATAAAACTGAGTCTGGCTTCCCTTTTAGAACAGACTACTAGTACCCCCAGAATGCCCCAGAATCAATCTCAGAGCATCTATTTTTTTCCCTTTTCTGGGGGAGCATACCCCCAGACCCCCCTAGTTGTTATGTGCTGTACACCCCCCCCTCCATGTCAACACCAAACTTTGGAGTTCCCCCCCCCCCTCCCAAAAATCAAAATCCTGTATGAAACCCTCCACACACACATTCAAGCATACCCCGACCACCCAGATGGCATTTGTGAAACTTTGTCACATCTTTAACCATCACCCCCCCCCCCCTTGGACAATTATCTAAATGAAACCCTGGTGAGTCACCCTTTTCAAGCTGGTGAAAAAGGAACTTTCTATGCTTGTCAAGTTGACGTCTCAGCAAAATGAGCAGCTCGCTCAGCATGATTTGGCTAATAAAATTGTGCACTGTTTCACCACTGTCACATGTCTCACACATGTCTCAGCTATTATGTGCTCAAGCCGCTAACCCTAGCCCAGAATTAAGCGTGTGTATGCAACACTAACTATCCCTAAATGAAGTGAGTCACTGAAAGAGATTCAGCGAGTACTCGACATGCCTGAGAAGAAGAAGATAGTCAAGCCTTCAGACAGACACCCTGGTTAGCCCATGAACGGTGTGTAGAAGCTGTGAAGGCAAGCTACAGTGCTGTAGTGGTCGCCCTTAAACAACATACCTGCACAACACATGGGACAGAAGCTCTGGGGCTTAGTAAATCCCTCTCCAAGCATTCGAGTGTCAGCTATCAATTACGCTTTACCTCAAGTAACTATTGAGCAGAATCCTTCAAATCAAAGTCTTGATTTGTCTGTAATATCAAACTGGGTCCTGCAGTTGTTAGGGACGAACACGTGGAATCAAGTTACATGGAAACCATATAAATGCTTCCAGGAAACAGTAGCTAAACCATTTCCTAATGACCCGACAAGTAACATCAAAAGCCGTTTTTGCTCTCAAGATTTAATATCACTCTTTAGCATCTTTGATCCTAGAAACAGGATTATGCATCATATGGAGAAGTTCCATCCGAACGCTGGTTGGCCATTATGGTTGCTAAATCTCTTGAAGGTGAAGAGTTCAAAAAAGGTGTTTGATTTCATCAGATGAAATCCATGCAAGTCATGAATCACATGCACCATTATCTGCCTGATGTTGCTATGCCTACACACTCTAGCATTCAGACAAGTCATGAATCACATGCACCATTATCTGCCTGATGTTGCTATGCCCACACACTCTAGCATTCACACTAGTCATAAATCACATGCACCATTATCTGCCTGATGTTGCTATGCCCACACACTCTAGCATTCAGACAAGTCATGAATCATTATCTGCCTCATGTTGCTATGCCTACACACTCTAGCATTCACACTAGTCATGAATCACGTGCACCATTATCTGCCGCTATGCCCACACACTCTAGCATTCAGACAAGTCATGAATCACGTGCACCATTATCTGCCTGATGTTGCTATGCCCACACACTCTAGCATTCAGACAAGTCGTGAATCGTGTGCCTTTCGTGTTAAATGCATTGCTAGCCTGTCAATGCATTTCCTTGCATCTATTTTTTCACTCCTCCCGATGAAGACAGGTCGACACATTGGAAGAAATTGAGCTGGTTAAAAAATATTTAAACCCTCCATTTCAACACCCTCGCAAGGGCTCATTTCCCTTACCACATAAGTAGTGATAACGAAAACCACGAAATTCAAAACCTGTTCACTAAAAGAGAGCGAGATATATGCTGCATCAGACGCACACCTAATAAACGATCATTGCAAACAATGTCCATCTCTCTCAATGAACTCTCAGTTGACATAATAACATTACAATAACCTTCTCAACAATCAACTTGAAATTGTACTCTCTCGACGTTTCGACGAGATGCTCTAGCCTTCATCAGGAATAATGAGATGCCTGCTCCTTGCCAACACGATGTTGCGCTCATTTGGCATCGTGCTCGGATAAAGTCGGACAAACTACTCCTCTGGTCTACTCCTCTGGTCCAAAGAATTCATTAAGTATTCTTGGTTGAAATATATATAATGCACGGAGAGACACTCCCCCCAAAAATGAGTAAGAGATGACAACGTATATGGATGCAGACGTAAAGAGCTAACTTCATTCTTCATCAGCTTAAAATGATTATATAAACAACATCCTTCAGAGTGTGCACGGAACACCTGACTTTCCTACCTGGTCCACACGAGCATCTTGTGTCAGTTCAATATCTTCCGAAGAAGGTTGAAGCACGTTGTTCAAACATTGGTCATATAACTGGATAAAAAATAAGTTAGCTATTTACAGGACTACACCTGCATAGAGGGGTGTGGCTACCATGGTAGGTAAGGCCCGAGATGAAATAATTCTCACTTTGCATTGGACGCAGGGAGTATGTATCCAACTTGATCGCCTCTAGCCCTCTCTTACTGAAAAAGGTGCGGTCAAGACTACTTGTTTCATTTTTGCCAATAATGGAAGCACGTAAGTCAAAAGCGCCAAAATAGAATACCTTTAAAAAATGGCCGCGTCCTTTTAGAGTTCCATAACAGCCATGTGGTTCCTAGGTAACATTTATGCTACCAAGCTTTCTTTTGGAAATGCAAGTGCAGGCATAACCATAGCAACGACACAGGCACCAAAAGTGGGGCAATCAAATCTCACAGAGAGGAGTTACAAGTCTGCTGAGGGGGCGTTAAGGGAAAAAAATAATCAAAATTTTGATTATTATTTTGAAGCACATGGAATAGATCTCAATGGATTTGGCCTTTTGACCTGACCCCACCCCACCCCCAGCAATCTGAATGTGACTGTCATAACTGTTGTAGGCAGTACAAACACTAGTCTAGTCAAACCTTATCTTTCGAAAAGCCAGGGAATGGTACAGGACTTGTGCATCAGAAATTTAACACTTCACTGCCTTCACACCAAAAATGGTGAACAATCTTTTTGCAGTTGCACCATTTGCAAACGCAGTACTAGTATATATCTAGCTGATCACGTATGTTCGTCCGCAGCAGCAAGGCCAGATTTCCTCGCTTGTAGATATTATATTTGCCCTTCTTTTAGTAAGCATGGAATGTAATCAACAAGAATAAATGCCACCTGATTGGAACGCAACTTCGTCCAGCCGTGTGACACACATCATACATGCGTATACACCAGACAGTTTTCGTCCCACCCAAAAATAGGGAGGTACACCAAGCGATTTAAATACCTGGACCATTTTTGCCATCCTGAGAGTTTCTTTGGTGATGTTTCCTTTGCACAGTTTACATAGTGCACGTCCTGATTTGGCATATTCCGCCTTGAAAGGTTTTTCTTCATCAGACATTTTGCTAGCGTAACTCTAGAGGTTAGGTAAAGTATTCTTTTAAATACTCGCGCAGCAATTGACGACCGTTACCTTCCTTATCTTACGCTTGTGTAGGATATCGACCGCTCGCGTACTCAAGTTTTAGCGCCTTATGACGTCGATACAGTAGGGCTTCTCTACGTTGCTAATTTCATCTGTCTAGCACTGGTAATCTGGAGTTGCAAAATCTGGCACTCTGGTTTTGGAACCCTGAAAAATGTTTTAGTATCAAAAGAGAGCACACAGAGAGACCTATCTTTTGAGCCATATATATCCAATGAAATGTGCAGAATCTATGGAGCTACAAAGTGTAACCACAAGTTTTTTACTAGTTCGGTATCTGGCCCCCCTTTAAGTGAGATGAAAGCAAAAACTTGGATAGTCAGTGAACTGTCCCTGACAATGAGTTCTGAGAAGTAGCAACAAGCCGGTTAGCACTAATTGACTTCTACACAGTTGCTGGAGTATAAAATACTAAAGGTGGGAATCTACCATTTTGGTAAGGAGTGTAGACCATTTTTTTATCCCTCAATTTTTCCCCTTTTCCTTCGCCATTCTATACCACTTCTATTATACTAACTGCATTTCAAGTTTCAACTCATTATTGTCAACTATTCATACTTTTAAGCCACCCATTTCATTGTATATATACCTCTCCAGAAATGAATAAGTGGGGATAATATATACCAAAGGATTAAAAAAATGCGGGTACGACTATGGAGCTCCATAAATTCTTCACATTTAATTCCATGCCTTGATATATAGCTCAAGAGATAGATCTCTCTGTGTTTGATACTAAAAACTGTTTCATGGCATATCCGAGAAATGCTTCTTCTAGGGCAAATTCATGAGTTTGAAATCAATTGCAAACAAAATAATAATAATGTGTCTGCATCTATATATGTACCCCCAAAAATGTGTGCATGCAATTCTTGGCCAGATTGAAGCGTGTATGTATATACACTGCATTTATTTATTTTAACCCATACTATTTTAACCCATACAAAGTGTCTATCATTTGCTCAGAGAGCAACCTCAGCTTATGGTCTCCAGCTGACCCTTGCTACGGCCAAAGTACTGGTACTGGGATGGAAAGTTTGGCTACTATATACCATTCCGGTAATAAGAATTTAAAGGCCAAATACATTATCCTGGTATTTGGTTCTGAGACAGGAATAAGCATGACTAGCCCTACCCGGACTGTGCCCTTTAAATGCACTAGTGTGGTAGTTAGCAGTGGTAGTATTAGTAGTGTAGACTGTACTAGCATTGTTGCTATAGGAATTGTTACTCTATTTTTTTTAGCGCATTCCGGGTAATTTTTGCAGTGCATTGAAGAGTTCTCTATGATTTTGAGTCAATTACAGTCAAGTTCAAGGTTATAAGAAGATTCTGGCTGAGGTACAACATCATTCTAAAACTGATTGTTAGCGCATTCCTTTGGTTAGGCGCTCACTTTAACTGTGTTGTGGGGACCCAATATTTTTTAATGTTTTCTTCTTGAAAACGTACCATTGCTAGCCCAATGAAGATTTTTTTTACAAAATCAAGCTTTTGATAAACCAATTTCCCTAGTCACCACTTGAACATTTGAACTTGAGGGGAGGGGGTTCTATAAACTATATGTATAAGATGAATAAGTGCATTTTAATGATTATATAAATTGTTCTGTTGATCCAAAATATATATATATAAATAAATAAATTCACAAACAACAATAACAACAAAAAAAGTAATGGACTCTTCAAACTAACATACAACATGAAGATACATTGCATTGAATGTAAAACCCACACATCCAATCAAAATTGCAATAGGAATGACAAATATCCTAGGATCTTTTCCCCTGTTATTTGGGGCTCTAGGTTTGTATTTATTATCAACTCTAGATTAATTCAAACTATGCATGTCTACCAAGGTGTAGTGTGGAGAAGTACGTTAAGTTATGTATAGCGTGCAACCTTCAGAAACCCCAAACCAACAGTTGCCTACTCAAACCCAATAATTTCTTCAGGGTTCATGACTCGAGGACAGGTAATTACTATAGCATTTAGCTAGTCTATCTTGGATATGATCGACATGCAACATAAGGCAGATGACCGCCATAACTGGATAGGACACCACATGGATCATTGGTCTAAAATCCATGTGCTCTTTGCTCTAGAGTGCTGTCGAGGTGGCCTAAAAGTTATCCAGTGAAGTGTTTGCATATTTCGGAATCGAAGGTTTTTTAGACCCCATACTGACAAGTGTGTTATGAATGATATCTACCATAGCTTACTGAAGACATGGCCTGGGAAAACTACCACCATAAATGGTCAACCAAGATACCCTCAGTCACAGGGTCTAGTAGTGTGTGCGAAAGCTCAAGTTGAAGAATGTCGTTTCAAACAGAGTGATGAAGATATGCCATGGTCACAATGGCTACCGGAAATACAAAGTGAGTGGGACCTATAATTCTGGCAGTTTATAATAATAAATTTCATGTTCTGATAATAATAATAAACTTCACACATCTTTATTAGATGTGCATAAAATAGATCACCTGAATTCTTGAGACAATGAAGTTTACTCCTTGGTCTATGGACAACCTCCACATAGCGGAATTTTTCCAGGTGCTAATCCTGGGTCAATAATGGAAGACATTCCCGACCTATTAGAAAAAGAAACTGAGCCCTATTCTCCGAATTATATATGAAGACTCTGCTGACTTTCAAACTCCTTTATCAAAACTATACCTTGTCATCAATCAACTTCAAGAAGTATAGCTGTTAGTCCTGGTCCCCAGCCTTCTAACAAGCAGATCCTTAGTCCGTCATTCTCCAAGAGATTATCTGCTGAAGAACGGAAGTGAAAACTTTTTAAATGCTCAATTTCTGCAGACTCCAAAGGTTCAACTCCAAAGGTTCAACTCTCTCTAAAAATGTACATTTTGAATGTGAATCAGTAGAAAATGATTTACAATTCTTCCTCATCCCTCCAAAACAGCAGCTCCAAACTCAGTAGAAGGTTCACCTTCTGTCCCACAATGTAGTGGTCCTACTTGCATCGAGAGTAACAGTAGAAGTAATGTGGTATATAGCATGTACAGAAGACATGCACTCTTTTTTTAATTCTGAACTTTGAAAAATATTATATTTCACTTAGGTATATATTCCATTGGCACAGAAAAACCTATCAAACGTAGAAAGGAAGCTGACAAGAATTATCCGTGCAATGCTGAAAAAATGGTGAACCAATACAATAAACGGAAATCCCACAATGTTGAATTATTGGCTGTTGGCGACTCAGTCAGTATTCAAGTTCCATTTATCAACCGAACTTCCTCTGATTTAAGATGCTACCATGTGTTGTAGTTGCTAGTTCTGGCACCAAGCGACTTGTTTATCACCTCCGTTGTCAACATTGGGTTCTGAAGGAATGTGTTCCTAAGTCAAAATTCTGGTCGTATCAAAATGTGACTGGAAATCTGAAACATTCTTGTATTTACGAGAAGCAGCACTGCCTACTATGGCAACTCATGTGGTTGCAAAATGGGACGCAGAAGTTGCAAAACGGGACGCAGAAGTAATCGTTGCTCTTGCCAACTTACCAAAAAGTTGTGCATAAAGTAATGCCATACTGGGTCATCTTGCTGGAACAGTGACAAAAGCCACTGATGGTATTGAACTTGTGCATGCACAGTTAGCAGAGCTTCTGATGATGTAATGCTGTCAGCAGAGCTAGCAAGCCAGTGAGCCAGAATTAAATTTTTATCCGAGATGTTATTATTAATGGAGACTGGTTACTAGATTTGCGGTTCAGAAGAGTGTTCAAGAAAGAATTTCCCTTTATAAAGGAATTGAAGCTAGTACTGCAGTCTCCAATCTCAGTAGTACCATTGTTCAGAGTCCAGCTGTCCAAATTTTGAAACCCTAGAACAACCACTGGATCTGCATTGAGCTCAAAGAAGATAAAAGCGAAGTCTATATAATTCATTGTCATTATCAACTTCCGAACAGATTGCTGGCCTACTATTTTCAAACAGTAAAACAATCACAGCAAAGTTTATGAGCACTCAACAGCAAAGCAATGCAGTGACTGTTTTTATCTCTCTATTGCCTGTGCAGTAGCACTTTGTTATGGCGAGGACCCAACTAAATTACACTGGGCTATATATCTCCAAATGAGACTGTCAGGGAGATCCAACCATCCAGTCACCATAGGGCTGCAGGGTTCCCAGACATCGGAGACCTGACAGTTAAGGTGAACAGAACATCAATACAAAGTTAACTAGTACAAACCCACAACTTAGAATTAATCATGATGTAATGTAGTGACTTCTCAGCTGATAAAATTGCTCTCATTATGATCATGTCCTCTTAATGCCAATCCTTGTCTGCCAAAAAACTGCACATTTTGAAGAATGCTCATCAGCATTCCTCCAGTGAGCTTCCTTTCTTCTTTGTGTGCTTCATCCAACATCTCTCCAAAATTTCTGCCATGTGAGCTGGTTATCACTCCAACAGCATCATCATGGTACTTCAATAGCTGGTGTCTCCTGCATTGATTACAGTGTGGTGTGCATGAAAAATAGTAAGTAACATGTTACATGAATTGATTTAACTATATATATAGCTATCAATAAACAACCTAAATCTTGAAGAAGCATCTTTCCAATTGCCTTGACTGAAGTTGGCTTTCTCTCTTTTACTATGTAAACCTTTTAGCAGAAAATTCTTTTTGTCTGCCTGAGAACAGTAGAAACAGAGCACAGAGACTTGGGCTTCTTGATAGTCCAACCACGACCACTCTGAAAACCATGCAGGTTTGAAGCTTCTTTTTTCTCCATTGCTACCAAAATATCTCAGAAATATTCCTTGGCTGGTGAGGGTCAGAGTTATTCTCATGTGGTGTACTAGCCATGATAATTCCCAGCAAGTTAGTCTTCCGAGCTGAAGAATTGTTACTGCAGTTGCGCATTCATGACATTTGTCTTTTTCCATGGCCGATTTTTTCTTCTTTTTCCTCTCAATTAATTGGCGGGGGTGACTGTGGTAGTAGTGTAGCAGAATAAACACCATCTAGACACTTCATAGGACCTCCACGTAACCATTTGGATAGCTGCAGCTATTTTAGAGTGGACAGCCAATCAACTCGTCACAAATTTCAAATTTTGGAGGTCATGGAGGCCACTACCTTTTCCAACCAGTGTAGTGGAATTCAGGAAGCGTTTTCACTAACTGATGAAGTAGTGTCATGCACGTTGTAAAGTGAAGATGTTAACTTTCAGGGGTCCTCAAAACCATAACAGGATCCACATTTTAATACAATTTCAGGGGTCCCTAAAATCATAACGGGGTCCCCATTTTCATTTAACTCTATGGACCCAGGATCCCCAAAATCATAATAATTATTATGATGAGGACCGGGTCCTTATTATCATAAACTTCTCCATATCTGATTCCAGATAGAATCCACGTCATCACTGTCCCACCTCATCCATTCAAAAGTAACTTAGAGATTGTTTGTAGGGCTTGAGCCTATTAATATTTATTTTCTTCTTCAGAATCATTCCTTTCTAATTTATAACCCTTTACCGAATGCCCATGGATGATGGTATAGGGTCCAAGCCATGCCTCATCCAGCTTGCCTCCTCTTCGCTGTTTCTGTACTGTATTTTCAAGCAGAACTTCTGAAACTTTGGGCAGCTCACTTTGAAGATCTTTTCTGTCATATGTTTCTTCCTGTATTTTTTTAGCTGGGAAATGTTTGACTCACTTTCTTAAATGCTTCTTCTCTAGAATCTAGGAGATATTAACATGTCTTCATACTAATCTGCTTGCTGCTCACAAGTAGACAATCATTCTGCATGTATTGATAGATGCATGTGATACCAGTAAAGCATGAGGATGGTATCTATCTTGAGATCCCAATTGAGTTGATCATCGTCATCAATGACTTTTTCCAAACAACGACTGATTAAATTGCTCTGTTAGCCATTGGCCTACAAAAGTGTGTATAAATTTCGTATAAAATGGTTAATCTTTCTGATCTAAACAAGTATCCCTGAACACAGAGCTGGTACGTCAATGGGTAAATGAGACTAACCTGAGGGAGGGGATGCACTAGTCATTCTGTGTTTTCATTCCAGTGACTGAGTAAAGTTATTTTGCCAGTGCATTGACAAACTCTCGCCCTTGATCTGTTATCAAAATTTCTGGGTATCCGTGGTGAAACATCACCTAGGAATCACATAGTGTATGTAAATTGGTAACTAGTAACATTGTTTTATGTCAACTCACAGAGTATTATGGAAATCGCAACTCCTGCTGCAACCTTGTCTGGCAGTGCAACTGCTTCAGCCCACTTTGTAGCAGTCTGCAGTGTAACAATGTGTTTGGTGCCTCTTAGAGACACAGACAGAATTAGACCCATTCCAATCTTCTTACAGAAAGTTGGTTGAACTGGGATGGGATGCAGAGAGTTCCAGAAGCTTGCAATTCTTCCTCTGACACTTCTCACAGCCTGCAATATGTATATAATAGAATATGAAGCATGATTGTAATAATGATAGTCATAACTTAGCTATGACAAATTGTGATGCTACATAAGAGGAGACATGTTTAGACATTCCTGGCCTGAATGCAAGTATGTCATTGGTCCTATTCAGTCCTAGGTGGCAGCTGTCCATGAACTGAAAAGAAAGGATCCTAGTTCATTGTTTGGGATCTTCAATGACCAACTTGCTGCTGGATTGAAGGTGCCCTTTGCTTTATCTATTATGTAGGGATTAAAAAAAAAATTAGTGCAGCAATAGTTTTAGTTAGTATTGCCTTACCTCCTGCTCCTCCAGTGTGGTATAGCTGTGTTCCTTTGGTGGATAGTTAGTTCTCTTTCTGAGAGAAAGCTTGTCAGGCTTAGAAAATGCACTGGGATAGCTTCCACACTTTATATATTCTATATTCTTGCTGTCTCCACCTCTTCAATTGCTGCTGTGGTAACCATCTTGCTGTGGTAACCATCTGTTCTGGTATATAGCCATCATAGCACTCTGAATCAATTTAATAGACTACTCCGACTGTGGAACTCACTCCCACCTCTTAACCTGGACTTGCCACCTATTATTATTATTGTTGTTGTTGTTGTTATTGTTGTTGTTGTTATTATTATTATTAAAGTCGACGGGAGAAAAGAAACTAAACATGTTCACTCCAGAACAACAAGCTTTCACTGGAAGCCTGATAGAGAAAGAGAAATATAAAAAAGCTATTCAGCACGAAGTTTAGGAGCAGCTAGCTCAAGGATGTAATGGAATATTGAACAGGGAGCTTAGAAGCAGCTAGCTCAAACATGTAGAGGAATGTTGAGCATGGAGTTTAGGAGCAGTTAGCTCAAAAATGTAGAGGAATATTTTTGTTGAGAGAGTAGGTGGTTGAAGAGCGGAGAGGACAGAGAAGTCATTGGTGGGTGCAAAGTTTGAGTGCAAAGTACTGGATGCATTCTAGAGCTTCGGAGTTGCAGGAAAAGGGGCTAGGTGCACACACAGAAGAGCAATAAATTTGATGAAGTAGAGTAGTCTAAATTCTGACAAGTGCAAGAGTAGATAAGTGGTGATAGAGGTTGCGATAAATTATTTTCCTGGATTTAGTACAAACTTTTTTGATGTGAAGATCTCCATGAGAGGTTTGACGTGAGATAAATATGTGAATGAAGGGGATGAATTCAAGTGGAGTGCTATTGAGAACTAGTTTAGGGAAGGGTGAGAAGACCAGGGATTTACAAGTAATGATCGTGCACTTGCTCTTATTAGGGTTGATTGTGAGGAAACACGAAGATAGCCAGGATGATATCGCTTCAATGTCAGCTTGTACTGAGTCGATGGAGGAAGTGGAAAAGAAGGGATGGGAGAGGAGGATATTGTATAGAATTAGTGTATATAGAAGAAGGAGAAAGTGGTAGCATAGTGATATCATTTATGTAAAGAATAAAGAGAAGTGGGCTAAGAATAGAACCTTGGGGTGCTCCCGAGGATGCAAGGCATGGGGAAGAAGGAGAACCTGTGATGATCACACTTTGTGAGTGAAATGTGAGATAAGACGAGAGCCAGCAGAGTAAATGAGAAGGAAGGTTGAGAGAGGGCAGTGTGTTTAGGAGAGGTTGATGTTGAAGCTTTCTTTAATAAGTCCACACATACAGATTTGTGGGCATACAAGGAGGCTAGCCATGATTGGGTTATACACTGAGAATGGCAACTTCAATTGAATGAAAACCATATTGCTTACTTGATAAAATGTTACGCGTGGAAATGTGCCAATGTAAATAGTTGAAGATGTGATGTTCTAAAATTTAGAGATAGGATGATAATCATTGGGGGAGGATGAGGGAGATGTCTTGGTGATAGGAAAAACCAGAGAATGCTTCCAATCAGCAGGAAAAACACCCGTTGAGAGGGATGAATTAAAGATAAGAGATAGGGAAGCAGTTGAGTGAGAAGTTGATTTGAGCGGAAATATTATCTGGGCCAGTAAATTTGTCCAATGGAATGTTGAGAGAAGGTAAGTAGCCTCGACTGGGGAGCAGAAGAGCTCAGGTAGGCAGAGAAAAGGAGGAGGAGAGGGTGGATGGTTAGAGAGGATATGGGGGGTGAGAAAATTTGTTGAAACATGTGGAAAAGAAGTGACATAGCTTCAGCTTTGGATTGGGAGGAAGTGCAGATTTGATGTACGAACAGGGATGCATGAAGTTTTGTTACCCATTTATAAAAATATTTCTCCAAAATTAACTTGAGTTAGGTAAAGATGAGTGTCATTTGAAGAAGCGGCATTTTGCAGAATGTAAGAGTGAAAGTGTGTTGTTTCTATATCGGTGGTATGCTGACCAAGTATTAGGAGAGTTAGAGATCGCAGAATAGAATAACATATTTCTAACTTTAATTCATTTGAGTAAGGAATGGGAGATCCAAGAATGAGTACAACGGGATGATTGGTAATTAGCTTAGTGGGAATAGTCTTATGCATGATGCGAATAAAAAGGTCCTTTAAAAATTAACCAGGATGTTTCTATATCTAATGAGGAGAGAATGGTGTCTCAGGGGATGGTATCATTAGCTTGAGGAAAGTCTGTTCCATCAAATTCTATAAGGTGGTGAGGGAGGGGAGAGTCAGGTTTAAGAGGCAGAGAGAAAATGATGTGGTCAGAGATAGATCCAGGAGGTCACATCGGGTGTGAGTGAGGGTGGAAGGTAAATATACAAGATCAATGATAGCCATTGTGGAGTAGTGAGTTGCGTGTTGGACAATTTGGCTGAGAGAAAAAAATGGTCTCTGATATTGCGTGGATCTTATAAAGGAGTAGCTATATAGTGAAGGTGAAGAAAAATAAGCATCACTAGCAAAATATGGAAAGGTGAAGGATGGATGGGAGAGTACCAAGTGATGTTCAATAAAAGTTGATGGGAGGAAGATTATGGTAGCAAGTAGCTAGAGAGAGATAACTCATAAAATTATGATGCCTTCACCATGTCGATTTCTATCTAAATGATAGTCTGAAAGGAAGATTTCTGAGTTTAAGACTTTAGTAGAGAGCCAGATTTCTACAATAGTAATAATGTGAGGTCTGTACACCAAAGCTGTGCATTCATCAAATTTAGGAAGAAGATTGTGGGCATTCAAGTAGAAGGTCATTGACTGCTAATTTGGGTTGTGTTGATTTGGGTTGTGTTGATAGGGGGGGGGAGGGTAGCAGATGTCACTAGGGGAGATAAAAGGAGACAAAGCAAGTTGAGGATGAGTATTATCAGGCTGAGAACTGGTGCGAGGAAGATGATTGGGATATTGGAGAAGGGAAACAGTAGTATCTTTGGGGTGGGCCTGGGACCCATGTCCTTGGTTGATGGCTATTGGAGGGTGGCGATAATCTGCTACTCAGGAGCCTGAGGGACAAGTTCTTGAGGTGGTAGGTTTTTCATGGAAGTAGGTAGCAGAAGGGTTTTGCGAGGGGGAAGCATGTATGTTGTGTGGTATGGGGATAATTGGGAGTGGGTAGTGATATTGAGCTTGGGGTTTAGGAACTGCCAACTCATGTAGAGCAATATTGAGGATGTAGTTTAGGAGCAATATTGAGGATGTAGTTTAGGAGCAATAAGGATGTAGAGGGTTGGGATTAGGAGCAGTTAGCTCAAGGATGTAGAGGAATGTTGATGGATATATAGTGGGACTCAAAATGAAATGCAAGAACAAAAATGTTCACATTTGAAAGGTTACCGATGTAGACCACTACTAGTGTGATGATCCTGTACCATATAAAATAATAAACACCGAAACTGTAGAATATTACTTTTGAGGTTCATGAGATCAGTTTTTCTTATCACAACAAATATTTAAGCTGATCAGGAGCTTTCGACCACCATCGTTGGTTTCATCAACTGAATGCAATCTACCTAGCTTACATCTTCCTATATAGCATGTGGCATCAGCCTGTCACTGTACGCCTTACACATATGCAGTTAACCTTACCTACCAGGGCTGGGGGTGGGTGGGGGATGAGGCTACCTAAGTCATCAGGAGCATTGGAAGGCGGCAGGGTCACCAGCACTCGTTTCAGGGGTTATAACCCACAGTGTGAGGGAACTCATCTCTCTGGATGAGCCTGGCTACCCACCAAAGTTCCTGATGTTGATGGGATCATGTTTTAAATACACAATTTTTATTTTGTGTGAAAAAAAAGTTTCCATTCAGAATGGAAACTTTTTTTTCACACAAAATAAATATTGTGTATTATTCATTGCTTTCCATTCATTGCCTAGTTTGATTTCCATTCATTGCCTAGCTCCGCGTATTCTAGGGCACGCACAATAGTTGCACGTGATCACTGGGTCTTTGTACAGGTGACAATTATTTACCGAACATATCTTTCATCTCGTCTAGTTTCATATAGTTAAGTATACTTCAGTCGCTTCTAATTGAGGGCACATTTTTTATTCGAGTGCGCGTGTGCGTTCTAATCATGAGAAAATATTATGCTAAGTTTGTCTGTGAGATCCATGTGAACGTGAAGTGAAGTTTTTCGTGTGATACATTGGATGCAAATACACGACACAGCACGTATATAGCTGGCCAAAAAAACAACAACCAAAAAACACGAAATGCGCGTGCGCCTCCTAATCACCACAACGGAAGTGCTCGGCCACCAGACTGTTGGAGCCGCCCTGCTAGAGTAGCAGTGGCATAATATAATTTCAGTTATAGCTACAAAAATGTTCTAAAATGTTCTGCATTCATAATGCAAAAGTGATTAAAAGAATTCTGTGATGATAAAGGAATGTGTGAAGTGAGACATGCAGTACATGTGTTGAGAGTGCTTTAGTTTGTAGACCGGAACTCCTCCTCAGCTGAAGATGTCAAATGTGCGAATATCACTAGTAGCTGTAGTCAAGGTTGGGAATACGATGCTTGAGATCACCTAGAGCTCGTGCTGTCGGCATCAATTTCGTTGTGAAAGATCCATACTGCAAGAATCGAGTGCCTCCACTAGAGATCGTGCCCCATCATCATCAATATTGTTCCATGTGAAGTTCAGTATTTGCAAATCATTGCAAGACTCGAGTGCCTCAGCTAGAGTTCGCGTACCGTCATCGCCAATATTGTCACCCGAGAGGTTTAGTGCTTGGAGATTTTTTGCAAGACTTTACTGCCTCAGCCAGAACTTGAGCACCATCGGCACCAATCTTGTTATTATTCAGGTTTAGTATTTGTAGTTTTTTGCAAGACTTGAGTGCCTCGGCAAGAGCCAATGCACAATCAACACCAATCTTGTTATGTGATAGGTTGATTGTTTGTAAATTATTGCAGGAGTTCAGTGCCTTAGCTAGATCTCGTGTACCATCCGCACCAATCTTGTTATTACATAGGTTCAGTGTTTGTAGAGTGTTGCAATAATTTAGTGACTCAGATAGAGCATGCAAACCATCAGCATCGATGTTGTTCCATGAGAGGTCCAGTGTTTGTATGCACTTTATTTTGCTGCTGATTTCCTTCACGAGTATATACTACAATATGATCACCATTTAATTTACAGTCCCTCATAGCTAGGTGTATAACAGGGAGTGAAGTAGTGAAGATTACATATATAGCCCATGGCAGTCATCTCAGCAGGTGTGAGGGTGGACCCACTATAGCTCTGTAGCATGGTCACAGACTACAGCTTGTTGAGATTGCAATGCACATTGAGATCTGTACAAAGGATCTGCAGACCTCATGATGAGTTGTACTTGAGCTACTCTGCCTTTGAACTCAACCATGCCACAATTTCCCCCCCACACCATCAATATGTGTTTGTCTCCTGCATGCAACCTGATTATCTCTAATTGTCATCATCTTGAAGCTTGGCTAAGTGTGAAGCTGCAAAGCAGGCCCGTAGCAAGCAATTTTGATGTGGTCCATCCAGGAAGTGGGTGTGGCCACGGGAGTGGCAGGATATGGTTACATTTTATTGCTTATTGCTATTAATTTTGGCTATATAGGACTGATTCTGGCTAGGACACAAGTCCAGTAGTGAGTTTGTGTTAGTTATTTGAATAATTGTATTGCCCGACAGACGTAATAATGCTGCAAATTGTGTACAAATTCTTCTTTTCATGCAACATGTGGTCATCCAATATGTGTGTGTAAATTCTGTGGTGGTCAAGCAGGATATATATATCACCTTCAAAATTGCACAGTTTCGCCAAGCATCTCAAAGATTGCTATAGAATGATTGATTCTCAAACTTGCATTGTAACTTACACATTATAATATGTACATATAATTTAGAGGCGCTGTTAAAAAAATAAAAAAATAACAATAATAATAATAATAATAATGCTGATTGATATTGATTAAAATTTTGCAAATATATTACACCTGTGATCTGAACTACCTACAAATTCATTTATTAAGATAATCTTGAGATCCAGTGCATCAGTTTTATCCTTATCAACATGAAGAAGCAATTAAGCATGAAGAGCATTAAGTTAATTCAGGCATTCCTGCTTCACCGTTGGACAAAGATGCGTCTTTACCCGCCTTAGGACACTAAAAGACCTTCAGAAGATGCATTGGTGGCAGGCATGACCACAAGGCATTTGACGGAAGACAAAAGTGTCAACTGACCAGAGGAAAGTGAAAGAAAATAATTCTTGACATCAAAAATGTTGAATTTGTTCATCTCAAGAGTCTCCTACTGACTTGTCTTGGGACTGTAGTGTTGGAAATGCACACCAAAGATCTAGTCAGCATTGCTTGTCCTTATTCTTTTTGTCTTGATTCCCACGATACAAATATGGCAGTACGCAACATCTTTGGCCTCATCATACAGTACGTGAGGAATGGGAACCAAACGGCACGGAAGATTAAATTCTTCTTACAAAGGAGCGTTTAGGAAAGTTGAACGAGACTGGTTGGTGGGGAATATCTCCAGCGATCTCTGGTGGACCTCAAGAAGCAGATGGAGCAGCTCCAGGAGTAGCGATAAGAAGGACAGACTGGATTGCTAAACGTTTCGTGACGTTGCAAACAATTGTTCGATTATCAACTCTATACGCATGCGCGTGATTTGATTTAAGCAGCTTGAACTCTAAACCTTTAAACTTTTATTTAGCCCTAAGTTAAAAAAAAAGTGGTCGGGCCAAAACAGGAGCAGCCGGACCCTTTGCTACGGCCCTGCAAGGTATTCCTGGTATTCCTGGGTATTCCTGGAATGAGAGATGGAAAAAAAACTGTACATATTATCTAGTCCATATTCTTGAGTTTCGTTGACAAAGGTAACCAAGCCAAGAGAAGGTGTGTCATCGGGATCAGCATCAAGGGACAGGGGCACGCACTGACAAGTTCTTTTACAGAGAAAGTATTTGACTGTCTTTTTCTTGGCTTGCATATCACCAGCCTCTTGAAAAAGTTGTTGCTTCCTATCCTATCCCCGCCGTGACGATAAGACAGGACGGCCAGTCGCTACAGGAGGGCCAGTCACTACAGGAGGGCCAGTCACTACAGGATAGGAAGATGGTCAATAAGAAACATATAATTCTTTCACTAGTAGCAATTCTGCATCTCACAGGTCTATGCCAAAATACCTTCTCTACCCAACACAACGCTGTCGGCTTTCGTCTATCAGCAAAAAAAACACGAAGAAGCAAATGCAATGATGCCATCCCAATTTGGTTATATCTTGGCGACTGATTTTTCTGACCAAATGACCGGTGCTGCTATCAATATCCTCTCGTTACAATGCTGGGCTGGAACTATTAGCGAAAAACTTATGGTGGTCGAACCATTCGTAAGCAGAGGATCTAGCTTTGGTGCACTCAAACGAAGAAAACAGACACAATAAACATTACATATTGTATTACTAAAATCTAAATTAAACCGTCCACCTCAGGAGATCGAATTGGGAGGCGGCGGATCCAGAGGGATGCATTACCCCTCCATAAGTTGATCGCTAACCTCTGGAACAGATGGCGGGTAGCTTCATTTGGTGGGATTCCCAACCGATGTCCCTGGAGGCGTCCTATATCCCGGATGGTACGGATGGCGTCCTCACTCCATTGGTGTAAAAGTCTTATAACCCTTAGGTCAGCTCAAACGGCCAAGCAGGCAGAAGAACAGTTGAGATTACATGATGTTTTAAACATGGAGACCTGGGAAAAACAAATTAAGGATCGTCATTATGCTCCTGCTGGAAAGGTTTTCTGGAGTCTGCTCCGGACAATCTCATTGTTGTTGGCAAAGCATGTAAGATAGGTGCAAAAGATGACAAAGCATGTAAGATAGGTGCAAAAGATGACAATAACTGTAACGATCAATTCAATAGAAGTACTTCACTCTTTGCTAAAGAGCACAGTTTCAATATAGTCAGATCTGTGAAAGTAAAGTACAAAGATTATTCCTTTGGCGAGTTTCGAGACCTGATATATGGAGATCACAAACCCTACCAGTCGGTTGTGCTGTTCCACCACTGGGGAGGCATTGTAGGAAAAGCAGAGTTGTTTCGCATTGCTGTATTAGGACACACTGCTTGTGACAGACGGTTTTTATTTAACTTTTTTCACGAGAGCAGTCTCAAAATTGTTGAAGACAGTAAGCGATATTTGGATCGGTATATGCCAAGTGGTGACTATATCAGTGTGATGCTAAGACTACAGCTTCTTTTGCAATGCGACAACTTAGAAGGAACAATGTCACAAGAGCAGAAGTTGGCATTAGTTAGAAAATGTGTGGATGATATTGTAAACAAAGTTAGTAGCTACCATGCAAGATTTACACAAAACCACCAGACTGTTTTTGACCGTAGACTGTCAAAAACATGGATCAGATATATACAGAGATACTTCTAATCCACAGTACATGAATTTGGTCAACACTACGATGAAGGTTTTATTTAGTGAACTGAATAGGTTTGGAATTAAATTATCCTTCAAAGAATGGGAAGCTTCGTTTGATGAAGTTGCTTCTTTTCAGACTCCTGGGTATGTGGCGCTGCTGCAAAAGCACTTGGCAGCATCTGGCACGTGCTTAGTGACCGCAGGAGGTGGCAGTTTTCAGGTGACAGCAAGAGCACTCTTCACATCCATTCATAAGAGCAAGGATATTTCATCACAATGCATAGCATCAATACCACAGTGTGGGTGTGTACTATGAATAACATTTGAGAATCAAGAGAGTGTATCAATTCTCTCCATGTTTCTCAGAATGGTGTCAGGGCTCTTGGAAGTTATTGTTATAATATAGCAACATAATAGTCTACTATCAGGAATTTTTGTTAATATCATCTAGTATACCTAGGGTTACTCGACCACTGGTAAAAAATATATTCTAATCACGGTAGCGCTCACTCTATGCAGTTTAAAAATGACTAATCTATAGGACATCATCTTTGAGATACACCCAACAACATCCAAAACTGCAGCACTCCCTAGTGTAATCCCCTGGAGTTTCTGGTGAGATATTGAGGTTGGCACCCACATAATTTTAGCGGCACCTTAACCACACCCCATTTTAATTGGTCTTAATAAGTTCACACAGCAATCCTTGGGACAGGGTTCATATGTACAGAAGCTGAAATTGCTGCTTTTGTAAACCTGTGTACAGCCATGTTATGCAGTGTATTCTGTCATAGGGGAAGGGAAAGATTCATACTGACTGAATTGCCATACTCCATACCCGGATTATGAAAATCAGTTTTTACACCCCTCCCACAACCTAATGGCATAGACTACAAGCTACTTGTATTATAAGACACAGAAGTGGTTTAATCTATGTCAGTAAGATTGCATGCAAGGAGACCAAATTAACCGACACAACTTGCAAGTTTTGCTAGATCCTCCGAAGTGAGAGGACTTGTCTCCCTTGCAGAAATATGAGAGTAGCCATTTATAAATGCCCTTGATCTTACTTTTGGGTAACTGAGTACAAGTTGGTGTAGTTGCTATAATAATTAATGGTTGTGATGTGAGCCATGCATGACCAGATCTGCAATGTGTATCTATGCACTGTAGGTTCACGTTTAAAAGAGTTGCCTTCTATAAAAACAAAAACAAAAAAACACCTGCTTAGTGAAAAAATATTGAGAGAGCATTTAAAGATTTAGGACAGAGAACTAGCTGCACAGTGGAGACAGGTGCTTAGTTAATAGCCGTCAGGACATGCAAGATCAAATGTCTTTATGTCATAGCTATATACTCAGTTTCTCAAAATGATCTAGCTATGGAGTTGGATATACTATGTATCCTGAGTGTGTACAAACTAGAAATTCCTTGTGTGTCAAACTAAACTCAAATGTATAGTTCACTTGTTTGTCTCGTGGGAGAAAATGTTCCTGGAGCATCATTAAATAATTAATGCACTTCATGTAGTATATAGAGCTTAATAACTAGTTAAAATGCAGAGATGCTTGCAATAGCTGGGAAGAAGCAAGATATTGTGAAAGGATGAGGAGTAGGCTCATAGCTAGCTAGCTAGTTTACAGAGGTATTTCTATGACCAGAGACGAACCAATTAACTGCTGCCTGGCAATGAGTTAAGGAGCAACATATGTGAAGCCTAATAGGTCAGCTACATATTTTTTCCATTGTTTAATCCCATACCAAGTGTCCTCCTGTGTCGATTAAAAATATAACTCCAGTTCTGCTTTCTTCTCTCTCAGCAAAGAGCTACAGCCTCTTGCTGATGCAACTATTAGCTCCCTCTGGATGAGCATGCTATAATTTCACTATGTTGTTCCTAGTCATTTACAGTACTCATAATGCTACTGGCATATTCCACATTTTTGTAACATAAGAGTGAGAGATGTAGTAAGACCAGACTAATTCAATGTCTGCATATTGACCTTCCCACTAAATCCACCAAATGCACATTTTGTAAGCCTACCTTCAGGATTGGTGGGCCATCGCCTTTTTGCTTTCTTCAGCTGTCTTTAACTACCTTCTTCCGCTCAGTCTTCCTATTTGAGGAGTAGTAGGGAACCCTTCTCTTCACTTCAAAATGATCTTTTCAGGATCGTTTTCTTCAAACTCTGTTGCTAGTCCTTGATTTCATCATTTTAATTACAAGCCGTTAAAGAGGCAGTTTCAACCATCCTCAACATCAGACTGCAAGACTAGCTATTCAATACATGGACGCTTCAAGGAACTCTGCAGCGCCGTGTAAAGAGGGAGAGAGAGAGGATATTTTGTCTCCCGAACAGGAAAACCAGTCCCGGGGTACATTTTATCCAGGGGGTGGGGGGTGACAGGACACGGGCAATTTTTTAGGTTTCAGCGGTTAGCGTGGCTCTAGCGTGCCACCTTAGGCAGCAAGCGTGTGGAACCTTAGATACGTATCAAGTTGACCTACAGAATTGCTCGGAAAGGTGCAGAGTAGAGTATATGAAAATGGAGAGTGGCTTTGCACTTGCTCTATTGCTTACCACACTATCATCAGTGGAGGGACAGACATGTAAGTTAGCATCTAGCTTCTTTCTAGTACTTTCTAGCCGATTACCCGCAGTGTGCTAACATAATTTTCTAACCACTTGACCACTATGGTATATACCTTATGCCTAATGTTGTATAATACAATGCAAGACTTGAGAATTTAATACCCTTAGAATATCCATCCTAATTATTTATTTTGTCATATCTCGAGAGAAAAAAATCCCGTGATGAAGGTCTGATAGAGAGGAATCCCTCTGTCATGCATGCAGAAAGGAGCCAAGATCAATACATTAATGAATTGCCATCTTTAATAAATTATCTGCACAACAGAAGAAGAAGAAACATTAGAAGCACCAGCACAAGAAAGATTGGAAGAAAGTTCATCCGTGACCCTAAAGTGGGCATGTTTTTGTAAGAAATGGGGAAGCCCACCTCCAAGTGCAAAAGGTTGATGGACAATAAGGGGAACTATTGCCATGCCACAGAGCTACTGAAGCAGCATAGTGGATCTAAATGGCACCAAGACTCATCACTTACAGCAAGAACAGCTAAGCAAGCAGATCAGCAGAATGTTATTCAAATGCAATTGTGCAGGCTAAAGGGCCATCTAGTTACAAATCAAGATTCAGTGTTAGGGTGTCTATTGAAGCAATTGACACTGAAATAAATAGTGTCAAAGGAAGTCCTTACTCTTTACATTTTAGCTGGACATCAGTACTCAGGAGGAGCATTCTCTCTGTGTCAGATGGTTAATGGTAAACCAGAAAGGTATTTCATGTCCATTTTACAAATTAATGCTTATACTTATCACAGTAGCTTTACAAGACTTTCTTACAGTAGTAATAGCACTAGATCTAAGAAAGTTGACTGGAAGATAAGTTTTGTTCATAAGCAAATTTGGATTTCTACTGCTCATGCAATCTATATATTATTATACTGTTCTTGTTACAGGGGTATAGCCCACTTCAATTGATGCAGCCGCATCAGTTAAGGAGATGGGATGTTTTATAAGCATGACCAGGGTTTGGAGGCTGTTTTATTATTCCCCCCAAAAGCAGAGGCCATCCAGATTGTTCGTGGTTTTTCTGAACTGAAAATTGTGCACATTAGTCTATTGCATGAGTAGTGTGTTCATGCAGTTCGCAAGGCACTGACTCCATTGAAAATACTTACACAGTTATTCGAGTCATCTGAAGACGCTGAGGCATATGGTATAGCTTGCCCTTTTCTAGTGTTAATGGTGTATCAAGCAGTTATCTCCTATAGTAAGTTCTCAGTGGCCTTGCTCGCTTAGACTTATTCATGCAAAAGAAGACAGCTGACTTCAGCAAGCCTTCATTTATGCTTAAGAGTACACTTGAACACCTAAATACCACCAGGGAGAGTGATGCAAGTGTTCTACTACAGCTGAGACAGCCATATCAAACTTGTAAATTGAGCATGGAAACAATCCAAGGAGTAGGGGACCAGCAGTATGGAAATCACCACACATGTCAGTTCAACAGTTTTGAATACAGGTGGCTATTCTTTATCTTGATAAACTTATATCAAATATTAACGGCTGCTGCTCAGGTGAGATAGTTGAGTTTGTTGTCTCAGCCTCAGTATTTAACCCAGCTATTCTTGCTGATGATGAGACACTTATCAGAGCTTGTGGAAACTCTCAGCTATCAACCTTGGCCAAGTTCTTGGAGAAAAAGCAGAGGTAACATTCGAAGGAGTTTTTACTTTAAGGAAGGAAGAATTGCTAGGAGAATGGCAGGTTTTTAAGAGAGCTATTTTCCAAGAAAAGAAGGTTATGATGGCAAAGAACATCAGCCCTCCATCTGTGCAAGACATAAAAGATGCAATGGGAAAAAAACATGCTTGTATATATAAATGATGAAACATTTTGCTGGTGCTTCCAGTAGGCACTGCCTCTGTGGAATGATAATTTAGTCAAATTAAAAAATGATAGGAACAAAGCTATGCAACAGACTGTAGTGCGGCATAGCTCATGAGGATATCCATTGAAGGGCCTGTAATTGGTGCAGTGAAATTTGAGGAAATCCTGGACTTGTTTTAAAGAACGAATAGTACTTTGACTTGGTTGCAAGCTACTTAATGACCGATTAATTTATATATAGGAAATGTTTGTTGACTTATTTACTTTTTTAATTTCTGCTTGTTGGCTTGTTTATTAGGTTAATTTCTTAATAAGGTGGACCAAAATCTCAGCGGAGAATCCCAGGGTCTGCCTTAATTATATTATATATACATGTATATATCCATCCCATTATTCTTCGAATCAACGATATTAATCTAAACATGGACATTAAAATATAATAGGTTGAAACAAAAAGAACAAAAAGCAAAATAAAAAATAAAATTACTTCACAGCAATTTCATTTCCTTTTTTAATGTTGACAACCCTTTCCAAATATCTCTTTCTATAATAACTGAAAAGTCATCTGTTCTTTGTTCCCATTTTTCTTGCACCTACTGCAATATCAAGGGCTGTGATTTGGGGAGTAGGGGGGATCAACCTTAATCCCCTCCTTCCCTCCCCCTCATCCCCTCTGCTATTGCAAGTATAACAAGAAAGATTCGAGTGAAGTGAGTAATTCTATGTAGGAGTCTGTTAGGAGAGGAAGAAAAAGAAAAAAAGTGGCAGAGTCCCATCACAATTTTGTTGTCCATGGTAATAACCTATCATACACCCGAGTGGACAGTTTGTGATTGCAACCAATAGCTAGTGGCTAGTTATACTTTAAATGGAGAAAGAACCCTAATAGAATAAGATATAATAGTGCATATATTATGTGATAATAGTGCATATATTATGTGCTTGACAGAGAGCTACTCTCCTGGGTGGGGATTCTCCTAAGATTATGTTTTGAAGGACTATATATCATGAAAAATGTGATTGGGATGTATAAATTAAATCTTGCTTATATTTGCACATTGTTCAAACATTTTGCCTCCAACAAATAATTCTAAATCTTTTTTTCTTCATGTTTGTAGTTTAACCTTTATCTTTTTCAACCCTGAAATTTACACACCCATAGCAGTCATACCCACCAAATTGGCTATTCGAATAACCTAGCAGTTCTAAGAGACTAACAAACCTTCTTTCTGTGCAACAATTAGTAAGGGTCTGCTCTCCAAAATATCTATGGTTTGCATCAAAGGTTCGTTCATCTGTGACATACAAATTATGTATCATTGTTTAAACTTCTGCTTTGCATAGCTTGTAATTTGTGGGCCATGCTTGTTTAAGCTTGCAGTATCCTGTTTCTGAATCTTCAGGCTGAACTGGTAGTCAGTGCCTTCTGCAAGGACTACTGAGGAACTATGACCATTGCTATTCTGTTTCTGCTGTTAATTAATTTGTTCCAGGCTCTATTTGCTGTCATCATCAGTCATACTTAGTTTGCAGCAATGTGATCCTACATGAGATGGCCAAAAACCACAAGCATTACACAAATAAGCAATGAAAACAAGTGTGATAGGATGCAGGCTCTACCCTTTAACCCTCTCACTGTCAGCATTGTGGAGAATTATTTTAAATTTAACACAGCCACATTAAAAAATTAATATCAAATCAGATATTTAGCTGAACCATTTACCATTTGGTCATGTGATGGCATGATTGTTTTAGAAGTTGTGGTCAAAAGGTGTGATCACAAACTAACAACATAATATGAATATAATTATGCAAAAATGGTCATGATTAGGAGTACCATAACTTCTCCATACTTCATGTTATGGACTCGATATATAGCTTATAAGATAGCTCTATCCATATCCTTTCTTTTGCTTCTAAGAACCTGGGAATATACATTACTATACAAAAGTTATGCCAACCCATAATAAGGTCTTCATAAATCTACCACAAAAATGTCCTTATTTATCAACAAGAACTTTGTCAATACAACATTCAGTAAACATTTGATACAATTGTTTGACATAATGTAATCGAAAGAAATTTTGGGTGGAGTTTGAGGTGAAATTAAGTGTCTGTGGCAAAAGTCAACCAAGTTGTGGAAAGCATGGAAACAATTCCGATCCTCCATAATGCAAAGGTGAACATTGCAGTATTTGCATTGCACACGACTATCTCCGAGGTAGGAATGGATGCCTTCACATTCTTCATCACTTGATTCATCACCAGAAATGTTCCAAGCTGCCCTAGTCACTTGGGAAATAATTTCAGCTATTGACAGTCTCTTCTCCATCGTTGATATCGTCCGACTGAAAATCGTTCGTGTTTTAAATATAATTTCATTAACTTTCCTCCGTCCAACCACCGTAATGTTTTTGTGTAAATAGAGTTTGAATTCAGCTATCTTTTGATATAAAAATTATTGCCTATTGACAAATGCTTATATTTTATTTGATTTTTCAAAGCCGTGGCACCGTATGGCGCCATTGACAGTGAGAGGGTTAACCTTCAAAATTCTTGGAACATGCATAATTTACCTCTAAATTTGATAAGGATCCGACAAATCTTTTTGGTGCTGATCTTTGAACTATAAATATATGACTACTTTGTTCATTTTTATCGGCCTATCGAGTTTTAAGAAGATCCATTTTTTAAAAATTATTTTAGGTATTCTGTCAGAAATCTTCCTGCCTTACTAGTAGTTATTATTCTGTGCTCTGCATACACAACTATATACCATATTTTTCCTACAGCCGATTTGTTGTGCATATAAAGTAATGTATATAGTCTCCATTAGGTGAACCCTGACCACCTTTCCTATTTGCGTGGGAGCAAATTTGAATGAAAGATAAAAGTAGGTGTGGCTTAAACCTGGGAGAAAATTTGAAAAGGTAAAGTAGATGTGGCTTAAAGGTGGCAAATGAATTTGAGGGCACACTCACTTAGAGAAGTATATTTTAGGATCACAATGTGTCTGCAGCTGAACATTATTCTGTCATATGCATATCATTTGTGATTGTTTTCTTTCGACCACATACAATATTTTTAGTCCAGAAACTTCCTGGAAAAGAGCGATTTGAAAAGTAACTTGGACCGATGCAATGACTCTCTACTAACACACTAGTCAAGCTCTTAGGGTAACAGAGGAAGTAGTATAGTGAGCATGATGATGCTTGTGCTTTTGACATTTTTAGGATGTACCCTCCTGTGACATGCTTGAAACATAATTTCATCTTCCAGGTGGACACTAAAATCTGTTGAAACGATTGTGTAGGTACAATATATGTCATGTAGTATATACCAGATTTTAGAATGCAAAATAAAAAATAAACCCTTGCACCTGGTATATCAGTTCTTCTGGACATGAGGATGAACTTTGGATAGTTGACATACAGAGTCATGAAAAGTTTCACTGCATATTCCTCTTTCCTTTATTGATTTGCAGCTTCTTGAGCACCACAGGTGATTCTGACCAAGGATAACTTTGCTAAGTAGACAACTGCTATATAGCTCCAGAGTAACATAAC
The DNA here is from genome assembly GCA_028752905.1 of Cladorhizidae sp. MBARI D1340-BT2. Classification (NCBI taxonomy): domain Eukaryota; kingdom Metazoa; phylum Porifera; class Demospongiae; order Poecilosclerida; family Cladorhizidae; species Cladorhizidae sp. MBARI D1340-BT2. Next base: position 33,780,250 of record JAQNBH010000015.1, read on the forward strand.
CAGCTCTCATATTGCCAGCTAAAAAGCATCCCAATTGTTTAACACTATCAAGAACCAACTGCTTCCAGTCAAGTCAAAGAGATAACACTTTTAGCAAAGCAAAACGCAGTAGGCTAGCTAGAGTTTAGCAAGCTAGTGTGAAGCAATGAACAGCTCAGAGATTAACTTGGTTCCTTGCCATGCTAAATGAAGAGGAAAATGGGATTATGATTGTGAAATGTGATGCCAAGAAACTATATGTAATCATTCATTCTTGAAGGCATCAGCAAAGCATTATAACTCCAACATTCTCATAAGCATCCAAATAAGCCGACTTTGGCATATAACATATAAGTCAGTATCATACCAATCATGCCTGGTATGAAGTGTCAGCTCAGCACATGTATCAGAGGAATAGTTATGTATATACTGTAAATTACTTTATTACTTGGATCTTTTTAACATCCAGAAAATGCATCAGTATAATAGCACTAGCTATCTTGCTTGAGTGATACACAATGCTTTCAGCATAATTGTGTGCATTATAGTTAATTTTATGAACACACTATAATTATGCCAAAATAAACAGCCAGAAAACAAATTTAATTAATATCTTATAGTTAGCAAGAATGCAAGTTTAATATTAGCATTGCTTACTAAAACTTGTTAAATGTTAAAAGTGATAAACTCGCTGTGCATGAGTGTCAGGGCATGTGTTATGAGCATTTTATAATTAAAAATCACACATAATTTACCGAATGTGTATTGAACAGCTGATGAAGTGAGAAAGTTAACTACAATCTATTATAACTTGAAATATTGCCTTCTGTGTCTATAGGTGCTATTACATTGAGCACAGTAAGGATCACTGGACCTAGTTATTTCTATCGCCCTTCAAATTTTGGGTTTGTCCTCAATGGCATTTCTCAAGGCGGTGACCCTACAACTTTCAGTTGGAAAAAAAATGGTTATAAATTATCCTCTTTTAGCACTTACTTCATTGTTGAACCAAAACTATCGTTAATTGATTTGAACTATATTTTTGTGAATATTGATGAGCTTCCTTGTTCTGAAAGACTCTATGAGAGCAGGCTAACAGTGTTGGGAAAACAAGGCGGAGTGTACACATATACAGTGAATAATGAAGAAACAGCCAATGACATGGTTGGCAATTTAACTATTGAAGGTATGTATCATAAAGAGTCATGATTTATTTTATAGGCATTTTGTTATAATCCCTTTCTTTCTCATGCATATGTGATGAATGGCTTCATAGAACAAGGAAGCATTCATTTAGGAGGAAATGGGGGAAGGGAAGGACCACAACACTCTTAGCAATAAAGGGTACAAAGTAGCTAATTGTGGATAGCCTTATACAAGCACAAAAAATATAAATAGTGAGAGAGAAGTTTGAAGTTTCTCTTAAACCTTCAGTAGAATCTGAATGGATTATGCAAAAAAAATTGATGGCCCTACCTGACCCAATTCCCTCCACCCAGTTCCTCCAACGATGATGAATAGTGAAGCTCACTTATCATATGAGTGATTATGCTTTCTTCAAATTAATTTATACCTCAACATATATATAAATAATGCATTCTGCATCAGGTTTATGTTGGAGTTTGAGAATGAGCTATTTTCCAGTTATATTTCATTATGAACTCTCAGTTGACATTACAATAACCTTCTCAATAATTAACTTGAAATTATATTCTCTCGACATCTCAACTAGATGCTCTAGCCTTCATCATGAATAATGAGATGCTAAGACTCAATATACCGGTAGCTAGCCATCCCCACCACATGCTACCGGCACACACATCCAGCACATGGACCAGATATAAATATATAATATATATATATATATATATACAATAAATTTTTTTTTAAATAACTATAAAAATATATACCAAAAAATATATAATAAAATAAACAAATAAAAATATAATAAATAAATAAACAAATAAAAAAAAAAATTAATTACAATAAATATATAAATATTACATAAATATATAAAATTAAAATAGTAATAATAATAACAAACAAACAATTAAACAAACAAACAAAAACAAACAAACAAACAAACAAATAAAAATAAGATTAAATATGGTGTGCATCAGTTTCAAGTGCAGGATCTTCAAAGGGGCTCCCCAGCAACTGGGCAAGTCAATTCCAGTATATATCAATCACAATTTGGTACACGGCTGATGTGCAATGCCTCCTTCACTAGCAGTTCCTTCTGTCTTCTGGCCTGGTTCGAGATGGTGGCTTCCTCCCACAAAATAGGATGTCCATCCTAGCAATTGCAGATTTCTCTTTAGCACACTTTCTACAAACATCTTGATGTTCTGGTTTCCAGTCTTCTGTTGGTCTCCCCTATGTAGTATTTTAGTTGGTAAAACATTCTTCACTCTGCTCAGTTGTGTCCTCGGAGTTGTTCCCAATCTGAACACGACTTTGATGCTGAACTTCCTGCAGACCCTCCTGATGTCTTCACGCATCCCTGCAGCATAAAGAATCACTACTATAGGGTCCTTCTTATTAGACCCCTCATTGCCTGTATTGGTGTACTTACCTTCCTTTCTGCGTTTAGATGTATCTGCAGATGAAAGGTTGATAAAAGCTTGCGGATAACAAGTTCTCTATAAACAAATGATGTTCTTCCTTCTAAAGGTCCTCCTTCTCAGTCACTACTCTCCTGGCTCTATCTTACATACAAGCTCTTTACCAATCCTCTTATGACAAGGATAGGATGTTGTGATCTATAATCAAGGTACTGGCTGGTGTGTGTGGGTTTTCTGTAAGCAGTTGCAGTCCATTCCCTTTCTGTATAGGTGACAATCCAGAAAGGGCAATGATCCATCCACTTCAAGCTCCATAAACTTGGAATGATCTATTCAGATGCCTGCTCACTTCCCTTCTTCGCAATGCAGAAAGTATCATCCACATATCTTTTCCAAAACCTTGGCTTCAGTAGGGCAGTTGTGAGTGCCAATTCCTCAAAGATTTCCATAGAATGTTTTGGTACCACTGCGGAGTGCCCATTGCTGCACCTTCTTTCTGCTCATAGTTGATACCTGTAGTAGGAGGATTTTAAGCACAACTGCAACAGTTCAGATATCCTCTAAGCACCTGGTGTACTCCTCTCATGCAAGTCTTCCTCGTCTGCTGTTAAGATTACAACTCTTCTATCTTCCTCAGTTCTCCGAGGGCCTTTTTCCATTCCTTTGTCAGGTTGTCCTTTGATTTCCTTGCTCTTCTCAAAATTCAACATACTCTTCCTCAAAGCTCATGTGCCTTGTTATCCTCCATCTTACTGGCCATCTCTTCCACTGCAGCTACAGTGTCCATCAAAGGTAGACTATTTAGAGCAAGGACAAAGTTAAGACCCAAAACAAGCACTTCTTCCTGAGTTGGAGAAAGGTTCTTCTCTGTCAGATTCACCACATTTATTGGGGTTGAAACTTCATTTCTCTCGATAGCATCACATTCGTTTGACTCCTGTTTTAAAATGAAAAGACAGTCAGATGTTAGATGTCAGTTAAAACTCACTATGGCAGTTTCTTAGAATCATAAACAGTTCTTTCATCTGATTTTGCACCTAAAACACTTTGTGCATTCCTTGGTAGTTATCCTCCATTTAAAATTGTAAAATACTTCTTCAAGGTCTTTTGTATCATCTACTTTCCCCCATACTAACTTGTATAGATTATGTGCATTCTACATCTCTTACTACCACAAGACTCCAAACTGTCCAATACATTCCAATAACTAATCCATTCAGCCAAACACCCTAAGATCTACTAATAGAGAATGCAAGACATTGAGTGGCAAGCCAAGCAACAGTGCAATGAAGAGTTGTAAAAACTGAAGTTGTTTTTTTAAATATTATAATTGCAGCAATTGTCCTACTCCTATATAGCATAGCTGAAGGCCTGATACAGTATTCAGATTGAGACAATCATTTCAAGTTTGGAGAACCCATAACCATAATTATCACACTCCACAACTAGAGTATATTGATGGATTGAGCAGTATAACAGCCTACTGAAACTCTAGTATCCTTTGCTATTAACCATGCAGCCTATTCTCACTGCTAATTCTCTTTGCTTGAGCTTCGAAACTTCTGCTCTTTTCTCTCTATCTATGACAACCATTCTCGGTTTACATAACCCGCATTTATGGCAACCATCTATAAGCCATTTGCGAGTGGCACATTCACTTTTTTAACAGTTGAACATATGGTGAAGCCATGCACACATGCACAGATAAATGAATACACCATGCACAGCAATGCCAAAGTTTTCCAGTGGTAATTGGGATAGAACCCATTGGTATGATGTCCTCTGGTCCTGAGAGTCTCATCGAGAGTATGGCAAGTGAGTCTAGATGCTCACAGGGACACCTTTCTCTGCAGCTCAATCTGGTGCCCTTTCACCATGGAATGAGATGCCAGCCCTCACCCCCTGCTTCTGCAATCACCCTACTTATGTGTTCCTCCAGATTTGTAAGACAGGGAAGCCTGCCACTGTTGATAACAATGGCATATCATTTTTTCAGTGAAAGGAGTTGCTTCCACCCAAGGGTATGCTCTCAATATAGGCATGTAGTAGAATAAGGCTGCCTACTCCGGTGCTTGTCATTCTGTCAGGGTGACCTTATCCCTCTGCTAATTCAGTCCTTGGGTTGTTGGGATCCAGAAGCAGTGGATTTCATTAGATCTGTTGGCCACCTTCAGGGCTAGAGGCTTGGCTTCCCCTTTCTGACCCCACTCGTCATCTTTTTCAGCAACTCTCAAATGTATTGTGGAGAGGAAATGCTGCTCTTTAAAATGTGAATCATATATAGGCACTTAAAAATATAGCTATGACTGGTTAGCTCTGTAGTAACTTCTTAAAGGTGGCAACTGGCTTTAAATTTAAGCAAGACAAAATTGTGTTTTCATTTAACCCTACCATTGGTGTATGCGCCATATGGTACAAATTACAATGAATGTTACTAAATTAATTGTTAAAAAAAACATTCCTGTAATGCCAAATACTTGAGTGAAGGGAGCATAGGCATATGCATGAGGGCTTAGAAATACTCTTACTACTATAACTGGATAATGATTCGTCATGAATAATGATCATACCAATGTGGTAGGGGGTGCATGGGTTATGTTTTTGCTATTGACTAATTTTTTAGTACCAATCCAGCATTATTTTTCAAGACATTAGTTTGGCTTATTTATAAAACTATAATCTCCATCAAATAGATGGGCAACCAGTTATCAGCAGACATAATTTGCCAAAGTCTCTGAAACAGTACTGTGGCAAAAAGAGAGCTTATCAATCCCTTACTACCATACCTCTAGCAAAAAGAGGTAGCTACACATTGAAAATGATTTATGTTCAAAATATATCGTATATTTATACCTTCATTGCTAGCACTTGGGAATCATTCAAAATCTAGGATCCCTAGGCTCAGGGAAATCTTTCACATGCCATCCATTTGCATTGAAATATCATTGGTTCTTTAGGCTCAAGTAAAGCTTCTACCCTATTTGTTAATGTTGAAATTGTTAATGTTGAAATTGTGTCCACAAAAGGCTAAACCTCGAAAATTGCCTTTGGGATCAAGTTAAAAATGCACACTAAAGTGTGTAGCCTAGACATCACTTCGCCTTATGGCAGATGATAGTCAAAGCTCCTCAACTGAAAGAGACGGTAAATTAAAATTAATTCTGCCACACATGGGTGTTAATTATTGATAGAGCTGACAGGAAAGGATGCTGTACTTTCATTCTCACATACAAATCATCAAAATGCTATAGCTATGGAGGTTGGGACCATTTTTGTCATGATCCAGAAACTATTGCCTATCAATCTTAGTAAGGTAGCTAAACAAATGGTACTGCCACTCTCTATGAACAGATAATTTGTGCATAGTCTATAGTCTTACATATATTCTGTAGAGGAGAGATGTGGTATATAATAATGGAGGGATGCTACAGACGTTAAACAGCTACAAGAGTCCAAAATATCATGTTCTTGTCAGTTCCTACTTAGTCTTTCTTCGCTGGATTCCTTCAGAATTCAATCAGAAAGCACTGCCTGCAAAATAATGGGATAGTAAATTCTGAAAAAATATGCATGTGGAATTATGGCTATAGAAATTTTGTTAAGAGTACTTGTAAGCCACTTCCATTGATGATTGGAGGAACACTACACTTTGAAGTCCAAACATTACAAAGTCATGATGGCATCAATAATGTAGAGATCAATACTATGACATCAATAATTTACAGATCAATACTCAATTAGATCTCAGTTATTCTAGGAGAAGGACAATGCTAGAGAAGTGCAGTCTAGCCTGCTAGGATCAAAATAATTGATGTTTGTTTCTTTGATCTTCATTTGCCACTCAATGCATATAGTATTTGTTACTCTATATTGAATACATAGACGCATAGATAGATACCTACATAGAGTTTTACGATGCATGATAATCCCAAGTTTCCATCCAACTCCCTACTGAGGGGCAGGCTCGCTCACCAATAAAGGTCATCAACATCATAAACATGCATAAGTAGTTAACAGCAAAGACCTTCAACATAGCAGGTAACTGTATTGGTCTATATTACAAATACATAGGCATACGTGTCTACTATGGTAGATATATACTAAGATTGGTTAGTTCTGGTGTTACACTGAGTAACTTCTTGATGATTGGCTATCAAATAGTCATGAGACAAAAATGTTTTATTTAAAAAAGAAAATTTTCGGATATTAAACGCTTGATTTTAGCAAATAATAAGCTATTAAGTGTTGATATTACTCTCAGAAAGAAGTCATATATGGCAAGACCAACTAAGGGTATCCCAATCATACAGGGGCCTTGAAAAACACTTCATATGTGAAATTGGTCAGAATCTGCTTTTGAGATGCCAACTCTAGCTCCGACTTCCAGCCTCCGAGACCAGTTCCCTTCATAGAACTCATTGCATCTGAAAAAGATGTGCAATATAAGTCATGAAAGAAACAATGATGTGAATTATTTAGGAATGTTTGCCTGGTCACAGTTATGCATGGCAGGTTGGGTAATCCATTACTTGATTGACTGACTGATCAAAAAAAGAAACAAAACAAGAATTTTCCAATGTAGACCACAAACTTTTTGTACGACAATTTAGTTAATAAATGAAAATAATTATAATTTGGAGTTCAATAAAGGTTCCTGTGAATTTATGTGGTCTACATTGTTAAATTGCTCAAATCAATCCATTTTTAAACTTTTTTCTTCTTGTGTATATATGTATGTAAGTTCTTGTATTATTCATGCCCAAATCACTGAACCTACCTGCCTGAATATTTCCATGGAGTTCCATATCCCTCCAAAGATACCTATAGACCAGGGAATATTGACTTTCTATCTTAGTGAAACCAGCATCCTATAGCTGAAGGTAACAAATTATATAGATGGAAGAGCTCTAACACCACCTTTATTGCCTAGAGGTTCAAAGCCATAGCTAATTTAAAAAAATTACCAGTTTTGACCTAAATATTAGTTGCTAAGCAAGCACATTCCAAGTATTATGCTTGTTGGTAAGCTAGCTACAAATTATGCAAGAGAAAGCACCCATAGCTCACTATCTTGCTCTTGCTGTTTATTAACGCACACTCCCACACATATAGCTTCACATGTAGGCATGTGCACACAACACACATTCATACACACACGCAAACACACACATGCAAACACACAATATATAAATATATAGATTTATATTATGATTATAATCAAACCCCCAAATAAGGTGGAAACTAATACTGGATGGCTTTCCAGGATTGCAGAAACTCATTTTACTGTCATGGGCTATAGCTACTCAGTATTTTTGCTAGTTTCATAAAACTGTCATTATTGGTCAAAAGGTAGAAAATGTTGTAGAGAATGCAAACATTTTGGGTAGAGAACAACTATGGCAACCATTTTTCCTGATGCATGTGCATGTGTGGCTGCTCAATGTAGGATGCGTGACCTGTCCATCCTTTCAACAGATGACCTGTTTATGTGGGTGACCTGTGTATGACACGTAATAATAGACATGTACTATCAATCAAGATTTCTCATCCACTTCTTCGGTGTGTGGTGAGTGGGCGGTGTAGTTGAAATGTTTGTTTGTTTTTATGTGTGTGGGTATGCATGTCTTGCTGCAGATGCTGACCCTCCTACTAATCTCGTGCTCCGTCAAACTGGTGTTGACACTATTGAATTAAATTGGACTCCTCCAGACAATCCTCCTAGTTTTGGATATCTGGTCTCACCGTTAGATATTGGGACATATTTTTCTGGCATAGGAGTACAGAAACCTCCTTACACCTTTCAAGCATATGCAGGTGGTGAATTTACTTTTCGTGTAGTATCCCGTTCCCGCCACTTTATTAGTCATATACTGGGACCAAAGTCTATAACTCTGCCATTTCTTCCAGTAGGTGAGAGCGTATTTTATTACATTCAGGATGTTGTTGTTACTGCTGATGTTTTTGTTGGTTTATGGAATAGGCCAACGTACTAATGTGACTGAAGTAACAGTGAGTTCAAGGGGAACCTCAGGGTGCAAAATCATCTCTATTAATATAATTTATTTTATTTTAATGTTGTTTTGAACTATCATTAACAACTATATTATAGATTAAATATATATATATATATGGTGACAACGTTTAACTATTATGATAAACTGTGTTTCCCAAAACTTCACCAGCACACTAGAGGGACCCAACCAACTCGCAATAACTCATATACAATATTAATAAAGTCGTTGTATCTAGCTAGATCTTGTCAAATGAGTTGGTTGAGATATGAGAGGGTCTTATGGAACTACAATAACCAGCAAACTGATAAAATACTTTGAAAGCACAAATATTATGATGAGTTCACATAATCAAATTGAGCATGCTCAATAGTTGCATAATTGGTAACAATATAATGAATAAAATATAATAATAAGAAGAAATAATACAATATTAAATACCATGTCCAATAACCAGAATAACAAACAAACATTAAAACAATATATCTTAATAGACTACTTATAAAAAATAATCGTCATTACAACTAAAGCTGGTGCCCAGCACAGCTGCAGTGTTACCTCGCTGAACGGCTACTGCAATCCGCTGGGAAAGGAAAAAGGAGGAGCGAGGATCATCCGTTTCCGTTATAATGCAATCATGAATTATCTTTGTTTAATAACTTTTTTGTCATATACTTCTTATAGAAATGGAAGGTTTGCATGCAGGACCTGTGTATATTACAATTGCTAAAACTGATAAAATTAATTCATAACTGTCAGGAAAGTTTGTTGGGAAAAAGCCTCTGTCCTTGAAACTGAGAGCTATTATTCAACAGTGTAACATTGAACTCAGAGGAATTCCTGAAATGTTACAACATAATATTTTGAATGCGATCATTTTAATCTCCCAAGGAACTGTCAGTTGACAACGAATTTGAAAGATACAACAATCAAATTGATATTTACTCTCTCTACATTTCAGCTAGATGCTCTAGCCTTCAATAGGAACAACATTTATTTCAGATAGCTGAAATATCGAGAGAGTATATTTTAAGTTGATTATTGAGAAAGCCATTGTATGGTACTCATTACCAGTAAAACATGTGCACCAAGATACAAAGAAAGTGATCATCAGATTAATTAATAACTTTCTAACTGCCCACAGTTTAGGTTATCTTGAGCCAGCAACCTAGCTCTTCAAGAGTGCTGCGAGAAAGTAATAGCTACAAACCACAGCCGTATGATATGAGCAACTGCACTGGTCTGGGCTAGGACCAAAGAAGGAAGTCTACTGATAAAAAAAACTTTAATGAAAGCTGGTACAGCACACCCTGAAACCCACAAATTTAGTATTGTCTCGCTATGGAGATGTGATTAATTTGGAAATAGTTGTCATGCGGATTCTTTGCATGCATGTGCATACTAAAATCATAGCTACATGCACACTTGCAGATTACAAATCTTTTAAGCAAAACTGCTAGCTGTTTGATTGGATAAAGACTTTAGAAAAAGAGAGCCAGAGAAAAGTCAAAGCCTGCTTCTGAAAGAGCAGAACAAAGAGAATTAGTTTTGGGAAAAAAGCGAGCGTTATAAGAAATTGTGGGAGAAGGGCAGCAGCACACAATGGAGAAGCTTGCTTAGGTTCAGGTGAAATTTCATTCTGACTTAGTGTTAGGGCCCAGCCCCAACTGAGTGACAACCCTGACATGGCAAAGTGTGACTCTATACCTAAGGTGCTGATGCTCTTAAACAGACACCTCAGGCTTGCAGTAACTTACATGACCCTGACTAAGAACCTACTGAACACGCATGCATACACAAACACTAGCATAATTATGATTGGACAACCACATCATTAATGTTATTGTATTTAACCATATTTGGTCATATGTGAGCTGGGCCTGTCAGCCTATTAATTAAGGGCAAGAGGCTAGGCACTGGGTTGTAGTTTGAGTTATATTGTATTGAAGTGAAATTGTCGGATTAAGTTGTTAGCAACTAAAGAAATAGTAGGTTAGTTTACTGCCCCACAGGCCAGCTACTATAAATAGCAAGGGATGTGGCATAACACTCAGACACACTATTGATCAACACAATCTAGCTATGGATGCATTTGAAAATGGAAATGATCATGAGGGACAATTTCTAAACTTTTTTCCCCATATTTTATAGCTACTTAGCTACTTCTCCCTTTTTCTAAAATGGATCAATATTGAACTGGTACTCCTTGAATAATGTGAGGAATGTACTGCTCTTAGCTACTTCTCCATATTGCAATCCAATCTGTGGACATCAATAATTCACAGATCAGTCTTTAGTGTTGGGCCTGCAGCAATCCTTGGAGTAGGATAATAATGATGTTATTATTGCACTTAAACTCACCACACAATGCCTGGCATTAATTTCAAGTTGGCGAGCAAAGTATGTTCTCACATGGCAGTTGCATGGAAAACTTGACATTGCCATGCTTGGTGCAGCATTTCTATGTATGTATTCACTATTCATTTACTCTTAAAAATTAGGAATGGAACAACCATCTGAAATAATGCAGGCTTATTAAATCAGCAATGCTATGAAGAAAAAAAAACTCGGCTAGAGGAACTGGTTCCACGGGCAAGAGAGAATGAAGCTGCTTATGCAGAAAATGGAACTATGTTTATAATGAGGCTAACAAGGTTCAATATACGCAGCGGGTTTACTCTGGAAGCCAGTTATGAATATGCATATCTAAAAGTAGTTACCTGAAATCTTAACAGAAATAGTAAAGTGATAATGTTTTCATTTCACAGGGAATCTTTTCCAAATAACAAGCAGGCCTCTGTCCCGATAGTTTGGCACAAATGCTCAGTTTGGCTGTAAATGATGATTATACTTCCTGCAGTGGCTGAAGAGAATAAATATGTGTATATGTTTGTGTGTCTTGGTGTGTGCGTGTGTGCATGTGTGAGTGGAAAATAATGTTACCTTGTATCACTAATCGTTGTATCTCCTAATCTATACCACTTGAGAGGAGAGAGTCTTGCATGAGGGCTTGAGCAATAAATCTTGGAATTAGAACTAACATCAACTTGAATCTGTGGACAAAATTAGATTATTTCTAACCAAGTCTCTGAGACAGTTTGTGAATTCTCCTACTAAAGATAATCTAGCTAGCTACACATTGAAAATTCATTTGTGTTCACAACAAATTACAATAGTATTTTTTATTGCTTTCATTGCTAGCTAGCACTTGGCGTAATCCATCGAGAAACTTCCTTATGCTCAGGTAGAGCTCCTAACTCCATCTCTTCATGTTTATTCAAGGGAAAGAGTGCCACAAATGTATGATATATTGAAGATTGCCTTTGAGATCTAGAAGCATCAAACAGGTACTAAAGCATGATACACTATATACAATGGAGCACTTGAGAGAGCTGTAAGAGAGTATTGCTACAAACCTCATCTGTAGCAATGACTACTCTATTGTACTAGGCATGAGGCAAAGAAAGAAATCATCAGATTAACTACTAATTTTCTAAGTGCCCACAGTTTAGGTTAGTTTGAGCTATGTAACTTACTTTATTTTGGCTCTTGCCTCTAGAATGCTGCGAGAAAGCTATCACTACAAACCACACCTCTATTAGCAGCTGTAGTGATTTGGTCTATGATAAAAGAAGGACGGCTACTGATGAAAAACTACTCTTCTAGCTGCTACAGACCTCTCAGGTGCCCACAGATTTAGAGTTGTCTAGCTATGCAGGTGCGATTATTTTGCAAATAGTTGTCATGTGTATATTAGCAGATTCTTCATGCATATGCTAAAACCATAGTTACGTACAGAAATATTTTTTCCAGAAAACCACCTATTTCAGAAGAGAAAAAGAAAATACAATTAAGAGAAAAGTCATAGCATGCTTCTGAAACAGCAGAACAAAGATGACTGAGATGGGAAAACAAATGAAGAAGAAGGCATGGGAGAAGCACAGCAGCCCATGATGGAGAAGCTTCCTTGGGCTCAGGTTAAGATTCTACACTCCATGCTTAAAAGAATGATGTTGAAGTTTCATTCTGACACTCTAACTATGAATTAAACTTGAAATAATCATCACAAATTGTTAAAGTGATTGTCACACTCAATATGGAGCAGGTTCTCATCCGAACCAGTTTGAAATCTGTAAGGAACATCTCTTAGCTACTTCTACATATAACAATCCAAGAAATACAATCTTATGACGTCAATAACCCACAGATCAGTATAATTATATTGTTAGGCCTGCAGCTATGCCTGGCATAAGAGAATACCTAGAGAGCAATGTAATCCAGGATTTGGGATTTGGCCAACAGTGCTAGGAATTAAAGTTTTGTCATAATTATATTTCACATGTTAAAAGTAATTATCTATCTCTCCATCACACTTTCACTCACCACACAATGCCTTGGATTTATTTCCAGCATTGCAGCACATGGTGTATGTATCTATCTATGTTTCTATATAAATGTAGTCACTCCCACAAAAATAGGAACGGGACACCTGTATTAGATAATGCAGGCTTATTAAACTGGCAATGGCTACAAGAAAACAACTTGAATGGAGGAATGACTGGCTGCATGGGCAAGTGAAAATGGTGCTGCTTATGCAGAAAACAAAACGATATCTATAAAGAAGCTAACTTGCTTAAATAAGCACGCTCTGGAAGCCACAGGTATGAATATACTTTTGACTTGAGTATTCTGAACAGAAATACTTAGATTTTAGATTGTGTTAAAATACATCTCACAGGAAATCCTACAATCTGTGCACACTGTGCTGACCCAGTAGTTTGCCATGAATTCTCAGTTTGTTTGTAATCACCCTAAAAAAAAGAACTACATTCTTCACAGGCCAAAGAGGAGAAATGTGTGTGGGTGTATGTGTGTGTATTCGTAGTGACCTTATATTACCAATCTTTGTATCTTTAATAGTCCTAATAGTTGAGAGGAGAGAGCAGAGGAACATGCATGAGGGATTGGAAAATTTATCTGGAATTAGAACCAGCATCATTTCAAATAAGCGAAGGAGCACCAGAAAAGTATGCCATTAACTAAAGCTTGAAGATTACCTTTGAGGTTTAGATGCTTGAAATGGACACTAAAACATGACACACTGTATATAATGGAGTACTTGAGAAAGCTGTGAGAAAGATATATCTACAAACCTATTACTACTTGATTGTACTAGTTATGAACCAAAAAGATTAACTACCAACTTTGTAAATGTCCACAGCTTAGGTTACCTTCAGGTAGCAACTTACTTTTTGTTTTCAATCCAGCATTTCACTTCATAACAGTGGTGCAAGAAAGCTATTGCTACAAATAACAGCTGTATTACATACAGCCACTGCTCCATATTACAATACAATCTGATATCAATGGTTTTAGTATGCACATGCGTGCCTGCTCATTTATACATGACAACTAATTTCAAAATAACTAGAAATGAATGCAAGGCATTGTGTGGCGAGCATAGTTGCAACATTGCTATATATATTGTCCTACTCCACACATAGTGGTAGGCCTTACACTAACCACTGATCTGTAAATTATCAGATTGCATTGTAATATGGAGCAGTGGCTAAGAGCAGTATATTCCTCAGTATTCAAGGAGTGCCATCTCAATATTGACCATAATGATCAATTCCATTTCAATCTAACAGCAATCTCATGCACTCTATTGAACCCCCCCCCCTCCCGCATATTATTTAGTCTTGATATTGTTGAGCCTATTAAGGCCACCACATACACAGCACAGTGAGAAATCATGTAAAAGTAACTATTATATCAACAGTTCTTAATTAACAATAGCTAAAAGTGTCTGGCTCTTCGAGCAAGGGGGAGAGGAGGGGACCAAAGATCATTCATCTGCTAGCCATACCACGTTTCCTTTCTCCTCTGCCACCATGCACTTCCCTACCCAATACATATATAGCACACTCGCCCACCTCCTCCATCACTGTATCACTTAATCCCTCCACACCTTTCCCCAACAGCAATGCCACCTTTCCATCCTTACCCACTCTTCCAGCCACTCTCCAGCTGCCACAATTATGCATACCTCATTCCCCAGTACCAGCCGATCCCTCTCGACTTCCCCACACATCACCATGAAATGTCTCATATGTTTCCCTCCCCCACTATCAAACATGATATATCTCTCATCCCCAATTAATCTTCATCCCTCTAACAACCCAGATCTCAGTCTAAATTGCAACCATATTTCCTCTTGAATATCTTTCCACCATTCGATTTCTCCAACCCCTCTTAGTTCATTCACAACTTTTTCACCAGTCCACAGTAATGCAATACATGCACACCTGGATGAGGATGATGTTCAGAGGTAGAGTGGCAGGTGGGAAGGTGTTTGCTAACCAACTTGGAAGGTCAGCAGGAGAGTTGGATAGAAAACTTGATTTGCCACGCATGACATATGTATCAAATGCATCTATATTTCTATCTATGTATCTTATATAATTATTCTCACCAATAAAAAATAGGAACGAGAGATCCAATGCAGGCTTATTAAATCAGCAATGGCAAAAGAAAGGAATTAGCTGGAGGAACAACTGGCTGCACTATATACAAGTGACAATTGTGCTGCTTATGCCCACTATGCTTATAAAGAAGCTAACATAGTTCAATATTCACTCTGGATGCCACAGGTATAAATATGTTTTGTACTGGAATCAGAAATTTTTATATTAAATCTTTTCAGAAATAGCTATGTCCTTGGATTTTAGATTGTGGTAATCATTTTCATTCCACAGGGAATCCTCCCAAAATGACAAACAGGCTTCTATATAGGCATTGTGTTGATACAGTAGTTTGCCATCAATGCGCGCCTTCTCCTGTTGTTTCACTTGCTGGCGCGATTCTTCATTTGCCGCTGCTGATTCACCCCCTGCACCATATATATTCCATTTCCCCCCAGACTCTCTTTCCTCCTCTTGTATCTTCCTCTCTTTCTCATGATAATTGGCCTCTCCACCAGTTTGCTCAAGACCTCCTGAAAATTTTCTTCCTCCCTCTTCGTAATATCCTCATATATATTGCCTCCATCCTTCACCAACTTTGCTTGTTCTATTTCCTTTAACACCTTCTCGGTTTTATCTTCCTTACCCACTTCCTCTACCACCCCCATGACCTGCTTCCTGTTCACTCCTTCTTCCACCATCACCTATTCTAACTTCCTCCCCAAGACTTCAATTCTTCTCTGTTTATGCTCTACCTGCTTTTCCAATTCTTCCACCCTCAACAGAACATTTATTAATATCTAATACTTGTATAACCAAGCAGCAAAGAGAGACTCAAATGATGATTATGGGTGTAGCTCAACAAGAACCCTGGTAATTGATATTTTGACAGAAGAATATCACTAACATACAATAAGTAATAATGTCAAAAACATAGTTCATTATGATTCAGGTGAGGATAGTGATGAAGACATTGAGATCCCAGAAAGAGTTTCTACTTCCCAATTTTCAAGTTCAAATCCTGCACTCATGTATGATGCCTGTGTAATGGACCACGTGCGGAGATTTGCGATCGCCAATTGGCGTGATGCGCGCGCAAGCTTTGCGGCGGTTGCCTCTTGGCGGATAGATTGGGTTTAAAACTTGTTCATATGGCAATATTGCACTTATAGGAGAAAAAAGGACGATACTTATAAGAATCCATTACCAGCAAGCTCTATCTAACAAGATAATAATAATAATAATAGAACAACAGGGGAGAGCAGGTCATTCCCCTTCCTGATCCAACGTTTGGCGGTTGCCATACAGAGGGGGAACAGCGCGTGCATTATGGGAACACTGGGCAATGACTCCAGCCTGGAGGACTTATTTCATTAGACTTTCATTAATTATTGTGTTATAATAATAATAATAATAATAATAATAATAATAATAATAATAATAATAATAATAATAATAATAATAATAAATAAATAATAATAACAATAATAATAATAATAATAATAATAATTATAATAAAACATGTACTAATAATAATATTATTACTTAACAGTACATATAATTATATAGAAAAATGAGTGGCGATGATGATTAGGGAGAAAGAGTACTGATGGTCTACAAGTCAAAATCAAGTAGCCAGATTTAAGTGATGGAAGTTGGGGGGCGGGGGGTATATTAGTGCATTTGTTACATGGACACATAGAAAATGATAAGAGTATGAATTATCTGGATCAAAGTTTGACATGAAGTGATTAATTAAGAAAAAAACAAGTTTAGTTGATATTTTATAATAAATTCAAGTCTATAGCTACTGGAACAACCACAATTTCATTGGTTCATTGGATCAATTCAGTCCAAACTTCTTGGATAACTCATTTGTGCTGCCACCAGTTCCTTCATCTGATGAAGAGAGTGACAATGATAGCTCCTCTGACAACCATACCTTTACAGAAGAAGAAGCAACAACTTACTATAAAGAATGGGTCTCTAGTCAGCCAAAGTTAGTGCAGAAAATGTTTGCTATCATTCTTATGGACACTTTCAGGACAAGATTTGGACTGACAAATGTCAGCTGCTAATGAGGCAGGATGTGGTAGGGTTCAGTAACTGCTCAATTCAATCATGGAGGAATTATAACAAGGGAAAGTTTGCTGATTTTGCACAAGCAGCCCTATGTATTGGATGATGAGGAGTGTCGCTCGAAAGCACTGACATGTTGCGACTATGAAAAAGGTCAACTAACCATGACAGCTTCTAGATTTGCTGCCTGGGTTAACAATGATACTCTCACCTCCGTCCTGCCTTTCCTCGTAGTATAATTCCTCACACTGTTCGTAAGTGGCTACATTATCTTGGCTTCCACATCTTACCATAAGGGTCTACGTCGATGGCCACGAGAGGGAAGATGTAATTGAGTACAGGAAGATGTAGTTACGAAAACTTGAGGTATCACACTTGCTACCACCAGAGTGTAGGGAGGGAAAATTGGAAGAAAATGCAGGTTCCAGTACTGCCTTAAGAAAGCTTATGCTTATTTACCACAATGAGTCCACTTTTCATGCAAATAAAGAACCATCGTGGGAGCGGGCTGAAGCAGGGAAACTTATTATTCAATCAAAATCAATTGGATGTGGGATTATGGTGAGTGACTTTATTACCAGTTATCTACAGCTCAAAGAGGGGGAACATGACTGAGCGAAGCTAATTTATCCAGCCATTCCAAGATTTTCCAGGGTTTTGTTCAAGTATGGGGCCCAATCTGAAGGATACTGCATGGACCCATGAAAAGTTTCTGATTCAATTGGAAAATGCAGTTGAAATAGCTGAAACAAAATATCCTAAGTGAAATACACTCAATAACTTTTATCTTTGACCAAAGCTCAGGACACAATGCTTATGCTGATGATGCTTTAAATAAATGCACACAGGGTGAATGTAAGTGATGCTGGCAAGCAACCAAAGAGGCTAAACACATACTGGGATGGAATGATACAAGTAAATGACTAGAGCAAATGGCCAACCAAAGGGCTTACGAACAGTCCTGGAAGAGTGTTGTGTAGACACCACTGGCATGGTCAAAACTGAGATGATCAAAGTCCTGGAAAGCATGCATGATTTTAAGACCCAGAAAATACGAGTGGAGAAGTTGGTTTCCAGTCACAAGCACAGGTGTATTTTCCTTCCAAAATACCATGTCCTCCTGTCGACCACACTTCGGCTGCATACTCCATACTAGGTTTCACTAGAAGCTCCCACAGCATTCCTATCTACTTCCACCTGCCCATTTACTCCACTCATCCATGCCACCTTTCCAACCCACTCTTCTTCCTTTTTTGCCATCTTCTCATTACCCCTTAGCTTCCTATCAAACCACACTCCCAGGTTGACCTCTTCCAGTATCTCCTCGTCAATCCTACAATGCACTCCTGCTTCCTTCTTCCCTACTACCATGACCTTGCTCTTCTTACTGTTAAACTTCATCTTCCACCTTAACACATACGCCTGTACCATATCCAACATAGCTTGCAGTTCCACCCCCGAGTCTGCCAGAAGAACAACATCATCTGCTTACATAAGTGCCCCACACCAACAGCCTTATCTTGACCCCTAGCTTAGCTCTCTCCAATTCCTCTGCCATTCCCATCAAATAAATATTGAAAAGAAGTGGAGACATAGGACATCCCTGTCTAAGTCCATTCTCCACAGTGAACCACCTTGACCTCCTTCCGTTCAATATCACTGTCGTCTCCAACCCACTATACAATCCTACACATGATGTCTTCACAAGTTTCTCCTCTACTCCATACTGCCTCAACTTCTGCCACAGTCCCTCCTTCCACACACAGTCATATGCCTTATGGCCAGATATGAATTTTTCTTCTCGCTCTTCCTCACTTCTCAAACTCCTCTTAAACCAACCACTGGTCCGAACATCTCCTCCGACTCCTAAATCCTTCTTGTGCTTCTGTCAAAATCCTAACCTCAGCAAACCCTCCCAACCTCCTCGCCAACACTTTCGCAAACAAACACCTTCACAACACCACAACATAATGTACAATTTCCTTCTTCGTCCTCGTCACCATCCTTGTGGAAAGGTACTAGTGTCAGGACCGGGTCAGACATGAGTGATGTCACAGGATGACATCATCTAAAGACAGAAGCCTACACAAGAATCATTACCTAATTACACTCTTCCCTTAAATAGGCTGCACTTGTTGTTTGTGGCCAACACATGTCTACACATAGGATCATTCCATCTATAACCAATGAAATAAGCTCTAGCTACACAGATACATACAATTCAATATAAGCTAATGAAGTAAAGTGTCAATTAAGTTTTCTAAGAAGTGACTATTTCCAAATTAGAGTGACGCTTCAGTAGTGCATGGCCAGTTTTCACTTACTCTAACTTTAAGAAAGATAACTCAACACCGACTTATCTCTTGAAGCAGAGCTTTCCTCTGTCTAGAATAAGGGGAGACTCTGGTGGCAGCACACTGTAGGAGTGATTAAGGCTCCACAGCCCATCCAGCCCTCACATATGGTGGCAGTAGTCTGCGGATCTATACTAATTGAAGCTAATACACCGCTAAATTATCATCAGCAAGATGAACAGACATGAAGATGGTGGAGAGCATCCTGCTACAAGGTCTCGCACCACACTCAAAGATTCGATAGCCCTAATTAGTATCTCCATGAGAGAGATACAGGAAAGGCTGGCTTTTCAACAAGAGCAACTAAACAATGCCAGGCTTGAAATGATGGCCAAAAGAGAAAGGAGAGGCACAGTGCCTTGAATTAGAAGCCAGGTGGTTGCGGCTGGAAGAGAGAGAAGCTGAACGACGTCAAGAGCGCGACAGGCAGAGGAAGAGAGATGCTGTGAAGAGGACTACCGATGGAGAAAGGTTGAGGAGGACTATTGGGAGAAACTCCTAGCCAGCCAACAAAAACAATCGGAGAGAAGCCAGTGGCAGAAACTGGCAGAGAAACACCCTACATGGACTTATTCTGACCACCCAACTGCCTACTTCTGACGTTTTGAAGAAGTTATGGAGGTTGCAGGAATAGACACGGAGGAGTGGCTGGACAGACTCGTAGTGCCAAGCTATCAGGAAAGGTGCTATCTTGCTACACCATGTCGGTGCTCAGGGAGCAGCAAGGGTATACTCCAAACTCAGGGAAGAGCCATTGGGAATGTCCATGGAAAAAAGCCAGAAAGAATTCTGGACATACAGGAAGAAGTTCTCAGAGAACTGGCCAGAAACTGCTAGATCATTGGAGTACATGATGATCATATGATAGAAGGGGTACCACCATAGGAGGTAGTACTTATGATAAATTTCTCTCTATTCTTTCTCCAGATGATGCGAATTCATCAGATTGAAGAAGCCAACATCCTTGTTAGCCACAGCCAACCTCACAGAGGACCGGCAAGCTGCCAGAAAGGAATGATAGCACAAGTCTAGACACATCTGGCAGCAAGATAGGGGATGCCCTGAGAAAACGAGATAAGTTCAAGAGCCCAACTCCAGCTCACCACTCACCAAGTAAATCACCATGGGTTCCAACCTGCTACAAGTGCGAGAAAAAAGGGCACAAGAGTCCGGAATACAGAACCACTGTGGCCATGGTCAACATCATCAATGCTGTTCCAGATATCACCGTCAATGGAATGGTTGGTGAGCTCAAGGGTGATATGATAGTGGATACAGGTGCCAGTATTACATTGGTAGGCAATAAGTTTGTGCAACCTCACCAATTGACAGGGCAGAAGATGTATGTAGAGGGGTTTGACGGGAAGTTACAGAAGTATCCCTCAGCAAAGGTTTGGCTGGAGATTGGTGAGTATATTATGGAGAAGCTAGTCTTAGTAGTGTCAGATTGTCTGGATAGAATTCTTCTGGGTAGGGATCTGCAACTGACAGACTCTGCAACTGACAGACTATCTCATTCAACTAGCTAAGGAGCAGAAGAAACCTCGTAGCATATATTAACCCAGACCAACCTCAACCTCAACCTACAGCAGTCTACACAGATCCAGGAGCTGCTGGACAAAAATTCCGATGTCGTCACCGACTTGGGAGAACAGAGGCGGTATGCCCGAAAATCGATACTGCTCAGAGGTACCAAAACATGGTTATCCATACCAAGTCCCACCCACTTGGAGGGAGCAGTTACGGACAGAGAACAGCTCTCTGGCCATCCTGGAAGCCATCATTTAGCCCATGGTTCTCACCTATGGTGCCCATCAGAAAGCTGGATGGCTCCGTGAGACTATGTCTTAATTTTAAGAATGTGAACGCTATTACAACAAACCCTTACCAGATGCCCCAGATTGAAGAAATCCTTGCACAAATTGGCAACACAAAATTCCTTATGAAAATGGACTACCTGTCTCTCTCAAACACACAAACATACACACACACACATTTCTCTACTTCGGCCAGTGAAGAATGTAGTCTTCATCATTTCTTTTTTAGGATAATAAAGCAAACTGAGCATTCATAGCAAACTACTGGATCAGCACAGTGTGCAAGAAGCCAGCTTGTTATTTTGGGAAGGATTTCCTGTGAGAATTTATTTTAACTATTTCTGTTCAGATAACTTTATTAAGGTATATTCATACCTGTGGCTTCCAGAGCAATCCCACTGCTTATTTAAGCATGTTAGCTTCTTTATAGGTATAGTTTTCCTTTCTGCATAAGCAGCACCATTCTCACTTGCCCATGAAGCCAGTCATTCCTCCATCCAAGTTGTTTTCTTGTAGCCATTGCCGATTTAATAAGCCTGCATTATTTAATACTGGTGTCCCGTTCCTATTTTTATGTGTGACCATGATGATCATTTCCATTTAAGAAAAATGGAGAAGTAGCATAATATATGCAAAAAAAAGTTTAGAAACAAAAACCTTTGTCCCTCATGATCATTTCTATTTTTTCAAATGCTAGATGGTGTTGATCAATAGTGTGTCTAAGTGTTATGCCACATCCCTTGCTATTTATAGTAGTAGCTGGCCTGTGGGACAGTAAACTAACCTACTATTTCTTTAGTTGATAACAACGTAATCCGACAATTTCACTTCAGTACAATATAACTCAAACTACAACCCAGTGTCTAGCCTAGTGCCCTTAAAGAGGCTGCCAGGCCCAGCTTACATATGACGTTAAGTACAATAACATTAATGATGTGGTTGTCCAATCATATGCTAGTGTGTGTGTATGCGTGCGTGTTCTTAATCAGGGTCATGTAAGTTATTGCAAGCTTGAGGTGTCTGTTTAAGAGCTCCTCAGCACCTTAGGTATAGTAGAGTCACACTTTGCCATGTCAGGGTTGTCACTCTGTTGGGGCTGGGCCCTAACACTAAGTCAGAATGAAATTTCACCCGAGCCTAAGCAAGCTTCTCCATTGTGTGCTGCTGCCCTTCTCCCACAATTTCTTATAACACTTGTTGAATTTTTTTACAAATCTAATTCTCTTTGTTCTGCTTTTCAGAAGCAGGCTTTGACTTTTCTCTGGCTCTCCTAAATATTTAGACTTGATCATTCAAGATAATTCATGATTGCATTATAACGGAAATGGATGATCCTCGCTCCTCATTTTTCCTTTCCCAGCGGATTGCAGTAGCCGTTCAGCGAGGTAATACTGCAGCTGTGCTGGGCACCAGCTTTAGTTGTAATGACGATTATTTTTATAAGATATATTGTTTTAATGTTTGTTTGTTATTCTGTTTATTGGAGATACAACGACTTTATTAATATTGTATACGAGTTATTGCGAGTTGGTTGGGTCCCTCTAGTGTGCTGGTGAAGTTTTTGGAAACACAGTTTATCATAATAGTTAAACATTGTCACCATATATATATATTTAATCAAGATTATGATAGTTCAAAACAACATTAAAATAAAATAAATTATATTAATGGAGATAATTTTGCACCCTGAGGTTCCCCTTGAACTCACTGTTACTTCAGTCACATTAGTACGTTTGCCTATTCCATAAAACAACAAAAACATCAGCAGTAACAACAACAACCAAATATTACATCCTGAATGTTATAAAATACGCTCTCACCTCCTGGCAGTAAGGACAAAGTTATAGACTTTGGTACGAGTATACGACTAATAAAGTGGCGGGAACGGGATACTACACGAAAAGTAAATTCACCACCTGTATATGCTTGAAAGGTGTAAGGAGGATTCTGTACTCCTATGCCAGAAAAATATGTCTCAATATCTAACGGTGAGACCAGATATCCAAAACTAGGAGGATTGTCTGGAGGAGTCCAATTTAATTCAATAGTCTCAACACCAGTTTGACGGAGCACGAGATTAGTAGGAGGGTCAGCATCTGCAGCAAGACGTGCATACCCACACACATAAAAACAAACAAACATTTCAACTACATCGCCCCACTCACCGCACGCCAAAGAAGTGGATGAGAAATTTTGATTGATAGTACATGTCTATTATTATGTGTCATACACAGGTCACCCACATAAACAGGTCATCTGTTGAAAGGATGGACAGGTCACCCATTCTGCACAGCCACACATGAACATGCATCAGGAAAAATGGTTGCCGTAGTTGTTCGCTACCCTAAATGTTTGCATTCTCTACCTTTTGACCAATAGTGACAGTTTTATGATAAACTAGCTGAGTAGCTATAGCCCATGACAGTGAAATGAGTTCTGCACTCCAAAGCCATTCAGTATTAGTTTCCACCTTATTTGGAGGTCTGATTATAATCATAATATAAATCTATATATTTATATATTGTGTGTTTGCATGTGTGTATGAATGTGTGTTGTGTGCACATGCCTACATGTGAAGCTATATGTGTGGGAGTGTGCTTTAATAAACAGCAAGAGCAAGATAGTGAGCTATGGGTACTTTCTCTTGCATAGTTTGTAGCTAGCTTACCAACAAGCATAATACTTGGAATGTGCTTGCTTAGCAACTAATATTTAGGTCAAAACTGGTAATTTTAGTTTTTAATTAGCTATGGATTTGAACCTCTAGGCAATAAAGGTGGTGTCAGAGCTCTTCCATTGTTACCTTTAGCTGTAGGATGCTGGTTTCACTAAGATAGAAAGTCAATATTCCCTAGCCTATAGGCGTCTTTGGAGTGGTATTGAACTCCATGGAAATATTCAGGCACGTAGGTTCAGTGGTTTACGCATGAATAATACAAGACTTATATTCATACACAAGCCCCCCAAAAGTTCAATTTAACAATGTAGACCACATAAATTCACAGGAACCTCCAAATTATAATTATTTTCATTTATTAACTAAAGTGTCATGCAAAATGTTTGTGTTCTGCATTGGTAAATCCTTGTTTTGTCTCTTGATTGACCAGTCAGTCAATCAAGTAATGGATCACCCAACCTGCAAGATGAGCCATGCATAACTGTGACCAGGCAAACATTCCTAAATAATGCACATCATTGTTTCTTTCATGACTTATATTGCACATATTTTTCAGATGCAATGAGTTCTATGAAGGGAACTGGTCTCGGAGGCTGGAAGTCGGAGCTAGAGTTGGCATCTCAAAAGCAGATTCTGACCAATTTCACATATGAAAAGTGTTTTTCAAGGCCCCCTTATGATTGGGATACCTAATTGGCTTGCATTTTTTCAATGACA
Source organism: Cladorhizidae sp. MBARI D1340-BT2 (assembly GCA_028752905.1). Classification (NCBI taxonomy): domain Eukaryota; kingdom Metazoa; phylum Porifera; class Demospongiae; order Poecilosclerida; family Cladorhizidae; species Cladorhizidae sp. MBARI D1340-BT2. The sequence continues at coordinate 33,804,912 of JAQNBH010000015.1, forward strand.
GTAATATTAGTGTGGCTAACAACGTCTCTTTCTAATGAGAGTAAAATCAGCACTTAACGGCTAAAATCAAGCGTTTAATATCCAAATATTATTTGTTTTTAAATAAAACATTTTTGTCTCGTGTCTATATATTTGATAGCCAAGCAGCTACCTACCTACAAGAAGTTACTCAGTGTAACACCAGAACTAACCAATCTTAGTATCTACCATAGTAGACTATAATTGTATTATAGACCAATGCTGTTACCTGCTATATATGTTGATACTTATGCATGTTTATGATGTTGATGGCCTTTATTGGCGAGCGAGCCCAGCCCTCAGTAGGGAGTTAGATGGAAAACTTGGTATAATCATGCATCGTATTTCTCTATGCAGGTATCTATTTATGTGTCTATGTATTCAATATAGAGTAACAAATACTAGCAATGAATGCTATGCATTGAGTGGCGAATGAAGATCAAAGAAACAAACGTCAATTATTTTCATCCTAGCAGGCTAGACTGCATTTCTCTAGCATTGTCCCTCCTAGAATAACTGAGATCTAATAGAGTATTGATCTGTACATTATTGATGATCTCTACATTATTGATGCCATCTTTGTAATGTTTGGACTTCAAAGTGTAGTGTGCCTCCAATCATCAATGGAAGCGGCCTACAAGTATACCCTTAACAAAATTTCTAATTCCACATGCATATTTTTTCAGAATTTACTATCCCATTATTTTGCAGGCAGTGCTTGGAATTCTGAAGGAATTCAGGGAAGAAAGACTATGTAGGAACTTGATATTTAGGACACTTATGCTGTTTAATGTCTTTAGCATACCCTCCATTATTACCACATCTCTCCTCTACAGAATATATGTATCAGTTTCCTAGACTATAGACTATGCAGCTGTTCATAGAGAGTGGCAGTACCATTTGTTTAGCTAGCTTACTAAGATTGATGGGCAATAGTTTCTGTATCATGACAAAAATAGTCCCAACCTCCATAGCTATAGCATGTTGATGATTTGTATGTGAGAATGAAAGTACAGCATCCTTTTTCCTGTCAGCTCTATCAATAATTAACACCCATGTGAGGCAGAATTAATTTTAATTTACCATCTCTTTCAGTTGAGGAGCTTATATCATCTGCCATAAGGCAAAGCAATGTCTAGGCTTCACACTTTATTGTGCATTTTTAGCTTGATCCCAAAAGGCAATTTTCGAGGTTTAGCTACTGATTGACTTCTGTGGACACAATTTCAACATTAACAACTAGGATAGAAGCTTTACTTGAGCCTAAAGAACCAATGATATTTCAATGCAAATGGATGGCATGTGAAAGATTTCCCTGAGCCTAGGGATCCTAGATTTTGAATGATTCCCAAGTGCTAGCAATGAAGGTATAAATATACGATATATTTTGAACATAAATCATTTTCAATGTGTAGCTACCTCTTTTTGCTAGAGGTATGGTAGTAAGGGATTGATAAGCTCTCTTTTTGCCACAGTACTGTTTCAGAGACTTTGGCAAATTATGTCTGCTGATAACTGGTTGCCCATCTATTTGATGGAGATTATAGTTTTATAAATAAGCCAAACTAATGTCTTGAAAAATAATGCTGGATTGGTACTAAAAAATTAGTCAATAGCAAAAACATAACCCATGCACCCCCTACCACATTGGTATGATCATTATTCATGACGAATCATTATCCAGTTATAGTAGTAAGAGTATTTCTAAGCCCTCATGCATATGCCTATGCTCCCTTCACTCAAGTATTTGGCATTACAGGAATGTTTTTTTTAACAATTAATTTAGTAACATTCATTGTAATTTGTACCATATGGCGCATACACCAATGGTAGGGTTAAATGAAAACACAATTTTGTCTTGCTTAAATTTAAAGCCAGTTGCCACCTTTAAGAAGTTACTACAGAGCTAACCAGTCATAGCTATATTTTTAAGTGCCTATATATGATTCACATTTTAAAGAGCAGCATTTCCTCTCCACAATACATTTGAGAGTTGCTGAAAAAGATGACGAGTGGGGTCAGAAAGGGGAAGCCAAGCCTCTAGCCCTGAAGGTGGCCAACAGATCTAATGAAATCCACTGCTTCTGGATCCCAACAACCCAAGGACTGAATTAGCAGAGGGATAAGGTCACCCTGACAGAATGACAAGCACCGGAGTAGGCAGCCTTATTCTACTACATGCCTATATTGAGAGCATACCCTTGGGTGGAAGCAACTCCTTTCACTGAAAAAATGATATGCCATTGTTATCAACAGTGGCAGGCTTCCCTGTCTTACAAATCTGGAGGAACACATAAGTAGGGTGATTGCAGAAGCAGGGGATGAGGGCTGGCATCTCATTCCATGGTGAAAGGGCACCAGATTGAGCTGCAGAGAAAGGTGTCCCTGTGAGCATCTAGACTCACTTGCCATACTCTCGATGAGACTCTCAGGACCAGAGGACATCATACCAATGGGTTCTATCCCAATTACCACTGGAAAACTTTGGCATTGCTGTGCATGGTGTATTCATTTATCTGTGCATGTGTGCATGGCTTCACCATATGTTCAACTGTTAAAAAAGTGAATGTGCCACTCGCAAATGGCTTATAGATGGTTGCCATAAATGCGGGTTATGTAAACCGAGAATGGTTGTCATAGATAGAGAGAAAAGAGCAGAAGTTTCGAAGCTCAAGCAAAGAGAATTAGCAGTGAGAATAGGCTGCATGGTTAATAGCAAAGGATACTAGAGTTTCAGTAGGCTGTTATACTGCTCAATCCATCAATATACTCTAGTTGTGGAGTGTGATAATTATGGTTATGGGTTCTCCAAACTTGAAATGATTGTCTCAATCTCAATACTGTATCAGGCCTTCAGCTATGCTATATAGGAGTAGGACAATTGCTGCAATTATAATATTTAAAAAAACAACTTCAGTTTTTACAACTCTTCATTGCACTGTTGCTTGGCTTGTCACTCAATGTCTTGCATTCTCTATTAGTAGATCTTAGGGTGTTTGGCTGAATGGATTAGTTATTGGACAGTTTGGAGTCTTGTGGTAGTAAGAGATGTTGAATGCACATAATCTATACAAGTTAGTATGGGGGAAAGTAGATGATACAAAAGACCTTGAAGAAGTATTTTACAATTTTAAATAGAGGATAACTTCCAAGGAATGCTCAAAGTGTTTTTGGGTGCAAAATCAGATGAAAGAACTGTTTATGATTCTAAGAAACTGCCATAGTGAGTTTTAACTGACATCTAAAGTATATTGTCTTTCCATTTTAAAACAGGAGTCAAACGAATGTGATCTATCGAGAGAAATGAAGTTTGAACCCCCAAGACATGTGGTGAATCTGACAGAGAAGAACCTTTCTCCAACTCAGGAAGAAGTGCTTGTTTTGGGTCTTAACTTTGTCCTTGCTCCAAAGAGTCTACCTTTGATGGGAAGAGATGGCCAGTAAGATGGAGGATAACAAGGCACATTAGCTTCGAGGAAGAGTATGTTGAATTTTGAGAAGAGCAAGGAAATCAAAGGACAACCTGACAAAGGAATGGAAAAAGGCCCTCGGAGAACTGAGGAAGATAGAAGCGCTCGTAATCTTAACAGCAGACGAGGAAGACAACAGTTCTGATGACAACATTTCAAAGCTGACAGGAATGCTGGAAACGGAATACTGAAGAACGGTCCTACCAAGACACAGGAAAGCAAGGTGAATCGTGTGTTAAAGAATATGGAGAAGACAGGAGAAATAACAACTGTAGTATAGAATACAATTAGGCCCACTGGAATACCACTGATTTATGGGCTCCCTAAGATAAATAAACCTGCAGTTCCTCTTAGGCCAATTGTGTCTTGTATGCATGCACAGTAATATAATCTTTCAAAGTTTATAGCATATTTGATATTACCTCTTGCTGGAAATACAAGTATATGTGTCAAGGATTCTGGGAAATTTATCAAGTGTATTCAAGGTGAATGTTTGACACAGGATGAGTGTCTAGTCAGTTTTGATGTTTCCTCTCTTTTTACCAATGTTACCATTGATGAGGCAGTGGAAGTAATTTTTGGAATGTTGACGAAAGATGAAAACTTGCATGAGAGGAGTACACTAGGTGCTTAGAGGATTTCTGAACTGTTGCAGTTGTGTTTAAAATCCTCCTACTTCAGGTATCAACTACGAGCAGAAAGAAGGTGCAGCAATGGGCACTCCAGTATATCTGCAGTGGTACCCAACCATTCTATGGAATTCTTTGAGGAATTGGCACTCACAACTGCCCTACTGAAGCCAAGGTTTTGTAAAAGATATGTGGATGATACCGTCTGCATTGTGAAGAAGGGAAGTGAGCAGGCATCTGAATAGATCATTCCAAGTTTATGGAGCTTGAAGTGGATGGATTGTTGCCCTTTCTGGATTGTCACCTATACAAGGATAATGGACTGCAACCGCTTACAGAAAACCCATGCACACCAACCAGTACCTTGATTATAGATCACAACATCCTACCCTTGTCAGAAGAGGATTGGTAAAGAGCTTGTATGTAAGATAGAGCCAGGAGAGTAGTGACTGAGAAGGAGGACCTTTAGAAGGAAGAACATCATTTGTTTATAGAGAACTTGTTATCTGCAAGCTTTTATCAACCTTTCATCTGCAGACACATTTAAATGCAGAAAGGAAGATAAGTACACTGGTACAGTGACTGAGAAGGATTATTGGAAGGAAGAACATCATTTGTTTATAGAGAACTTGTTATCATACCTTTCATCTGCACATCTAAATGCAGAAAGGAAGATAAGTACACTGGTAAAGGCAACGAAGGGTCTATCATTATGGTAGTGATTATGCTGCAGGGATGAGTGAAGACATCAGGAGGGTCTGCAGGAAGTTCAGCATCAAAGTCATGTTCAGATTGGGAAGAACTCTGAGGACACAACTGAGCAGAGTGAAAGAATGTTTTACCAGCTACATAGGGGAGACCAACAGAAGACTGGAAACCAGAGTGAAGAACATCAAGATGTTTGTAGAATGTGTGCTAAAGAGAAGTCTGCAATTGCTGAGCATGGACATCCTATTTTGTGGGAGGAAGAAGCCACCATCTCGGACCAGGCCAGAAGACAGAAGGAACTGCGGCATTGCACATCAGCTGTGCACCAAATTGTGAGTGGTTCAATTGGACTTGCCCAGTTGCTGGGGAGCCACTTTCAAGAAGCCGATGACCACCATAATTATTCTTATTTAATCTTATTTTTATTTGTTTGTTTGTTTGTTTGTTTGCTTGTGTTTAATTTTTTGTTATTACTATTTTAATTTTATATATTTATTTTTATTTATTGTAATTTATTTTTTAATTTGTTTATTTTGTTTGTTTGTTTGTCTGTTTATTTGTTTGTTTGTCTTTGTTTTTATTTTGTTTGTTGTTTATTTTTTTGTTTTATTGTTATTATATATATATATTATTTATTATTATTTTATATATATTTATTTATTTATTTATTATTTATTATTGTTGTTTTTAATTATTTATTTATAAATATTTTATTACTCATTATTTTATTTATTTATTTATTTATTATATTTTTATTTGCTTATTTAATTATTTAATTTTTGGTATTTATTTTTATAGATATTTTTTAATTGTTATATTATTTATATATATATATATATATATATATTTATATCTGGTTCATGTGCTGGATGTGTGTGCCAGTAGCATGTGGTGGGGATGGCTATATAACAAGCTTACGTGAGTCTTAGCATCTCATTATTCATGATGAATGCTAGAGCATCTAGTTGAGATGTCGAGAGAATATAATTTCAAGTTAATTATTGAGAAGGTTATTGTAATGTCAACTGAGAGTTCATAATGAAATATAACTGGAAAATAGCTCGTTCTCAAGCTCCAACATAAACGTGATGCAGAATGCATTATTTATATATATGTTGAGGTATGAATTAATTTGAAGAAAGCATAATCACTCATATGATAAGTGAGCTTCACTATCCATCATCGTTGGAGGAACTGGGTGGAGGGAATTGGGTCAGGTAGGGCCATCAATTTTTTTTGCATCATCCATTCAGATTGTACTGAAGGTTTAAGAGAAACTTCAAACTATATTTTCCTTCTCTCTCACTATTATTATATTTTGTGCTTGTATAAGGCTATCTACTTTATACCCTTTATTGCTAAGAGTGTTGTGGTCCTTCCCTTCCCCCATTTCCTCCTAAATGAATGCTTCCTTGTTCTATGAAGCCATTCATCACATATGCATGGGATTATAACAAAATGCCTATGATTATGATACATACCTTCAATAGTTAAATTGCCAACCATGTCATTGGCTGTTTCTTCATTATTCACTGTATATGTGTACACACCGCCTTGTTTTCCCAACACTGTTAGCCTGCTCTCATAGAGTCTTTCAGAACAAGGAAGCTCATCAATATTCACAAAAATATAGTTCAAATCAATTAACAATAGTTCTGGTTCAACAATGAAGTAAGTGCTAAAAGAGGATAAGTTATGACCATTTTTTTTCCAAACCATTTTATAACTAGCCACTAGCAATCACAAACTGTCCACTGGGGTGTATGATAGTTTATTACCATGGACAAAAAATTGTGATGGGATTCTGCCACTTTTTTCCCTTTTTCTAACAGACTCCTACATAGAATTACTCACTTCACTCGAATCTTTCTTGTTATACTTGCAATAACAACCTAAGACAGAGGGGGAGAGGGGAAGGGAAGGAGGGAATTAAGGTTGATCCCCCCCTACTCCCCAAATCATAGCCCTTGATATTGCAGTAGGTGCAAGAAAAATGGGAACAAAGAACAGATGACTTTTCATATATATATATATATAGGAGACCCTGGGATTCTCCGCTGAGATTTTGGGCCACCTTATTAAGAAATTAACCTAACAAACAAGCCAACAAGCAGAAATTAAAAAAGTAAATAAGTCAACAAACATTTCCTATAAATTAATCGGTCATAAAGTAACTTGCAACTAAACTACCCAAGTCAGAGTACTATTTGTTCTTTAAAATGAGTCTAGGATTTCCTCAAATTTCACTGCACCAATTACAGGCCCTTCAATGGATATCCGCATGAGCTGTGCTGCACTACAGTCTGTTAGACAATTGCATAGCCTTGTTTCTATAATTTTTTAATTTGACTAAATTATCATTCCACAGAGGCAGTACCTACTGGAAGCACCAGCAAAATGTTTCATAATTAAAAAAAATATACAAGCATAATTTTTTTCCATTGCATCTTTTATGTCTTGCACAGATGGAGGGCTGATCTTCTTTGCCATCATAACCTTCTTTTCTTGGAAAATAGCTCTCTTAAAAACCTGAGTAATTCTTCCTTCCTTATAATAGCAGGAAAGAGTAAAAACCCCTTCAAATGTTACCTCTGCTTTTTCTCCAAGAAGTTAGCCAAGGTTGATATAATAGCTGAGAGTTTCCATAAGCTCTGAGAAATGTCTCATCATCAGCAAGAATAGCTGGGTTAAATACTGAGGCTGAGACAACAAACTCAACTATCTCGCCTGAGCAGCAGTTGATATAAGTTTATCAAGATAAAGAATAGCCACCTATCTATACTCAGAACTGCTGAACTGACATGTGTGGTGATTTCCATACTGTTCGTCCTCTACTCCTTGGATTGTTTCCATGCTACACTAGAAAAAAGCAAGCTATACTATATACCTCAGCATTTTCAGATGACTGGAATAACTGTGTAAGTATTTTAAACAATGGAGTCGGTGCAAATTGCATGAACACACTACCCATGCAATAGACTAATGTCACTAGGCTGCACAATTTTCAGTTTAGAAAAACCAAGAACAGTCTGGATGGCCTTCAGAGCCTCTGCTTTATAAAACAGCCTCCAAACCCTGGTCATGCTTATAAAACATCCCATCTCCTTAACTTATGCGGCTGCCTCAATTGAAGTGAGCTGTGCCCTGTGACAAGAACAGTATAATATATAGATTGCATGAGCAGTAGAAATCCAAATTTGCTTATGAACTAAACTTATCTTCCAATCAACTTTCTTAGATCTAGTGCTGCAAGAAAGTCTTGTAAAGCTACTGTGATGGTATCAGCATTAATTTGTAAAATGGACATGAAATACCTTTAAAAGCACTCCTCTGGTTTACCATTAACCATCTGACACAGAGAGAGTGAGTAACTGATGTCCTGGTATCATCAGCTAAAGAGTAGGGACTTCCTTTGACACTACTTATTTCAGTGTCAATTGCTTCAATAGACACCCTAACACTGAATCTTGATTTGTAACTAGATGGCCCTTTAGCCTGCACAATTGCATTTGAATAACATTCTGCTGATCTGCTTGCTTAGCTGTTCTTGCTGTAAGTGATGAGTCTTGGTGCCATTTAGATCCACTATGCTGCTTCAGTAGCTCTGTGGCATGGCAATAGTTCCCCTTATTGTCCATCAACCTTTTGCACTTGGTGGTGGGCTTCCCCATTTCTTACAAAAACATGCCCACTTTAGGGTCACGGATGAACTTTCTTCCAATCTTTCTTGTGCTGGTGCTTCTAATGTTTCTTCTTCTTCTGTTGTGCAGATAAGATGCCAGTTCATTAATGTATTGATCTTGGCTCCTTTCTGCATGCATGACAGAGTGATTCCTCTCTATCAGACCTTCATCACTGGATTTTTTTCTTTCTTGAGACATGACAAAATAATGGGTATTCTAAGGGTATTAAATTCTTAAGTCTCTTGTATTGTATTATACAACATTAGGCATAAGGTACCATAGTGATAAAGTGGTTAGAAAATTATGTTAGCACACTGCGGGTAATCGGCTAGAAAGTACGAGAAAGAAGCTAGATGCTAACTTACATGTCTGTCCCTCCACTGATGATAGTGTGGTAAGCAACAGAGCAAGTGCAAAGCCACTCTCCATTTTGTATTCTGCACCTTTCAGAGCAATTCTGTAGGTCCTTAGTTTCAACTTGATACGTATCTAAGGTTCCACACTCGCTTGCGCTAGACTCATCGGCTTAAAATAACCTCCTAAAAATTTGCCCGATATTCTGTCCCCCCCCCCCGCAACGGATAAAATCCCCCCCCCCCGGACTAGTACAAACTGTTCGGGAGAGCAACAGTCTGTCCACAGGATCAGCACAGGATCAGATGTAGCTCCCACCCCTTTCTTCTCTCTCCCTCTTTATATGGCGCTGCAGAGTTCCTTGAAGCGTCCATGTATTGAATAGCTACAGGGGTGGCTCCAGTAGTCTGGTTGGTGGGGGGGGGGGGCAAGGGGATGGTGCATGTAAGCATGCTAAAATTTACAATGATTACTTATAATGTTCCAAAGTATCTCCATTTAGTGTTAGAAAATCTTGGGCAATTTCTTGTAAGTTAAGTCTATCTGTGAGATCCTTGTGGATGTGTAGTAAAATGCAGTTATTTAACCTTTTTTCTGACATAGTGGATCTTAAGTTTGTTAGAACACGTCTTAAAGTGGAAAAACTTCTTTCAGAGGTTGAGGATGTAATTGGAACTGGCGTAGCAATCTGTGAACTTCTGGAAACATTGATCAATATGCAAGTGTACTCATAGCTTCACATATTGTTCGAATGCTAGTTACTTTCTTCACTTCAGGTAAGGCCTGGTTGATAACATCAACTAGAACTCCCAGATGCTTCTTCAGTCGATCAAAGTCAAGGTCATTCTTAAAAACAGATTCTTGAATGACTTCAAGCTCACTTTCATAAACTTCTCCATTAGCAGCCTTAATAAGAAGTGATTCCATTGCAATCATGGGGTTCATTAAATGCACTTGCTTAAATCGATCATCCAATTCTTGGATAAGGATATCACAAGCTTCATAATAAATTTTACGAAAGTAAACTTTGGGTGCATCAAACTGATGAGGTTGACTGCTATCGAATCTTGCGGTTACCTTTTATACCTAGGCAGTTTAGGGTCCCCAATTTCCAATGAATGAGCCTGTTCAACAACAGCACTATAGAACCTTTCAAACTCTACATCTTTCCTCTGGCGCTTGTAAAAATCTTGTGTTACATTAACTGCTGACATTGCCTCTTGAATGCTTAGATCCTTGGCTTGTAAGACTTTAGAAGTTTCTTCAGCAGCACTGAAAAGAAGGTGACCCAATTTTAAACCAATTTTTTTCTCCAAAGCAGCAAGTATTCCAGCTGCTTTCAATCCATAATCATCATGGGTTGTTTGATGGACTTCTTCCATGGTTTCCATAATAACACCATACTGATTGATCACAGCACCAATGGCACCAGTTCTCACTGTCCATCGAGTTGGACACAGCACCTTAATGCCACCTTCTGCAGTCTCATTTACCGACAATTTCTTAGAAAAGAGATGCTTTCTTTTAGGAGAGTAATTTATTAACTTCACTATTTCTCTAATAAGATCAATAGTGTCTCTCAATAGCTGTATATGCCTCCCTGCATCTTGCAGGCAGAGATTAGCAAGACAATGGACAGGCAATGCAGCTGGGACTTCTTTTCTGAACAAGGTAGCTAAGCCTTTTCTTTCCCCCAGCATTGCAGCAACTGCGTCGTATGCTTGACCACGACATAATGACAAAGGCAAAGCACATCGCATAAGCATATCTTTCAATACAACAAATAAAGTTTCAGCTTTAGTTTTGGGAAGATTGAATAAACCAACTGAATCTTCATGTACCATATAATCATCATCGACATACCTTATAGACAAGTTAAACTGTTCTTTAAAAGTAACGTCAGTAGCCTCATCAGCAATCACAGCATACCAACTAGGAACACTACTCGTGATTCTTGCTAAAATTTGTCGTATTACTTTTTGCCCCATCAGACTTATCATTTCATTGACAATGTCATGTGATAAATACTTCCCTTCCTTGACCCAGTTTTGATGTCATTATTATCACTTGACCACATGCTTAATAATTGAGGTAGATTGCCCTCTTCTTCAGAAAGTCCACGCAATGCTATGCCTTGCCTGAGAAGATATGTCATAGCCTTAAGTTGTTTCAAGAGCCCGATACGCCGAGAGAGTTGAGCTCTAGCAATTTGAGTGTTGAGCTGAGTAGCAATTGATGGATTGGCAAGAGCATTCCATTTCAACTTCATTTCAAGATGCATATCTGAATTCTCATGGGTACGAAATTTTTGTGTAGCCTTTTTATAATTATCAAATCCTTTAATTGTAAATGCTTCCTCACCTTTTGTCGAAAATGTAAGTAGGTCATGTTTGTGTGCAACAAAATACTTTCTTCTTCGTAGTACATAGAGTGAGTTGTCATACCATGTAGCGAGAAATTTGTGATCATTCTTAGCAAATAGAGATAATGCCTCCTTTCCTTTTGGTTGGTAAGCAGTTTTTTCCTCAGTACAGCATTGATTCATGCATTCTTCATTGACAGTAACAGATTCATTGTCACCAACAGAAATACTATCTCTTCCAGACATTCGAGCTCATTACATACCTGTTCCTTGTCGACAGACTCTGGTTCTGAAAGAACTTCATAGTCATGTTCTTGTAAAAACTCATTCCCAGATACACCAGGCATCCCTTCTTTTTGTGGTTTTCTTCTTCTTTGGCCACATTTCTGTTAGACTTCTTTGAGTTTCCTTTCTCTTGCTGCTTATTTGCACATGTGGGTTTAATAATTTGAGCAGCTGCAATCATAATGTGGTTTTAGCAGGTGGTTTTGGCAGGTTAACATGTGGTCTAGGGTTTACAGGCAGCTAATATATAATAATTATAGCATGCATTGACAGGCCACAAGATCATTGGGGGGGGGGGGCAATCGCCCCCCCCCCCCTACCCCCCCTATGGAGCCTCCCCTGTGAGCCAGTCTTGCAGAGAGGATGGTTGAAACTGCCTCTTTAACGGCTTGTAATTAAAATGATGAAATCGAGGACTAGCTACCTGTTATTTCAAACATATCCAACAGAGTTTGATAAAAGTAAGAAAAGGATCATGAAAAGAAAGTGAAGAGAAGGTGCTGCTCCTCAAATAGGAAGACTGAGCAGAAGAAGGTACATAGTTAGGACAGCTGAAGAAAGCAAAAAAGGCGATGGCCCACCAAGGTAGGCTTACAAAATGTGCATTTGGTGGATTTAGTGGGAAGGTCAATATGTAGACATTGAATTAGTCTGGTCTTACTACCTCTCTCACTCTTCTGTTACAAAAATGTGAAATATGCCAGTAGCATTATGAGTACTGAAATGACTAGGAACAACATAGTGAAATTATAGCATGCTCATCCAGAGGGAGCTAATAGTTGCATCAGCAAGAGGCTGTAGCTCTTTGCTGAGAGAGAAGAAAGCAGAACTGGATTTATATTTTTTTAATCGACACAGGAGGACACTTGGTATGGGATTAAACAATGAAAAAATTATGTAGCTGACCTATTGGGCTTCACACATTTGTAAGTAAGCTATATCTGTCAGATTTTTTATTTGTCAGATATGCAGATAGTGTGATATTTGTCAGATGTGCAGATGCTGTGATATTTATCAGGATGCAGTTGTGATATTTGTCAGGATTCAAGTATGTGATGGTGCAAAATTTGTTCAGCCAATACTATCTTCATCTGATTCCTGTAAAACCTATCAAGTGTGGCAAGAGGTATGTCAATGCACTGAAATCATATGCATTGAAGCGTTTTTGTTTTATTTTTATTGGCAGACTTCCAAATGTCTACTGATGTAATACTATTACTCTTGTGGATTATTTTTCAAAGTGTCCAGAAGCAGAGCCAGTAAGGGAGAAGAAGGTAGAAACTGTAGCCATTTTTTCTTAGTTTTTGTTTTGAGTGATGCAAATTAAGAAATTATTCATATTGAAACCATTCAATTAGATTTTGGTGTCCAAAATCAATTATATACAATCAAGGATGAGTGTTCATTAACAAAGTGCATGAAACTTTTTGCAGTTAACCAAAACTCACACAAAGTGACTTTCCCAGAGTAATGGTCTCCTAGTGCTTCAATGAAACTTGGCAGAGAGCATTAGTGAATTGTGTGTAAAATGATTGAGATTAACACATTGATGTGCATATCACACTTCAGTGCAGAAATCTACAAAGTTTTCTAGTTGTGAGTTATAGCAATATTTACAAGGCATTTTATTTTAGTTCATTTGTGGTTGGTTTGAGGCAGAAGATGAAGGGATCATAAGAAGAAATTAATGGGTTTATGACACTTGTCTGACAAGTCCAATTGCATTGATCAAACTGATTTCAACTTGTATCCACTATGCAGCTATATCCATTATTGATCTGGCAAATATAATATACAAGAAGGATTATGATAAGAGGTTTTGCAACCAAAAAAATAGGTGATTATTTAAAAAATTGAATTTATGATCGTTTAATTGCAGGTCCTGAAATGCAGTACAAAAGTGCTGTTACAAATTCTCAAAGGCCATAAAGGTGGAAAATTTGATAAAGATGGTTAGGACCATGTGTGATGGAAGAACATCTTGGTGATACAAACTTTGCAAATTCATCATCTGGGCATGTGCTTGAAAAGTGTCAACAGTAGTCTCCTAAAGGACTATCAGCATTTTGGTCTCGTGCCTCTTCTCAAGCTAAACCACTCAGTATTCTTCTTCTACATCAAAGTATGATGGGGTGTGATGTCACTGGTGATTTGTTCAACCTCATATGAAGCTTGACATTATCACGTTTTCCACTGTTGAAAGCAACTACAATCAATGTTGCACAGAATTTTATCTCTGCATGCATGTTAATAAAGCAAGTTGATCAATCTATAATGTACACCAATCAACTTAGTAATATATAATATAGCTGCTGTATATGAAAAGAGGTAGACAAAATAAGGGAAAGCTTGTTGATGTTCTTTCCTTTAAAAACTATCCAGTTCAAAGCTACAATGCAAGAAACTTCCTCTTACTATATTTCGATCATAATTTTCATGACCATATGGTACTAAATTATACAGTCTGTGTATAATATATCACTATGCACAATTTTTTAATTAGTCTAGTTGACAAGGCAGGTTTTCTTCGTATGCAGTATATAGACGTGTATAATCCTAATCCATCTCCTGGGATTGCAAAGTTCATAATAATAATAATAATTTCCACTAGTCTATTGCTAATTACAGCATCAATAATTCTGTCCCATGGGAAAATATATTGTTCGTCATGATTCTCAATGAATTCCTGAGCCTTGCACATGCATTATATCATGTATGTATGGAATGGAAAGCTAACAAAACATTTTATAAAACTAATAATTCATGGGACATGGTTGAGAAATAATGGAGATTGGAAGTCAGTGGTATTGTGCTGAAGTTACCTGTGAGCTTGCTGCTCCTTAGAACCCATTGCCAGGCAGCAGTTAACAGATTCATCTCTCTGGTTGTACTAATACCTCTGTAAAATAGCTAGCTATCTATGAGCCTGTAGCGACTTGGCTTTTCCCCCGCAAACTTTGAACTCATGATGTAACTGTAGCATGCACACGCACGTGACACTTCGATACCTTACCCGTCTTTATTGAGTTGCATTATTGTTTGCTAAGATTCAAAAGAATAGGAGTCTTACGAATGGTCGCTTACCGACTCCTATAGTGGTGACCCCGACGAGCGAACAGAAGTAGAACTTACTACTAGCCAATCCTCTCGCCAACTGGCGTTTTCTCGAAACTCAGCTTCACCACACCCACCGGGTGGGCTCCATTATGACCGATTCTGCTGCCGCTAGGGCTAGGGCTAGGGCTAGGGCTAGTACGGCCGCGGCTACTGCGGTCAACGCCGTGTCTCTCAAGTTGCCAGCATTCTTAGCCTCCAGGCCTGACGTTTGGTTCCAACAGACCGAGGCTCAATTTGCCCTAAGAAATATTACTGATTCCACCACTCGGTATTTCTACGTTCTTACTGCCTTGGATCCGGTGGTTGCGGAGCGAATGGCTGGAGATGTAGCATCAACACCACCAGCTGATCAGTACACATACCTTAAGACCAAACTGATGGAGGTTTACGGCCTCACAGATGATCAGAAGGCAGACCGGCTTCTTGACCTCGCAGGACTCGGTGATTGGAAGCCTTCTGAGCTTTGTGCGCACATTTTAAGTCTCGCAGTTGACCGGGAAGTACTACTTCGACGCATTTTCTTGCGCCAACTACCAGAAGAGGTCCGGATACAAATTGCCACACTTGTCACAGAAAACTTACCCAGTTTAGCACGTTTTGTGTGGCATGGTATGAACAAGCAAGTGGGTCAATGGGCTAAAACATGTGTGCCCTGCCAGAAAACGAAGGTCCATCGACACGTGTCTGCCCCAATGGAGCATGGCCAGCTTCCGGATCGACGCTTCCAGAGAATCCATGTTGATATCGTGGGACCATTGCCCATTTCACAAGGAAAAACTTACCTCTTTACTGTTATTGATCGTTACACACGGTGGCCAGAAGCCATTCAGATGGCAGACGCTACAGCCACTTCGTGTGCCCATGCTCTCCTTTCACAACACATCGCACAGTTTGGAGTACCAACGGACATCACCTCTGACAGGGGCTCCCAATTCACCTCAGCCCTATGGACAGCCCTGAGTACACTACTAGGAGCACAACTGCATCGCACAATGGCCTATCACCCGCAAGCCAATGGCATTGTAGAGCGCTTCCATAGACAGTTGAAAGCAGCATTACGTGCTCGTCTGATAGGGCCCTCATGGATGGATGAGCTCCCATTGGTCTTGCTCGGCCTTCGTTCAGCTCCCAAAGAGGACCTCGGATGTGCCCCTGCCGAACTTGTCTATGGTACAACGATTCGCCTACCTGGAGAATTCTTCGAAACGACATCTTCTGCTGAGCCCAGTGTCTCTGACCTTCTGGCACGCCTACGCACTACCATGGCCGGGCTGAGACCCAAAGAGACTACACATCACAGGCAACACACTGCCCATATGCCTGTCAGCTTGCAGAGCTGTATGTTTGTTTTTGTACGCCATGACGCACATCGCCCTCCTCTACGGTGTACCTATGATGGACCCTTTAGAGTCCTTGAGAGAGCTACCAAATATTTTACTCTCGACATCAACGGTCGACGGGATACAGTTTCAGTTGACCGCCTCAAGCCTGCCTTTTTGGACGCTGATTTTGGACTGCATGAGAATACAGGAGCTGCAGAACCACAGACGACTTTGACTCACCTGCCAACCACATCTCAGACACCCACACGGAATGTTACTAACACACCACTGCGTATCGTGGGAAGGAGTAGAGCAGGATGGGTGATCAGACTCCCAGTCAAGCTGCATACTTTCGTGACTTACGTCACTGGGGGAGCCCTGTAGCGACTTGGCTTTTCCCCCGCAAACTAACTCATGATGTAACTGTAGCATGCACACGCACGTGACACTTCGATACCTTACCTGTCTTTATTGAGTTGCATTATTGTTTGCTAAGATTCAAAAGAATAGGAGTCTTACGAATGGTCGCTTACCGACTCCTATAAGCCTACTCATCTTTTCACAATATCTTGCTTCTTCCAAGCTATTGCAAGCATCTCTGTACTTTAACCAGTGCTATATACTACATGAAGTACATTATTATTTAATGATACTCCAGGAACATTTTCTTCCATGAGACAAACAAGTGGACTATACATTTGAGCACACAAGGAATTTCTAGTTTGTACACACTCAGGAGTATATCCAACTCCATAGCTAGATCATTTTGAGAAACTGAGTAGCTATGACATAAAGACATTTGATCTTGCATGTCCTGACAGCTATTAACTAAGCACCTGTCTAGTTCTCTGTTCTAAATCTTTAAATCCTCTCTCAATATTTTCCCACTAAGCAGTGTTTTGATATTTTTTAATTTTGATATATAGGAGGACCTACAGTGCATAGATACACATTGCAGATCTGGTCAGCATGGCTCACAACCATTAGCAACTACACCTATATACTTGTACTCAAAAGTAAGATCAAGGGCATTTATAAATGGCTACTCTCACATTTCTACAAGGGAGACTAGTCCTCTCACTTCAGAGGGTCTAGCAAAACTTGCAAGTTGGGTATGTTAATTTGGTCTTTTAGCATGCAATCTTACTGTCAAAAAGACTGATCTCTTGATGTGCTTTATAATGGAATAGGTTGGTGAGGTGTGGCAAGTAGTATTGAGTCAGCAGTAGCATGTGAAAGAGTAGAGGCCCCTGATATGATGGATACACCTTAAACATTTGCTGGAAAATGTAACCCAGGCATCTTGCTTGCTGATGGCAGTGTGGTAATTGCTACTTTGAAGAAACTATTACTATACATAAGTGATATCCGTTCACTACATGCCCCTCATCCAATACTAATTAGCCTCTGATTATTAAGGTTCCCCCTTCTCCCAACATAATTGTGAGGAAACAAGTGAGAGACTGTTAAAAAAAACCTGCCATCGTGATGCATGCTGTTAGTGAATCTACTTGCATATGAACAAAACTTTTGAAATCTGACTGAAATCAACATAGTAAAAAAATTGTATGCAGTAGTCAGGAGACTTTAAGAATATTGGGTGGAATCCACAGACCCTACATATAAGCTATTCACCTCTGCACTCATATAACTTCCTCCCTCTGAAAGTACTATAATTATAGATCTTGTCCTGTTTTGTGTGGATTAATTAATATCTAATACATTGTAGAATATATATAACCAAGAAGCAAAGAGAGACTCAAATGATGAGGGTGTAGCCCAACAAGAACCCTGGTAATTGATACTTTGACAGAAGAATATCACTCACATACAATAAGTAATAATGTCATATAAATACAAAAACATAATTCATTATGATTCAGGTGGTGAGGATAGTGATGAAGACATTGAGATCCCAGAAAGAGTTTCTACTTTCCAATTTTCAAGTTCAAAAGAGCACTTCTGCGCTCATGTATGATGCCTGTGTAATGGACCAACGCACAATTGATTATAGCAAGCTAGATATGCAGAGACCTATGCTTGACTGCACTGCGAACTGCGATCGCCAATTGGCATCATGCGCATGCAAGCTTTGAATGGCGGTTGCCTCCAATTGGCGGGAATAGCAATCTTAGTGCAGATCAGTCTGAATAGCAAGTGGGTTTAAAACTTATTTATTTATTTATTATTTTTTAATTTTTTAAATTTTATTATTATTTGATATACATATTATAATTATAATATATAGTACTAATAACATAAAACAATATGATGAGGTGTCAGGTGCCTGTGCTGCCCAGTACAGAATTGTCCAAGTGAATTAATTTCTTTAATGTAATTGGGGAGAGAGTTTCAGAGCCTAGTAATAGTGGGGAACAATGAAAGGTAAGCAGACTGAGTTCTGTATGGGATTAGCAGACGATTACGTACTGGGAAGGATTGGAGATTATAGCAGGGAGTTGATTGGCATGGTGGGAAGCTAGAAGGAAAATCTATGCTATCGTGAATAAGTTTGAAGAAAAAGATAAGTTTGTCACTATGATGGTGAGAGGATAGAGATGGAAGATGAAGCTTAGTAAGAAGAGAAGTGTAGTCCGAGAACCATTGTTTACACATAATTTACATGCATTCTCTCAAGATGAGAAGAAAGATGGGATGATTGAGGGTCCCAGAGAAAAGAACAGTAGTCCAGATGGGGATGGATATGAGAAATGTAGAGCTAAATAGCAGTAGAAGGTCAGGAAGATAAGTCTTACAGAGTAGAGAGAGCTCATCTAATTTATATAGGAGACTGCGGGCATTGAAAGAAAACAGCTTAAGAGATCGGCTGGTGAAGTGAGAGACTGCGGGCATTGAAAGAAAACAGCTTAAGAGATTGGCTGGTGAAGTGAGAGGTGGAATTAGACTGAAGAGGAGAGTTTTTAAGAGAGAGAGTTTGGACTTTGAAGTTAAGGCTTAGGTCCTTCGGGTTTCTTTAGATGGGGTTGATAGCTGGGCGGGAAAAGGCAGGAGATGTGGTGAAAGAAGAGATAAAAGTAGACCCAGAAGAGGGAGGGCAAAGAAGATGTGAGGAGAGTTCCTGAGGACTGATGGGAGGATGATTGGGGTAGAGGGGAAGATAGAGGGGGAAGGTGTTATGTGGTGGGCCTGGAGGCAAATGGTTTTGTTGGGGACATCCATTGTTGATACCAGGTGGATGGTGCCAATCTGAAAAGGAGGAAATCGACTCTTGCATGGTATTCAATTCAGCCTGAACAGTGGTGGGTGATGCGTCCACTGAGGTGTTTTGGAGTGACAGTCTAAGGGCTTGGAAGCTGTCTTTCAGCATCCGAAATTGGGTGACCATGGTCAAAGAGAGAGACAGAATCCTTTACGCAGTGGCGGCAGACAAATGGATAAGATTGTGCAAGGGAGATGGGAATACCACACGGGTGCAGTGAGACCAACTGGAGCAGATTTCACATTGGATCATATCACCTTCATATACACACACACTTGATGCCATCAGCAGTACTAAGACCTGGGTTAGTTTCTATGTCACCAGACACAAGTAGCCTACATAAGCTAAACTAGGAGAGGATAAATTGGAGAAATGATAACAATGACAGTGGATACGACGAGGAACATAACGTCCACGAGTTAGAGAGAGAGAGAGACAGCTGACAAGAAACAAATACAAATTAAGTAATTCCAGAAGAAGAGGGAAGAAGGTCTGGCTCAGAAAAGAGCACGTAGGATGATCTAAACTCAAGGGAAGTCACAGAAGGAACAAGAGGAGAGACAGAGAATAGCAGTTACTGCATGGTAAGACAGTGGATACGATGAGGAACGTAACGTCCATGAGTTAGAGAGAGAGACAGCTGGCAAGAAACAAATACAAATTAAGTAATTCCAGAAGAAGAGGGAAGAAGGTCTGGCTCAGAAAAGAGCACGTAGGATGATCTAAACTCAAGGGAAGTCACAGAAGGAACAAGAGCAGAGACAGAGAATAGCAGTTACTGCATGGTAAAGGATCGTACTGAACCACTTTACAAAAGGAAAGCACTAAAGCCCCTCCCCCCCTCCTTTTCATCAAGCAAAACCTCACTCCACCTGAGAGGCATATGGAATTAATTCGGAATGCTGGTCCATTATCAGTTCAGGTTTGAATAGAAATTGCATAAAAATACGAGGTAAATGTATTTTTGTCAAAATATCAGCTGCATGAGCCAAAATACCTTCCCTACCCCTTCATGACTATCTATACAAATATGTACTTTCAATACATGTTGTCTAGTAAATAAGCTGCACTCTTTCAATCTTTTGTGTACTCCTCTTCCTTCATGGCTGATCAGAAAGATCGAGGTTCAAGGGGTGGCAATGTTTTAGTGACACTAGAAAAATCAGTACATGTACCTGTTCTACCTCTGCCTTCTCCTGAAGGATTAGAATACATTTCAAATATGCTACAACCAATGTTCTATTACTTTAAGTGCACTTTACATACTCTAAACTCTGACTTAATACTTTCAATCTCTTCTGTTATATCTCTCTCACTTGGTTGGCAGTTCAACTCAAGTTATTATTCTAGGTGACTTGAACTTCATTGACATCTGTTGGACCACCTTGACTGCATCCTTGCAAATTTATTTTTGAGTATAATCTTGAGCAACTTGTCACTGCTCCTACACATTTCAAAGGAAATACACTTGATCTAGTACTCAGTAATAATAGTGACATCGTTAGTGACCTTTCAATTAACCCTCACTTATTTTATCCGTCCTTCTCCGATTACTTTGAAAAAATATGGTGATTGTGGCTTTAATTTCAGGCTCTTGAGATTGCCCCCCCCCCTCTTTTTTTTTAGCATTGGGCAAGTCCATTTCACAATTTCGATTGAACTAACTCTTTGGTGCTGGGCAAATCTCCTTCACTAGCAGTTCCTTCTTTCTTCTGGCCTGGTCTAAGATGGTGGCTTCCTCTCACAAAATAGGATGTCCATTATCCCATGCATGTTCAGATTTATTTTTAGCACACTTTTAAAAGACACCTTGATGTTGTTTTTCACTCTAGTCTCCACTCTTCTGATGGTCTTCCCCATGTAATATTTCCCACAGCTACAAGGGATGTGGTACACAGTGCATATTAGCTGGTAAAACATCCTTCACTCTGCTCAGTTGTGTCCTCAGAGTTCTTCCCGATCTGAAAATGACTTTGATGTTGAACTTCCTGCAGACACTCCTGATGTCTTCACTCATACTTGCAGCAAAAAGGAATCACTATCATAGGATTCTTCTTTTTAGAACCTTCATTGCCTGGTGTATTCATCTTCCTTTCTGCATTTAGATGTATCTGCAGATGAAAGGTTAATGAAGGCTTGTGGATAACTATTCTCTATAAAGACCCTATTCAAGTGATGTTCTTCCTTCCAAAAGTCCTACTCTCCTGGCTCTATCATACAGGCTCTTCACCACTCCTCTTCTGACATGGATAGGATGATGTAATCTATAATCAAGGTGCTGGTTGGTGTGCGTGAGTTTTCTATAAATGGTTGCAGTTAGCCCTCCATCTTCCTTCCTGTGTATGTGTGTTATGATCACCAGATCCAGTGTTTGCCTAAGTCCTCATGTACCCTTACCCAGCCACATCATGGCTACAGAGTAGTTTAAGGTCATGGAATACACAAAGCAGTTGACATCTCAATGTAGAAAGAACTGTCTCTTTGCCTAGCCAGGCAACCTTTTATAGGCCCCAGAGCTGGCTCACAAACATAACCTACCTAATAAGGACAAAACTGAGCATCCAACACCAAGGCTATCTACCAATGACATTGTGACACACAATTGGGGTGATGGTGCATGCATGCTATACATAATTCTGGTCATGTCCATTGGTCTGATTGTTTGTCTGTCCAGCTGATAAGGAGGGTGTGTCAGGCTCGATCTCCATTACATCTCCCCGCTCCTCTAAAGCTTGTCAGATGTCGGTGGTGGCTTGTCTTGACAATCCGTCGGTGTTCATGTGTTCTTTGCCTGGTTTGTACACGATATTGAATTCAACTGGCTGAAGTGCTAACGACCATCTCATCGACCTACTGTTGTTATTGTCCACCGTCCTCAATCTCGTTAACGCTCAGTGATCTGTCCAGCACTATAGCTAGGCATTCCTTCTCGGTTGCCATATATCTGCTCTGTGCCGAGTTCAGTTTTTTGGAGAAAAAGGTGACCACCCTCTCTCCCTCCTCAAATTGGTGCAGTACTGCACTGTGATGCATCGGTTTGTAATATGAATGGCCTATCAAAATTCGGAGTGCTCAGCACATGTTTTTCCGTTAATGCTTTCTTCAAGTCACCAAATTCTTTTTCTAACTCCACCATCCAGTTGATTCTGTCTGGATTTTTCCTCCGAGTACGTCCGTCAGTTGGGCAGATCTCGATGAGAAATTTGGGATAAATTTCCAATAATATACCAGTAAGGCCCAAAAATGCTTGAACATCTTGTTTCATTTTTGGTTGAACAAAGTTTCGAACAGCAATGATTTTCATTTCTTCTGGCCCAACTCGACCTCCTCCAACCACATGACCCAAGTAACTGCATGATGCTGCCCCCATCCTGCACTTATCGGCTCTTAACATCAACCCAGCCTTTCGTTTCGCTCCAATACTTCTGTTCCATGTTCCATGTGTTCCATCCATGTTCTGGAGAATATCACCACGTCGTCGATATATGCTGCAGCATGTAGCTGTGTTCCATCAAGCAGTCCATCCACCAGGCATTTGAATGTTGCAGGAGCACCCTTGAGCCCGAATGGCACGCGTTGAAACTGGTACTTTCCTAGTGGAGAAGCAAAGGCTGTTTTGTCTGCTCTGTTCATGGGTACTTGATAGTACCCCTTCGTCATGTCCAATGTTGGTGCCTGTCCAATTCGATCAATTACTTTGTCTGCTCGGGGCATACAGTATGGATCCCCATCAGTCGCCTCATTGAGCTTCTGGTAATCTCCACAGATCCTCATTTTACCATCCTTCTTCTGCACTGTCCACTAATGGTGAGGACCTGGGACTTTTTGATGGCTCAATAATTCCCATGGCTTCCATCGCCTTCAGCTCTGCTTGTACTTGATCTTGAAATGCCACTGGGATCCTGTATGGTGATGTCCTGATCGGTTTGGCATTTCCCATCCTGATTTCATGACTTTCCAATCCTGGAGTTGAACTAAAGACATCCTTGAACTTTACAATCAACCTAGTCACCTCCTCTTTCTGGTCTTCGTCTTCCATTTCTTCTGGAACCACAGCCCAAGATAACACCCTTGCTGTTGGAGTTCTTCACTCCTTTAGCAGGTTGATGTGTACGATCCTGCCCTTGCCCCTCTGACCAGGCAGATCTAGTCTGTATGTCACTGGTGACACTTTATCCAAAACAGTGTAAGGACCACCATACAATACCTCCAATTTGTTGCATGTATCTATCATACTGATTATCCTAACTCGAAGTGTCTTTCCCGAGTGTTGTTGTTGAACGCTTTGACCTCTGCTTAGCTTGCTTGTCCTGCTGTCATACCAGTGCTGCCATCTCCTCCATCTTTTGGTAGAGTTTGCGAGATACTCTGCCACAGACACGGGTAGTTTTTCTGTCCCTTCCCACTGATCTTTCATGACATCCAACAGTCCTCACACATGACGTCCAAAAGCCAGCTAAAATGGCAAGAAACCCGTAACTTCATGCACTGCCTTTCGGTAGGTGAATAGTAGAAGTGGCAACAGTAGGTCCCACTCCTTCTTCCCTTTTCCAGATTTTCTCAGCATAGACTTCAATGTCCCAAGCCACCTCTCCAGCATGCTGTTTGTTTTCGGATGGTAGGTGATGCTTTGATATGCTCCACTCCCAGTCTCGTGGTAACCTCCTTCATAAGGGTAGAAGTGAAGTTGCTGCCTCGGTCTGACAAGATTTCCTTTGGAATTCCAAACCGACTAAAGAAGGCTTTAGCCACCGATTCTGAATCCACTCTCCTCATAGGTATTGCCTCTGAATAAAATTCATTGTTGTCAGGATATATCGATTCTTCCTCTCTGTCATGGGGAGCGATCCAAGTACATCTGTCGCAATCCTCTCAAATGGCATCATTATCACAGGCAAGGGAATCAATGGTGCCTTGCTGTTTCGAGGTGTTGCTCCTGCCATTTAGATCAGGTGTTGCTCCTGCCATTTAGATCAGGTGTTGCTCCTGCCATTTAGATCAGGTGTTGCTCTGGAAAAATTTCGTGATCACGAGGCTAGTGTCATGCACAGAGAGCCTGTGTTAAAAATAGCAGCTACCAAATCTGCAGCAACTGGAATAGATGCTCAACTATGTGCTCAGCTTGAATTTGATCAAAGGCATCACAGAAAAATGTTGATGAATCTACTTTCTTGCATAAAGTACCTTTCCCGGCAAGGGTTGCCGCTTCGTGGACACAATGAAGATTTGCAATCATTTGAGGGAAATCTATATCAGCTTCAAGCTCAATGCTGCCCTGAAATGACTACATGGATTCATAGAAAGGAGTAAATTTCTCCCACAATTGTTAATGAATTAATCACGTTGATGGGTCAATCTGTGCTAAAGCAACTCCTTACTGAGATCCTCCCTGTTGGCACAACTAGCTGTTGGCAGACATCCCCATCTTTGCTGTCCTTGATGTGGTATAACATCCCATCTTGCACTGCATATCAGCTTTCCTTCTCTGTGGTGTTCGCCCACGCATCTTGCAATGACTCATCCTTGTGTTGCTCCTCTATTAGTTGGTCCTTGTTGACACTAGTCTCTTCTTCTAGGGGAGTAGTTGCTTCTGAGAATGCCATGAGTCGGTCTAGCTTCTTGTCACTCCTTGTCTTCTGAGGTTTTCCCCTGCAATTAAAATTCTTGTGTTAACTCACACCCATCTGCGACTTTGTCTTTTCCTGACTCTGCAACTTCCTGCTTAGCTGGACTATGCATCACCACCATGTTGTCTTCCTTCTTCTGTGCAGTTATGGCCTACTCAAAAAGATCAAATTGTGTCTCACAGTCAGCTCTCAGTAGCACCTCCTTGGCTGCATCCTCAAGCACCACAGTGTGTACCCAAAACTTGCATTCAACAACTCGAACGAGAACCTTAGCCACTGGCACTCATCTAGATATAGCATGTACACCTTGGATAGGCAGAAACTCATTAGTATAAGACCCCTCTGGCACGAGATCCTTGGCCATGACAGACGTCTCTGCTGCGGAGTCTAACTCAATATTGCATTCATTATATCCTACCATTCCGCGGATCACGTTCCAGCGTCTTTCCTTGTTCAACCGCATGTACAGTGTAGATCTTCTTGGTACACTCCTTGCCCTTGTATCTGCACTCATGACAGCAGAAACACATCGGCCCTTTGGTGTCATCAAAGTATTTGGAGTCAATCTTTTTCTTTTCCTGGTCTGGGCCGACATATTCTTGGCAGTCCTGCCAAACTATGTGGAAAGGTACTCTTTTGTTCATCCTCTTTCCTTCTCCGAGCCTTCAGGGTTTTCTCCCACCCCCTCTCATCATAGTACCTTGTCGCTGGGTTGGTGTCTCCTGGATCATTTCTACAATGGTCATGCACCCAGATAGCTGCTGTTGTGGAAGTCCTCTGAGAAAGCTTTCCATAGTCAGGTGATCGCTGATATTATTACGGACACTGTCAAAACCTCTGAGGTACTTTATAGTTGCCTCCCTGGCTCGATAATGCCACTGCATTACGAGTTCTTTGTCTGTGGGTGCTAACTGCCACCAACATCATCTTCACTCAGATGAACTCAACCCCAGCCTCTTGAGCAGTCTCCATTTTGCTCGTGAGTATTTCTTTCTGTCATCCTGGTGCATTTCCTCCCACTCTGCTTGGGCTGGCCCTTGCAAGGTTTGAGCTGCTTCAACCAGTCCCTCTCCGGGATGTCATGATCCTCCATCACTGCCTCGAACAGAGTAAAGAATCGCTCTGGGTCCTGATGCTCATTCCATTTGGGCAAGTTCAACACCACCCTCACCTCTGGCCTCTAACTGAGTTACTCCATGCACCTTGCCAGCATGGCAAGCATCTCCCTGTAGCCCAGGTATGCATCTGTCATCAGAGATGTTCCTCGCGACTGTCTATGTACAGTCCCTACTGAGTGGTCCCTGCTGGAAGATCGGCTGCTCTCCAGGCTCTCAGTATTTCTGCATCTGACAGGCTAGTCTCGTCCCATATCCCTTCGTGTTATTGATGCTAGCTCTCGCTGGTTTGCTGTCTCAACCAGTTCTGGCTCTCGTTTCTCTCTCCGACATGTTCATCTATGAACACTCAATTTTTTTTGCATTAACCACACCCAAACGTTACCTAAGAATCAGCCTCCTGAATCTGTCACCGACCCAGTATGCCAATTCAACTCTCAGCCCTTTTCTCTGACTGGAAGTTGGTGTTTTTCCAACTCTCTCCTCCTGAATCCACAAGAAGAGATCACGCTGCCACCAACTGTTACGATCACCAGATCCGGTGTTTGCTTAAGTCCTCATATACCCTTACCTAGCCATATCATGGCTACAGAGTAGTTTAAGATCACGAAATACGCAAAGCAGTTGACATCTCAATGCAGAAAGAACTATCTCTTTGTCCAGCCAATCAACCTTTTATAGGCCCCCCGACTCACAAACATAACCTAATAAGGACAAAACTCAGCATCTACACCAAGGCTATCTACCAATGACATTGTGACACACAATTGGGGTGATGGTGCATGCGTGCTATACATAATTCTGGTCAAACTGTAATTAACGCCGATTGGCCTGATTGTTAGGCTGTTCAGCCGATAAGGAGGCTCGACTCCCATGACAATGTGGTAAACTTTATGGATGGCCTGATGTTGTTCAGATGGTCCAACAACTCCTGCTCACTTCCCATCTTCACAATGCAGAAGGTATTGTCTACATTTCTCTTCCAAAACCTTGGTTTCAGTTGGGCAGTTGTGAGTGCCAATTCCTAGAATTCCATATTGGCTACTACTGCAGATATGGAGAGCCCATTGCTGCACCCTCTTTCTGCTCGTAGTATTTTCTTGATACCTGAAAAGTAGGTGTATTTTAAGCACAACTCCAACAGTTCAGAAATCCTCTAAGCACCTGGTGTAGTCCTCTCATGCAAGCTTTCATCTTTCGTCAACAGTCCAAAAATTACTTCCATTGCCTCATCAATGGGAACATTGGTAGAGAGGAAACATCAGTATTCCATGTATTTTGGTTTCCAGCATTCCTGTTAGCTTTGAAATGTAACTCTCCTTTGTCATCAGAACTGATGTGTTTCCTTTGTATGCTTGTAAGATTATGAGCTCTTCAATCTTCCTCAGTTCTCCCAGGGCCTTTCTCTGTTCCTTCATCAGGTTGTCCTTTGGTTTCCTTGCTCTTCTCCAAATTCCACATATTCTTCCTCAAAGCTCACGTGCCTTGTTATTTTCCTGTTTTCTGGCCATGTCTTCCACTGCAGCTATGGTATCTATCAAAGGTAGACTCTTTGGAGCAGGGACAAAGTTAAATACCTACTTCTTGATCTGGGCTAGCATATTGGCTGCTTTTTTGAAGGGAACCAAGGTAACTTTCTCCATTACAAAGAATGCATGCAATAGATGTGCATGTGATAGGTGTGAGGGTTTAGCTAGGTCAAGATTCGGATGGGTTCCAAATCTCAGTAGATGCAAGATACTTCTGCAAACCAACAGTGGCAACGGCACATAAATCACACCTCTCGCCATTACTCTTTTTCTTTACCCAAGATATGGAAACTAGTCAGCTTATTTTCTAGAATCATCACTGCTTATAAACCTTTCTGTGCACAATTCTGAATGGTGTATGTTTAACAGGTTGTGAACTTGTTTGTTGTTTGACAAATCAATCCAGGTTGTTGTTTTAAAATAGAAATAAAGTCTGTTTTTGTTTCTATATATGATATCCAAGGCATAAATGTCAAGACAAAAATGAAATAAGTAGAAATATATGTTGTCAAAAGAAAATATAAAAAAGCTTTTCACATATGTATATACAAAAGAGTCGGTTATGCGCCTATGTAACCTACGAGTTTGCGGTTACCCCGAGGCAAAGCCGAGGAATGTAACAGCAAACGAGTAGGTTACACTGGCGCATAACCGTATAGGTTGCGCATGCGCTAAACTACATAGCAACTAGAAATGGAAGAATTTTTTACTCAAGGCGCCCCAGCTATTGACAAAGTACTGCTAGATAAATACGCAGCACAACTTCCTTCAACTGATAATCAAAAACTCCATCAACTTCAGGGATTTATGAGCCCAGATATTTTGCAGTGTTACACGAAAACGAGTAGATTACACTGCAGCACAGAACATCAATATAAATTATATCAAGTGAATATTATCATGACATTAAAGCTTCATGAACAGTGAACATTAATAGCTAAAGCGCAAACGAGTAGGTTACACTGGCGCATAACCCGCGAGTGGAGTAATCTTACTTATACTACATTGCACACGCGCTAAACTACATCCGGTTAAAAGTGTAAGTTACGCGCCTATGTAACCTACAGTTATTAACCAATCAGATTAGCCACAGATGACGTGATGTAGTATAAAGGGACTTAAACCACCCTTTAGTATTCATGTATTTAAAATAAAAAAGTCTAATATTGGTGTACATGTTACATAGATCTGTGTAACGATTGGTTAAGTTTACATCTATACAAATGGTAAGTTTGTATGCAGCTCAGAACCTCTGTATACTTCAACAGCACAATAGCTTAAACTATGTTAATTATGTTAGGAAAGTTTGTTTGGAAAAACTTTGTCCTTGAATCCGAGAGCTATTATTTAACAGTGTACTGTTCAACATAGAGGAACATTCCTGAAATGTATATATAGCAGGGAGATTGAAAACAATAATAATAATAAAAGATTGTTGTAATTACAAGCAATCACAAGTGCACCTTCTGTATGCTGGTGGGTAGGGCTCAATAAATTATGCTAGCATTTTTTTGAGCATTTTAGGTGTACTGAAGCATTGAGAATAATGCCAGCATTATAGGCAGAATTTTAATGAATAAAATCAAATTTAATTCTGATGATCTACATCATAGATGACATTTACCAATTTAGAAAAAAGTAAACGACAGCAGAATAATGTAACTTCCACATGTGAATAGCTAGTCTGCAGCTATGTGCACTTATTTGAAATTTTTTGATGAAAATGTGTTTAATTCTTGTACTGCATATACTCAGTTCTCATTAAATTAGGTTGATCAGTACTTGGACATCTAAAATCCATAGTTTTGGACTTATTCTTGTTCATTTACATTACATGACAAATATTTTAACTTGTTTATTCAAGATAGATGATTAGGCTTGACGCTATTCTGCCGGCATGGTAAGTATCCGTTGATGTTGGTATAATACATAGGTTAAAAATTAGCATATTTCTTATTATGCTTTTACACCTGTACAGTACAAACATATTTTATACTATCACTAGAGGCTTTTACAGAATTAGTTAGCCAGAGAGCATGGGCTGTGACAGTTATGACAGTATAATAACAGTTAAAGACTTTACCCACATGGAATTTCATCTTTTAACAATATTACATCATAACCATCAAAGTTATGAACATAATTTTTATGCATGGACAAGCATAATCGGAAATATTTCTGAGGAATTGCTAAAAATAATATCATAATAGTTTGAATTGATTGTGTGACTATTGAGCAGGCTCAGTTTGATTATGCGATCTCATCATAATAATTATTTGTGCCTTTAAAATAATGGTTATTGGTTTGATGGTTATTGGCAGCTCAATAACATTTTTGAATGTCTGTTGTTATTCTCAATGAATTCTCAGTTGACATAATGTAGATACAATGACATTCTCACTGATTAATTTGAATATTGAGAAAATCATTATATTGGATTTCTTCAGTGTGCTGGTAAAGTTCTGAAGCACATTTTACCACAATAGTTAAACATTGTCACCATGCTTAAATAATCATAATTGAGTTGTTTGGTTAAACATTGTCACCATGCCTATATAATCATAATTGAGTTGTTTTATCTAAATAGTTGAACATCGTCACCATGCTTAAATAATCATAATTGAGTTCTTTTATCTAAATAGTAAAACATTATCACCATGCTCTAAATAGTTAAACATTGTCACCATCATAATTGAGTTGTTTTATCTAAATAGTTAAACATTGTCACCATGAGGTGTTTTATCTAAATAGTCACCATGCTTACATAATCATAATCGAGTTGTTTAAACATTGTCACCATGCTTACATAATCATAATTGAGTTGTTTAAACATTGTCACCAAGCTTACATAATCATAATTGAGTTGTTTAGTAAACATTGTGATCATGCTTACATAATTGAGATGTTTAGTATACATTGTCACCATGCTTAATAGTAAACATTGTCACCATACTTACATAATCATAATTGTAAACATTGTCACCATGCTTACATAATCATAATTGAGTTGTTTAGTAAACATTATCACCATGCTTACATAATCATAATTGACTTGTTTAGTAAACATTGTCACCATACTTATACTACATCACATGATCTGTGGCTAATTTGATTGGTTAATAACTATAGGTTACATAGGCGCATAATCTACACTTTTAACCGCATGTAGTTTAGCGCATGCGCAATGTAGTATAAGTAAGATAGCCTATACAAAAGAGTCGGTTATGCGCTAGTGTAACCTACTCGTTTTCCCGAGGCAAAGCCTCGGGGTAACCGCAAACTCGGAGCTTACATAGGCACATAACCGACTCTTTTGTGTAGGCTATTCTATACATAGCCATAATTGAGTTGTTTAGTAAACATTGTTACCATGCTTACATAATCATAATTGAGTTGTTTAGTAAACACAGTCACCATGGTTACATAATCATAATTGAGTTGTTTAGTAAACATTGTCACCATGCTTACATAATTATAATTGAGTTGTTTAGTAAACATTGTCACCATGTTTACATAATCATAATAGTAAACATTATCACCATGCTTACATAATCATAATTGTAAACATTATCAGCATGCTTACATAATCATAATTGTAAACATTATCACCATGCTTACATAATCATAATTGAGTTGTTTAGTAAACATTGTCACCGTGCTTACATAATTATAATTGAGTTGTTTAGTAAACATTGTCACCATGCTTACATAATCATAATTGAGTTGTTTATCACCATGCTTACATAATCATAATAGAGTTGTTCACCATCCTTACATAATCATAATTGAGTTGTTTAGTAAACATTGTCACCATGCTTACATAATCATAATTGTAAACATTATCACCATGCTTGCATAATCATAATTGAGTTGTTTAGTAAACATTATCACCATGCTTACATAATCATAATTGAGTTGTTTAGTATAAACATTGTCATCATGCTTACATAATCATAATTGAGCTGATAGTTTTACAACAACATTAAAATGAAATAAATCATGACAGGGATGGTTTTACACCCTGAGCTCCCCCTTGAACTCTCTCTTTCCGGGAAGGTTGCTCTAAGTAGGCCTAAAGGGATCCATAAAACAACAACAACAACAAAAAATATATCAAACAAATCCTATATGTAATGTAATATGCTCTCACCTCCTGGCAGCAATGGCAGAGTTATAGACTTTGGCCCCAGTATATAACTAATAAAGTGGCGGGATTTGGACACTACACGAAAAGTAATTTCACCACGTACATATGATTTAACGATGTAAGGAGGATTCACTGCTCCAATTCCAGAAAGTGCACCCTCACTCTTTCCAAGCATGATCAGGTATCCTAAACTAGGAGGTTTGGCTGGTGGGGTCCAATTTATTTCAACAGTGTCAACCCCAATTAAACTGACCATAAGATTGGTAGGAGGGTCAGCATCTGCAGAAAGACACATGCATGCACATGCACATAATGTTTGTAAACTACATTACACTACTTGTCACACACCGTGTGGAGGTGGATGAGAAGTTTTGTATCAATGTGCAAGTCCATATTATGTATCATACAAAGGTCATTGTACAAGTCAACTGTTCAAATAATGGGCAGGTCACACATCCTAAACTGAACAGCCGCACATGCACATGCACCAGCAAAAATTGTTGCCAAAGTTGTTCACGGCCCAAAGTTTTTGTATTCTTTAGTTATTAACTACACATTGTTTCTAACTTTTGATCAGTAGTGGCAGCTTTTGTGATAAATTAGAACAAATACTAGACATTGCCTGTGAAAACATTTAGCATTATTTCTACCTTATTCTGTTTCAGCTGATAGGCAAGTGTAGCGAGCCATGCAGTTGATGGAAAATTTGGTACTGCCACCCCTATCTATGTGTTATAACCTAGCTAGTTAGAATGGAGTAATTTCATTGATAAGTTTCAGCTTCCCTCTTTCACTTAGTGACCTCTACCCAGGAGAGTGGACTCTATTTATAGAGTCAACCCTCAATGGCACAATAGAGTACATCCCAAGTTATTTGCTGCCATATATGATTACTGGGTTCTAAATAAGTTAGATGCCTAGATCAACAGTATCTACAGTATTTAAAAACCCTCTGGTAGTAGAACCACTGCTATGCTCAGGTTGCCACAGCCCGGAACCTTCAGTTTTCTAAATACCATTCTGCCAGTCCTGGTGTCTTCCTATTATAATTATGTATATTCACTCTACATATACCTTTCAAAAATATGAATGGGAAAAACATCTTAACCGCAGGCTTATTTAAATCGGAAATAGTCATCATAGTAAAGCAACTGAATGAGAAAACAACAGCAGATTCTTAGCTGGAGGAAAGAAGACTGGCTGTAAGGGTAAATGAGAATGGCACTGCTTATGCAGAAAACAGAAGCATGCTTATAAAGAAGCTAACATAGTTCAATACACAGTGGGTTTACTCTGGATGCCACAGGTTTGAATATGCAATTGTACTGATATCTGAAAATAGTTATCTGAAATGTGAACAGAAATATGTAATTATAGTGAAGATTTTAGATTATAACATTTGCTGTAATATATTTTCATTCCACAGGGAATCCTTCTCAAAATAACAAGCAGGCCTCTGTGCATACTGTGTTGACCTAGTTGTTTCCATCAATGCTCAATTTCGCTTTATCATACAGAAAATGATGATGACTGCATTCCGGACTGGTAGAAGAAGTGAAATGTGTTTATTTGTGTGTAGTTTTCCATGAATGCTTAGTTTGGCATTGTCATACTGGAAATGATGATGACTGCATTCTGAACTGGCAGAAGATGAGAAGTATGTTTGTGAGAGAGTGTGAAAAATATAAACAAAAATGTTTCCTATCTTTCTTTAATAGTATAACACTTAAGAAGGGAGAGGGGAGGCACATATATGAGGGCTTGGACAAGAAATTCTTCACGCTTATTGACTGGATGATCCATGATCCTTCTCATCACATCTTCTAAATATATACTCCCTAGGGTTGATCTTCAGATACACAAAATGAGGATTTTTGAAAAAGGTATTTTTTCTAACCAAGGAGAAAAAATTTACTCAAAAAGAATTGCTAGATATTTATACAGATTATCGTGTGGATAATAACTTGCCACGAGTGCTGGTAATGCACAAAACCAAAAAGCTATATAGCTCTGGCTGGGAAATGAGCTTTAACAGGGTTGTATGGGTTTGCGTTTGTATGGGCTACTGGCTTCTATTTCTATTTTAAAAATTGCCAAGACAAATTTCAAGGTTTTTTAAATGTTTTGGAAAGGCTATATACTGGTTTAGCCTACAACCTTAGCAAAGAATTAGGGCACATTGAAAGTTTCTTTTAGTTTAAATTTGCTGAAAACACCATTTTGGATGCTAAGATGCTGCCAACTTTTATAGCTGAATTATATGCTTCTTTTTTGTTGCTGTTGAGTGTGAGGAGGGTAGAAAGGAAAGGGAGGGGGGAGGGGAATGGAAAGGGCTGGGGTGGGGGGAGGGGAAGCATTTTGAAATATGGTTGATCCAATATAGGAATTACTAGCTTACTCATACATGTATACCAATGGATAATTCGGTTACTTCAAACCCCCATTTACACACTCGTGATGCAAGGTAATAAATTGTGTGAGTAATATAATCTGGATTATTCTCAAATTTCTAAGCAAGCTATAGAGATCTATTTGATGTATTGCAACTATTTACTGAATATTCAAACAAACCAAAACAAGATTCTTACAACTATACTACTAAGAATAAGAACAGTATAATCATAGGGAACTCTGAGCTGACTATGTATAATAAATGGTTCTCGATATCTACTTTAATAGGTTATCAAGAAAATCATTGAGTATAGCTTGTGTGGCAATTACTTGTAGGTGTCATGAAAAATTACATTTTCACTAAAAAAACCCCATAAATCTATTCCAGCAAAGCACTGTACATATATAACTTGGTGCATTTTTCTGTTATATATCTGGGTGCGTACTATATGCTAGCAACTAATGTTGAGTCACTCTTTGTTGCATGCTTAGCATGACCACAAATACTATTTGAAGTATGCAATGAATTACTTTGTGACTGCAGTGATTTTTCCCCCTCTATCGAATTAAAAAAGGTGAAAAAGAGATATTCCATTATTTCATTGCGTTAATAGACTTACTAACAAACTTTATTCGACTTTTTCTTGCAGGTAAATTCTGTCTTAATATTCAGGAGAAAATAATGAATAATAATATCAACAACGATGATAATGATATGATGATGATAGAGCTGGTGGCATGATGATGATGATGATATAATAATAATAATAATAATAATAATAATAATAATAATAATAATAATAATAATAATAATAATAATAATAATAATAATAACAACAACAACAATAATAATATATAATAATAACAATAACAACAATAACAACAAAAACAGCATAACAACAACAACAATAATAACAATAATAACAACAACAATAATAACAATAATAATAACAACAACAACAATAATATTCTAACAACCTCAATAATCAACTTGAATTTCGCTCTCTCGATGTTTCGACTAGAAGCTCTACCCTTCATCAGTAAAATATTATTGAACAAGAAGGTTAGGTATAAAAAGGTTGTGTTGAAAAAAATAATTGTGGTTTTGGTAGCAGTCATCAATGGCCTCGTGTGTTTGATTTGGCTAGGCTGCTCTCCTCAATGAACCAGCGCCATGACTTGCTTGTCTGGCCAGCCGCTCAGTTTGGGGCACACCTGAAAACTGGGAGTTGGGAGGGGGGGGGGGGGGGGGTTCGGAGGGTGGGAGAGGAAAACATGCCCCCCGCTGCTAAGCACACTGTCTTAGAGTGAAATCATCAAATGCTTTATCTTTTGACTCAACAGATAATGGCTGCATGCTGCCACTGGTTAAGTCACCATGATATGGGTGAGCTCATAAACTTTAAAAACATGTGATGTCAATAAGCGATAAAATATGTTAGTTTACACTTTAGATGATTAGCATCTATAATATGTTTGGCGCTGCTTTAGTTGTTGCAAATCATCCTTGTTAAGTGCCCATGGTATATCTGTGAAGATGCAATGTTGGTGTTGGAAGTGGAGCAGTTGGAAACTGAGTTTGTTACTGAATGCACTTTAGCAGTGCAATCTGGACATCTTGATATACCCCAGATTTTATTTAGAAATTCTGAAATCTCTTCCAGAAATCTCTGGTGTAAATCCATGGAGTAATTTTTTTTGTGGGAAGGAAAGAGAGAAAACCAAACAATGTGTGTCTACATAATGATAGACACCTTCAAGCAGCCTTGGGCTTCAGCTATATCCACCATGGTGTTCGATGTTATTTGGTGAGTTCTCTGGAAACTCTGTACATGTACGTAGGATATAAAAACCCTACCTTCTAATCGACATCATCTTCATCATAATAATATATAGTAACAACAACAATAACATTGATAGTAATAATTAACAATAATAATAATATATCAATGAGCTGTCAATTGACATAATAAAAATTACAATGACATTCTCAATAATCAACTGGAATTTCACTCCTTCAGCATTTCGACTAGATGCTCTAGCCTTCATTGGCTTCATTCATGATGCAAGCTGAGCATCTGGTGGCCTCGTCGAAAGTAAAATTCAAGTTGATTACTGAGAGGTCATTATAATAATAATAATTAACAAGAACATTAATGGAATTAGTAATAACAATAGTAGTCATGATAATAGTAATAATAATAGTAATAATAATATTAACAAACATTCTCAAGCTTCAGCTTAAATGTGATGCAGGATGCATCATTTAGCGGTATTAACAATTTTACACCATTTAATGCTAAGAAGGTTGTGACCTTTTCCTTCCCACACTGCACTCAATTTATGCTTCCTTGGTCATGTTTAAAGATAACATGAAAAGCAAGTTACCTCAATAAAGCATTATAGCTCGTATGTGTAACCGATAAAATTATGAAATAATGGATTTACCTTCAATAATAAATTTGCCAACCATGTCATTGTCTGTGTCATCATTGTTCACTGTATATGTGTAAACTCCAGCTTGTTTGCCAATCACTGTTAGTCTGCTCTTAT
Organism: Cladorhizidae sp. MBARI D1340-BT2; assembly: GCA_028752905.1. Classification (NCBI taxonomy): domain Eukaryota; kingdom Metazoa; phylum Porifera; class Demospongiae; order Poecilosclerida; family Cladorhizidae; species Cladorhizidae sp. MBARI D1340-BT2. Next base: position 33,841,442 of record JAQNBH010000015.1, read on the forward strand.
AGATTCTTTCAGGACAAGAAAGCTTATCAATATTCACGTATCGACGCCTAAAATCAAATGATGATAGTTCCGGTTTAACAATGGTGTAATTGCGAAAAGACGAGATGTTGATACCATCTTTTTCCCAAGTGAAATTTGTAGGTTCACCTCCTTGAGAAACGCCGAACAGGACAAATCCAAAATAATTTGAAGGACTATGGAAATAACTAGGTCCAGTGATCCTTACCATGCTCGATGTAATAGCACCTATAGACACACAAGACAGTAGTCTAAACTGAGCCCAGAGCAGGAATAATATTTTAAAGTTGGTTTAAGCCCTATTGAATATTAAGTACATTGATGAAGTTATAATTGACAAGATACGATAAAATAAAAGTTAAAAACTACACATGATTTCGAAATAAATGCATATCATGCACAGAGCTTTCACAGTGTTTTCACATTTGGTACTTAATTTACAGTTCTTTTGGAGATGACCAAAAGTAAGCATTGACATTAAACTTGCCCTCTTTCTAACTGCGGCATATTAATTTTATTTGCTGGCTCTCCTCTAAATTCATTTTGGCATTGGTGTGTTCATAAATTATATATTATGCATACAATTATGCCAGGAAATTTAATGCATTGTGTAACACACAAACACGATAATTAGTGATTATATTTTATATAGTTTTGACACACTTTCTGGATGGTTAATCGATCACAGAAGTCTCTTACAACAAGATTGGGTGTTGTTGGTGTATGCTTTGTGATAGCAGACTTCTCAAGTCCCGTTCTGCAAGGATCTTTATGTCCTTGATTCGGGTCTCCAACCTCCTCATTGTTTCACCAATGTGTACTTTCCCAACCCTATACGCAACTGATGATGTCATGGTAGCATCCAATTTATCATTGACCCTGGTATGTTGGTATGATAATGTCAAGCCAGATTTAAAAAACAACTCTGACATCAAACCTTCCACACACACATATGATATCTTCACATAGGCCAGCCACATAGGAATGATGATTGAGGGGTTTTACTCTTTTCAGTTTCATTTTCTTTTTTTCTTCCTTCCCCTAGTGATTTTCTTGAAGTTGAGTAGAGACTCTTCCACCCATGTTCCAAGATCATTGCAGCCATTTTTAGGAGTATGTTGTGCTCTCTCAAGAAAGTTTGAAGGGTCTACCAATTCACCTAGTTCATCGAAGGTTGTAGTATGTGTTATGTGCCGATGAGCTAGAAAGTGAGTCTGTCAGATTAGAGCTTTACTTACCTTCCTTTTTCGTAATCTTTACTGCTACCAACATTTGAAGAACAGTGATATATATGGTTCCTTGCAGCTTTAGGAAAGTGTACATTGGTGAAAGAATGAGGAGGTTGGAAACCTGAATCAAGATGCTTGCAGAAGGGGAGAACTTGAGAAGTCTGCTATCACCGAGCATTCATGGAACCAATACCACCCAATCTTGTCAGAAAACACCTCTGTGATCAACAGAGCCAGCAAATAGACTCATGAAAGGCGCTGCATGTCCATCTCACACCGAGACATCAGACATTGCTGTTATTATTTTTCTGAGGGTCTAGTTTTTTTAACCTGCATTTATTTTATAACATTGGACATGAGGTTTGTCCAGAGGTTAGGAAATTATGTGAGCATACTGAAGTTATAAGTAAAGTATGAAAAGTACTAGACAAGTAGTGCTCACTAACATGTCTCTCCCTCCACTGATGATAGTCCAGTAAGCAATAGAGCAAGTGCAAAGGCACTCTCCATATTTGCCCAATTTGTACTCCTCACTTTCAAAAGCTTCAACTTATATGCATACAATACATGTATCCATGGTTTTAAGTGCGCATTGCGCGGGGGAAAGTGGTAGCTAATTATGGTAAAGTACAAATCTGGTTAAAAGGAAGTTCGGGCAGATGTTTTCCACCATAACCAGCATTCGAGGAAATTTCTTCCACGGCAATTATCCTATTGAAAACCTTCCACGTTTTGTTTCGGAAAGACTAGGACTCATTTTCATAGTTATAGCTTCGCAGGGAGTTTAAATGTATATAAAGTAAAGGCTTCTATTTTTTAAATATGTTTTTTGGGGCTTGTTTTTCAAGAACTCTTGAACCTATACAGGCCAAGCTTTGTATAGCTATTCATGGAAGGTTTTAAAATTTATTCTGAGCTTTTGAAATTAAGAAAGCGGCTCTGCGATCGGACAGATTAACTGTGCATGCATATGATTTACTGGTGTAGTAGTACAGTATTGATATGAGGACCCCCTGGATATAAGACCCCCATCTCTTTGGCGACGCCATGTCCCCAAATCTCTATGGAGACAAGTCAGTGATTTGCCCCCCCACAAGTTTTTCAGTAAAAAATTAAAGCTCAGCAAACCTCAACAATATTAAGTCCTATGCAATATTTTTCTTAATAATCAACTTTAAATTTACTCCTCGAGCCTTCACCATAAATTTCAACTTTATTGTTGATAAAGTTATTCATTATGTCAACTGAGAGTTGATTGAGGCTTTTAGTTTGAGCACGGATTATATTTCCTAAAAAGGCAAGGCATTAGTTTTTTCAAGGCACCACAGTATTCAAGTGTTCAGTTTTTTGTACTTAAAAGGCATGACATTATAGGTTTTCAAACATTCGACCATACCCTTTAAACCATGACAAGATAGTGTCCAAGAAATGTGACCAAATTGGTCTGTATAGAACCAAATGAAATGACACTATATATGTATATAGTAGATGGCCAAAAAATTATAAGATTATAGTTGTGATGTATCTGGGACAAAATATCAATGAGTGTAGGTTGTGGTAATAGCATGTAGTTGGAAAATGAAATCAATAAATGCAGATTGTGGTGATAGCAAATAGCTGAAAATTAGTGATAACAGTCAATGTTATTTTTTCCTAATGTCAGAAAAATTACATCTGGTATATATGTCTGCACAGCTTTTATGGTAGGATACATGGCATTTAGGAGAGTAGGCCATATTTTCCTGGCCTTTCCACTCTGGAATTTTGCATTTGCAGTAAGCTTTAGCTTCACCTTATCCACAGCAGGTAATGCATACACCATTTCTTAAGTAGATTGCTCCAGTTTGCCAATGTTAATGCAATAGACAACATGACTTCGCATCTTATTCTGGTCATATCTGCATAATACAAGAAGATGGAATGATAGCAATTAGCATAATGTATTTTTTAATAGTAAGATGACAATTATCACACCCACACCCCTCATTTTAGAGAGAGATACTACCATACCTTCTGACAATGCACTGATCTGTATTTGAAAAGCTGTAGACCAGAAACACACCTGTAGCTGACTGGGTTATTTCCAAAGCATATTTATGCTGCAAAAGCAATGTCATACAATCCACATGCTGTGGAGTCCTTCATAAATTGTGTATTTTCAAGAAGAATATTTATGTAATTCTTGCCTGCAAACCAGTATTTTTGTGCTTTCAGATACAGATTTGTATTTGCTGTCATAAACTTTCGACACAAAACCATGAATTCGTGCAACTGTAATCCAAATGTCTGTAAATATGGCCCTTCAATGTGCTTAAATCTCAAGTTTCCCAAAGAATAGGAGGCTGAAAGCCCTAGTACATCTGAAAATGGAGTTTTCATAATTTAGTTTGCTTCTGATATGTGAAGATCAGTGAGCCAATTCTCTTCCTCCACAATACTAGTCATGATTGCCTCTTTCCATTGTCTCCTAGCAAGAAAATAGATTAAGCAAGCAAGGGGAAGTGCAACTCATTCATTTTAAGATAACTAATACCACTTTCCATATGGATCCTCTTTGAATTTACTACACAATTTGAAATGGACTGTAATAAATTCAACAGCCATCTGAGAGGCTGCATACTGTGATAAGCTCTATAATCTTGCCACAGCACATCAGCATCTTTACTGAGAGCTAACAAATATTCTGGAGTGCATGTGCTTGTACTAAGTCCAGGAAAATGGTACAGGAAATGCTTATGCTTTGTTACTTCTTACAATTGCAGTGAATATCAAGCACTTTTAAATACTATCTTACGATTGCCCTTTTATGACATATAAAGGTGACAAAACACAGATTTTACACATGAAGTGATAAAGTACATGCATTTTCTGGCTTTCTGAAGTTTCTTCTAGAATCTGATGGTCATAAGAATGACAATGACAACACCAGCTAATGTTTCTTATGAGTTGCAATATTTAAAGCTGCAGGTATAATATTAGTCTGTGCAATTGTGCTTAAAATGTATTCAACTTTTCATGAGTGCTTGTGCTTGAAGTCAATAATGTTTGCCTTGACTGAGGTACAATATCCGACTAGCAGTATTACTCAGCTAAGTGGTAGCTGAACTTTATATGCACAGTCTTGCTTGAACACATCTGGCCAGTAGTATGTCTCATCAAGTTCAGACAATATCTTATCTCTTCCAAAATGAGCAGCTTCATGGGTTGTCTTAATTATCTTTAGCTGCTCATTTTCATTATATACAACCAGCTTGATTTTTTTTTTTAAACTTCCTCCAATGTAATGAAGGTGACCAGCATTCACAATAAAAGACTTGGACCTCTTCCAGAGCCATGCTTTGCCTTTTAGTCTGAATTTTCGGGGTAGACTTCATAGGTCAAGTAGCAGTATAAGAATGTTGAGAAACATGTAGAAAGTTCAGTTTTCTCAGGACAAACACTTGCAGCACATGGCCCTGAATTACTGTTGGAGCCCCATATCACTTTGTAAGCCACATACCACTAGTGCTATAGGAACCCTTGGCATAGCCCATACTATTAGTATACTCATATCACTCTTATCTTGTAATCTAGCTGCATTGTAAGCAGCTACCCTAAAAAAATAGTCAAATTTATTCTCCTGAAATCACCAATGGAAGCAAAACCCAAACAACCCCCAAATATTCAGAAACCAGTCAAAATTAAGCGAGCTATTTTTTCCACTCATCCTGGAACCATCTTCACGACCAAAACTAAAAAAAAATTGTTATCCTTGATCACTAGCCATGGATTATAGAATTTTGGCACCACTCTGGAGAAGCTACTTACTGAAAGAGAAGGGGAGGAAAAGCCCTTGATCGAGTGATCCTTGACAAGTATGATTAAGATATGAAAGATACGAAATACTAGAGCAGCAACCTAGCGCGGTGATCAGGAGATGATGTACAGACCCAGAGGTGAAAAAACAATTATCATTACTGTGCATCTTTGTACAGCTACTGTGCGCCTAGACCCTGTTTCATGCAATCCAGACTGCATTCCTAGGCCCTGCTTCATGGGTTGGATGCCTAGGTCTTGCTTCACAGGAATCAGGTGCCTAGGCCATGCTTCATGGCAAGCAAACCAACTGTGTGTCTAATCCCTGCTTTATGGGGTGTGCAACTACTGGATAACTAGGCCCTGTGGAGAAAAAAACCTAGCATTTGGACAGATTTGTTGGCATTTTCGTGATCCAGTAAATAATAAGATTATATGGATCAGCCCATCATGACATTCCTACATACCCAGTTATGCCAAGATAAAAAAGTAATAGCACAAATATTAATAGCACAGTTATTAATCTAATCTTAAACCAGTTTGTAAACATACCATTGTTATCTGGCATTTCCCGAGGGAGGGATGGAGAAAAGAAAAGTGATGCAAGTTTTGGTCATAGTTGCATTAAAAGATTCACAATATAAACATAAAGGTATCTTATTTTTTACAGGATCATGAAAATGCCCACAAATCTCTCTCACTTTTTTCCTGAGCACACCTGATATCAGGTAAGGGATAACAGGTACCTTTATAGGAGTTGCTATATAGCTTTCGAACATCATCGTTGGTCTTTATCACATATCATGTGACTGTGAAGTGTCTGTCGGCAGATGGTTGCCCCTCATCTGTCTGTAAGAACCTGGTGGTACAAGGCAGGGAGGTTATCCTTCCTCTCTGCTCATGATGGTACAATCTGCTTAATCCAAAAGCCTCTGCTGCTCCCTCTGCAATTGTTTCTCTTTCAGGTGTAAAACCTTCATTCCTTAAAGTCAAAACCACGCCCCCTTGCCGCTAGATTGTGTTCACGTTAAGCAGATTCCTAATCTCCAACATTTAAGCTATTAAAAAGAGAAAAGAGAAAGTGTAGATCTAACTGCCAATTAGTAAGCTGACCAAGAATATCATTGGCAATTGCCTCGCCTGTGACACCAGAAAGACACTCACGGAACCCTAAAAACTTTTCTTGTGGCTTTCCATCATCAACGTATCTTATGCTAATGGCTAGCTGTTCTTCATTTGCAGAATCTGTTGCTTCGTCTGCGATAATAGAAAAGAATCTAGCTTCCCTCATATTCATCAAAATTTTACTCGGAATTAGATCTCCGCAGATATCATCTGATTTTGCTAATATATGTAGCATTGGCACTTGCTGTTTCCAAATGTTCCTTCAGAATTGATCACCTGCATCAACTCGAAACTTCAACAGAGCTTTGAAGTTCCCCATGTTCTCACTACTATTTAGCTCGGGAGGTCCATCGTCTTGCTGAATCCTAATTCAATAGCAGGACCAATGGTCATTATCGAAGAACTGCTTTCATCCCCGAAATCACTTGGACTTGATTCAGTATCAGAGGTATTAGCAGAGGATTCGTAATTTGAGTTCAATGAGTTCACCAAATTAGAATGATTACAATCATTGGTGGTTGCTTCTTCAGAAGAGACCATTGGAACAGATCTAATTTCATCACTACATGCCACAAAAATGTAACTAAAGCTTTGCTAAAAATTTAAACCGCACAATAGACATACGCTTTGTTGAAGAAATACTTTCTTAGCAGCTGGTCTTTTAGACTTGGCTCTCTCTCAGAAGTTGCATGTGGTCAAAGATCCCACAGGTCATGAGCATGCTTATGGCTGTATGTACTTCGAACACAGGCATGCAGCTGGTTAACACCTAAGGGTGTAACCCTTAGGTATTAACCAGCTGCGTCCCATCTAACAAAGTGTGACAATCACCCAGCAAAATTAGAAAGTGCTGGATTGAATTTGCAAAAGCAAATTTGCCAACCCCCTAAAAATTGGAAAGGTAAGGGGGCGTGGCCCCCTGGTCCCCTTATCCCCCTGGATCCACCCCTGCCCTTTGCAAGAATGGCTTTTGAACTTTTAGGTCCCTTGCCCAAGGCCCAAATCTGGCAACAGACATGTATGTGCCTTGCATCTAAATACCCTGAGGCAGTCTCATTATGCAGAATAGATGCGGAGACGGTTGCAGAGACTATGATGGAAATCTTCTCCTGGACAGGATTGCCAGAGGAAATATTGACAGACCAAGGTTCTGTTTTCATGGGGCATGCCACCAAACAGCTATGCCGACTCCTAGATGTCAAACAGCTGAGGATGTCTCCATACCACCCACAAATGGATGGCTGCCTTGAATGCTGGCATGGGTTGTTAAAGAACCTGCTGAGGAAATGTAGCGAGCATAAGAAGGAATGGGATAACGTATTGAAGTACTTCTATTCGCTTATAGTAGCACACCCCATGCAAATACCGGGTTCTCTCCATTTGAGGTAGTATTGGGTAGGCCAAGTGAATAAGAGGACCACTGGATGTGGTGAAAGAAGGTTGGCTGAGTGGGGAGATGGACCAGAAGACCGTAGTAGAATGGGTAGACCAGCTTGGAGAGAAGCTGATAGAGATGAGACAGGTAGTGGTGGAAAGAGAGAAGTCAGCCAAAGCATCCATGAAGGCCCAGTATGATAAAAAGGCATGAGCCTGTGAACTTGAAAGGCATGCTAGTCTTGGTCAGAACACCTAACCTGAGCGGAAAGCTAGACGAATTGTGGGATAGCCCCTCAGGAAAGTAAGCTCTGTTACATATGAACTAGCTGTACCTGAAAGAAGAAATAAGAGAAGAATAGCTCATATCAACATGTTAAAGGCCTTGAGCCTTCCTGATGCTGCTTCGCAACTAGGTATAGTAGTAGGAAGAGGAAGACAAGGGCCATGAGCAGAATAAATTACTTGCAGAGCTGCTAGCTCTGACAGACAGGCAGAATAATGAGTTGGGAGCTTTGCTAGCTGAATATAATGATGTAGTCAGGCAGGAGGATGGTGGAGCCAGGGATATATGTCATGAGATTGATACTGGCAATGAGAAGCCCATCAGGACATGGCCATATAGGTTAGCTCCGGCATGGATGGACCAGCTGAAGGAGGAGGTCCGGGTTTTACAAGAGTCTGGTGCACAGTGATGCCATCCACACCCATGGTCCCAGTTCGTAAGCCTGATGGCACATCACAAAACAAGACCCCTATTTAATGCCCTGCACGAGATGATCGACCTGCTTGGGGAAGCCCATTATTTGTCAAAGTTAGATCTCAACAAAGGTTTTTACCAAATTCCCCTGGCCCAAGTAGATCAGGAAAAGACAGCCTTTTCACGCCATGGGGAAAATTCCATTTTACTATGATGCCCTTTGGACTGAGGAACGCCCTGTCATCTTTCCAAAGGATGATGGACACAGTCCTAGACGACATCCAAGATTTTAGTGGTGCATATATCATATTTAGTCGGACCTGGGAAGACCACGTGGCACACATCAAATGTGTGCTAAACAGACTGAGGAGGGCTGGACTAACTGCCAAGCCGGCGAAATGCCAGTAGGGGTCAGTATCCCTTACCTTTCTGGGACACACAGTGGGAAGCAAGATGTCTACACCAACCCACAGTGTGGAAGCGATCAGAAACTATGTGGGACCTATAACCAAAAAGGACGTACAATCCTTCCTTCCAGGATACTATAGGAAATTTATCCCCACAAGTCCTTAGAACTCACCAACACAACGCAGAAGAGCGCAGCTAATGTTGTATGTTGATCTACTGCTATGAATGATGAATTTTATTATCTATGCCATACCCTTTCCCGAGTGTCCTCCCTTACCATCCCCACTCCTACAGACACATTGATCCTACAGACAGATGCATCCACTAAGGTAATTGCTGGTGTTCTGAGTGTGGTGAGAGAAGATGGAGAATTACCAGTGGGGTTCTACTCCAGGAAGCTGCATCCAGCAGAGATGAGGTACTCTGCCACAGAGATCGAATGTTTGGCCATCATACGAAGCATCCAGCATTTTGGTGTTTACCTGGTGGGGAAGCCCTTCACTGTTAGGACAATCATGATATCATCTCACACTCTTAGATAAGTCATGTAGGGAATTCTACTACTCTCACACTGTTATCAACACCATAAGCTGTGAAAGCCTGGCTGCAAGGTATTTAAACCCCTCTGCAGTCCACGCTTGGGCAGTCTCATCCTATCTTCATATTCTGCTCCTCGACTGTTGTTTTAATATAAGCCACTTAAGATCTAAAACTCTTTTGTCAAGCTTGGGTTTTAGCTAGAAGATGTTAGGGAGAGACTCTAGTAGCAGTAAATTACCAAGGTTGGTATCTGTTAGGTCTCTTGTGGTTGGAGACTCTAACATGTAATTTTATTATGCCAACTGAGAATTCGTTGCGATCATAGGATCAACTGAAGCTTGTGTATATTTCCTGCTATGCAGGATATACATTGTGAAATGAGGAGTAACATAAAAAATATTAATTTTCAAAGAAACTTATATCGAAATTTATAGAGCAATAGTATGTTGAGGTTTAATGTTATCATAATTTGTCTACTATCTAATCACTGTGATCCATGCGAGGCAATCTCGACCTATATTGCTTCACTTTTTTTTTTATAAGCACATTGGGTGGATTGTTGACAGTGCACATAGTGAAACCAAACAATATTCCAAGATTAATCAGTAGAGTCCCTGGAACCATGATAATTATGGTACTGAGAATTTCTGATGCTATTGCATGGCATGTCCCCAACATAGACAATTGTGGCCCACTTATTGTAACTTACTCATTCATTGGAGCTATAAGGGCACTAGAAGAAGTGCAGTATCTCAAATTATTGAAAATTGCTCGCAAAAAACACACACACACCAGGATTGCCACTACGAGTATGGAGACAAATGAAAATATATTGGCCTTAAATAAAACTAGAAATACCTACTTCTTGATCTGGCCCTAATGGCTGCTTTTTGCAAAGAAAGCTTGCATGAGATGTACAATATCATGATGTCCAGTCAAAATAAATCCTTAAGTCTGTGTAAAATGCAAAACGAGTTGTACCCGAGTCACCAGATGCTCTCTCAATTGGTGAAAGTATGTGGCTCGTGAAAGTTTGCACATAAGCCTTATTGAAGGATGGTGGAAGAAAAAAATGATGACAAGAATATTTTTTCCTTGATGCAACTCATGATAATGAAAACTCAAATCAATTCCTGGCGTCCATATGAAAGGGTTTCTTAATCTGGGAATTTTAGATGATCTCCGCAAAAATGCGAACTAAAGAATTCTTCCAACCAAAAGTGGCAGCAGTATATAAAATCACACTGCTCGCCATTACGCATTCCTCTATTCACCCAAGATATGTAAACTAGTCTGCTAATTCTTTAGAATCACCACTAATTGGACTGCTTATAAACCTTTCTTGAATGGTATATGTTTAACAGGTTGTGAACTGCGTTCATGTTGTTGTTTAAACTAGAAATAAACTAGAAATAAAGTCTGTTTTTGTTTCTATATATTGCAGGTATGATATACAAGGAATAAATATCAAGACAAAGATAAAATAAGTAGAAATATAAGTAGTGTTGTCAATAGAAAATGTTAAAAGCTTCACACATATAGCGAGTTATATAAACGACAGTTTGCTAAAAGGTAGTCTGTATATGTTACTCACATAGATCTGTGTAATGGTTGCATATAGTAACCAATTTTTTTCAATTATAAAAAAAAAAATCTTTTATTGCTCTATTCTATACCTTGATGCATATAATTGTTACGTTTCAAGTTTCAGAGCATTTCAATGCTCCATTATGAAGTTATTCACCTTTTTGTGCATGCTATTTCGCTATATATATACAAAATACCGTTTGAATCTTGAAGACGGCGCTCCTGCCATAGGTAAGCGTATCTCCCTAACCGTTCATGATAGAAGTCTGGAAAAGGACTCTAAATGAAGCTCTCAGTAAGCTTCCAATTACTATAGAACCACTCAGCCCTGTGCTGTCATCACATGATCTGTGCATCCTGTCAGGTGACCGTCATCATTTCGATTTTTACCAAAAAATACAAAAAACAACAACATTTTTCATACCCCGCTTCTCCTGAAAATCACTGTTTTCCGAATCTGGAAATATTCTAACTTGCTCATTTTTTTAAATGTTTACAAGATTTTAATATATCATTTCAAAAGTGAATGGCTAAAACATGTTTAAGTCCATCCATGGTGGAGGTATGCATATGGATATACATACCATGTTTAGAACTTTAAAAATCAGTTGTTGTGCTAATGATCTTTTTAGCCATTCACTTTGCACTTCTCTAAGCACTTCCTAAGTGGGAAGTGGTTAGGACTAAGTGGCCATGAGTTGCCCCTGATACCGAGGTGGGATCCATAACTTCACCTAGTTAGTAGATATGCAAAATCTGAGCATATCAAAAGAAAGCACATTCAATACACTGCATTGTGATAAAAATTCACCTGCTTTGAGAAAGAAACAAAAAAGTTATGACAAATTGTATCGACCACCCCAGAAATGGTAATATTTTCAGGAATATTCCTCTGAGTTCAATGGTATATACTGTTAATTAAACAATATTCAAGAACTTCAGACAAACTTTGCTGACATTTTTTTAACATACTTTTAACTATTCTGCTGTTGAAGCATACAAAGGTCCTGGGTCCTACATAGAAACTTACCATTTGTATAGATGTATATTTTTGCATAAAATAAAATTTGATGATATTGATCTACATACACATTTTACCAATTTAGAAAGAAGTAAATGATAGCAAAATAATGTAACTTCCACAGCAATTCTTCTGCTATTTGAATCTATGTTGCACTTATTTTGATGGATGTGTAATTAATTCTTGTACTCAGTTCTCATTCTATATATCAGGCTTACAGTACTTGGGCATCTACAATGCATTTTTTCTGGACTTTTCTGGTTAGTTTACTTTAAATTTGCAAATATTCGACTTCTTCATTCCTGATAGATTGTGATGCTGGACATTATTATATCGGCATAATACCAATATAATAACTTAATTATGCTGGTTAAAATTTAGCATACTTTTTGTTTAGTCAAGAATGTTATTGTGTGGCTAAAAATGCATTACACCTGTAGAGTACACTCATACATTACAGAATTAGTTAGCTAGATGGCACGGGCAGTCACAGCTATGCTACAGTACAATAATTGCTGAAGTTAAATTTTAACTTTCACCACAATATCATCAAAGTTATGAACATAATTTTGAGCATAATATATACATAATAGGAAAAAATTGTGGAATTGCTAAGCGTAATAGTATAATGTGATGAAGGCTACAGTCGAAATGTAGAAAAAGTAATATTCAAGTTGGTTATTGAGAAGGTCATTGTAATAGCATAATAAAGATTAAATTACTCTGTGACTATTGATCATGCTCTGATTATGTGATGTCATCATAATATTTGTGTTTAAAAAATAATGGCATTGGTTTGATCAATTCCCGAATATCTCTACAGTTGGAATAATGTAGATACAATGACTTTATCAATGATTAATTTGAATAATGCGAAATTCAATGATAATGAGAAATTCAATGATTAATTTGAATATTGAGAAATTTATTATATCATAAATTATGGCAGGTAGCCTGGATATTTTAGTGTACTGGTGAAGTTCTGGTAAGCACATTTTATCACAATAGTTAAACATTGTCTCCATGCTTACATAGTCATAATGTTGTTGATGGTTAATAACAACACTAAAATAAAATAAATCATAATAGGGTTGGTTGTGCAACCTGAGGTCCCCCTTGAACTCTGTTTTTTCTGAGTGGATTCTCCTATATTAATGGATCCATAAAACATCAACAGCAACAAATGATACTGCAAACAACTCTAAATGGTAAAATAATATGCTCTCACCTTGTGGCAGCAATGGCAGAGTTATAAACTTTGGCCCCAGTACATCACTAATAAAGTGGCGAGATTTTGATACTACTCTAAAAGAAATTTCACCACGTGTTTCTGGTTTAAAGATGTAAGGAGGATTTAATACTCTTATTCCAGAAATTCCTTCCTCACCCTCTCCAAGTAAGATCATATATCCTAAACTAGGAGGATTGTTTGGTGGAGTCCAATTTATTTCGATAGTGTTGTCCCCAATTTTACGGAGTACAAGATTAGTAGGAGGATCAGCATCTACAGCAAGAGACATGAATGCACATGCACATAATTTTTCCATCTATCATTACACCATTTGCCACACAGAATAGAGGTGGGGTGGATAGGAGTTTTGTATCAATGTGCATGTTCATATTATGTATCTTCCAAAGGTCACCCATTCAATTTAAACAAGTCAACTGCTCAAAGGATAGGAAGATCGCCCATCCTAAATTGAACAGCCTCCTATGCACATGCATCAGGATTTTTTAACCACCGTTGCTCACGGTCGAAAGTGTTTGCACTATATAGTTATTAAGTGCAGCATTGTTTCTCACTTTTGATCAGTAGTGGCAGCTTTTGTGATAATCTAGAAGGGATACTAGGCATTGCCTGGGACAACGAAATAAATTCTTTGCTCCTGAAAGCATTTACCACTGTTTCTAACTTATTCTGGGTAAACTTATTGGTGAGCAGAGCAAACCCTGCAATTGGATGGAAAGCATATCTATCTATGTGTCAGAATCTAGCTAGTCAGAATGGAGCAATTTCATAGTTTTTAGATTCTATATTTATCTTAGAGTCCCTCTGCCCGGAGTATGAACCTATAAATAGAGTCAACCCTCCAGGGAACAATAGAGTACTTCCCAAGTTATTTGCCACATATAGTTGCTAGGTTCTAAATAAGTTAGACACCTCAATCAGCAGGATCTTCAGTATTTAGAAACTCTCTGCCCTTAGTAGAACCCTCACTATGTGTGGGTTGTCACAGTCCCAAACCTTCGTATTTCTAAATAACATAGATCATAGATTTCTCGGTCTCGGTGTCTAACTACTAGAAATGAATGAAAGACATCGAGTGCTGAGCAAAGATGTGATAGTAAGATAGACAATTACTTTTACCATGATGGCAAATTATTAATTGCCTAATCCAATGCCTGGACTAGCTATTCTCCTTGCCAAGTATCCTTGCATGCCTAACAATTTACACTGATCTGTGAATTATTAGCTTGGATTGTTATATGTAGAAGTTGCCAAGCCGGTGCAAAGTTGGGCCGAGAATCCACTTGATAGTGAGTGAACAATCATTTCTAGATTAGCAAGGCCTTTATCCATGATTATTATATCCATTTTAGCAAACCTGTTCAGAGCTAAGAGTGTGAGAATCAGATTTCAACGTCCATTGTTTTTAAGCTATATATAGAAACATGGAGTGTAGAAGATTTACCTGAGCCCAAGGATTTCTCCATCATGGGCTGCTGTGCTTCTCACTCGCGTTTCTCTACAAACTCTTTTTTGTTCCAAACTCAGTTCTCTTGGTTCTGCTGTTTGAGAAGCATGCTTAGACTTTTCTCTCTCTTCTTTATCCATTCTGGAAAATAAACGGCAGCAAAAATATTCATGCACATAGCTGTGAGGGATCCTGGTACTCCTGCTACAACTACACGTCGCTTCGCCAGGCAGTATCAGCAATCTCCACGACGGAAGTCCTTTAACAGTCTATCCACCTGTTACTTAGACGACCCAAAATCAGCCAACCTCTTACTAGGCTGCTGTATCCCTGATCACTGATCAATTGAGTTAGGCTTTTATGGTACAAGAGTAAACACAGTGGTGCAAAGCGGGTGAACGCAATACTCAATATACACATCGGCCGTAACTAACTTCTATATCTACAAGTCGTTCTCTTTACGAGCTGTTCGATCCTCTCCCACACCACAGTCGTTCCCTTATTCCTTATTAGGTCCTGCTGTCACGTTCGTCATTCCTTCCGTCAACCAATCAGATGAGGGCACAAGTTCTTCTAGAAACTTCTTGACCTCGCCCTTAAAAGGTTTCTGTGTACTCACGAGTGCACTTTCTGGCGACACACCCATTGCACATCCTGTCAAGACGTTCTCACTCTTGTTCACTGGCTCCCGTTCAGCAACAGTCAGAGGGGGTGCCATCTCTGACAATAGCTATGGTCTTAGTATGCACATGACATGAAAACTATTTCCAAATTAAATACACATCATAGTTAGCAATGCTAAATCTGTTGGTTTGGGTAAGTTCTGCAGCAGCTAGCAATGTAGTTTTTCATCAGTTGACTTCCCTCTTTGGTCCTAGACCAGACCAGCTTAGCTGCTGATACAGCTGTGGTTGGTAGGTATATATTTCCATCACTACTCTAGGGTCAAGAGCTGCATTAAAAACCACCACACAGTAAGTTGTGTAGTTCAAGCTACCTGTGGGCACTTAGAAAGTTAGTAGTGAATCTGATGATTTTTTTCTTCCTAGTATATACAATGCAGTAGTTATAACTACAAGTGAGGCTTGTAGCTATAGCTTCCTCACAGCTAAGTGCTCCTTTAAGTGTGTCGTGTTTTAGCGTCCATTTGAAATTTCTATCTCAAAGGCAATCTTCAAAGTTTAGCTAATGACATACTACTTGGTTAACACTCCTTCCCTTGTAGAAACATAAAAGCTACCCGAGCCTAAGGAAGATGATGGATGACGCCAAACTCAAGCTAGCAATGAAGGCATTAAAAATAAATTCTAGTTATTACTAGATACGGCTATCTAGCTAAGAAGATTAGCTTTTTACCTTAGCGTCGAAGTGGTAGTTTATGAATGGGAGGGTCAGACAGAACAATAAATCCAGTGCCAATTCCAAGTATTTTTTTACTTGGGAAGGTGACATAGTGCTTGTTAGGTCCACAACCATTCTTGCGTCTTGCTCTATAAAGTAGCCATCATGGAAGGTAGGATGATGTAGCTGTATTTTAACTGACTAAACTAACTGAAAAAAAACTTGGCTATCAACTTCTGAAACTATTATTTCTTAAAAGAACCCCAGAATGGGGGGTCCCAAGTTATTTGTCTTTCCTGACCATTCGTGGTTGTAAGCTAGTTATCTAGCTAGCTCTAATAAAATGCTAAGCACTCTTGCTGTTTGCCTACATAATTGTCTATACCAACTCGTGACATTCCAGATTCTCATATGGTCATGTAAAATTTATAATAATAGTTTCCATATAACAAAGATTCAGCTACAGCATATTCCAGAGGATATCTGACAGCATAAGCATTTCTACATCCCAAAAGCAGCATTTAGCATTAAGTCGGTTTCCCATAGAAACAATTGAGCTATACTGAAAAAATGCTAGCTAGATAGTGGCTAGCGGAATTACAGTTCAAAGCTGCTTCTAGGCTTTAGCTACTTGCCCTTACGTTGATGTAGCATTTTAAAATTAGTGAATAGCAAATCCAGCTTGTAGGAAACTTAGTGTATATTAGTGTCACACCCATTCCTCTCTCAGAAAAATTATAATTAGTGCCCAGATGACAGTGGTAACCAACACAATCTTCTGTTGCATCCTGCTCTTCTAAGAAGCAGAGCTATCACTGAAGGTAAGATGATCTAGCTCTTCAATGTTAGCTGGCCAACTAAAACCTAGGCTATCCACTGACCAGCAATTGTTTCCAGAAGCTCAGATTGTGAGGCCTAAGTTACTTTCACAACAACTATGACCATGAGAGGAGTAATAAAATGGTAGCTGTTAGTTTTGTTAGAGCTAATGTAGCTAATGTATTTACTGTAACTAAATTGTGTCAACTGAGATGAGAGTTCATTGAAAGCAATAGTGGATATGATGAACAACTGCTATTAGGATAATTTTCATCTTGTCTTTAAATGCAGGTGGATGTGTTCTGAACAAGGAAACTCAGTAAAAGCCAGTTTTTCGATATTAATGTTAATATTATTTAAATATAAATGAATAACCTGTTTAATCAGAAAGAGATCTAGAGGATTGAACTGGAGTAGGAGTAGCTGGTGAGTGTGCATTATGGTGTTCTGTGTGGGGGTTTGGGTGGCTTGACAACTGCCATGGTAAGGAAACCGAATGCTGTTGAGGAGGGTAGTTTATTCTTAGGATGGTCAAAGAAGCTCCACTGCTACTGGGCTAGTGGTAAACACAAATATCTCGTGAAGCATTGGCTGCTCATTTGTTCCTCCACAAAAATGCCCTCGTCCAGATAGCCCTAGAAGTCGTGTCAGAGTCGTCACTTGGTGACCCGTCCAAGTACTCCAAAAAAGATCTGGTCAAACTGTATCTACTGCAAACTATTCTATGCCTAGTTCACTGTAAATAGGTAAATGGAAGTGGGAAAGTGCCAGTTGCTTATAAAAAGAAGCTAAAATGCATAAATGCCAAATAATATGAGGATTTAGTGCACACATTAGAATGCAATGAGTTAAAAAGCCTGCATTAGGTTTTCCATTTCTATTTTTTCCGGGTGAACGAACAGTGAATACATACACAGATAGATAAAAACTTACATAACCATGCTCGGTAAATATCAAGTTTTCTGTCTATTTCCACTGTGATGGCTCACTTCACTCGCCAATGAAAGGGAGAACCATCTTAAATATCGTAGGCTTATTTAAATTGGAAATAGTCATCAAAGTGAAGCGACCGAATGATTAAACAGAGATTCTTAGCTGGAGGAAAGAAGAGTGGCTGCAAGGTAAGTGAGAATGGCGCTATTTATGCAGAAAACAGAAGCATGTGCTTATAAAGATGCTAACATAGTTCAATATGCTTTGGGTTTACTCTGGGAGCCACAAATATAAAAATGAATTTGTACTGATTTCTGAAAATAGTTATCTGAAATTATAGTGAAGATTATAGATTATAACATTTATTGTAATATATTATGTTCCCAAGCTGCTGAAGTACTATCCAAAATGTTCTGTACAATTTGTACTATTTGACCATTAGGGTCATGCTTGGAGAGGAGAACCCAGTTAGGAGCTATGGTGACACATTATGAAAGGTCCCAAAGTACAGAAATGTCAGAGTGGGTCAGTCACTGTGCCTCTTAATTTAGGACATCCTTTCCACCTCTTTCATCACAGCCTGTGAGACCTATAAGTAGATTTATGCAACATAAAATTATGTTATCTACCATTAAATTAAAATTATTGTGAATGTTTATACAGAATACCTTGAGTCCTCTTCTTGGGAGACAACTGGTGCATCTGTTGTCTGCTTCTTCATAGGATGCAACATTGGTGTTGGAAGTGGAGCAGTGTGGTGGTGAGTTTGTTGCTGGACAATTCACTCTAAGCGGTGCAATCTGCACACCTGGATATATCCCAGACATTCTATTTAGAAATTTCTTCCAGCAATGTGGTGTAAATCCATAGTGTGCAGTGTTTTTATTATTTGTACAAAGAAAAGAGAGAATAAATAATAAACAAAGATGCATGTGGCTATATTCAAGTAGCCTTGGGCTCCTTGGCTTCAACCATATTTATCCTCCACCATGCTTATTCGATGATATTTTGGTGAGTTGGCTGCCTTAATGTAGATACATAGTTTCCTGCCTAAGTTTTATTTGGTAAATCTAGATGTGTCTATAGTACCTGTATTGAAAGTATATGTAGGAGCTCTCCAAAACCCCAATCAGTGCAAGGTTTGAATCTTGCGTCAAAGTTCATGCATGCCAGCTCTTTTTTTTTACATGGTAGGATTGGAAGGACCTGGGAATTTCTGCATGCAGGGTATAAAACCCCTACTTTCTATCATCGTCATCATCATCATAATATTAACAAGATTGATATTTCAATGAACTCTCAGTTGATATAATATAATTAAATGACCTTCCAAATAATCAACTTGAAGTTTACTCTCTCAGTGTTTCGACTAGATGCTCTAGCTTTTACGAGCTTCATTCCTGATGAAGGCTATACCATCCATCAAGAGAGTAAAATTCAAGTTGATTAGTGATAGGTCATAATAATTATACGAAAACAAAAATAGTATTAGTAATGATAATAGTAAATAGTATTCATAATAATAATAGTAATATCCAACATTTATTCATTTTCAAGCTCCAGCTTAAGTATGATGCCGAGTGCATCATTTATATGTTGAGGTATGAATAATAATTTCATGATCGTTCATTTTATTAGTGAGATCACCATCCTTGCAGTTATACTTTGAGCAACCAGGGTTGGGGTGGGTGGGGGGGGGGGGGGGGGGGGGGGGGGGGGGGGGGGGTTGGGTGAGGTGAGGCTATGGATTTGTTTTGCATAATATATTTAGTCCCATCAGATTCTATTGAAGAACAATTGATTCTTCTTTCTCACTATTGCAATTTTTTTCTGTACTTATATAAGAGTATTCACAAATTCACACCATTTTAATGGAAAATTGTGACCCGTCCCTTTCTACATCCTCCATTCAATTTATGCTTCATTGGACTATGAAACCATTCTTCACACATAGTATGAAAAACAAAGGATTATGACATAATTACCTCAATATGGAATTATGGCTCTTTATGTGAAACTGATAAAATATGAAATAATTGGATATACCTTCAATAGTTAATTCACCAACTGTGTCATTGTCTGTGTCTTCATTATTCACTGTATATGTGTATACTCCAGGTTGTTTGCCATCCACTATTAGTTTGCTGTTGTAGAATCCTTCAGAACAAGGAAGCTCATCAATATTCAAATAATCATACTTGAAATCAAATGATGATTGTTCCGGGTCAACAATGGTGTAAGTGCTAGAAGAGGAAATGTAGATACCATCTTTTTTCCAAATGAAATTTGTAGGTTCACCGCCTTGAGAAAAGCCAGACAGGACAAATCCAAAATTTAAAAGGTCATGGAAATGACTAGGTCCAGTGATCTTTACGATGCTCAAAGTAATAGTACCTATAGACACACACAAGGCAGTATTCTAAACTGAGACTAGAGTGGGGTTAATATTTACCAAATGTGTATAATGGAGTTATAAAGCATAGCCATTGATATTATCGTATCTTGCTTCAACAATCTAATTAACATAGACTAAGGTTTAAGCCTGTTTTTCAGGTTTTTTCTTCTTTACCCTGGTGACTTTCTTGATGGTGAGTAAGACTCTTCCACCCATATTCCAAGATCTTGACAAACTCAACTGCAGTCATTTATTAGGTGTATATACGTTGTTGTGTTTTCTCCAGCTCTCGCAAGAATTTGAAGGGCTCTTCACCACAACTCATCACATATTCAACTAGGTAGTACACAATGCAATGTGCCAATGAGATAGAAAGTGAGTCTGTCAGGTTCGAACTTTAATTGCTTTCCTATTTCGTAATATTTACTGCTATCCAAATTTTGAGAACAATGGTTCCTAGTAGAGTGTATATTGGTGGAAGAATGAGGAGGTTGGAGACCTGAATCAAGGAACATAAGGATGCTTGTGCAGAAGGCGATAACTTGGAAGTATGTTATCACAGAGCATGCATGAAATCAACACGTAGCAATCTTGTGGGAAGAGATCTCTGCGATCAACCGAGCGAGCAAATGGAGATAGTTGATCATGGAAGATGCACTGCACCTCCATTTCACACTGAAAGATCAGTGTTTCATAGAGGGCTTGAGCTATCCTGGGTCATACCTATCTTTCTCTGTCTGATGTATTGGTGTGCTGTTATTCAGAAAATTCATGAATTATGTGTGCATTTGTTGTGTGAAACACATTGTCAGTGAGTTTGGATACATTGCATTGTTTTTGGTTTTAGTTTGCCCTGATGAAGACTGAAGTATTTCATTTGAAATGTTGACTTTAAAACCAAAAAGCTGGTTTAAAGAAGAATATTACGATGTCAGCTAAGAGCAATCATACAAATTTAAACTATGCTTGGGACCAAATCTGGTACTCTTATTGGAATTTGGGAGTGTGTGGGGGAGAGGGGAGGGGGGTAAGGTTTATCCTCTACTTTCCTAGTCTAAGCTTTTGATATTGCTGCATGTCCAAGAAAAATGGACCAAACAACAAATGACTTCATTTATTATAGAGAGATGGTTGCTTTTACAAATCTATCTGAAACTACAAAAAAGGGAAATGGAACTGCTTAAAAGGCCAGCGTTGCCCATTATTTTGAATTTTTTGATAATATTTTGGGGGGGGGGGGGCTTATATCCTTTCTAAACAGCTGTACAAACTGTCTTTCAAATTTGAAAACATTTGGATGCACAAGTCTCTAGTTATGGTGGATTTTATCCAGGCTCTCACTTACATTCACCTTGAAAATTGAAGAAGGAGGTTAGTTCAGCTTCAGTAAAGTTTGATCGCTCATATCTTTACGACCGCTTACCCTGGAGACTTTATTCAAGTACTAGAATGCAGCTCATTGCACGTAGAATCATTGCATTCTAATTGAGCATAAATATACGAAAAATTGAAGTACTGCATATGAGTGACATGTGAGCAGTAGTCTAGTGGTGGCCCAATATAGTAGTAGCCCAACTTCAATAGCGATTTCTCAGAAACATGTTTTTTTGAAGGTCAAGACAGATATCTCAAGGAAATATTTATGTATACCTGCTTCATTATATATCATTTTGTAGCTCTATCTTTGCTCTACGATTGTAGCACTGAGTTTTTCAATTTGGAAGTGCTAGTCCAATTATATAGTCATGTGTATATACCCTAATATGCCCATATTATTGTTGACCTTGTCATGAAAACTCCGTTAGTGTTGAGGTTAAAAATTTTCACTGGAATCAAGCTTTAGTGGTTCCTCTACTACATCCATAAAAGGGAAGTGTGTATAGGGCATATCTTAGGAGAGGGACATTTTATTGTGACTCTGGTCAGAATTTTTCCAAACCTCTATACTTTACTGAAACTTCTTATAAAGCACACTATTAGAAAGCTCTTGCAGAGAGCTGTATTCTGGTACCAAAATAAAATGTAGGGGAAGAAGGACAACAAAGTTATGGACGTTTACATAAACAATGATAAAATGGGCAACGCTGGCCTAAGTCAACTTTGTCTCTATAATGTTTACAATACTCATTTTATTGCTGCCATTACATTGTTAGGGTCTAAAGTTATCTTGCCTGCATTGTATTATATAATTATACAACTTTGGACATGAGGTTTGAAATTATGTGAGCTTTGTTTGTGCTGCCGTATAATTTCTGACTGTTCCCTCATTGTCTTTTTCCTGTCCACTTTTTAAACCCTATGCTATATAGGGAATTCTTCTTCTTCTTCATATTTTATTAGCGCAATTCCCTTACGGAATTCACTTCCAGAATGTATTATTAGTTTATCTTCTAACTCGGCCTTTAAAAACCATTTAAAGGGGGAAAAATCTTGCCATTAACTAAACTTAACTTAGTGAGCTATATATCCTTTTTGTTTCTTTACACTGTTTGTTTGTCTTGTCATCCCTTCCCTTGTTCATGGTTCACCTTAATATTAGCTCTCAGCTAGTTGGTCCACTCAAATGCTCTGTGTTGTTTTGCATTGAAAGTTGTATAATAAAAAAATAAAAGTAATAAAAGCGCTCACTAACATGTCTCTCCCTCCACTGATGATAGTGCAGTAAGCAATAGAGCAAGTGCAAAGTAACTCTCCATTTTCATCCAATTTGTATACTTCTCACTTCAAAAGGTCCTTAGCTTCAACATACAGTACACGTATCTATGGTAAGACGCACTTCCGCCTGCGCAGGTATAAATATACGTTATTACATTGATACGGGGAAATATCACGAGTCTGTGGCTAGTATTTCCACGAGTGCCGCAGGCACGAGTGAAAATACCGGCCAATCAGACGAGTGATATTTCACCGTATCAATTTAATAATGTATTTATCATGTTTAATATCAAGTTTTAGTATAAAAAAAAAATATAAAAAAATATAAAAAAATATAAAAAAATTAAAAAAATTTATCATGGGACTGAGGATGCGCAAACCTTTACTGAGCATGCGCATATCGATCGGGTAGGTAATAACAAGTAGGTAATAACAAGTAGGTAATAACAAGTACGCGATATGGTAAAATATCACAGTAGTTCTATTTGTACTATTCTCTATGAGTGGAGTAGATAGCGGAGTAGATAGCTACATGATAATAATTATTATTATTGGTATTTATAAAAAAATTGAGCCGGAAGGAGTCGAACTGATAATTATGGTTCAGTGTTGTTACGTAATGTAATGGTGGCGGTCTTTGTAAGAATTGCTCTTGCGGGTAAAGCATGCATTGACTGTTTGCCAAGCAAGAAACAGCGCTGTTCCAATCTGTGTCGTCCTCATTGTGTTACTTCACCTTGTCTCCAAGCCTCGTCCCCTCCACCAGTCTCTCCATCTCAAGCTAATTCTTCTCAGCCTTCAAGTCAACCTGAGGCTTTGCCAACAAGTTCATTGGATGGCTCGGGCAGTGAGTAGCATCGTACGTCTCTCTATTTAGTGCCCACCTATTCAAATTAAGTTGCCAGATTTCCAACCAGTGTGCAACTCTACGTTTGTCTGGGGTTCTCTAGATTCAACCAGCTTCACCCACTTGCTAAACGCTGCCTATAATGAAGTGGTTCATTGGAAAATCAACCTCTTCAAAATCCCACAAGGCATTGCTGGAAAGTCCTTCACTGCAGAACTCTCTCTCGTTTGTTCTCAGCTTTTGCTACTTGCTCTGCGTTGGAACCCATCTCACTCAAGGCTGCTACTGTTTTGCCTCTCCTGATGCTTCAACAACCCCTTCATTCATCAAAAACCAAAGTTAACATCAAATGTTTGCTCGAACACTCGGAGCTATGAAAGGATAGTAGTGATCTTGCAAGTCTACTTAGGGAGGGCAGTCCTTAAAGCACCTGTCAGGAACAGTGAGCAACAGCTATCCCGTTCTTTTGCTAATTTGATGTTTAATGGCAAGACTCGGGCAGCATTGCAGCTGATTTCAAACAAGGGCAAGAGGGGTTTCCTTCATCTCAAGGATGTTGTTGAAAATTCCACCATTCCAACCACCGTGAAAGAGGTTCTGAAGTCCAAACACCCTGATGCAGTTGCTGCTACTTCTGACACTATTATAAGTGGATCCCCTCCTGACTACCATCCTGTAATATTTGAGTCAATTGACGCAGCAATGATTCGGTCTACCTCCCTTAACATCCACGGGGCAGCTGGTCCATCAGGTTTGGATGCCTATGCAATGGAGGAAATTATATACCTCATTCAAATCTGCTAGCAACTCTCTGTGTGAGGCCCTTGCTCTTACTGCTCGTCGTCCATGCTCCGTCTTTGTTGACCCCACCTGTGTATCTCCCCTGTTGGCTTCTCGACTCATAGCTCTGGACAAGAATCCAGGTGTTAGACCTATTGACAATGGCAAGACCCCAAGGATCATTGCTAAGGAATGTGACGAGGGGTGATATCTAGGTTGCCGCTGGTTCTGTTCAACTTTGTGCAGGTCAAATAGCGGGTGTTGAGGCGGCAGTCCATGCAGCTCAAAGATGTTTCCAACAAGATGGAACACAGGCTACCCTTTTAGTTGACTCAAACAATGCCTTCAATTCACTAAATCGTGAGGCTGCATACAACATTAGATTTCTCTGTCCCTCCATTTCCACCATGCTGATTAACACTTACAGAGCCCCTACTGAATTGTTTGTTGATGGTGAAGTGCAGGAACCACCCAAGGAGACCATATGGCCATGCCTATGTACGCTGTTGCAACGATACCTATGATCCAGAGACTATCCAATCCTGTCACACAGATCTGGTATGCTGATGACGCAGTGGCCCGAGGTTCAGTCACTGAGCTTTGCAAATGGTGGGACAACCTTGTCAGTTTAGGTCCTGGATTTGGCTACTTTGCCAATTCCACCAAGATGTGGCTGATTAATAAGGATTCCTACCTCTCCAATGCCACTGCTGCTTTTGCTGATACCAATGTTAACGTCACCAGCTCTGGGCGAGCATACTTGGGTGCTCCATTGGGCTCTACAGAGTTCAAAACCAAATTTGTGAGAGATAAGGTGGAGAACGGTGGAGAACTGGTCAAATGAGTTATAAAAGCATTTTCAGAGATAGCCATCACTCAGCCTCATGCCGCTTACTGCCTTCACTCATGGGTTCTATAGCAAATGGACACATCTTTCTCGCATCATACCAGATTTGAGCTCTTTATTTCAACCCCTGGAGATTATTCTACGCACAGGTTTTATCCCCACCATTACTGGAAGACCAGCTCCTAATGATTCTGATAGAGCCTTGCCCACTAGATTAGGGGGTTTGTGCATTTGTGACCCGTCAAAGCAGTGTGTTTTACAGTTCTCTGCTTCCTTATCCATTACGAAGCCACTTATTGAGTCCACCTTACTACAAGATTCAGAGTATTCATTTGAATGTCTGGATGCCCAGATGTCAGCCAGAACTCTCATAAAACAACAGCATCAGGAACAGGCCACTCAGACTTCTGAAGACATCAAACAACACTTCACACCGGCATATCTGAGAGCCCTGGATCTCGCAAGTGAGAAGGGTGCCTCCAACTGGCTGACTTCACTACCAATCGCGTAGTTCGGCTTCAGTCTGCACAAAAGTGCCCTCCGCTATGGCTGGTCGCCACCAGATACCCCTCACACTGTGTTTGTGGTGCAAACTTCTCTGTTGAGCACGTCTTTTCATGCCCACGTGGAGGTTTTCCATCAATCTGCCACAATGAAATTAGAGATATCACTGCCAACCTCCTAACTGAAGTTTGTCATGGTGGAATCTGATCTTCAACCTCTGACAGGTGAAGCCTTGTTTCACAGAACCTCAAACTTATCAGACGGAGCCAGACTTGATGTCTCCATGAATGGTTTCTGGGGTGGACGCCATGAAAAGGTATTCCTGGATGTCAGAGTGTTCAATCCGCATGCTCCAAACAAAAACTGTAGCATTTCAAACTGTTATAAGAAACATGAAAATGAAAAGAAGCGAGCATATGAACAACGGATCAGGAATATCGAATACTAATCATTCACACCAATCGTTCTTTCTGCTACAGGGGTGTATGGCCAAGCTGTCCACAACCTTCTACAAGAGGCTGGCCTCCCTCCTTGCTGACAAATGGGAGCAGTCATATAGTTCAACCCTCTATTGGTTGCGTGTCCGATTTTCGTTTTCACTCTTGAGATCAGCCATCCAATGTATTCGTGGTGCAAGATCTTATGGAGATTCATTGCATTACCTTTGCCTCTGCTCAGACAATCCTTCACACTATTTTCTAACTATATATTTATGTGTTGATCCTTTACCACACGCATGAAACTTGATGGTTGAAGCTGTAGAAAAAATTATTTATATGTACCTTACCCACTTACCTTTTTTCATAACTGCTTCAGAGGTGACCCCGATATGACATGCAGAAAAATCTCACCGATCGAAAGCGAGACATGCCTGCATTAACTTTGTCTATTTTATATACTCTTTAACTTTGTTACCTCAGTCATTGTGTTGTCAATATTTACCGTATGATGTATGTTAAAATAATAATAATAATAATAATTATGTGAATTACAATCTGCTGTTAAGAAATTCCTTGTAAGGGCGGCGGAGTTCCACCATAAGCTAGTTCAAGGAAATTTCTTCTGGCCAGAATAAATTGTGTTAGGCAACACTAGGACTCATCTTCGTAGTTATGGCTACATAGGAAATTTATATATATATATATATATTTGTATGACTGTTTATTTCTTAGACCTCCTGAGCCTATGCAGACCAAATTTTGTATAGTTATATATTCATGGAACGTAGATTCTGAGCTTAAAATGAAGAAAGCAACATTATTCGCGATCGAGGATGGCCATTTTGTTTAGAGAATAAAACTTAATAATGAGGGGACATGTAGTGTATGTCTCGTAGCACCCACTTACCTTTTTTTCATAACTGCTTCAGAGGTGACCCCGATATGACAAGCTTATTATTATTATGTTGTTATTATTATTAATGTTATTATCATTAGTTATTCCCAAAACTCCTGAAGTTTCAACTGCCATTGGAATGAAGTGGTGACTGGTTTCCAGGTGAGAATACTTGTTCATTTTCAGATCTTCTGCCTGCTTAACTATTGCACCAGCATCACTGTTCGCTTTAGCCTTATACCAGGGAGTACATTATCTGGACAAGTACCTTCCCAGGCTAACACTTTTCCTGTTTTCCAAGGCACCAAACTTAAACCCTCAGGTCTTTTGTCATGAAACATTCTGATCAGGTGATCACAAAAGACCTGAGGGCTTAAGTTTGGTGCCTTTAGTCTAGGACCTGGCTCAGATATGTATGCACTTAATTTAAGAGAGGCTAACTCAACTGTTATAGGCTAATAATTATGACCCCAAGGAAAACATGCAAACATCTCTATCCGGGGTGAACAGCCCGAAAATGACCACGCCCTATATATTTCATTGGAAGTGCTACTTACTACATAGCTATATCTTCTTAACCGTAGGAGCCAGATTTTCTGAGGTGCTCAAAATGTTCAGAATGGCCATGTTTAGGGGGGTCATAAAGAGTGTAAAATTGATATTTTACGAGAAAATGGCTAGGTCAACTTATTACCATACAACTTACTACATGTACCCACATACAGGAATTGCCATATATTTATTAACCTCTGGACTTAAAGCAAAGTTAGAACATTTGTGTCATCTACTATATATAATTATAGAGTTGAACCGACAATTTGGAATTTGAACAATATACAATGGATTTTTTTTAAAGCGTGCATTTGAAGAAATTGTATTTTCAATCGCAATGGAATGTTAACTTAAAGTGAAAAATACAAAACAACTCCTTTAGTAGGCAGCAACACGACAGAGTGCAGGTATGAAGATGATGAGCAGTGTTCATTTAGTGATAGGGGTTTTGCAACAGCCACCTCCCTTGCATTTGCGGTACTTGCAATGCATCTCAGCTACCCGACAGAGACAATCATTCTTGTGCGCACACTTGCCACATGTACAGGGATCTGGCAGGCATTCAGGTTTTGATATCACAATCTCAAGGAGTAATAAACTGCCCCTTATTACAAAACCATAAGACTCGGCATTCATTATCAAGGTGGTGTCTCTAGGCTTGGATCCATAGCTGCTGTTGGTAAAAGGCTATGGATATGTTTCCTTGCATTAGTTGAGGTGCAAGTGGTTCTTTCGAAGTCCATCTTGAGGGCTTTGCTATCAAATGCAGCAAGATGCAGGTCGTCAAATGTTTCCAGGTCTGTTGATGGTTTTAGACACTTGACCAAGAATGTTTCCGCCATCTGTATTGCGCTTTCTATTAGCTGTGGACAGTCAAAATTCAGGATCAGAGAGGAATTTCCTGGTTTACGGTCAGCATTCAGTGCTGCAAGTTTAGTTGATACCTTGCTGGTTGTATCACACCCAGTCAGTGCTGGGAGACACTTTGTGAGCTCATCTCCCAGTGCTACGTGCATATTGTCGAGTGTTAATATAGATCTTTTCACTCCTGAGTTGCAGATGAGCCAGAGCTCTTGGAGGCCAAGATCTCTCCAATTGATTGTGAAACAAATCCTGGATATTCTTGGGCAATTTCAGGTAGTTTGAAGAGAAACAACTGAGAAACAAAGTAAGAAATATTTGTGGTATTAGCTATTGAAATCCTGAACATTGTATCAGCATTCAGATACATAGCAAGGATGTTGTCGAATAGTGTTGTCAATTGTTAAATGCCTAGGGCGAATTGAAGACAGTTATGAAATGAAGTTCACGATTGAGCAGAGCACATTTCCTATATGTATAGGAACATAGCATTGACAGTTGCCATTATTACTCAAGGTGAAGGTGGATGAGCTCCAAAGAATGGTGGATGTGGGTGAGGTGGTATGACAAAACGGCCATTTTCAGGCTGATGATTTAGTGTTAATTCTCTTTCCTACTTCAACTTCCAGTCTGCTTGCCCTATGGCAAGGCACCCACCACATTACTGCCAATGTTTTGATGACAATCTACAAGGTATGGATGGACGGAAAAACTAAACCAGACAGGGTGGTCTAAGTGAACAACCACACACCATGGTCTCACTTATGTATGTCTAATACCCAAGCTCCTCCCTCAGTCCCAGAGCGGGATGACATTCTCTGTTGGTCTAATTCTGGTGGTTCAGACACTCCACACATCAACTCAGACCTCTCTAATAGCCAATACGTTGACCTCGAAAAAGTTCTACTCCAGCACCAAAGTTTGTACACTGACTCACCTGGACAGATTTCACAGGCCAGCGCCTTACTTGACTCAGGACATGAAGAAATCGTATTCACCATGTCAAACATGCATGGTAAGCTATTGTGACGAAGGAATTTGAGCTCCTTCTGCAGGCAGGTCTTATCCTTCCTTTCTTCAGTGCCTGGACATCACTTGAGGTATTGGTTCCAAGTAGTATAAGGCTATGTATTGACTATAGAAAAATGAATCGTGTGACTAAGCCTGACCCTTTTCCCCTTACTGATGGTCTCCCTACATCTACCTATATCATGACATTATTGGATCTTACAAATGGCTACTGGAAGCTGCTGGTAGCACCTTCATCTATTGAGAACACAGCATTCATCAATGAGTTTGGAAAGTACTAATTCCTGTTATGCAGTTTAGTCTTGTAGGAGCCAGCAGCGTTTCAATGCCTGATGGATACAGATGTAATCCAGTGGTCTGACAACCTTCAACAATTATTCAATGCTTTGAGGAATGCCATCACCTGAAAGCTAGTGCTCACTGGTCCAACTTTTGATAACCTATTCCAGTTACACACAGATGCCTCAGACCATAGGTGCTGTCCTCTGTCAATCTTCAACTGAACACGGAGACCGACCAATTGCCTACTACTCCAAGCAGCTCTTCCCTAGCCAATGTCGCTACTCCACTGTCAAGAAAGAGTGTCCAGCACTAGTGAAAGGTGCCATTTCTGGGTCCCCCTAATGGGGTCCTTTTCCAGATCATAACTGTTTGGTGTTTCTACACAGGATGAATGGACATCTATCTAGATGGTCATTCTTCCTTCAGGACTTCTCATTTACCGTGACCCACTGGCCTGTTTCAGCTAACAGAAATGCAGATAGCCTGTCTAGGCAAGCTTGGAAAACCTGTTCCACTGCTATGGAAGGAGCGAGAAATGTCAGGGAACTGACTACCTAACATTACATAATAGGTACAAGACTGAAGGAGTAGAGCAGGGTTGCCTTATTTGGATTGTAAAGTAGTGAGAAACCCAATTGGTTATATACACAAGTGAACTATTAATCATGGTATAGTAGCTTATTGGTTGATTGTACTTGCACTAGTTAGTTTCTAAACATATTAAGATATCCTAGCCAGGAATAGAGAGCCTATAAAAAGGAAGATATCTCTGGTCAAAGGAGAGAGAGTAAAGTTAGAGTTGCTAGCTTGTTAGATGTCCTCGAGATTTTTTCATTAAAAGTTTGATATTACGCATATAATTCTAAGTGTGATGACCTATGCCAGTGGATATGGCGAAGTTGCATCACATGGAGAGGCAAGGAAATGATGCTGTATGGGAGTGCTAACAGTGTATTTGCTAAAGCGAATAGTTGAATGATTATCACATCCAAGCAGCCCAGCGATGTTGAAAAAAGCCACCCTTATGTGCCTGGGTAAGACACCCCATACTGAACTCACCAAAACATTTGACGTTCAAACAGTCTTGCTCCTAGATAAATGGTAATTTTTTTAAATTCCAATCACTTGATAATCTTCTAGTTATACTACTAAACTTACAAGGGTTAAGAGCATGGAACATAACACTGGCATTGGCAATATGAAATGGCACATGATCAGAAGCACCACCTTGTTACTGCACTTTGGCATATTCTAGTGTATAGTCCTACTTTTGGTCTGAAGCATGTCTGCAAAATCTTAATTAGACTGTTAATACATCTTGACACAACCCACTGTTGAAATTGTTATCCAGTGACTTGAAACCAGGTTTAAACACTGCATATACTTATTCAGGCTTTGAACATCAAATGTTTTGGTGAGTTCAGGATGGGGGTGTCTTACCCAGGGTGGCTTTTTTAAACATTCGCTGGGCTAAAAAATAGTAATGCATGTGCTATGTAAACCCAGTTAAGGAGTTCTGTTTGCCAAACTTTACAGTTATTAAAATATGTTGGATTATGCAAGAAAATCCCTACCCTGTCTCACCAACAATCCTCCTACCCAATCCCTACAAAAGAACAGTCTCTCCCTAAAACCACAGATATCTCTATCTGCCTTTTGCAACTTCACTCGGATTCATGTTCTACTGGGTTGTTGCCTAGCAAGTAGCAACTACTCACAAGCTTATCTCATGTACCATGGATAATCTGAGCTGAAATTTAATAAAGCTCATGATGATAACACATTTGATGACAGTAATTGGGGCATGGATAACTCATAATTATCAAATTGGCAAAATTCACTTCAGGCCAACTGCATCAGGATTTCAGTAAGAAAAATCTTATTTAAGGAAGAATGAATATGAGTCATATTTCATCACATAGTGATGTCACATAACTCTCACAATAAAACAACATGATGTAAAAATTAATGTTTTAATCACTAACAGAGTGCCATAGTTCATTACAATGACTTTCTCAATAACCATTGAATTTTCAAGTTGATTATTGAGAAGGGCATTGTCATTTTATTATGCCATCTTGAGAGTTTCTTGAGTGCAAGCATTAACTTAAGCTTGTGTATATTACCTGCTAGGCAGGATATCCTTGGTGAAATAAACACTTAAAATCAATTTGCAAAGAAACTTCTGTCAAAATTTGTAGAGAAAGAGAAAGTTTAAGGTTGATGTTATCATAATTTGGTTGAGTATCTAATCATTGTAATTCATGTAAGGCAATCTCGATATATGATTGCTTCACATATTTTTTTTATGAACACATTGGAGGATTGTAGTAGTTGACTGTGCACATGGGGTGGCGATGACAATTGGTGAAACCAAAGGTAATATTCCCTCTATTCAAGATTAATCAGTAGAGACTCTGGATTCGCCATTTTTAACACCATCTGGCTATTACATCGCATAACCCCAACATAGATATTTATGGCCCACTTATTTTTTCCATCAGGTTTTTGTAACTTGCACCTTCATTAGAGCTATGAGGGCAGTAGAAGAAATTCAACCTCTCAAATTACTGGCTCAAAAAACAAAATAAAACAAGGATTGACACTATCAGTATGGAGACAAGGCAAAATATCTGACCCTTACATGAAACTAGTTCTTGAACTGGGCCTGCAGATTGGCTACTTTTCCGAGAAAATGAGTTAGTGCCATTTGACTGGGTTTATCTAGTGAGCTGGTGAAGTTCTAGGTAGCACATTTAGTTAAACATTATCACTATACTTACATATCCATAATTGTGTTGTTTTATCTATATTTACATAATCATAATTGAGTTGTTTAGTTAAACATTGTCACCATACTTACTTCAGTTGTTTTATCTAAATAGTTAATCATACTTACATAATCATAATTGTTAAACATTGTCACCATACTTACATAATCATAATTGAGTTGTTTTATCTAAATAGTCACCATGCGTAATTGAGTTGTTTTATCTAAACAGTTAAATATTGTTACCATACTTACATAATCATAATTGAGTTGTTTAAATAAATAGTCACCATGCTTACATAATCATAATTGAGTTGTTTTGTTAAACATTGTCACCATGCTTACATAATCATAATTGTGTTGTTTTATCTAAATAGTTAAACATTGTCACCATGCTTACATAATCATAATTGAGTTGTTTTATCTAAATAGTTAAATATTGTCACCATAATTACATACATAATAGAAAATATTGTTATCATGCTTACATAATCATAATTGAGTTGTTTAGTTAAACATTGTCACCATACTTACATAATCATAATTGTTGTTTTATCTAAATAGTTAAACATTGTCACCATGCTTACATAATCATAATTGAGTTGTTTAATAAACATTGTCACCATGCTTATAATATATAATCATAATTGTGTTGTTTTATCTAAATAGTTAAATATTGTCACCATGCATACATAATCATAATTGAGTTGTTTTAGCTAAATAGTTAAATATTGTCACCATACATACATAATCTTAATTGAGTTGTTTAACTAAATAGTTAAATATTGTCATCATGCTTACATAATCATAATTGAGTTCTTTAGCTACCATACTTACATAATCATAATTAAGTTGTTTTATCTAAATAGTCACCATGCTCATAATTGAGTTGTTTAACTAAATAGTTAAATATTGTACATAATCATAATTGAGTTGTTTAGTTAAACATTGTCACCATACTTACATAATCATAATTGAGTTGTTTTATCTAAAATTAATAGTCATCATACTTACATTATCATAATTGAGTTGTTTTATCTAAATAGTTAAATATTGTCACCATGCTTACATAATCCTAATTGAGTTGTTTAGTTAACATTGTCACCATACTTACATAATCATAATTGAAAACATTGTCACCATGCTTACATAATCATAATTGAAAACATTGTCACCATGCTTACATAATCATAATTGAGTTGTTTAGTAAACATTATCACTTTGCTTACATAATCATAATTGAGTTGTTTAGTTAAACATTGTCACCATTTACATAATCATAATTGAGTTGTTTAGTAAACATTGTCACCATGCTTACATAATCATAATTGAGTGGTTTTATCTAAATAGTTAAATATTGTCACCATACGTACATAATCTTAATTGGTCATCATGCTTACATAATCATAATTGAGTTGTTTAGTTAAACATTGTCACCATACTTACATAATCATAATTGAGTTGTTTTATCTAAATAGTTAAACATTGTCACCATGCTTAATTGAGTTGTTTAGTTAAACTTTGTCACCATACTTACATAATCATAATGGAGTTGTTTAGTAAACATTGTCTCCATGCTTAATTGAGTTGTTTAGTTAAACTTTGTCACCATACTTACATAATCATAGTCGAGTTGTTTAGTAAACATTGTCTCCATGCTTACATAATTATAATTGAATTGTTTAGTAAACATTGTCACCATACTTACATAATCATAATTGAGCTGATAGTTTTACAACAACATTAAAATTAAATAAATCATGACAGGGATGGTTTTGCACCCTGAGCTCCCCCTTGAACTCTCTCTTTCCGGTACGGTAGATAAGTCTAATGGGATCCATAAAACAACAACAACAACAAAAAATATATCAAACAAATCCTATATGTAATGTAATACGCTCTCACCTCCTGGCAGCAATGGCAGAGTTATAGACTTTGGCCCCAGTATATAACTAATGAAGTGGCGGGATTTGGACACTACACGAAAAGTAAGTTCACCACGTACATACGATTTAAAGGTGTAAGGAGGATTCATTACTCCTACTCCTGAAACACCACTCTCACTCTTTCCAAGTGTGATCAGGTATCCTAAACTAGGAGGTTTGGCTGGTGGAGTCCAATTTATTTCAACAGTGTCAACCCCAATTAAACTGACCATAAGATTGGTAGGAGGGTCAGCATCTGCAGAAAGACACATGCATGCACATGCACATAATTTTTGTAAACTACATTACACTACTTGTCACACACAGTGTAGAGGTGGATAAGAAGTTTTGTATCAATGTGCAAGTCCATACTATGTATCATACAAAGGTCACCCATTCTACAAGTCAACTGTTCAAATGATGGGCAGGTCACACATCCTAAACTGAACATATGCGCATGCAGCAGGAAAAATTGTTACCATAGACTGCTATGTATTGGAACCTTGCTAGTCAGAATGGAGTGATTTTATTGGTCATTTTCAGCTTCCGTATTACACTTAGCGTCTCTCTGCCCAGGAGAGTGAACTCTACATATAGTGTCAACCTTCCAGGGCACAATAGAGTACATCCCAAGTTAATTGCCACATAAGGTTGCTAGATTCTAGACACCTTAATCAACAGAATCTATGGTATTTAGAAACCCTCTGGTAGTAGAATCCTTGCTAAACTCGAGTTGCCACAGCTCTCAACCTTCAGGGTTCTAAATACCATACACCACACAGTCTTGGTGTCTACCTATTATATTATTGATCTGTGTAAACTGTGTTTACCTCTCAAAATATGAATGGGTGTACCATCTTGCAAGCTTATTTAAATCGGAAATAGTCATCATAGTGAAGCAATTGAGAAAACAACAGCAGATTCTTAGCTGGAGGAAAGAAGACTGGCTGCAAGGGTAAGCACTGCTTATGCAGAAAACAGAAGGATGCTTATAAAGAAGCTAACATAGTTCAATACACAGTGGGTTTATTCTGGATGCCACAGGTATGAATATGCATATCTGAAAATAGTTATCTGAAATGTGAACAGAAATATGTAACAATAGTGAAAATTTTAGATTTTAACATTTGTTGTGTTGAAAAGTATTTTCATTTTACAGGAAATCTTTCCCAAAATAACAAGCAGGTCTCTGTGTACACTATACTGACACAGTACTTTTCCATGAATGCTCAGTTTGGCTTTATCATACTGGAAAGAGAATGGTTATTGCATTCTGGACTGGCAGAAGAAGTGAAGTGTGCATGCATATTTTTTGTATTATGTGTGCTTAGTTAGGCTTTATCATACTGGAAATGATGATGACTGCATCCTGCCCTGCAGAAGAGGAGAAGTGTGTTTGTTAGAGAGAGTGAAAAATATAAACGAACATGTTACTTGGATCCACAATAAAGAACTCTTGTGGATGATAACTTGCCATGCATGCTGGTAATGCAGGAAACAAAAAATCTAGCAGACATAAGCTATAACTGAGAAGTGGGTGGTGGTAGTGAGGGGGTTGGGGGGGGGGTTGGGTTTGTTTGAGATGCCAGCTTCTATTTCTATTTTAAAAAGTGTCAAGAAAATTTTAAGGTTTTTGATGTTTTTTTCTGGAAAGGTTGCAAAGGATCAGGGCAGCTAAAGTTTAAATTGGCTGAAAATACCATTTAGGATGCTAAGATGCTGCCAAAAGTTTAGCTAAGTCATGAGCTCATTTTTTGTAGTTGTTGAATGTGAGAAGGGGGGGGGAGGGAGAGCCTTTTGAAATAAGGTCAGACCAATATAGGCATCACTTGCTTACCCATATACCAATGGTTACTTTACCCCCATTTATATCGTTGTTGGAGTTATAAATTTTATGAGTGCATGCAATTGGGATTATTCTCAAGTTTGTAATCGAGATCTACATGCTGTATTGCCAATTATATGTCCATTATGTACTGCATAAAGAAGTATTTAAACACAATAAGAACAGCCTTAAAGGAACTCTGAGCATAATAAATGTTTCTCGAAATCAACTTTAGTTGGTTATCAAGAAAATCATTGAGTGTAGATAGTGAGGCAATAGAATAAGCTACTTATGGGTGAAAAACTATATTTTAACTAAAACTCCATAAACAAAGCACTACTTGGTGTTTGAGATTATCTTTTCTGTTATATCTGGGTGCTTACTATATACTCAGTAACCATGTTAGTAACTAATGTTGAGTCACTCTCTGTTGCATGCTTAGCATGACCACAAACACTATTTGAAGTATGCAGTGTTTCATTGCCTTATGAGATGAATTACTTTGTGATTGTACTGACCCTCTCTCGAATAAAAAAAGGTGAAAATGAGATATTTCATTATTTCATTGCCTTAATGAATAAACTTAGTAAATATAGGCTATCTTACTTATACTGCATTGCGCACGCGCTAAAACTACATGCGGTTAAAAGTGTAGGTTATGCGCCTATGTAACCTATAGTTATTAACCAATCAGATTAGCCACAGATCACGTGATGTAGTATAAGACACTTTATTCAACTTTTTTCCTTACTCAAATGAAGGGTAAATTCTGTCTTACTTTTTTAAAATAAATTGAGGAGAAAATAAATATTTAATAATTATATCAACAACAATGATGATGATGATAATGATGATGATGGTGGTAATAATAATATTATTACAATAATCTCCTCAATAATCAACTACAAATTGTATTCTCTCGAATTTTTTTACTAGATGTCTAGCCTTCACCAGGAATAATTGTCGAGAGAATACAATTTGAAGTTGATTGTTGACAAGGTTATTGTGATGTTATTACGTCAACTGAGAATTCATTGATAATAATAATAATAATACAATGACCTTCTCAATAATCAGTATGAATTTTACTCTCAACGATTCGACTGGAAACTATAGCCTTCAAAATAATGTAATAACAATAAAAGGGTGGGTATAAAAAGGTTGTGGTGTTTTATAAAATTTGCGATTTTGGGAGAGGCCATGTGTGATTGAATTGGCTAGGATGCATGTGTTTGTCTATATATAGATTATATATAATATAGCTACGTTCCAGCAGCCATAGGTTTCAACCATAATTATATATCCTCGACCATGATTGTTTGATGCTATTTGTTGAGTCGCCACCTTATTAATGTAGCTGCTAATTTCCCACCTTGGTGACTCTATTGCAAGTATGATAACATTATACTGAAGCCATAAGTATCCAAAAATCAGATTGGTTGAAGGTTTGAATCTTGCCTCTCTGAGGTCAAAGTTCATGTACTTCAACTCTTTTTAGATGCGGTCGGACTGGAAGGGCCTGAGAAACTCTGCACGTGTATGTACTAGGCTGTAAAATCATCATCATCACCATCATCCTACTAATAATAACAACAATAACATTGATAGTAATAATTAACAATAATAATAATAATTTATTAATGAACTCTCAGTTGACACAATAAAAAATTACAATGATCTCTCACTTACAATGACCTCTCAATATTCAACTTGAATTTTACTCTCAACGAGTCCACTAGATGCTCTAGGCTAACGAAGGCTAAAGCATTTAGTCAAGATGCCGACAGAGATAATTGTTAATTAACAAAAAAGATACTGGTATTAGTAATAGTAATAGTAGTCATAATAATAGTTATATTAAAATAAACACATTCTCAAGCTTCAACTTAAATGTGATGCAGAATGCATCATTTAGTTATATGTTGAGGTAAGAATGAAGAATCATAATTCAATCATTCAGAGCTTCACCATCCTTGAAAGCAGTCATAGGTTTAGCAACAAGAGGGGTGGGTAGGAGTGAGTGGTTGGGTCAGGTGAGGCCAAGGATTTGTTTGCTTTGCATAATACATAATACATTTACTCCCATCAGATTCTATTGAAGAACTTCTAAATCAATTTATAATTTTATCTTTCTTTCTCAGTCTTAGCTGCAAGAGAAGTGAAGGACGTTTCTACCATCATACCGCCATGAACGACATCATCTTCCGGGCATTGTCATCTGCCGGTGCCCCTTCCAGGTTGGAACCATCGGGTCTCTTTTGTTCTGACGGGAAAAGACCTGATGGGGTAACCATGGTGCCATGGAAGAATGTCAAGCAACTGGTATGGGATGCAACCTGTCCAGATACGTTTTCCCAGTTGTATCGGGGTGCAGCAGTGAGTGGTCCTGGAGTTGTGGCTGCTATGGCCGAGGAGAAAAAAGTGGCGAAGTATGCCAGCCTAGATCCTTGCCACGTTTTTGTGCCTGTGGCCATTGAGTCATTGGGGGTCATCGGGAACAGGTCAATGGCTTTCCTGAAGGAGCTCAGCCTCAGGATAAGGCAAAGAACTGTGGAGGTATGCCCGTGCTTACCTCCTTCAGTGTCTCTCAGTGTCAGTCCAGCAGGGGAATGCCTTGTCTGTTTTGAGGTCGGTCGGGAGTTGAACATGTTAGCTTTTTAGTTATTTATAGTTATTATTTTTGTATTTTTGTAATTGATTATTATATAACTATATAGCATGTGATAATAAATTAAATTATTCTTCTTATATAAAAGAATCCAGAATTAACAACTTTACACCATTTAATGCTAAGAAGATTGTCACCCTCCCACATCTCCACTCAATTTAGGCTTCCTTGTCTAAGCCATTCTTCACACATGAAAAAGCAAGGCATTATGACATAATTAGCTCAATATGGAATTATGGCTGGTATATGTAACTGATCAAATATGAAATAATGGATTAATATTGATGTACCTTCAATAATAAATTTGCCAACCATGTCATTGGCTGTGTCTTCATTGTTCACTGTATATGTGTATACTCCAGCTTGTTTGCCCATCACTGTGAGTCTGCTCCTATAGATTCTGTCAGAACAAAGAAGCTTATCAATCTTCACATATTGATCACTATAACCAAATGATAATTGCTTCGGTTTAACAATGGCATAAATGCCAAAAGACGATATCTTGATACCATCTTTTTCCCAAATGAAATTTGTAGGTTCACCTCCTCGAGAAATGCCGAACAGGACAAATCCAAAATTTGAAGGACTATGGAAATGACTAGGTCCAGTGATCCTTATCATGCTCAATGTAATAGCACCTATAGACACACAAGACAGTATTCCAAACTGAGCCTAGAGCAGAGTAATATGTTAAAGTCAGTTTAAACCCTAATGAATATTAAGTACATTGATGAAGTTATAATTGACAGGTGTGGATAAAATTAAGGTTAAACTATGCAAATCTTCAATACACATTCATATTAAAATGCTCAATACACATGGGCTTTCACAGTATTTTCACTTTTAATATTTAATTAACAGTTCTTTTGGTAATGACCAAAAGTAACCAACTTGCCTCTTTCTAACTACAGCATAGAATGTGTTATTAATTTTATTTGCTGGCTATCCTCTAAATTGATTTTGGCATTGGTGTGTTTATAAATGATCTATTATGCACACAATTAAGAGATGGGGTCAAATCGCACTGGTCAATTGGTGAAAGTATGTGACTCGCACATAGGCCTTATTGAAGGATGGCGGGGAAAAAAAATGATGACAAGAATAATTTTTCCTTGATGCAACTCATGATAATGAAAACTCAAATCAGTTCCTGACGTCCATATGAAAGGGTTTCTCAATCTGTGAATTTTAGATGATCTCCCCAAAAATGCGAGAGACTAAAGAATTCCTCAAACCAAAAGTGGCAGCAGTATATAAAATCACACTGCTCGCCATTACGCTTTCCACTATTCACCCAAGATATGTAAACTAGTCTGCTAATTCTCTAGAATCACCACTAATTGGACTGCTTAAAAACCTTTCTTGAATGGTATATGTTTAACAGGTTGTGAACTGCGTTCATGTTGTTGTTTAAACTAGAAATAAAGTCTGTTTTTGTGTCTATATATTGCAGGTGTGATATACAAGGAATAAATATCAAGACAAAAATAAAATAAGCAGAAATGTAATTATGTTGTCAGAAGAAAGCGTTAAAAGCTTCACACATATAGCGAGTTATATAAACGACAGTTTACTATCCATTTTAAAAAGCAGTCTAATATTGGTGTAAAATTATGTATTTAAAAAAGCAGTCTAATATTGGTGTATATGTTACTCACATAGATCTGTGTAATGGTTGCATATAGTAGGTTAAGTTAAAATGTCCAGGAATATTCCTCTGAGTTCAATGGTATATACTTTTAATTAAAGAACTAAGTTTTTTCAGACAAAATTTGCTGCATTTTTTAACTATTCTGCTGTTGAAGCATA
Organism: Cladorhizidae sp. MBARI D1340-BT2; assembly: GCA_028752905.1. NCBI lineage: Eukaryota > Metazoa > Porifera > Demospongiae > Poecilosclerida > Cladorhizidae > Cladorhizidae sp. MBARI D1340-BT2. Next base: position 33,882,112 of record JAQNBH010000015.1, read on the forward strand.
CAAAGATCCTGGGTCCTACATAGCCATTTGTATAGATGTATATTCTTGCATAAAATAAAATTTGATGATGTTGATCTACATACCCGTATGTGACATTTTACCAATTTAGAAAGAAGTAACTTCCACAGCAATTTTTCTGCTTTTTTGAATCTATGTTGCACTTATTTTGATGGATGTGTAATTAATGCATATACTCAGGTCTCATTCCATCATGCTTATAAGTACTTGGGCATCTACAATCCATTTTATCTGGACTTGTTCTGGTTAGTTTACTTTAAATTTGCATATATTTGACCTGATAGATTGTGATGCTGGATGTTTATTATATCAGAATAATACCGATATAATAGTTATGCTGGTTAAAATTTAGCATACTTTTTGGTTAGTCAAAAATGTTATTGTGGCTAAAAATGATTACACGTATAGAGTACAACAGAATTAGTTAGCGAGATGGCACGGTCAGTCACAGCTACAGTACAATACTTGATGAAGTTAAATTTTAACTTTCACCACATACATTTTCAATGTCATCAAAGTTATGAACATAATTTTGAAGTTATGAACATAATTTTGAGCATAATATATACATAATAGGAAAAAATTGTGGAATTGCTAAGCATAATAGTATAATGTGATGAAGGCTACAGCATCTATATAGTCGAAATGTAGAAAAAGTAATAATTCAAGTTGATTATTGAGTATATAGATCATTGTAATAGCATAATAGAGATTACATTACTCTGTGACTATTGATCATGCTCAGTTTGATTATGTGATGTCATCATAATATTTGTGTTTAAAATAATGGCTATATATATTTTATGGTCTATTGCCAATTCCCGAATATCTCTAGTTATTCTCTCAGTTGGAATAATGTAGATACAATGACTTTATCAATTATTAATTTGAATAATGAGAAATTCAATGATTAATTAGAAATTTATTATATCATATGGCAAGTTGCCTGGATATTTTAGTGTACTGGTGAAGTTCTGGTAAGCACATTTTATCACAATAGTTAAACATTGTCTCCATGCTTACATAGTCATAATGTAGTTGATGGTTAATAACAACATTAAAATAAAATAAATCATAATAGGGTTGGTTGTGCAACCTGAGGTCCCCCTTGAACTCTGTTTTTTCTGAGTGGATTCTGTAAATTGGCCTATATTAATGGATCCATAAAACATCAACAGCAACAAATGATACTGAAACTCTTAATGGTAAAATAATATGCTCTCACCTTGTGGAGGCAAAGGCAGAGTTACAAACTTTGGCCCCAGTACATCACTAATAAAGTGGCGAGATTTTGATACTACTCTAAAAGAAATTTCACCACGTGTATTTGATGTAAAGTTGTAAGGAGGATTTAATACTCTTATTCCAGAAATTCCTTCCTTACTCTCTCCAAGTGAGATCAGATATCCTAAACTAGGAGGATTGTCTGGTGGAGTCCAATTTATTTCGATAGTGTCATCCCAAATTTTACAGAGTACAAGATTAGTAGGAGGGTCAGCATCTATAGCAACCGACATGAATGCACATGCAAATAATTTTTCCATCTATCATTACTCCATTTGCCACACAGAATAGAGGTGGGGTGGATAGAAGTTTTGTATCAATGTGCATGTCTATATTATGTATGCTAATAAAGGTCACCCATTCAAGTCAACTGCTCAAAGGATAGGAAATCGCCAATCCTTAACTGAACAGATGCCTATGCACATGCATCAGGATTTTTTTACCACAGTTGCTCACGGCCGAAATTGTTTGCACTCTATAGTTATTAAGTGCAGCATTGTTTCTCACTTTTGATCAGTAGTGGCAGCTTTTGTGATAATCTAGAAGGGATACTAGGCATTGCCTGGGACAACGAAATAAATTCTTTGCTCCTGAAAGCCTTTAGCACTGTTTCTAACTTATTCTGGGTAAACTTATTGGTGAGCAAAGCAAACCCTGCAATTGGATGGAAAACTTGGTATTGCATATCTATCTATGCATCAGAATCTAGCTAGTCAGAATGGAGCAATTTCATAGTTTTTAGTTCTCTTAGAGTCCCTCTGCCAGGAGTATGAACCTACAAATAGAGTCAACCCTCCAGGGAACAATAGAGTACTTCCCAAGTTATTTGCCACGTATAGATGCTAGGTTCTAAATAAGTTAATAGACACCTCAATCAGCAGGATCTTCTGTATTTAGAAACTCTCTGCCCTTAGTAGAACCCTCACTATGTGTGGGTTGCCACAGTCCCAAACCTTCATATTTCTAAATAACATAGATCACAGTCTCGGTGTCTAACTACTAGAAATGAATGAAAGACATCGAGTGCTGAGCAAAGATATGATCGTAAGATGGACAATTACTTTTACCACGATGGCAAATTATTAATTGCCTAATCCAATGTCTGGATCACATTGCTCTAGGTATTTTCCTAGCCAAGTATCATTGCATGCCTAACAATTTACACTGATCTGTGAATTATTAGATTGTATTGCTTGGATTGTTATATGTTACAGATGGCAAGCTGGTGCAAAGTTGGGCCGAGAACCCAGTGAACAATCATTTCTAGTTTAGCAAAGCCGTTATCCATATCCATTTTGGCAAACCTGTTCAGAGCTAGAGTGTGAGAATCAGATTTCAACATCCATTGTTTTTAAGCTATAGAAACATGGAGTGTAGAAGATTTACCTAAGCCCAAGGATTTCTCCATCATGGGCTGCTGTGCTTCTCACTCGCGTTTCTCTACAAACTCTTTTTTGTTCCAAACTCAGTTCTCTTGGTTCTGCTGTTTGAGAAGCATGCTTAGACTTTTCTCTCTCTTCTTTATCCATTCTGGAAAATAAATGGCAGCAAAAATATTCATGCACATAGCTATGGTTTTAGTATGCACATGACATGACAACTATTTCCAAATTAAAAACACATCATAGTTAGACAATGCTAAATCTGTTGGTTTGGGTAAGTTCCGCAGCAGCTAGCAATGTAGTTTTTCACCAGTTGACTTCCTTCTTTGGTCCTAGACCAGACCAGCTTAGCTGCTGATACAGCTGTGTTTGGTAGGTATATCTTTCCATTACTACTCTAGGGTCAAGAGCTGTATTAATAACCACTACAAAGTAAGTTGTGTAGTTCAAGCTAACCTAAGCTGTGAGCACTTAGAAAATTAGTAGTGAATCTGATGATTTCTTTCTTCCTTATAACTACAAGTGAGGCTTGTAGCTATAGCTTCCTCACAGCTAAGTGCTCCTTTGTATATAGTGTGTCGTGTTTTAGCGTTCATTTGAAATTTCTATCTCAAAGTTTAGTTAATGGCATACTTTGGTAACACTCCTTCCCTAGTCGAAACATAAAAGCTACCCGAGCCTAAGGAAGATGATGGACCAAACTCTAGCTAGCACTGAATTCAGGGGTGACATTAATTTTTAATTTTTTAACCTGTGGTTACAACTTTAGAGCTCAGTAGATTCTGCAAACCTCATGGTGGTATGGACTTGATATATAGCTCAAAAGATAGGTCTCTCTGTGTGCTCTCTTTTGATACTAAAATATGTTTCATAGGTATAAGCGGGTGTGCTTGACCAGGTAATAAATTTTTAATGTTTATTTCAAACTCCCGCTTTTATTTGGGAATGATTCCGTGTGAAATGAAAAAGTATTCATTTTACCACAATCTAAAATTTAGCTATATATTTCATTAAAGAACTGTTTTCAGATTTCAGCATTATTTTTTTTATGAAAAAAATGATAAAACTCAATTGTCAAAATGCTAATTGAAGAGTAAAAATAAGTATGGAATTATAGTTAAGTAGTTAAAAGTCAAAGTGATAAGGGTTGTTGAATATAGTTCTATCATTGGGGAGAGCATATTGCCCTTCCAAAGTAAACCCACTGTGGATTGACCCATATTAGGCATAGTTCTATTTTCGCAATTCTCACTTACAGTGCAGCCAGTTCTTTCCTCCAGCTAAGTTGTTTTCTCGTACCATAAATAATTATTGCGTCCCTGTGGTGGGTAAAAAAAAAAAAAAAAAAATGTAGCTAAGACTCTACCGCATATTCGAGAGGACATCTGCCAGTCTAAGTGTTTCTAAGGCCCAGAAGGAACTCTACAGCCATCAGCACTAAGTAAGTTTGATATAGAAACAGTTGAGCTGTAGCTAAACAGAAAAGATACGGCTATCTAGCTAAGAAGATTAGCTTTTTACCGTAGCGTCGAAGTGGTAGTTTATGAATTGGAGGGTCAGACAGAATAATAAATCCAGTGCCAATTCCAAGTGTTTTTTTACTTGGAAGGTGACATAGTGCTTGTTAGGGCCACACCCATTCTTGCGTCTTGCTCTACAAAGTAGCCATCATGGAAGGTAGGATAATGTAGCTTTTTTTAACTGATCAAACTAACTGATAAAAAACTTGGCTATCAACTGCCCAAACTATTATTTCTTAAAAGAACACCAGAATAGGGATCCCAAGTTATTTGTCTTTCCTGACCATTTGTGGTCATAAGCTAGCTAGCTCCAATAGAATGCTCGATTAGTAAGCACTCTTGCTGTTTGTCCTTAAACCTACATAATTGTCTATACCAACTCTCGACATTCCAGATTCTCATATGGTCATGTATAATAGTTTCCAGATAACAGAGATTCAGCTACAGCATATTCCAGAGGATATTTGACAGCATAAGCATTTCTACACCCCAAAAGCAGCATTTAGCACTAAGTAAGTTTTCCATAGAAACAACTTAGCTCTACAGAAAAAATGCTAGTGGCTAGCAGAATAACAGTTCAAAGCTGCTTTAGGCTTTAGCTACTTGCCCTAATGTTGATGTAGCATTTTTTAATTAGTGAATAGCAAATCCAGCTTGTAGGCAACTTAGTGTATATTAGTGTCACACCCATTCCTCTCTCAGAAAAATTATAATTAGTGCCCAGATGACAGTGGTAGCCAACACAATCTTCTGTTGCATCCTGCTCTCTAAGAAGCAGAGCTATCACTGAAGGTAAGATGATCTAGCTCTTCAATGTTAGCTAGCCAACTAAAACCTAGGCTATCCACTGCCCAGCAATTGTTTCCAGAAGCTCAGATTGTGAGGCCTAAGTTACTTTGTTCTTCACAACAACTATGACCATGAGCTAGGAGCTAATAAAATGGTAGCGATTAGTTCTGTTAGAGCTAATGTAGCTAATGTATTTACTGTAACTAAATTGTGTCAACTGAGAGTTCATTGAAAGCAATAGTGGATATGATGAACAACTGCTATTAGGATAATTTTCATCTTGTCTTTAAATGCAGGTAGATGTGTTCTGACAAGGAAACTCTGTAAATGCCAGTTTTTCGATGAATAATTGATATTAATGTTAATAAAAAAAAAAAATCAATATCCTGTTTAATCAGAAAGAGATCTAGAGGATTGAACTGGAGTAGTAGGAGTACCTGGTGAGTGTGTGTGATGGTGCTTGGTGTGCGGTTTGGGTGGCTTGACAACTGCCATGGTAAGGAAGCCGAATGCTGTTGAGGAGAGTAGTTTATTCTTAAGATGGTCAAAGAAGCTCCACTGCTACTGGGCTAGTGGTAAACAGAAATATCTTGTGAATTGGCTGCTCATGTGTTCCTCTGCAAAAATGCCCTCGTCCAGATAGCCCTAGAAGTCGGTGTCAGAGTCGTCACTTGGGGGCCTGTTCAAGTACTCCAAAAAAGATCTGGTCAAACTGTATCTACTGCAAACTATTCTATGCCTAGTTCACTGTAAATGGAAGTGGGAAAGTGCCAGTTGCAAGCTAAAATGCATAAATGCAATAATGCCAAATAATAATATGGGGATTTAGTGCACACATTAGAATGCATTGAGTTAAAAAGCCTGCATTAGGTTTTCCATTTCTATTTTTACGGGTGAACGAAGAGTTAATACATACACAGATAGATAAAAACTTTTATCATGTAGCTATCTACTCCACTCATAGAGAATAGTACAAATAGAACTACTGTGATATTTTACCATATCGCGTACTTGTTATTACCTACTTGTTATTACCTACTTGTTATTACCTACCCGATATGCGCATGCTCAGTAAAGGTTTGCGCATCCTCAGTCCCATGATAAATACATTATTAAATTGATATGGGGAAATATCACGAGTCTGTGCGGCACTCGTGGAAATACTAGCCAATCAGACGAGTGATAAATACATTGATAAATACATTATTAAATTGATACGGTGAAATATCACTCGTCTGATTGGCCGGTATTTTCACTCGTGCCTGCGGCACTCGTGGAAATACTAGCCACAGACTCGTGATATTTCCCCGTATCAATGTAATAACGTATATATATAACCATGCTCGGTAATATCAAGTTTTCTGTCTATTTCCACTGTGATGGCTCACTTCACTCGCCAATGAAAGGGAGAACCATGTTAAATATCGTAGCCTTATTTAAATTGGAAATAGTCACATCAAAGTGAAGCGACCGAATGAGTAAACAGAGATTCTTAGCTAGAGGAAAGAAAACTGGCTGATGGGCAAGGGAGAATGGCGCTGTTTATGCAGAAAACAGAAGCATATGCTTATAAAGATGCTAACATAGTTCAATATACGTTGGGTTTACTCTGGGAGCCACAAATATCAAAATGCATTTGTACTGATTTCTTAAAATAGTTATCTGAAATAATATTTAATTATAGTGAAGATTATAGATTATAACATTTGTTGTAATATAATTATGTTCCCAAGCTGCTGAAGTACTATCCAAAATGTTCTGTACAATTTGTACTATTTGACCATTAGGGTCATGCTTGGAGATGAGAACCCAGTTAGCAGCTATCGTGACACATTATGATAAGGTCTCAAAGTACAGAAATGTCAGAGTGGGTCAGTCACTGTGCCTCTTAATGTAGGACATCCTGGGAATTTCTGCGCGCAGACATACTAGGGTATAAAACCCCTACTTTCTATCATCGTCATCAACATAATGTTAACAATAACAATAACATTGATAATTAACATCTCTCAATGAACTCTCAGTTGATATAATCTAATTACAATGACCTTCCAAATAATGAACTTGAAGTTTACTCTCTCAGTGTTTCGACAAGATGCTCTAGCTTTTATGAGCTTCATTCCTGATGAAGGCTATACCATCCATCAAGAGAGTAAAATTCAAATTGATGCTATATAGGTCATAATAAACAATAATAGTATTAGTAATGATAATAGTAAATAGTAGTCATAATAATAATAGTAATATCCCACATTTATTCATTTTCAAGCTCCAGCTTAAGTATGATGCCGAGTGCATCATTTATATGTTGAGGTATGAATGGAAGGGGAAAAAATCATGATCGTTCATTTTATTAGTGTGCTCACCATCCTTGCAGTTATAGTTTGAGCAACCAGGGCTGGGGGGAGGGGGGTGGGGAGGGGGTTGGGTGAGGTGAGGCCATGGATTTGTTTCGCATAATACATTAATTTTAGTCCCATCAGATTCTATTGAAGAACAATTTACACTTTTATTCTTCTTTCTCACAATCGCACAATCGCTATTTTTTCTGTACTTATATAACAGTATTCACAATTAACAAATTCACACAATTTAATGCTAAAAAAATTGTGACCCTTCCCTTTCTACATCCTCCACTCTTCCTTGGACTATGAAACCATTCTTCACACATAGCATGAAAAACAAAGGATTATGACATAATTACCTCAATATGGAATTATGGCAACTGATAAAATATGAAATAATTAGATATACCTTCAATAGTTAATTCACCAACTATGTCATTGTCTGTGTCTTCATTATTCACTGTATATGTGTATACTCCAGATTGTTTGCCCACCACTATTAGTTTGCTCCTGTAGAATCCTTCAGAACAAGGAAGCTCATCAATATTCAAATAATTATACTTGAAATCAAATGATGATTGTTCCGGGTCAACAATGGTGTAAGTGCTAAAAGAGGAAATGTAGATACCATCTTTTCTCCAAATGAAATTTGTAGGTTCACCTCCTTGAGAAAAGCCAGACAGGACAAATCCAAAATTTGAAAGGTCATGGAAATGACTAGGTCCAGTGATCCTTATGATGCTCAATGTAATAGCACCTATAGACAGTATTCCAAACTGAGACTAGAGTGGGGTTAATATTTACCAAATGTGTATTGAAGCGCTAATGAAGTTATAAAGCATAACCATTGAAAAAGTTCACTTTTGACACTTAATTAATAGTTCTTTTGATATTATCGTATCTTGCTTCAACAATCTAACTAAGGTTTATGCCATGTTAAAGTTGGTTTAAACCTTAGCCTGTTAATTAGATTGTTGATGTCGTAATTTACAAGATTGGATAAAATCATGGTTAATCTTTGCAGCTTCATTAGCTCTTCAATACATATTTGGCACATAATTTTAAATAAAATGCAAAAAATACATATCATGCATATAATAATAGTACTTTCACAGTTCACTTTTGACACTTAATTAATAGTTCTTTTGGGTGATGAACAAAATTAACCACTGACATTAAATTTGCACTCTTGCTAACTGCAACATGAATGTGTTATTAATTTTTTTGCTGGTGTGTTTATAAAATTATCTATTATGCACACAATTATGCCAGGAAATTCAAAGCATTGTGTATCACAAAATCTAGATAATTATTTTATTATTACTTAATTTTGACACACTTTCTGGATGGTGATCAATCACAGAGGTCTGTTCCCACAAGATTGGGGGGTGTAGGTTCCACACATGCTCTGCAGAAACAGGCTTCTCAAGTTTCCTTTTGCAAGCATCTTTATTTCCTTGATTCAGGTCTCCAACCTCCTCAGTTTAACCAATGTGCACTTTCCCAACCTTACACACAAATGATGACATTATGGTACAGTAGTACCCAATTTATCTTTGGCCTTGGTAAGCTGAGATGTAATGTCAAGCTAGATTTAAAAACAGTTCTGACCTCAAACTTTCCACACACACATCTGCTATCTTTACTTAAGCCAGCCCACAGGGTATGATGATTAAGGGATTCACTCTTTTCAGTTTAATTTTCCTTTTTTTCCCTGGTGACTTTCTTGATGGTGAGTAAGACTCTTCCACCCATGTTCCAAGATCATTAAAAAACTCAACTGCAGTCATTTTTTAGGTGTATATATGTTGTTGTGTTGTCTCCAGCTCTCGCAAGGAATTTGAAGGGCTCTTCACCACAACTCACCACTAATTCAACTAGGTTGTGGAAGGTAGTACAAAGTGCGATGTGCCAATGAGCTCGAAAGTGAGTCTGTCAGGTTAAAACTTTAATTGCTTTCCTATTTCGTATTATTTACTACTCTCGTATATTGGTGGAAGAATGAGGAGGTTGGAGACCTGAATCAAGTAACATAAGGATGCTTGCAGAAGGCGATAACTTGGAAGTATCTTATCACAGAGCATGCATGAAACCATCACGAACCAATCTTGTGGGAAGAGATCTCTGTGATCAGAGCGAGCAAATGGAGATAGTGATCAAGGAAGATGCACTGCACCTCCATTTCACACTGAAAGATCAGTGCTTCATAGAGGGCTGGAGCTGCCCTGTTGCTGGGTCTCGACTCTCAAGCATATAATGTTAAATCCTACCTATCTTTCTCTGTCTGATGTATTGGTGTGCTGTTATTCATGAATTATGTGCATTTATTGCGTGAAACACATTGTGAGTGAGTTTGGATAGATTGGATTTGGTTTTAGTTTGCCCTGATGAAGAGACCGAAGTGAAATGTTGACTTTAAAACCAAAAAGGGTTTAAAGATAAATCTTAAAGAATATTATGATTTCAGCTGAGAGTAATCATACAAATTTAAACTATGCTTGAGACCAAATCTGGTACTCTCATTGGAAGCTTTGGGGGGGGGGGGGGGGGGGGGGTAGGGGTGTGGGAGAGGGGGGAGGGGGGTAAGGTTTAACCTACTTCCATAGTCTTAGCCTTTGCATGTCCAAGAAAAATGGACCAAACAACAAATGACTTCATTTATTATAGAGAGATATTAAATGCTCTGTGTTGTTTTGCATTGAAAGTAAATAAAAAAAAAATAAATAAAAAAAATATATATTGTGGTAATAATTAAAATATGGAGCTATATACATGTAGGTGCTTACTAACATGTCTCTCCCTCCACTGATGATAGTGCAGTAAGCAATAGAGCAAGTGCAAAGGAACTCTCCATTTTCATTCAATTTGTATACTTCTCACTTCAAAAGGTCCTTAGCTTCAACATACAGTACACGTATCTATGGTAAGACGCACTTCCGCCTGCGCAGGAATAATTATTGGTAATTAGAGTGGCAAGCGCTGCGTACAATGGACGCCCGGAAGGAGTCGAACTGATATGGTTCAGTGTTGTAGATGTAATGGTGGCGGTCTTTGTAAGAATTGCTCTTGTGTGAAAGCAGGTAAAGCATGTATTGACTGTTTGCCAAGCAAGAAACAGCGCTGTTCCAATCTGTGTCGTCCTCATTGTTTAACTTCACCTTGTCTCCAAGCCTCGCCCCATCCACCAGTCTCTCCATCTCAAGCTAATTCTCCTCAGCCTTCAAGTCAACCTGAGGCTTTGCCAACAAGTTCATCGGATGACTCGGGCAGTGAGTGGGCATCGTTTTGTTCCCCATTTAGTGCCCACCTATTCAAATAAGTTGCCAGATTTTCAACCAGTGTGCAACTCTACGTTTGTCTGGGGTTCTCTAGATTCAACCAGCTTCACCCACTTGCTAAATGCCTATAATGAAGTGGTTCATTGGAAAATCAACCTCTTCAAAATCCCACAAGGCATTGCTGGAAAGTCCTTCACTGCAGAACTCTCTCGTTTGTTCTCAGCTTTTGCTACTTGCTCTGTGTTGGAACCCATCTCACTCAAGGCTGCTACTGTTTTGCCTCTCCTGATGCTTCAACAACCCCTTCGTTCATCAAAAACCAAAGTTAACATCAAATGTTTGCTCGAACGCTTGGAGCTATGGAAGGATGGTGATCTTGCAAGTCTACTTAGGGAGGGCAGGTCCATACAAGCCTGCCTCCTTAAAGCACCTGTCAGGTACAGTGAGCAACAGCTATCCCGTTCTTTTGCTAATTTGATGTTTAAAGGCAAGACTCAGGCTGCATTGCAGCTGATTTCAAACAAGGGCAAGAGGGGTTTCCTTCATCTCAAGGATGTTGTTGAAAATTCCACCATTCCAACCACCGTGAAAGATGTTCTGAAGTCCAAACACCCTGATGCAGTTGCTGCTACTTCTGACACTATTATAAGTGGATCCCCTCCTGACTGCCATCCTGTAATATTTGAGTCAATTGACGCAGCAATGATTCGGTCCACCTCCCTTAACACCCACGGGGCAGCTTACCATCAGGTTTGGATGCCTATGCATGGAGGAGATTATGCACCTCATTCAAATCTGCTAGCAACTCTCTGTGTGATAACCTTGCTCTTACTGCTCGTCGTCTATGCTCCGTCTTTGTTGACCCCACCTGTGTATCTCCCCTGTTGGCTTCTCGACTCATAGCTCTGGACAAGAATCGACCTATTGGCAATGGCGAGACCCCAAGGGGGATCATTGCTAAGGCTGTTTTGAACGTGACGAGGGGTGATTATCCAGGATGCCGCTGGTTCTGTTCAACTTTGTGCAGGTCAAATAGCGGGTGTTGAGGCGGCAGTCCATGCAGCTCAAAGATGTTTCCAACAAGATGGAACAGAGGCTGCCCTTGACGCAAACAATGCCTTCAATTCACTAAATCGTGAGGCTGCTCTATACAACATTAGATTTCTCTGTCCCTCCATTTCCACTATGCTGATTAACACTTACAGAGCCCCTACTGAATTGTTTGTTGATGGTGAAGTGCTGTTCTCTAGAGAAGCAACCACCCAAGGAGACCCTATGGCCATGCCTATGTACGCTGTTGCAACGATACCTTTGATCCGGAGACTATCCAATCCTGTCACACAGATCTGGTATGCTAATGACGCAGTGACCCTAGGTTCAGTCACTGAGCTTCGCAAATGGTGAGACAACCTTGTCAGTTTAGGTCCTGGATTTGGCTACTTTGCCAATTCCACCAAGACGTGGCTGATTACTAAGGATTCCTACCTCTCCAATGCCACTGCTGCTTTTGCTGATACCAATGTCAATATCACCAGCTCTGGGCGAGCATACTTGGGTGCTCCCTTGGGCTCTACAGAGTTCAAAACCCAATTTGTGAGAGATAAGGTGGAGAACTGGTCAAATGAGTTAAAAGCACTTTCAGAGATAACCATCACTCAGCCTCATGCCGCTTATGATGTCTTTACTCATGGGTTCTATAGCAAATGGACACATTTTTCTCGCATCATACCAGATTTGAGCTCTTTATTTCAGCCCCTGGAGATTATTCTACGCACAGGTTTTATCCCCACCATTACTGGAAGACCAGCTCCCAATGATTCTGATAGGGGCTATCTTTGCCTTGCCCACTAGATTAGGGGGTTTGTGCATTTGTGACCCGTCAAAGCAGTGTGTTTTACAGTTCTTTGCTTCCTTATCCACTACGAAGCCACTTATTGAGTCCACCTTACTACAAGATTCAGAGTTTTCATTTGAATGTCTGGATGCCCAGAACACTCATAAAACAACAGCGTCAGGAACAGGCCACTCAGACTTCTGAAGACATCAAACAACACCTCACACCGGCATATCTGAGAGCCCTGGATCTCGCAAGTGAGAAGGGCACCTCCAACTGGTTGACTTCACTACCAATCACGGAGTTTGGCTTCACTCTGCACAAAAGTGCCTTTGTGGATGTCCTAATGTCTCCGCTATGGCTGGTCGCCACCAGGTACCTCTCACACTTTGTTTGTGGTGCAAACTTCTCCGTTGAGCACGTCTTTTCATGCCCACGTGGAGGTTTTCCATCCAATCTGCCACAATGAAATTAGAGATATCACTGCCAACCTCCTAACTGAAGTTTGCCATGATGTCAAGGTGGAACCTGATCTTCAACCTCTGACAGGTGAAGCCTTGTTTCACAGAACCTCAAACGTATCAGACGGAGCCAGACTTGATGTCTCCATGAATGGTTTGTGGGGTGGACGCCATGAAAAGGCATTCCTGGATGTCAGAGTGTTCAATCCGCATGCTCCAAACAAAAACTGTAGTATTTCAAACTGTTATAAGAAACATGAAAATGAAAAGAAGCGAGCATATGAACAACGGATCAGGAATATCGAACACTAATCATTCACACCAATCGTTCTTTCTGCTACAGGGGTGTATGGCCAAGCTGTCCACAACCTTCTACAAGAGGCTGGCCTCCCTCCTTGATGACAAATGGGAGCAGTCATATAGTTCAACCCTCTATTGGTTGCGTGTCCGACTTTCGTTTTCACTCTTGAGATCAGCCATCCAATGTATTCATGGTGCAAAATCTTATCGAGGACATGCAGAAAAATCTCACCCGATCGATCTGATCGAAAGCGAGGCATGCCTGCATTAACTTTGTCTACTCTTTAACTTTGTTACCTCGGTCATTGTGTTGTCAATATTTACCGTATGATGTATATATGTATGTTAAAAAAAAAAATAAAAAAATAAAAAAATTATGCCAAGTACAATCTGCTGTCTGCTGTTAAGAAATTCCTTGTAAGGGCGGCGGAGTTACACCATAAGCTAGTTCAAGGAAATTTCTTCTGGCCAGAATAAATTGACACTCGTAGTTATGGCTACGTAGGAAATTTATCATTATATATATATGCAGGGGCGTATCTAGGAATTTAAAGGGGGGGTTTCCATCTCATGCATGTGAAGCTTGTAAAAAAAAAATCATCTGACCACAACCACTTTTATCTGACTGTGCCCCACAATAGTTTATAGAACATACAATTACAGAAATGTTAATTATTGTTGCGTTAATGACTCAGAATGTCCTGGAGTAACATTCTTCAGGGTGTTGACGAACAAAAATGTTAAGAATAGCGTCTAGGTCAAAGTTTAAAGCCATAGTGGATGTGCATCAGTGCCAATCCTGATAACCTTTGCTGCCCCATAGTATATAGTAAACAAGTAGGTTTTGAGTCTTCTAAGTATACACTGACACTACTTTCACATTCACAGCTGGTTACGGGTAGAGTACAAACAATACGGAATAAGCAGTAAATATTCGGAAACATGATCTCATTTGCACAGTTCAAGGCTTGGGATGAAGTTTTGGGCAATTCTGATGAGAAACTCCTCCATTTAGATCTCCACAAATGGAGTTCCAGTTCAAAAGATGAAGGACGTGGCATATCATCTTCATAGAAATTCAAAAGTTCCTTTATCAAACACTGAGTGACTGCATTGGCCATGAATACAGATGGAACTATGCTCAAAGCTTGTACTGCTTCATTTTGTGTTTCAGAAAAATTGAGTGTGAATATGTGATACCATCTCATCCAGAAATGGAACAGAAATAGATCTTCTGTAATAATCTTCAGCAGAGTCGGCAGGTACATTGCTTCTACTGTTGCCTTGCACATTGACGTGGAAGAGATGGCTGTGATGCATTGATTTTTTGTGCTAGAGTGACTGCAGAATCAAACCATTTCTTGTAATGAGAATCAATGCCATCATGAACTTCATGTAAAGTAGTCTCGACTAAATTTACCTCGGTATAAGCATTGCAAATATCTTGCAAACGGCTCTGTAGAGGCCTTTTATGTAGCCTACACCACCTCAAATGCCATAAGAAACTCGAACTGAGTTGTAGCTGTTAAAAGTGATGCAGCTTTCTGAGCAGACTCTCTGTTCCACCCATCTTCAGTATTGTCTCCAAGGTACTAATAACAGCTGGTTCGAAAAGACTTCATAGGACTCTATTCTAGCTACACAACGGATCCAGTTCAGTGGAGTAGGAACATATAATGGATTGGGGGGGCCGAACCGATGAATGTTGCTGTCAAGGTAATGCATGCAACCAATCACTAACACAGACTATTTTTGAGACCCATATATATTTTTTAATAAGACTAGTGAAAAGAACAAATGCATGTTTTATAGCTAATAGTAAAAACTATTTATAGTTTCCAAAAAAGTTCTTCCTTCTCTCGCATCTAGAAATAAATTCTCTGGCCACATCAACAAGGTCTAGTTTATCTGTTCTTTCGCGATGCATATGCAGTAGCATAAAATGATTTAGCCTCTCTTGTGTCATGGAGTTCCGAAGGTAGTCTTTTATGCGTTTTAGAGCAGAAAAGCTGCGTTCAGCAGATGAAGTGGTGACTGGAATGGTAAGATAGATTTTAATGAGTTTGTGGACTTCTGTGATGATTTTCTTGAGACCAGATTGGTGATTTAGAATGCCACAAATAGTCTGAACTCTGGTCACTTTCTGGATTGTGATACCATCCAAGGGTGTAGCCTTGATTTATATCTGGAATCATTTTTAAATGAATTTCCAACTTATCCATGTTGATATCACAGAAAATGAAACACTTTTGCCATTTGCACTGTCCACCAATAATGATTCAATAGTCTTCACAAAAATGAAGTTTTCTTGCTGAAATTGTCTCTGTAGTTCACTCTTCACACGGTCAATTGCCTCAAAATACTCCTTTCTATAATAATCCTCAATATTATGTGAAGGTATGCTGTGGTGCTCCATGATCTAATCTCCTTGGAAACTGCCTTTGGCGAGGTAGAACAGGAGTATCACAACACACTTTCGAGGCTTTCACTACTACAGAATCATAGAAAGATTTAAAATGATGATCGGTACGAATTCTCTCAAGTGAGCGAATGCATAAAACAGTCATCAACATTAGTCTCCTCTGCCTTAAGGGTAATGGACAGCTGTTGATTCATACTGAAGATTAATACCGATAGCTCCAATCCAAAATATGTGCAGAATTTATCCATAAGCGATAGCATACCATTTGCTCGTCTAGAACAGTCATCCATTCCATGAGAAGAAATCTCCATTGTTTCCCTTAGTGCTTCATAGTTGTTGATTATGGCTTGCATGGTACCAGTATGGGTAGTCCATCTAGTTTAGTATCAAAAGAGAGCACACAGAGAGACCTATCTTTTGAGCTATATATCAAGTCCATACCATGAAATTTTCAGAATCTACGGAGCTCTAAAATTGTAACCATAAGTAAAAATTAAAAAAAATTAAAAATGCAACTGTCTCCCATTTGTTAACCACCTACTGAGCATATATAGTAGAGGTGTAAGCAATGATACACCCTTCATATTATTGGGGGGGCCGGGCCCTTCTTTTGAATATTGGGGGGGCCATGGCCCCCACGGCCCCCACGGCCCCCACGGCCCCCATGGTTCTTACTCCCCTGCAGTTTCTGTCTGTTAGTTGTTCCCAGTGGAAGTTCACTGATCCATTTTTCTAGTTCTGCCTCCCTCTTGGGAGAAAACCTACATAGCTCCACAAGAGTTCCTTGCATATTTCGAATAGCTTGGATGTTTACATGCTGCCACAACACAAAGATTCAGTGTATGAGCTGCACAGTGAGACAGCTTTTGGATATTGTTTCACGATTAGAGCAGCAACCCCATGATACTTGCCAGCCATGTTGCTGGTACCATCATAGCCCTGCCCACATAAATTATTTGGGTCTAAGCTTGCATTTAGGATGTTTTTAGAAACAGCTACTCCAGTGGTGCCATCTTTGCAAAGAATAAATTCAACAAACTCTTCTCTCACCACATTTTCCGAGTCAACATGTCGCAAGGACTAGAGTAATCTGCTCTTTGTTAGATGCATCAGCAGCCTCGTCAGCACACACAGAAAAATACTTTGCTAGCCTAACCTCCTGTAGAATTTTCTCTCTTATCCATTCACCAATGACTGCAATCAGTTCATTTTGAATGATTGGGGGCATGATATTGAGCATTTCTGGCTGCAGAGGCAAAGTGGTCTGTCAGAAATGCATCACCTGCTTTAACATGAAATTGAATCAAGGCAAAAAAATTCCCAGAATTTGCATCACTCCAAAGAGCCTCTCGGTGGCCACGAAGAGCTATGTTTTGCTTACCACAAAAAATGATCGTCTTGAGAATAGCCTTAAGAACTTCACGATTCTTCTGAACTTGAGCAGGTGCTTGACTATGTAACTGTTGCTGTATGGAAAGCTGGCCTCCTGCCATTTGCCCAGTAAATGTAACAGTATCATCCATAGCTGCTATGTGTGATTTCTGCAAGCTGTGTTCCTTGGTGCTTGCTTTGCTCGAGTCAAATTAGTCATTGGAACAGTGACGATGACTCTGTCCAAGAATAGATCGATTCTTGGTGAAGAGTAAACAGCTCACACAGAAGCCACCATTGCAAGAAACAGAGTAGCCGTAGTACATATTTGTATGTAGAATTAGCAAGATTGCTAGCAAATGGCTTATGGGTGTGGTTTTTACTCAGGGGGGGGTTTTGGGCAACAGGAACCCCCCCCTAAATACGCCCCTGATATGACTGTTTATTTCTTAAGACCTCCTGAGCCTATGCAGACCAAATTTTGTATAGTTATTCAAGGAAGGTTTTAAAATAGATTCTGAGCTTTTAAAATGAAGAAAGCAACATTATTCGCGATCGAGGACGGTCATTTTGTTTAGAGAATAAAACCTAATAATGAATAGTGTATGTCTTGTAGCTTTCTCGGGCTGGGATTCTGAGAATCCATGGTCCGGTGGACAATCGCTGCGTTGAATCTGGTGAATCAGCTTCTCAGATCGCTCCTCTAGTGCCACTCGACGAGGTGGCTGGCCAGATGATGCGGAGTTCGGTTGAAGATTCGTTTTGATGAAGCTTCATTTTCCCAAAGAGGTGCCCTAACACACTGAAGAGAGTTCTTCGGGACTCGCGTGTGTTGGCACCTGGAAAGCTAGCGTCCTAGTGTTCGGTGTGGTGGCGAGGAATGACCATAACGTGGTCTCCTCATTATGCTTCTCGCTGTTTTAGGCTGCCACAGAGGAGGGAAAAGGTGAAATCTAGTATCACCCCATATAGCAATGTGGACTGGCTTATCAGCAGCCTGCAGGATCTTGCACAAAACTTGCAAAATCTGCTGATCCTGCTATTTGTGGTTGTGGATTCTGCGAGAACATTACTGTGTGTTAGCTGTGTCTATAAAAAGGCTGTACTCATACCTGTTGGAGGCGATTATCTACCACTAATGTCTGTCCTCTGCATAGCCTTAGTTAGCTCTTAGTGCACTGAGTCTATAACTGAGTCTGTCAAACTGTTTTTTAAATTAATTTATTAATTTATTTATTTATTTTATTATTATTATTTTTTAACATGCTCAATAGCCACTGGCTAATGCAAAGAGCACACAATACACACAACACATGAAATACATTATGAATGTTATTAAATTGTTTGTATGTAATGTTTAAATAAGCTAAGAGAACGGGATTCCTTAATATTGTTCGGAAGAGCATTCCACTTACGAATGACAGAAGGGAAAAAAGATACATTAAAAGACTGAGTGCGAGGGAAAATGAAAGTAAGGTTGAGGGGGTGGTATGATCTATTGTTGTAAGGTGGAGGAGGCTGATGTGTAGGCAGTGAGGTTGGAAAGTCAATGTAATTATGCAAAAGCTTAAAGAGAAGTATAAGTTTAGAGTTGAGACGACGAGAGGAGAGTGTAGGGAGTTTTAGATTATATAGAACATAAGAGGGAATAGTCAGAGGACCAGTCTTTAGAACAAATTTTGCATGCAAAGAATTGTATTTTTTGGATAGACATGGAGAGGTGCGCAGATTGTGGGTCCCATAGAAAAGAACAGTAATTCAAGGTGAGGTCTTATTAGAGAGGGTATAGACACAGAAGAGAAGAGGAGTCAGAGTGATGATAAAATTGTCGGTATAAGAGGCCTAAGAGACGACGAGACTTACTACAAATGAAGGATATGTGTTTAGACCAGGATAGTGTGGAAGATAAGAGAACACCCAGATACTTGAACTTGGAGACTAAATCAAGAGAGAAACCAAGTAGGTAGAGCGAGGGCAAAGTTTTGAAGATAGGAGAGACTTTGTAAGTTATAAACATCCATTTCGATTTTGAAGAATTTAATGTAAGAAAGTTGGATGAGATCCAAGAGGAGACAGTATCAAGATTTTGTTGAAATAGGGAGAAATCAGAAAGGGAGTTAACAGGTTGGAAAAGTAGGATATCATCAGCATACAGAATAATCTTGCAGGAAGAAGACAGAGGGACTTTACATACTCCATTAATATAATATGATAAAGAGAAGGGGCCCAAGGATTGAACCTTGAGGGACACCAGAAGAAACTGGAAGAGGGGAGGAAGTGGACCCAGAAATGACCACCTGTTGAGAGCGGCATGAAAGATAAGAATGGAGCCATTTGAGGAGCCAAGGGGGACATTGGAGAGTTGAGAGAAGGTGTAGTAGGGGTGCATGAGGGACAGAATCAAAGGCTTTTTTTAGGTCAAGGAAGCAAGCACACACAGCTTTATTATGTGGAAGAAGCGTATGGAAAGAATGGACAGCAAAGAGGAGGGCAGATGAAGTAGAGCGGTGAGGGAGAAAACCAAACTGAGACAGAGAGATGAGATTGGAATCAAGACAGAAGTTGTAAAGAAGACGGTGCACATGTTTTTCAAGTAATTTACTTACAATAGAGAGAAGAGAGATAGGTCTGTAGTTTGAGGGAGAGCTGAGATTTGTAGTGGACTTTGGAATGGGACAAATGCTCAAAATGTTCAAAATGGCCATGTTTATGACCATAAGAGAGTGTAAAATTTCTAATTTGATATTTTATGAGAAAATGGCTAGGTCAATTTATTATACATGTACCTACATACATATATTTATTAACTTCTGGACTTAAAACAAAGTTAGAACATTTGTGTCATCTACTATATATAGACTTTAAGTTAACATTCCATTGATATAGTATGATTGAAAATACAATTTCTTCAAATGCACGCTTTAAAAAAAAGCCATTGTATAATATTGTTCAAATTCCGCAGCAACACAACAGAGTGCAGGTATGAAGATGATGAGCAGTGTTTATTAATTTTAGTGATAGGTTTTTACAACAACCACCTCCCTTGCATTTGCAGTACTTGCAATGCATCCCAGAGACAATCATTCTTGTGCGCATACTTGCCACATGTGCAGAGATCTGGCAGGCCTTCAGGTTTTGATATCACAATCTCAGGGAGTAATAAACTGCCCCTTCTTACAAAACCATAAGACTCGGCATTCATTATCAAGGTGGTGTCTCTAAATGGGGCTTGGATCCATAGCTGCTGTTGGTGAAAGGCTCTATGGATATGTTTCCCTGCATTCGTTGAGGTGCAAGTGGTTCTTTCGAGGTCTATTTTGAGGGCATTGCTATCAAATGCAGCAAGACGCAGGTGGTCAAATGTCTCCAGGTCTGTTGATGGTTTTAGACACTTGACCAAGAATGTTTCCGCCATCTGTAATGCACTTTCTGTTAGCTGTGGACAGTCAAAATTCAGGATCAAAGAGGAATTTCCTGGTTTACGGACAGCGTTCAGGGCTGCAAGTAAGTTTATGCTGGTTGTATCGCACCTAGTCAGCACATGGAGTGATGGGAGACACTTTGTGAGCTCATCTCCCAGTGCTACATGCATATTGTGGAGTGGTAATATTGATCTTGTCACTCCTGAGTTGCAGATGAGCCAGAGCTCTTGGAGGCCAAGATCTCTCCAATTGATTGTGAAACAAATCCTGGATATTCTTGGGCAATTTCAGGTAGTTTGAAGAGAAACAACTAAGAAACAAAGCAAGAAATATTTGTGGTATTAGGACGACAAGCTATCGAAATCCTGAACATTGTATCAGCATTCAGATACATAGCAAGGATGTTGTCGAATAGTGTTGTCAATTCTTAAATGCCTAGGGCGAATTGAAGACAGTTATGGAAACAAGTTCAGGATTGAGCAGAGCCATACACTAACATTTCCTATACCTATAGGAGCATATCATTGACAGTTGCCATTATTACTGAAGGGGAAGGTGGACTCGAGCTCCAAAGAATGGTGGATGTGGCTGACGTTTCAAAATGTCAACACTCCCACAGAATTGTGTGCAGGTAATAGTCGTTGTTATAAGGCATAATGAAAAAGCAATTTCTCGACCAAACTTAAAACAAATGTTTGTAGGGAATGCCATATCTTACTATCAGTGGAGCAGACCATTGCTCAAAGTCTAGGAGAAAGATATTTTCAAAGCTAGATGCAAATTCTGGTTTCTGGCTTATTGAGGTAGCCCCAGAATCTTTTATCACTCCTTTGGAAGATACTGCTTCAATCATCTTCCTTTTGGCATAACAACTGTTACAGAACATTTGCAGCAAAGAATCAATGAAATTCTAGGAGATTTAGGAGTTATTTGGTCTATAGGTGAGACACTCATTGACAGAAAGATAAAAGAGGAACATGATGCAAGCCAAATTCCTCAGCAGGTTGAGCAGATGAGGCCTCACTCTGAATCAAGATAAATGTTGTGTTTGCAAATTTAACACTGGGAGTGTTAGCAGATGAAACTGGAATTAGACCAGTTCATGTCATCCAGAAAATGAAACCGACTACGATTAACAGTGAATTGAGACGATTGATTATCAACTGAGTAAATTCTTTCAAGTTTAGCCTAGCCATTACATGTCTAATCATAGCAAAACAAACAAACATGCTTATTGACTACCAGCTGGGAACAGGCATCCAACTTACTTAAGATGTCGCTGGTGAAGTACTTGCCTAATACAACAACCTTTGAAACTGCTGTGTCTACAGATGCATTCACTTAAGGGTTGGGAGCCGTATTTCGGAAGAAGCAACTAGAGACAATTTGAGACCAATTGCTTATGTTTCTCGGACTCTTACTCCAATAAAACAAATGTATGCCCAACTGGAGAAGGAAGCTCTGGGGGTTACATTGGCATGCAACCACCTGATTGGGTTGTATTCCAAGGTACAAGCTTCTTACAATGACTTTCTCAATTAATCAATTTGAATTTTACTCTATCGACATTTCGACTAAATGCTCTAGTTGGAATTCGAGTTGATTATTGAAAAGGACATTCAATCAACTGAGAGTTCATTGATTTCTACACTTCCTTCTGTAAAGTGCTAATGATTATATCAGAAGTTCACCCACACCCAGCAAGTCATCGAGCACTACTTCTTCAGCTCTTCAGCACATTTGGCGACCTGAGGAAATCCTAACAGATTTTGGCAACCATTCATTGGCAAGTTCCTCAAGTATCTTTCAAGGTGTTAAGGGTATATGATAAGAACCTCCCCATACCACCCTCAGCCAGACAATAAGGTGGAGAGGTTTAATGGCACTCTTAAACTGATGCTGAAGATGATCCTAGAAGAGTATTTTGATAGGTGGAATGAAGCCCTTCCACCACTAGTTCCAGAGAGACACCCCACGAGACACTCTCTCCTTTTGAACAGATATTAAGGGCTGCTGGATGTACTTCAGGATGGTTGAGAAAACAGGCTAACCAATCCAACATCAGTGCAGAACTATCTATTACGGACATATGAAAACCTGGCCCCACTGCCAGGGCCATTGCTACAGAAAATGAGAAGTCTGCAAAATTTTTTTTACATGACGAGGTGGTATGACAAAACGGCTCCAGACCATCATTTTCAGGTTGATGATTTAGTATTAATTCTCTTTCCTACTTCAGCTTCCAGTCTGCTTTCCCTATATCAAGGTGCCCACCACATTACTGCCAATGTTTTGAAGACAACCTACAAGGTATGGATGGTCGGAAAAACAAAACCAGACAGGGTGGCCTATGTGAACAACCATACATCATGGAACTCACCCTCTCACTTATGTATGTCTAATGCACAAGCCCAGACGTTCTCTGTTGATCTAATTCTGGTGGTTCAGACCATCCACACATAAACTCAGACCTCTCTACTAGCCAATACGTTGAGCTCGAAAAAGTTCTACTCCAGCACCAAAGTTTGTACACTGACTCACCTGGACAGATTTCACAGGCCAGCGTCTCACTTGACACAGGACATGAAGAACTCGTATTCACCATGTCACACATGCATGGTAAGCTATTGTGAAGAAGTAATTTGAGCTCCTTCTGCAGGCAGGTCTTATCCTTCCTTTCTGCAGTGCATGGACATCACTTGAGGTATTGGTTCCAAGTAATATAAGGCTATTTATACTACATCATATGACCTGTGGCTAATTTGATTGGTTAATAACTATAGGTTACATAGGTGCGTAACCTACACTCTTAACCGCATGTAGTTTAGCGGGTGCGCAATGTAGTATAAGTAAGATAGCCTATTCAAAAGAGTCGGTTATGCGCCAGTGTAACCTACTTGTTTGCTGTTACATCCCTCGGCTTCGCCTCGGGGTAACCGCAAACTCGGAGTTTACATAGGCGCATAACCGACTCTTTTGTATAGGATATCCTGTACGTATTGACGATAGAAAAATGAATCGTGTGACTAAGCCTGACCCTTTTCCCCTTACTGATGGTCTCCCTACATCTACCATCTACCTATATCATGACATTATTGGATATTACAAATGGCTACTAGCAGCACCTTCATCTATTGAGAACGCAGCATTCATCAATTCCTGTTATGCAGTTTAGTCTTGTAGGAGCCAGTAGAGTTTCAATGCCTGATGGATACACTCCTAGCTGACCTGTCTACATTCATTACTGCCTATGCGGATGATTTGGTTGTGTTCATCTCTTCATGAACAAACCACATATCACATTTCTACCAGGTCTTCACTCGCCTCCATGACACTCAGCTGACAGCAAAGCCGAGTGTTTCTTAGCCATG
Organism: Cladorhizidae sp. MBARI D1340-BT2; assembly: GCA_028752905.1. Lineage (NCBI taxonomy): Eukaryota > Metazoa > Porifera > Demospongiae > Poecilosclerida > Cladorhizidae > Cladorhizidae sp. MBARI D1340-BT2. Next base: position 33,905,909 of record JAQNBH010000015.1, read on the forward strand.
ATAGTGTGTCATTAGCTACCTAAACCACATCATAGGACGAGGTTATATCAAACAATAGCCATTTGGGAGTTCATCAGGCCTGTCAGGAAGAAGGATGTCTGTTCATTGTTGGACTTTAGACCTGGTGGGCTATTACCCAAGGTTTATTCCACACTTTGCAGATCTTGCTTTCCACCTAACTAATGCTATTAGGAAAGACAAACCAGATGTCATCCAGTGGTCTGACAACCTTCAACAATTATTAAATGCTTTGAGGAAAGCCAACACCTGAAAGTAGTGCTCACTGGTCCGACCATAGGTGCTGTCCTCTGTCAATCTTCAACTGAACATGGAGACCGACCAATTGCCTACTACTCCAAGCAGCTCTTCCCTAGCCAATGTCGCTACTCCACTGTCAAGAAAGAGTGTCCAGCACTAGTGAAAGGTTCCATTTCTGGGTCCGCCTAATGGGATCCTTTTCCAGATCATAACTGTTTGGTGTTTCTACACAGGATGAATGGACATCTATCTAGATGGTCATTCTTCCTTTAGGACTTCTCATTTACCGTGACCACTGGCCTGTTTCAGCTAACAGAAATGCAGATAGCCTGTCTAGGCAAGCTTGGAAAACCTGTTCGACTGCTATGGAAGGAGCGAGAAATGTCAGGGAACTGACTACATGACATTACATAATAGGTACATGACTGAATGAGTAGAGCAGGGTTGCCCTATTTGGATTGTGTAAAGTAGTGAGAAACACAATTCATTATAATTATACACACGTGAACTATTAATCATAGTATAGTAGCTTATTGGTTGATTGTACTTGCACTAGTTAGTTTCTAACCGTATTAAGAGATCCTAGCCAGGTATAGAGAGCATATAAAAAGGAAGATATCTCTGGGCAAAGAAGAGAGAGTAAAGTTAGCTTGTTAGATGTTCTCGAGATTCTTTCATTAAAGTTTGATATTATGCATATAATTCTAAGTGTGATGACCTATGCCAGTGGATATGGCGAAGTTCCATCACATGGAGAGACAAGGAAATGATGCTGAATGGGAGTGCCAACAGTGTATTTGCTAAAGCGAATAGTTGAATGATTATCACATCCAAGCAGCCCAGAAAAAGCCACCCTTATGTGCCTGGGTAAGACACCCCCATCCTGAACTCACCAAAACATTTGATGTTCAAAGCCTGAATAAGTATATGCAGTGTTTAAACCTGGTTTCAAGTCAATGGATAACAATTTCAACAGTGGGTTGTGTCAAGATGTATTAACAGTTTAAAATATTGTCTAGTTTGCTAATTAAGATTTTGCAGACATGCTTCAGACCAAAAGCAGGACTAGACACTAGAATATGCCTAAGTGCAGTACCAAGGTGGTGCTTCTGGTTTCATATTGCCAATGCCTGTGCTATGTTCCATGCTCTTAACCCTTGTAAGTTTAGTAGTATAACCTGAAAAAGATAAGATTATCAAGTCATTGGAATATATTTTTTTACCTTTTATCTAGGAGCAAGACTATTTGAACACGAACTGTTGCAAAAGTTGTTCATGTATTACGCCCGATGATGGATACAGTATAGTCCAGTGTTGTACTTGAAATGAATGGTATATACCATATGAGCTATGTGTATGAGCTCTAATTGACCCAATGCACTGTGCCAAGTGCAATGGTTAGTAAGATCACCTCATATTTTGTTGCCTTTGATCACATCACTGTCGTTTTATAGCCCTCGATTTTTATCACTAATCATATACTCTCCCATAAAAAACAATGGACATGAATGTCAAAAGATGTTTAAACTATGATACTGTTTCTTTTGACTCATGCAGGAAAAATTTCTGAAGTATGTAAGTGCATGATAAAGAACCTAGGGCTACAAGATTAATAATAGACTTCAGTTTAAGTAACAATGGAAAAGAAAGGTTGAGACATAGGTTAAGGATGGCATCATCTTAGGTGACAGGGGGAAATGGTTGTATGTTTCTGGATGGTAGCTTGATGTGAGTTATGTGATATAAGTGTTGTGGAAGATATTAATTTTGTGCATTTTTTATTGTGGGGAGTTTGCTGGTGTTAAAGAAAGATTATTGGAAATGGTGGAGGGTACATTGAAGGGGATAAAGAGTGGGTGGCAGAATGGAGAAATGAGGATGATGAAGGGAGAGTAAGCCTAATGTTGGGTAGACAAGTAGCATGGGTGAAGGAAGATTCGTTGCATACATAGGTAGACAGAATTGTTTTGGGAAATATGTTCACATGGAAGGAAAAAAAGAAATACTTGAAGTTTGGCACCAAGACTCCCATGCCTTTATGTCTTTGTCAACCCACTCCATCATCCAGATCCCAAACTCTCTTTTCCCAACAATTCATATATTTTTGTTGTAATAATCATTAATTGTAGATAATTAATGGGTTTTTAATCAGTTGTCATTTATTTGTACATACTTAGTGATAGCCTATCTCAAGGCTCAACAGATTATCGACTGAAGTGTTGGTTAGAGGGCTTGATAAAGACCAAAAAGTCAACAGAAGTTCTAACAATAAAACTATAGAAGATCCTTTAATAATGTTCTCGCCATTCAGACACCCATCTGGTAATTCTGGACAGTACTAATATTATTCCAATAACCTTCTCAATAATCAACTTGAAATTGTATTCTCTCGACTTTTCGACTAGATGCTCTAGCCATCATCAGGAATAACCTCTCTGATCCGACTATTTTTCCCAGGTGGTACGAAATTTCCTAGGAAATTCTCTCTTCGTGACAAAGTATACTAGCAATGATATTGAACGTGCCAGCCATTTGTTGTGAAAGTAACAGGATAGTCTGGAGCATCCATACCACCAACACATGAGCAGTGAGGTGGTCTGAAGTTGTCAACTAGGAATTTCTACTTAACCAACACCGACCTTCCCAGGTTAACATGGAATTTCAGAACCTCACATATTTAAATTGTTGCATTTCTGCACTCCACCTGTCTGAATCACTGCTATCCAACTGAAGGTATGGCTACTCTAAGCAACATCAGGTATACCTTTATGTTGATATTTGTCCTTGCTCAGGCTGTAGTCCAACTTACATAATCATTTTGGTTGTAGCAATATCTTGTCTGTGGATCTGATCTGACCAAAATAGCAGGCAGAGGGCAAAGCAGTTTAGAAGGACCGCAACATTATCAACTTGTAGAAAGTGGTTGCAATTAATAGGGAATGAGAAAGAGGGAAAACCAACATAAGCACTTGAAAAAAGAAATGTCAAGGATGCCATTTGAAATAGTGATCTATGCCTAGACAACTTCCTTGAGAATTACCAGTGCTTGCATCAGAACTGTTTTTTAGTTAAATTTAAGAAAATATCCGACAACATTGTGCATACAATCGAAGTTGTTCCACACCTTGATCATCAGAAACAGAGACCAGAGCTTTGCACATATACATCTGCTCTTTACAACTCCTGTTCCTAATTTTATGTTATGTAGTTATGTAGACCACCTGATGGATGCTGTTAGTAAATTCATTTCTTATCATTTGCTAGACAATTACTGTATGATAAAAACACAGTACAAGGCCATAGAGATTAAAACACAGTACAAGGCCATAGAGATTAAGTTATTGACATAAAAATAGAGATTATTTTGCAAAGGTTATAGTTAGCTAGAGAACACATATTCGATAGGCCTTATAGGTGCCTGACCTGGTCTTTCATTATAGCTGTCAGTAGAGGCATTACCACTATGATGGATGTCTTAATAGCTCATCGAAGAGCAGATAGAACAAGACAAGCTCTTTTCAAATCCGGTAGGAAGAATGCAATAGACATCCCTTACAGACACAAAAGTCTGCACAGTTTTCTGTTACTCAGGTTTCATCTAGTGTATCCCAGCTTTTAAATAGCAGAAACAGTGCAAAACTTCACCATTGAGCACCGTAGGAATAAAAATTGAGTAACTTACTTGAATATAATGAGCTACAATAGTTGAATACATTTCCACCCCAGTTTTTTGATAAATACATTTACAGATTTAAAAAATAGTAATGCATGTGCTAAGTAAACCCAGTAAAGGAGTTCTGTTTGCCAAACTTTACAGTTATTAAAATATGTTGGATTATGCAAGAAAATCCCTGCCCTATCTCACCAACAATCCTCCTACTCAATCCCTAAAAAAGAACAGTCTCTCCCTAACACCACAGATATCTCTATCTGCTTTTTGCAACTTCACTCGGATTCATGTTCAAATGTAGCTACTGGGTTGCGTAGCAAGTAGCAACTACTCACAAGCTTATCTCATGTACCATGGATAATCTGAGCTGAAATTTAATAAAGCTCATGATGAGTTAATCTTAAGATTCTTGTCATCCACATTGGCATCACATTTGATGACAGTAATTGGGGCATGGATAACTCATAATTATCAAATTGGCAAAATTCACGTCAGGCCAACTGCATCAGGATTTCGGTGAGAAAAATCTTATTTAAGGAAGAATGAACACGAGTCATATTTCATCACATAGTGATGTCACATAACTCTCACACTAAAACAACATCATGTAAAAATTAATGTTTTAATCAGAGCACCATAGTTCATTACAATGACTTTCTCAATAACCAACTTGAATTCCAAGTTTATTATTGAGAAGGGCATTGTCATTTTATTATGTCATTTTGAGAGTCCATAGCATTAACTGAAGCTTGTGTATATTACCTGCTAGGCAGGATATCCTTAGGCAGGATATCCTTGGTGAAATAAACACTTAAAATCAAAAATACCATATCAAAGAAACTTCTGTCAAAATTTGTAGAGAAAGAGAAAGTTTATGGTTGATGTTATCATAATTTGGTTGAGTATCTAATCATTGTCATTCATGTAAGGCAATCTCGATATACGATTGCTTCAAGTTTTTTTTTATAAGCACATTGGAGGATTGTAGTAGTTGACTGTGCACATGGGGTGGCGATGACATAATTGGTGAAACCAAAGGTAATATTCCCTCTATTCAAGATTAATCAGTAGAGACTCTGGATTCGCTATTTTTAACACCATCTGGCTATTACATTGCATAACCCCAACATAGACATTTATGGCCCACTTATTTTTTCCATCAGGTTTTTGTAACTTGCACCTTCATTAGAGCTATGAGGGCAGTAGGAGAAATTCAACCTCTCAAATTACTGGCTCAAAAAACAAAATAAAACAAGGATTGCCACTACCAGTATGGAGACAAGGCAAAATATCTCGCCCTTACATGAAACTAGAAATAACTAGTTGTTGAACTGGGCCTGCAGATTGGCTACTTTTCCAAGAAAATCATTCATTTGACTGGGTTTCTCTAGTGAGCTGGTGAAGTTCTAGGTAGCACATTTAGTTAAACATTATCACTATACTCATAATTGTGTTGTTTTATCTAAATAGTTAAATATTGTTACCATACTTACATAATCATAATTGAGTTGTTTAACTAAATAGTTACCATGCTTACATAATCATAATTGAGTTGTTTTGTTAAACATTATCACCATGCTTACATAATCATAATTGAGTTGTTTGATCTAAATAGTTAAATATTGTCACCACGCTTACATAATCATAATTGAGTCGTTTTATCTAAATAGTTAAATATTGTCACCATGCTTACATAATCATAATTGAGTTGTTTAACTAAATAGTTAAATATTGTCATCATGCTTACATAATCATAATTGAGTTGTTTAGTAAACATTGTCACCATGCTTACATAATCATAATTGAGTTGTTTAGTAAACATTGTCACCATGCTTACATAATCATAATTGAGTTGTTTAGTAAACATTGTCACCATGCTTACATAATCATAATTGAGTTGTTTAGTAAACATTGTCACCATGCTTACATAATCATAATTGTTGAACATTGTCACCATGCATAATCATAATTGAGTTTTTAGTAAACATTATCACCATGCTTACATAATCATAATTGAGTTGTTTAGTAAACATTGTCACCATGCTTATATAATCATAATTGAGTTGTTTAGTAAACATTGTCACCATGCTTACATATTGAGCTGATAGTTTTACAACAACATTATAATGAAATAAATCATGAAATGGATGGTTTTGCACCCTGAGCTCCCCCTTGAACTCTCTCTTTCCGGGATGGTTGCTCTAAGTAGGTCTAAAGGGATCCATAAAACAACAACAAACAAAAATATAGCAAACAAATCCTGAATGTAATATAATACGCTCTCACCTCCTGGCAGCAATGGCAGAGTTATAGACTTTGGCCCCAGTATATAACTAATAAAGTGGCGGGATTTGGACACTACACGAAAAGTAATTTCACCACGTCGATACGATTTAAATATGTAAGGAGGATTCATTACTCCTACTCCTGAAACACCACTCTCACTCTTTCCAAGTAAGATCAGGTATCCTAAACTAGGAGGTTTGGCTGGTGGAGTCCAATTTATTTCAACAGTGTCAACCCCAATTAAACTGACCATAAGATTGGTAGGAGGGTCAGCATCTGCAGAAAGACACATGCATGCACATGCACATAATTTTTGTAAACTACATTACACTACTTGTCACACACAGTGTAGAGGTGGATGAGAAGTTTTGTATCAATGTGCAAGTCCATATTATGTAACATACAAAGGTCACCCATTCTACAAGTCAACTGTTCAAATGATGGGCAGGTCACACATCCTAACTGAACATATGCGCATGCACCAGGAAAAATTGTTACCATAGACTGCCATGTATGGTGTACTTATCTATGTATTGGAACCTTGCTAGTCAGAATGGAGTAATTTTATTCATATGGTTACTAGATTCTAGACACCTTGATCAACAGAACCTATGGTATTTAGAAACCCTCTGGCAGTAGAATCCTTGCTAAACTCGAGTTGCCACAGCTCTCCACCTTCAGGGTTCTAAATACCATACACCACACAGTCTTGGTGTCTACCTATTATATTATTGATCTGTGTATACTGTGTTTACCTCTCAAAATATGAATGGGTGTACCATCTTAAAAGATGCAAGCTTATTTAAATCGGAAATAGTCATCATAGTGAAGCAACTGAATGAGAAAACAACAGCAGATTTTTAGCTGGAGGAAAGAAGACTGGCTGCTAGGGTAAGTGAGAATGGCACTGGTTATGCAGAAAACAGAAGAATGCTTTCAATACACAGTGGGTTTACTCTGATGGATGCCACAGGTATGAAAATGCATTTGTACTGATATCTGAAAATAGTTATCTGAAATGTGAACAGAAATATGTAATAATAGTGAAAATTTTAGATCTTAACATTTGTTGTCATTTTACAGGAAATCTTTCCAAGCTGTTCTCTGTGTACACTATGCTGACACAGTAGTTTTCCATGAATGCTCAGTTTGTCTTTATCATACTGGAAAGAATGGTGATTGCATTCTGGACCGGCAGAAGAGGTGAAGTGTGCATGCATATTTTTTGTATTATGTGTGCTTAGTTAGGCTTTATCATACTGGAAATGATGATGACTGCATCCTGCCCTGCAGAAGAGGAGTGTGTTTGTTAGAGAGAGTGAAAAATATAAACGAACATGTTACTTGGATCCACGATAGAGAACTCTTGTGGATATTAACTTGCCATTCATGCTGGTAATGCAGGAAACAAAAAATCTAGCAGACGTGAGCTATAACTAAGAAGTGGGTGGTGTAGTGAGGGAGGGGGAGGGGGTTGGGGGAGGGGTTAGGTTTGTTTGGGATGCCAGCTTCTATTTCTATTTTAAAAAGTGTCAAGAAGGTTTTTGATGTTTTTTCTGGAAAGGTTGCTGGTTTAGCAAAGGGTCAGGGCATGCTAAAGTTTAAATTGGCTGAAAATACCATTTAGGATGCTAATATGCTGCCAAAAGTTTAGCTAAGTTATGAGCTCATTTTTTGTTAATGTTGGATGTGAGAAGAGGTGAAGTGGAGAGGGGGGAGCCTTTTGAAATAAGGACAGGCTTACTTATAATTATACCAATGGATAATTTGGTTACTTTACCCCCATTTACACCATCGTTGGAGTAATAAATTGTATGAGTGCATGCAATCGGAATTATTCTCAAGTTTGTAATCGAGATCTACATGCTGTATTGCCAATTATATGTCCATATGTACTTCAAACAAAAAGAAGCAAGCTTCTTACAACTATACTAAGAATAACAACAGGATAAATATATAGCCTTAAGGAACTCGGAGCTGATATACATAATAAATGTTTCTCGAAATCAACTTGAGTTGGTTATCAAGAAAATCATTAAGTGTAGATAGTGAGGCAATAGCATAAGCTACTTACGGGTGAAAAAGTACATTTTCACTAAAAATGCATATTCCAACAAAGCACTGTACAAATATAACTTGGTGTTTGAGATTATCTTTTCTGTTATATATCTGGGTGCTTACTATTATACTCAGTAACCATGTAGTAACTAATGTTGCTTTTGCATGCTTATCATGACCACAAACACTATTTGAAGTATGCAGTGTTTCATTGCCTTATTAGATGAATTACTTTGTGATTGTACTGATTTCCCCCCCCCCCTCCTTTCTCGAATTTAAAAAGGTGAAAATAAGATATTTCATTATTTTATTGCCTTAATGAATAAACTTAGTAAGACACTTTATTCGACTTTTTTCCTTACTCAAATAAAGGGTATACTTTTTTAAAATATTAACTGAGGAGAAAATAAATATTTAATAATTATATCAACAACAATGATGATGGTGATAATGATGAGATGGTCGTAATAATAATAATATTACAATAATCTCCTCAATAATCAACTACAAATTGTATTCTCTCGAAGTTTTGACTAGATGTCTAGCCTTCACCAGGAATAATTGTCGAGAGAATACAATTTGAAGTTGATCATTGACAAGGTTATTGTAATGTTATTACATCAACTGAGAATTCATAATAATAATAATAATATTAATTACAATGACCTTCTCAATAATCAGTATGAATTTTACTCTCAATGATTCGACTGGAAACTCTAGCCTTCATAAGGAAACAAAATAATGTAATAACAATAAGGGTGGGTATAAAAAGCTTTATAAAAATTTGCGATTTTGGGAGAGGTCATCAATAGCCATGTGTGCTTGAATTGGCTAGGATGCATGTGTTTGTCTATAATTCAGACTTACCAACCTATGAACACTCATTGGCAGGACAATATCTAGCATTTTGCAGGATCTTGCTAATTTTTGCAGGACCACAACATGGCCAGGTAAAAGTGGACATGGGTCTAAAAATTTTAAGGTATTGTTGTTCGCTCTACACACTCGGCTCCCCCTCCACATCAATCTTGTGGAGAGAGGAGCTACTTACTCTGCAACCCCCCACACTATATCTAACAGTGTAGTTCTTCAATAATAATAAATGGATATTGAAATCAATGAATCAGAGTCTCAGATGCATGATTGTGAGGTTGACAGAGATGATATGATTATTATGCTATACACTTGTAGTTATGAGGTTGTCTGTAGGCTTTTCATGGTGGCTAATGATAGCATGCTGTCAATATGTGCATTTGAATAGCATGGCCTATCATTATTTATTTTAACACTTAGCAGGTCACACACTGTGGATGGATCCAACTGCTGTCGTTCTTCCGTCTCAATCTTTCTCACCATGCTAAAAAGGCATTCTGGATCTGCATTGGAATGAGGAAGTACGAGCAAAATCTGTGCAAAACTGGACAAGACCCCAAAACGAAATAGTTCCAAATCCAAGATTGAATGAAGTTTCGCTATCGCACACCAGAAGTTATTTATTACTCCAGCTTCTTTTGCATCAAATGTGGGAAGGGTGAAGCACGAAAATCACGAAATTCCATACTCAAAGTGTCCAATTCATCAGGAGAGAAGGATGTAAAGTGCTTTGCCAATTCAACAATGCCATTTAAAGAGGTCTTATCTCTCTTTCTAGGATCAAGAAAAGCAGCCAGTCATCGTTAAATGGAAATTTAGCTAACATTTTTGAAACAATGGTTTCATAGAAAGTGCACACACATTCAAAAAAAAGTTTCTCAGGAGCAGTTCTCACCAACTCATCAAGATCACCACACCACAATAAATGGATGTACATGTACCAATACCTAACTCATCATTACTAAGCTGGATATTTCTATCAGTGAAATCAATAGAAGTGATATCATCAGTGGAACTGAGGACATCTGGATCTATAAAATTACTACAGAAAGAGTGCAAGAGTCGACGAACATCAGCCTGTAAAGTACCAATACGACTAGCATGAGTTTGAAAGGCAGTTGAGAAAACACTCAAGGGCTTAAGGGCATAACAAACAAAATTGCAAAACAGCTTCACTAGTGGGTCTTTAAGATGCTTGGCCACTCTCTGTACATGCCCATTGGAAGGCTCAGATTCAGCTATCCTGTCAAAATAACAATAAAGAGCTGGCCACTGCACAATCAATCTCTTGAGGCAGCGTTCTAAACTAAGCCAGCGGGTTGAACAATGTTTTAGGATGTGAAGTGGTGTGACATTGCTAAACTCAGTTTGAATATCATTGAACTCATGATACCTCTTGGAAGAATGTTTAAAATGATAAAATATATCAATCAGAATATCATCAAGGGAGACTGGAAGCTTTTTAAGAGAAGCAGCAGCACAAAGTGCACTTAAGTGGCAAAGACAACCAAGGCTAAACAACTTCGGTTGTTTCCCAAGAAGACGACTCAAAACAGAGTTACGCTTACCCACCATAACACTTGCAGTATCTGATGCATAACCGATCATGTTACTCCAAGGGATACCATGAAACTCAAACTCCTTCTCTATTGCAGTAAAGAGTGAGACTCTGCTGTGGCAATAATTATTATACACTGGCATACACAGAAAACGAGTAACTGGCTTTTATACCCAATACCGTACCATCATTCCGAAATACTTCCTTCTGTTTGATCATTACCACCATCACACAAAAGGGTGAAAGGAGAAGAACAACAAGATTGAATAACTTCGTCATTAAGCGTTGGAGCTAGTGCAAAGTTCACTATGGCTGTAGTTTTTGTCCTACTAGATGAAAATTGCTGAGCGATTTTGCTGTCTGGAAACATAACTTTACAGAGTTTGTTGAAGTGGTCAGCAGGTACATTATGTTCAGCAATAAATGTAGAAAATTTCTGCAGCTGTAACCTGATCAGCTTTTTGTCTGTGCTTTCTAAAAGTAGCAGCAGTAATTTTTGATTGACCTACACTCTGTTTTGCCAATGCACAGTGCCTCTTTGTCTCCATGTGTCGTTTTACTTCATGTAGACCACCAGAAGCAACAGAAAAATCAGTGCAACATATATTGCAACGAACAAATGATGCACCCCTCTTACTCTCCTTCATATTGTAGCGCTTCCAGTCTTCCTGCCATTTACTTGCTCTCTTTCTCCTCTTGGCAGTGAAGAGGGCACTGCAAGCTTCACTCTGAGAATGACTCCGACTAGAAGTACTGGCAATGCAAGTAAAGGCTGCTTCATTGTCTGACTCCACCTCGGACTCGATGCTCGGCTCATTGTTGTTTGTTTGTTTTCAAAATTATTTTTGGGAAAATTTATTAAATGACATTGATTTTGTTAGTCTCGCGCAGCAAACCCTTTCCTACTTGTGGTTTAAGCATAGCAGTAGTCAGTACAGGTGGACTGCAGATTGTGCAGGATATGAAGCAGTCGCACCGGGACCCTGGGACAATTTCCAGAATTCCGGGAGAATCCCGGGAAATCCGGGACAGTTGGTAAGTCTTATGTATATATATCTACGTTCCAGCAGCCATAGGCTTAACCATATATATTCTTGACCATGTTTGTTTGATTCTATTTGGTGAGTCACCACGCTCCTAATTTCCCACCTTGGTGACTCTATTGCAAGTATGATAACATTATACTGAAGCCATAAGTATCCAAAAATCTGATTGGTTGAAGGTTTGAATCTTGCCTCTCTGCGGTCAAAGTTCATGTACGTCAACTCTTTTTAGATGAAGTCGGACTGGAAGGCCTGGGAAACTCTGCGTGTGTATGTACTAGGCTGTAAAACCTACCTTCCGAATCATCATCATCACCATCATCAAACTAATAACAACAACAATAACATTGATAGCAATAATAATAATAATTTATTAGTGAACTCTCAGTTGACACAATAAAAAATTACAATGACCTCTCAATATTTAACTTGAATTTTACTCTTAACGAGTCCACTAGCTGCTCTAGGGCCTAGGCCAAAGAAGGCTAAAGCATTTAGTCAAGATGCCGACAGAGATAATTGATAATAATAATAATCAACCAAAAAGATACTGGTATTAGTAATAGTAATAGTAGTCAATATAGTAATATTAATAACAAAATTTATTCTTCAATGCATCATTTAGTTATATGTTGAGGTAAGAATGAAGAATCATAATTCAATGATCGTTCATAGCTTTACCATCCTTGAAAGCAGTCATAGGTTTAGCAACAAGAGGGGTGGGTAGGGGTGGGTGGTTGAGTCAGGTGAGGCCAAGGATTTGTTTGCTTTGCATAATACATTTACTCCCATCAGATTATATTGAAGAACTTCTAAATCAATTTATAATTTTATCTTTCTTTTTCACAATTATTCTTCTTATATAAAATAATCCAGAATTACACCATTTAATGCTAAGAAGATTGTCACCCTTCCTTTCCCATATCTCCACTCAATTTAGGCTTCCTTGGTCTAAGCCATTCTTCACACATGAAAAAGCAAGGGATTATGACATAATTAGAATTATGGCTGGTATATATAACTGATCAAATATGAAATAATGGATTAATATAGATGTACCTTCAATAATAAATTTGCCAACCATGTCATTGGCTGTGTCTTCATTGTTCACTGTATATGTGTATACTCCAGCTTGTTTGCCCATCACTGTTAGTCTGCTCCTATAGATTCTGTCAGAACAAGGAAGCATATCAATATTCACATATTGATCACTATAACCAAATGATGATTGCTTCGGTTTAACAATGGCATAATTGCCAAACGATGAGATGTTGATACCATCTTTTTCCCAAGTGAAATTTGTAGGTTCACCTCCTCGAGAAATGCCGAACAGGACAAATCCAAAATTTGAAGGACTATGGAAATGACTAGGTCCAGTGATCCTTATCATGCTCAATGTCATAGCACCTATAGACACACAAGGCAGTATTCTAAACTGAGCCTAGAGCAGAATAATATGTTAAAGTCAGTTTAAACACTAATGAATATTAAGTACATTGATGAAGTTATAATTGACACGTGTGGATAAAATTAAGGTTAAACTATGCAACTCTTCAATACACATTATTTTGATAAACTACATATGATTTTTAAATAAAATGCTCAATACACATATCATGCACAAGGCTTTTACAGTATTTTCACTTTTAATATTTAATTAACAGTTCTTTTGGTAATGACCAAAAGTAACCAAACTTGCCCTCTTTCTAACTGCAGCATAGAGTGTGTTATTAATTTTATTTTCTGGCTATCCTCTAAATTCATTTTGGCATTAGTGTGTTCATATCTATTATGCACACAGGAAATTTAATGCATTGTCTATCACACAAACAAGTGATTTTATAATATAAAGTTTTGACACACCTTCTGGATGGTAATCATCACATAAGTCTGTTCCCAAGATTCGGTAGTTTTGGTTCCATGCAATGTGTGATAGCAGACTTCTCAAGTTACCTTCTGCAAGCAACTTCATGTTGGTCTCCAAACCACCTTGTTGTTTCACCAATGTTTACTTTACCAACCCTATACACAACTGATGATATCATGTGTCCAATTTATCATTGACCAGGGTATGGTGGGATGTTAATGTCAACCCAGATCTAAAAACAACTCTGACATCAAACCTTCCAACACACTAATATCTTCACTTAGGCCAGCCACATAGGGATGATGATTGAGGGGGTTCACTCTAATTTTCCTTTTTTCTTCCTTTTCCTGGTAATTTTCTCCTCTACCCATTTTCCAAGAGCATTGACAAACTCTACTACAGCCACCATTTTTTAGGTATGCATTATGTTTCCTCCAGCTCTCAAAGGTTTGTTGAGTCTCTCCACCCCAAATCACTACCAATTCAACTAGTTCATCTAAGAAGTGTTAGATGCCGACAAGCTAGAAACTGAGTGTGTCAGATCAGAGTTTTACTGCCTTTCTATTTCAGAATCTTTACTTCTCTCCAACATTTTGAAGGACAGTGGTGTATATGGTTCCTTGCAGCTGTGGGGAAGTGTACATTGGTGAAAGAATGAGGAGGTTAGAGACTCGAATCAAGGAGCGTAAAGATACTTGCAGAAGGGGAGAACTTGAGAATTCCACTATAACAGAATATGCACCAACACCACCCAATCTTGTTGGAAAAGACCTCTGTGATCAACAGAGCCAGCAAATGGAGAGAGTTGCTCATGAAAGAGGCACTGCATGTCCATTTCACATGAACTTCAAATAGAACATAGGGCTGGAGCTATTCGGTTGGGGCTGGAGCTATCCGGTTGGGGCTGGAGCTATCTGGTTGGGCTGGAGCTATCCGGTTGGGGCTGGAGCTATCCGGTTGGGGCTGGAGCTATCCGGTTGGGCTGGAGCTATCCGGTTGGGGCTGGAGCTATCCGGTTGGGGCTGGAGCTATCCGGTTGGGGCTGGAGCTGTACGGTTGGGGCTGGAGCTATCCGGTTGGGCTGGAGCTGTCCGGTTTGCTGGGTCTTGAATTTATAGGCTGTAATGTTGAATCTTCATCTGTCTGATTTATTGGTGTGCTATTATTCATGAATTACATGCATTTGTTGTGTGAAATACATTGCCAGTGAGTGTGGATGCATTTTGTTTCTTTGGTGTGTTTATTAATTTGTTCTGATGAAGACTGAGCTTTTGAATCGAAATAAAAAAATCTTATTTAAAGATAAATATTACGATGGCAGCTGAGATTAATCATGTGTGTGTGTTTGGGGGGTGGGTGGGTAAGTTTATTCCCCTACTCCCGAAATCTAAGCCTTAGATATCGCTGCATGTCAAAGAAAGAAGTATTTGCCACATACTTTCTTTTGCCCCCCAAAAATCTAAAAATCTATAAAAATGGAAATGGAACTGCTGAAGTTAATTAATATAACCTTGCCTCTTGTTTGCAACCATGTACACTTACACCATGTATGCTTACAATACCCATTCCATTGCTGCTATAATTTTTTATTCTGACGGTCTAAAGTTTTTTTTACCTGTATTTATTTTACAACATTGGACATGAGGTTTGTCCAGAGGTTAGGAAATTATGTGAGCATACTGTGGTAAATTGAAGATATAAGTAAAGTATGAAAAGTACAAGCTATATAGGTGCTCACTAACATGTCTCTCCCTCCACTGATGATAGTGCAGTGAGCAATAGAGCAAGTGCAAAGGCACTCTCCATATTTGCCCAATTTGTACTCCTCACATTCAAAAGCATACAATACATGTGTCTATGGTTTCAAATGCGCTGCAGGGGGTAGATAGCTTCGGCGTGTCACACCTTCTATTAGACGCGCGCTTGACACCCCCCCTGGTGGTTATGAGCTGTGGCTGCAGAAACAGGAGTGGAGAACGTCCAGGGCTTGGTTTTTTCCCGGGTTTCCTGATTCTCCCAAAGAAAGAGCAAAGAAATGGATACTTGCCATCAGAAGAAAATCTTGGATGCCCAAGAAACACACCAGGATATGTGGAGACCACTTTATCACGGGTACTAGCTAGTTAGTCTTATTATTGATAACTAGCCAGCATGATTATAAGCTAAGCTAGCTAGTTTATTAACGCGGCTGTTTCTTGTTATTTAGCTAAAGCATGCAGGCTGTATTTTGTAGCTGTGTACAATGAATAATTACCGTTTTCTACCCTCTCTTTTTGTAGGCAAACCTGTGGATATGGCTGAAAATGTCGATTGTGTGCCTACTGTGTTTACATTTAAGAAAGTTGATGAAGTGAAGAAAGCGGCTAGAGAGAGCCGGAGACATGCTCTCCGAATAATTCGAGGGTGTGTGTGATAGAGGTCATTGACCATTGATTGCATTCAATAGTATGTTAATTCACAATGATTGGTATGGATGGTATATAGTTTGGAAATACACAAAATGAAAATACACAATTACGTAGTCTGATGTAACCGAAGTGTATCCTAGTCGTACAGCACTTCGACCTTGAAGAGAACAGACGCAACATGAGAACAACCCTCACCTAAGCTGAAATAACTATAAACATGCATATACACCACGTAATAATAGTTGCCATGCAAGTGCAGTGTGAAGATAGAATGTCACCTGCTTCCTTGATTATGATCCAGGCCTCATGTGCTGCCTTCTGACTGGGGTTCACCCAGGCCTTCAACACACAATATTTGGCTCCAGAATGACTGAAACTCCACGAAAAGACAGTCCTTACATACTCAGACTGGAAGTAATTGTACGCATCAAGTTGTTTCCAAGATAGAAGCTGTTCCTGGGTGTATACTCCAGGTCGTTGAATGAAGTAAACAAAGATATGCCCATACTCTACCTTGGGCCAAGTGGTCATGTCTCCTGCGAACTAGCCTCATTCTCGGGCAAGTAGGGGTCATCTGGTAGTGACAAGCCAACGCAGCTAAGTTTCTCAATATACCGCTTCTTTCCTTTCTCGCGCAAACTCTCAAAATAGCTACTGGATAACTAGGACACGCTTAACTTGGAGAAATCACTGTCGATAGCATAGAGTGGATTTGAATAACATGGTTTATTATTACACTGGCCAACATCACACTGTGGAAAGATCTAGCTGCCATAAGTCTTCTGGCTCAATCTTTCTCACCAAACTAAAGAGGTGCTCTGGATCAGCATGCGAAGGAAGTACCAGCCTAACATGTGCTAAGCTAAACCAGACCCAAAATGGAACACTGGCAAATCTCTCTTCCTGAGATCAAGAAAAGTAAGTTTCTGTGATCATAATGAAGATCTGGCAAGTGCTCAATCAACCTCTTTATACAGTTCTCCAAACTAAGCCAGCTGGTTGTAGAGTGCTTCAGGACTGAAAGTGGTTTAACATTGTTAAACTCCATTTGAATTTTATTGGCCACTCTTTGAAGATATTTAAAATCAAAACGATATCAGTCAAAAAGCTTCAGCGGAAACTGGAATCTTGTTAAGATCAGTAATCATATAGTACACGTAAGTGGCATTTCGAAGAAGCTAATTCAAAACTGCTTACATATCATAACACTTACAGTAACTGTTGCATTACGTAGCATGTTATAATTCATGAGATACTACAAGATTCATATTCTTTCCATAAGGAAACATGTAACTGGTTGTTGCACTACTTTATCCTAATAATGAACCATCATTCCAAAACATTTTTTATCTATTTGATCATTGTAACACACACAAAAGTGTAAAAGAGAAGTGCAACTAGATAGAATCACTTTGTTATTGTGTGTTGGAGCATACCACTATGGCTGTGGTCTTTGTCCAGATGCAAATGCATAAGCAATAGTGCACTCTGAGAATCACTTTAAACAATTAAAAGAAGTGATCTGCTGTTAAAAAAACATATATTATGTTCAGCAATGAATGTAGCAAAATAAAGTTTGCCTGATCAGTATCATAGTATCAGTAGTGATTTTGGCTAAATTTACACTCTGTTTTGCCAATTCAGAGTGCTTCTTATTGCCTATATGCAATTTAACTTCGTGGATACCATCCGGGGCTACAAAGAAATTAGTACGGCATATGTGGCAATGGACAAATAAAGCTCTCTCTTTGCTTGGTGTCAAGTTGTCTTGATCTGCCACTTACACATGCTTAGGCATATAGAGTGACCACTGTTGCAAGCCTCACCCAGAAAGTCACAGTGAGATTTTTGTCTCATTTTTTAAACTTATTTATTGCCACATAATGGGCTTACCTAATTTGTCAGCATAATACCTGAGGCCTACACAGTATATAATTATCATTGCTGTTAGATTTTGATTCTACAAAAGGATTTCCTAGGAAATTCTGTCGTTAAAAAAAAGAGGAGAAATAGAAAATTGTGCCACTCTAGCATAAATTATATTGCTTGACCTTGTGATAATTAAATTGTTGAGCATTCATCTGAGTGACATTCATGGATTATGTACAATATTATAATCTGCACAGTTCCCTGGCATTCTACTATATCCCAGTGCTCAACTTTTCCAAGAAAAAAATGGCGTCAATGGATAATGCAATTCCAATGATTTCAACAAGCATCCAATCATGCTAAAAATTAGAGGAGAACCAAGCGGATAACATCTTCCAGTCATTCAAGGTGAGTAAAGAAGATGCAAAGAAGAATGACAACCTCATAATAATTCGTGGAGCACTTTGTGAAACATCAAAATACTATCTTTGAGCCCAATACAGAAACATGTAAGCTCTTCCAGAGTACTCTGTGAGCATGATGCACTATACAAGAATCAGATTAGAGATCTGATTGTTGTTGCTCGGCAAGTGAGATCAACCAGAAGCAGCAAGGTACAGTTTGCAATAGTTCTGATCCTTCTAGAGTGAACGAACTCAGGAATCTGAAACCAAGGAGAAAATATCACGGGAAGCCACCCAGTATGAAAACTGGCACACAACCTCCAGAGACTATCGTACAGCAGATCACCTCTGCATGAAAAGCTACAATGTCTAGAAAAAGACACAATTTGCAAAAGGTGTCAGAAGAAAGAGTGTTTCTAAGAAATGTGTATGTATAGAAGCATCTGTTTTCTCTTTGTTAGTGAAGAAAATGATGTCAACCTTCCTAAGGGCAATACACCTGCTATAGAAAAAAATCGCGGATTGCAAATGTCACACTAGACATCACCATTTTACATAGAGTGATTTAATGAAATGCGAGATGGGAAACTAACACCAGCAAGGAGATGACTTACTTGTCTTAGCGTAGAAACCCTGAATGTGGGCAATTTTAGGTAGTTTTAAGAGAAACATCTGAGAAAAAATGCAAGAAATATTTGTGCTATGAGGATGACCAGCTATTGAATATGTGATCATTGTATTAGCATTCAGATACAGAGCAAGGATAGTGTCAAGCAGTTTTTTTAGTTGTTCAAATACCTAGGGCAAATTGAGACAGCTATGGAAACAAGTTCAGGATTGAGCAGAGCCATACACTAACATTTCCTATACGTATAGGAGCATAGCATTGACAATTGCCATTATTACTCAAGGATGAAGGTGGAGGAGCTCCAAAGAAAGGAGGATGTTGGTGACATTTCAAAATGTCAAAACACCCACAGAATGGGGTGCAGGTAATAGTCATTGTAATACGGCATGATGGAAAAGTGAGTATTTGCAAATTCTTGACCAAACTTAAAATAAATGTTTGTAGGGAATGCCATTAGTGGAGCAGATCATTACTCAAATTAGGGGGAAAAGATATTTTCAAAAACGTGTGGTTTCTAGCAATTGAGCTAGCCCCAGAATCATTGAAGCTTGAAACTTTTATCATTCCTTTTGGAAATGCTGCTTCAATCTTCTTCCTTTTGGCATAACATCTGCTCTAGAATATTTGCAGCTAATGATGAATTTTAGGAGCTGTTTGTCTCTAGGTGACAATTCACCCAGAGAAAAGAAGAGGAACATAATGTAAGCTGAAGTCCTCAGCAGGTGAAGTCTCACTCTAAATCAAGATAAGTGTAGTTTTTTAAAAACTCACATCTGATTTCTGGGAAAGTTGGAAGATGAATCTGGAATTTAACCAAATCCATACAAAGTTCATGTCATCCAGAGCATGAAACTGACAACAAATAGAGATGATTCTTAGGAATGATTTTATCAACTAGGTAAATTTTTAGCCAAGAAAACCTAGTTATTACATGATCCACTCTCCCATGCTCACTGACTACCAGTCAGAACAGGTATCAAACTCACTTTAGATGATGTTGAATTTATGTGAAGAATTGCCCAATCCTTTGAAACTGCTATGTCCTAAGATGCATTCATTTAGGGTTGGGTATTCAGGCAGAAGCCACGAGAGAAAATTTGTGGTCAATTGCCTATGTTTGTTGGACTTTACTCCAACAGAACAAAATGTATTCTTGTTAACATTTTCTTTTGAAAAGTCTTGACAATATGCTTATATATCATATTCCAGCAATTCAGGTCCAGGATGAGATTGAGTCTATATGTTCCTGGAAAGGATCTCAACACAGCAGATTCACTGTATCATTTACCAGATCCAGAAAACTATTATTTATTTCTACCAATACCACCTCTAGATCGCACTTTTGCAATGATTAAATTATTCAAAATGTTAAAACACATTATAAGAAGCTGCTGCTTTGTCATGCACTTATGCATCCCAGCTGATGAAGAAAGTAAATGTTTTGGATGCAAGCATGTGGTAATATGGTACATGCCATATTATGATGACTCACATGACCATTGGGGCAATCTTTTTCCAGGTGTGGATTTTTGGACCGCTTGTAACTGCATGATTAATGAGGTAATGAGGCTGAGTTCAATGTACAAAGCATGTCGGCTTTAAACTGGCATGACCTGGCAGGAGTGAAACCATCAACGTTTGATCATATTTTACATTTCTGCCATTTTTGTAGCCATCATTCGAACTGCCAGTGAAACTATCAAGCCATTGCATAATGATGGAATGCTCTTGGATAAACTGTTCACTCACTAGGATATTCTTAACTATTGCTCTAATAAATCATTTTTACACAATATTTCATCCAGGTTCATAATGCATGTGCACTGTGATCAAAAGTTAGGCACTATCGAAACCCCTAAAAACAATATTGGGAAGACAACTTAGTCTAGCATCAGGAAGTGAAGGAAGGAGAAAATGAGTCGGTGTATTGAAAATTAGAATTAGAAAGCACACAAATTGTGTAGTATTCAAAAGTGCAACCAGATACTTCTATGTAGAGAGTAAAGTTTTGCTCCTGATGAGAAGACAGAATTATTGGAGTTGATGCAAGAGTCAAGCTATTCTAGAGGGGACTATGTAATAGGTGACAAAAGGCTAAAATGTGAAATGAACAAAGTGAAATTGTATGCACTATATATAGTACATGGATACATATGATTTTGGCATTCAATACCACATCCATCTCTAATGAAAGACAACCTTGGAAGACTGTTTTCTATCGGATTTTGGGGTTAATCTTTTAAAAGAGGGACCACTCCAGTGGATTTTGTTGAAGAGGGGGATGAAAGCGGATGTTTACAAACCCTCCAGCTCCAACTATTGTATACCTTCCCACATAAATTTGTTACCATTGATAACTCTGAGTCTGAACTGTGTAGCTATGTATAAATGAAACACTGTAAGCTTGACCACTTAATAAACACTCATCAAAAGAGCACTTACAGAAGAACAAAGCATATAAATGCAACAGTATGTATAACTGCTAGTACATGCACATATTTATGTTAGATTAGGTGTAAGACTAAAAGGTATAACACATCTAAATGCTCTTCCCGGAAGTAATATTGGGGTGTGCATTTATTACAACTGCCCTTTCTTTTCAGGTAAATGATGAGTTCTGTCAGTTGATGGACTTTGAGTGCAAGATCATGAGTACTACTATATACATATACGACCGTAACAGTCTTGAGGAAATTTTCAATAACACACTATATGCAGTGTCAGATATTGAAATTTTGTTAACAATGATCAAGATTATTGGGACCTCTACTTGGACACCGTTCTTTTTTAATATAATCTTTCTAGGACCAAAGATTCATTTATTGCCTGAGCATGGGAGAAGTGCTACTTTACCCACTGATCAATCCCAAAACAAAAAGACGCTCGACTAGAGGAAGATATGGAAGATCTTGGAGTAGATTAATATATGAGCAGGATGGTCACTAATCAGATGAAATCTCTAACAAATATTAGAATAGCACATGGGTGGCAGAGAGGATATTATGATGCTAAGCATTGTAAAGACAGAGGGAAATATGAGGTTGGTGCGTGTACTGCTACTGAAGAATTCTAGAAAGCGCAGAAGAAAAATTTCCAAATTAAAATCTAACTTATACAGGATTTATCAGTGAAGGCACATTCAGATTATGCAATGCTAATGACAATACTAAGCATCTGACCTCTCTATATAATATTACTAACTTATTATGAAGTGGAACCAAATAACCCGCCCGATTCTCCATCTCCACTGGACTCTCTAGATCTTGTACTTTCGAATCTCTCCCATACTAAACTTATAAGTACAAATGGCCAGCCACGTCCACCTACCTACTGTACCTGACCTACTAGTTACCATCAATCTCTATACATAGCCATCTTAACCAGCCAACCATTTCCATCTAGTTGCAACTCTCCTCTAGCCTCTGTCACCAAGTGACAAACATTGTAGTATATATCCAGCCATCTTCATCCCCCTCCAAGTAGCATTCTTTTTCCATCCATCCAGCAATCACTGTCCCCATTTCCTCCAAGCAGCAGGCCATCTCTGTCACTACCAACCCTCTAACCAAACAGCTATTTCTGCCCAACATCAATGAATTGTATATAGATGTAAAACAAGATTTGCAACAATACAAAGCTACTGCCATCCTTGAAAATCATGCACTAACAAATCGAGTAAGATGACCTCATCGAAGCAGCCGAGATAATTTTGAAGAAAAGCCTATGTGTCTGAGCTAAAGAGAAAGAGATAAGAAATTATTTTATCAAGTCATTGGAATTAGAAATATACCTTTCATGCTTCTGAAGGAAAGCCACCCTATGTGTCTGAGCTAAAGAGAAAGAGATAAGAAATTATTTTATCAAGTCATTGGAATTAGAAATATACCTTTCATGCTAGGAAGCAGACTGTTTGAACAGGAACTGTTTATTCCTGAAAAAAATTCTAGTGTATTGTTCATGTATGAATGATCCGATGATGAATGCAGGATGATTCAGTGTTGTACTTGCAATGAATGGTGTATACCATATGAGTTGTTCATGGGAGCTCTAATTAACATCTTTATTCAGTAAAGTAGATAAGTGTGCAATAAAAAACATAGGGCTACAAGATTAATAATAGACTTCAGTTTTAGTAAAAAGGGAGAAGTACGGTTGAGACTTCGGCATCTGCAGGACTCTTGGATGACAAAGGGATATTTGGTTTGTGTCTGGATGGTAGCTAGATGTGACAACTGACAATATTTACTGTGCCACACTCGCTTGTTGTAAAAGTAACAGCATAGTCTGGTGTAACCACACCATCAATGAGTGAGCAGTGAGGTGGTCTGAAGTTGTCTAGGAATTTCTACGTAACCAAACCGACCCTCCTGCTTACCACAG
Source organism: Cladorhizidae sp. MBARI D1340-BT2 (assembly GCA_028752905.1). Lineage (NCBI taxonomy): Eukaryota > Metazoa > Porifera > Demospongiae > Poecilosclerida > Cladorhizidae > Cladorhizidae sp. MBARI D1340-BT2. The sequence goes on from JAQNBH010000015.1 coordinate 33,929,211, forward strand.
AATTTCAAAACCTTGCATACTAAAATTGTTGCATTTCTGCACTCCACCTTTCTAGAATACTGCCACCCAACTGGGGATATGGCTGCATATAGCTACACTAAGATCTGCATCAACATCAGGTGTATATGTATGTAAATGCCAAGAAAGATGTTTTTTGCTCAAGTTCCATCTTGGTTGTAGCAATGGCTTGTTTGTGGATCTGATCTGACCAAAACAATAGACGGACAAGGAGAGAAGTTTTGAAGGATTGCAAAATTAAATGGAAGTGATCAGGGAATGAGAAGGAGAGAAGAGCAGGATTACTACCTAAGCAAAGAAACCATATGAATGAGTGATCTATGCCTGAACAACTTGCTTGAGGAACACCAGGGCAATGTCAGAACTGATTTTCAGTATATATATGTTAAATTACTTTATGAAAGAAAAGAAAATATCTGCATACAATCCACAGCTTAATCATCAGAAACAGTGTACCTTCGCATAATGTACACCCTATGTTCCCAATTTGTTGGTCCCTATGTTATGTAGTTATGTAGACCAGCTAATGGATGCCGTGGACAAGTTCATTTCTTATCTTTCTGTACAGTGATGATAAACACAAGATCATAGAGATGAAGTTATGAATATAAAAATATAGAATATTGTGCATATTATAGTTAGCTAGATTAGCTGCTTTACCTGTCTAACCTGGTCTTTCATTATAGCTAATGGAGGAATTACGGATCAATCCCAATATAAGCCTCCAAGGGTCGAAAAAATCGTGCGCGTTTTTAATTATGCGAGCGGTCAAAAGGTGTCGAATTTGTTAATGAAACTTATAATGAACTGATGGCTGCTTCAGGAACATTAAGATACCCTAGCCCTAGCCCTAGCCCTAGCCCTAGCCCTAGCCCTAAAATAATTATAATATATATCATGGTAAAAACATGGTAAAAGATATATAAATTATATCATGTTAAAAACATGGTAAAAGATATATATATCATGGTAAAAAAATGGTAAAAAGATATATCATGGTAAAAACAAAAACTATATATTTTAAATAATATAATTATAAGGAATTATAATGTGCAGTTCACCAGCTACATGCACAGTTCATTATAAGTTTCATTATAAGCACATTCGACACCTTTTGACCGCTCGCATAATTAAAAACGCGCACGATTTTTTCGACCCTTGGAGGCTTATATTGGGATTGATCCGGAATTACCACTATGATGGATGTTTTATGATAGTAGCTAACAGAACAGGAAAAGCACAAACTCTTCCCAAATCCTGTAGGACGCAATCTTCTTTTGGGCTTCTGGCCACTCTTAGATGCACGCGCGTGTAATGATTGCAATTAGTGGCAAAAGAAAAGAAGCCCGAAAAAGTTTGGCTTTAACAGTTATATTGGGGTTAATATTTACTAGTTTACAGGGAATGGAGTATTATTACGCCCCTTTTACAATATCTGATTCAGTGTATGGTTCTACTTTTTTTATCACAACAGGCAGCCTGTCAGCCTGAGTTCTTACGATATTAGGAATAGTTCGGGTGACACGCCACACCTCCACTCTCTGCTGCGTGTGGGTGTGCCCAGGAAACTTTACCGAATCGAGTTTGGAAGGTCTACTATAGGCGTTGCTATGGCGGCTGCTGTTCCTTCCGTTAGTGCTTTAAATTCCAACAATGAGGAACAGAATAAGGAGCAACAATGTATGGAGACAGAAATGCTGCAGAGCATTTTTGACTGTGGAGAGATTGTTGTCCTAAATCCAGGCAGTGAATATAAGGTGGGTGTACTAGGTTACGTTTGAGTGGAAATTTCATCATGACCTTGATCACTTTCCCCTCTGTCACACCTTCACCTTTATACTGCCCCACACATCTAGGTCAAGGTTGTTCCTAGGTTGAAGGACAAACTTGCCCTCATGGTACTAGCTTCATGTGGCCAACATCAAGCTAGCCTGCCTGATTCACTAGCTTCATGTGGCCAACATCAAGCTAGCCTGCCTGATTCGATTTCAAGCAGGGAGGTGACCCACCTGGCTGGAGTTTCTCTGTACATTAAGTACTCCCCCTCCTACCCCTCCCACTGTCCCCCTGAGTGCCATCTATCTGCCTGCTGGATGGAGCCTCAAGGTGTGATTGCTGTGGTTAAACACATGCTAGGCATGTTTGAACCGCAGTGTCTGGTGGTGTATGATTGGATCATGTATTTGCAAGATGACATGGTCCAGGATTACGTTAGGCATCAGGGGATAGGGGAGAGCGAAGCAAGTGGCGGTGGAGATGAACAATTGAATGTAAGTATAAGATTGCAGCATAGTGTCCTTCATCGTTGGTGTCAACACAGAAGTATTGTCCACACTGTATAAATGGACTGCATTGCTATGTAAACCATACCGATTGGTATTGGTAAAGGGTTATTTTTTGGGGCATATATATATGTCTGGACAATTAAGTGTGAAATCTATTGTGAGCATGTGCTACTATTTAAAATGTTAGGATGAAATATTGTTGGTCTGATGTCCTTTCAGTATTCATTATCATTCCTTCTACCTATAGCAGTTCATAACTGGGTTGAATTTTTTCTTAATGCTTGGACATTTGGAAGCTATTTGTAGGTATAACTAGCAATGAATAGCTAAATTATAGCAGGCACTTCCATTTTCTACTCAGTATCTAAGATTAGGGATGATTACCATACTGATTAATCTGTGTAGAAATCTTTAGCAGCTTAATTACTTACTTAATTACTAATTGATTTCTTAATTGCTTACTTATAAGTGTACACATTTTAATTGCTTAATTACTTACTTAATTACTTACTTGATTGATTGATTTCTTAATTACTCTCATAATTACTTACAAGATGATTAAGTAATACCTTGCATACATGTCTTACTTACAGGATGATTATCTTACAGGATGATTAAGTAGTGTTTTGTATACATGCAACTACATTTAATAAAGTGAGTTAATCATGTAGCAAAAATAGTACCAGTCTTAAGGCCGGTTCACAACATGACGCTGCCTGAGGGAGTGTTGTGTTGCGTCCTTCCGTGATGTTGTGAACCTGAAACGCAACGGAGCGCAACGCGATGGAGCGGTATTCGCGATTAGAGAAAAGTTCTAATCCAGCATCTGAAACACAGTGTCGGACCAATCAGAATGCTATAATCTATCACGTGCTGCTGACCTCCAGTATCAAAAATGTCCATTGATGAAGAGAAGTTGCTGTCAGGAGCTTCTCCTGTTTGTGGCAGGTGACTGGAAGACAGTGGCAAGTCAAGTAAGAATGGCCTAGCTATAACTAGCTATAGAAAGAATGGCCTAGCTACAACTAGTTTCTATAGAGTGACTACAATTATCCACATATTGATATGATAGGTTGGAGAAGGAGCAACCACAGAACACTGTTGTAAAAAGTAGAAGACGCTGAGGGATTGGTATATAAGGGACCTGAAGAAGAAGAGGCCCAAGAGTGGTGATGCAGTTATTTCATGCTGGCCACTGTTTTCTATCTTATCATTTTTACAGGACATCATTTGTGAACATTGAATTCCCCTGAGAACCCTATTCCCCACCAACTACCAATTATTATGAACATGAATTCATTTACGCTAATTTTGTGTACTGACATGTTGAAAATATGTACTAGGTAATTTATTATTAGCATTGTGTGTTTATGTGTGCCGAACATAGTTGTATTGCCAGGGGACTTCTCCAGCTGTGCTTGTGAAGTAGTCCCTGAAGGCATCTCTCATGGAAGCAGTGGATCGTGAATACCTAAAAATAAATTGGACTTTATATAATTAACAAGGAACAAAGGGGAAAAAACCCAGCACGTGATAGGGACTCCATTCCAGTACATGGCTCCTCATTGATGGTACAAACTGTTGATCGTCCCATACGAAAGTTGAAGGACAGAGTAGTCTACAAAATCATAGAGGATACTTCATGACAGAGAGACCCAACAAATTAATTTTTTAGCACTATACTTGTGAGTTGCCTGTAACAATCACCTTTCACCTCCTGGGGAGATATCAGCTCTGACAGAGCTGTCATGACTCTGATGGCTCAGGTATGGACTGACCTATATACATAATTAGGTCACTTTTATTAGTTATATTATGGCATATAAAAAGCATACCTCAGCTAAAACAGAGTCAAACCCCTCCCTAGAGTATCTGAAATGACTCTGGGTCAGACCGCCTCATCTCTTATAGGAGATTGTCTATGCTGCCTACGGCGAGTGAATATTGGGTGTACCCACATCCTTGCTCTTCCTCTTTCTTAGCCTCCTACTAGCCAATAGCAAGCCAGATCTTCGCTGCTGGCTCGTGGGTCAAAGGTCAATTGACAATAATAATAAACATGTGGTGAGCGGAACGTTGTGTTGTGAACCAGCAAACGTAACGTAACACACCCAACGCAATACAACTCAATACAATGCAATGCTCCGCTCGGCCAGCGTCGTGTTGTGAACTGGCCTTTAGATGTCATCTTCATGAAGGATCTATCTGGTTAAAATTGCTGCCTTACACTAGCTTGCCCAAAGGCACTTTTTAGGCAGAGGTCATAGTGTCATTTATCTTGTATCTCAATTGACATAAGCTAGCAGCAATGAAACTCCACTCTTTCACCTGTGACTTTCTATAAGTTTCCGACTGTAGCTGTCAAGGTAATTGTATATCATTATACTGGTGTTACGGAGAACTAGCTCGTTATACCGCTGGAGATAGCCAGCCCAGTACAGATGATAGTAGGAATCATGTGTCTTCACTGTTTAACTTACAAGAGGCATTCTGGCCTTGTCCACAAGCTGGCTGCCGCCATGAACTCAGGCCAGATTATATAAAGCAATACTCCTGTCCGTGCGCATGATCTATTCTATGGTTAACCCAATTACATATTCTATGCCAGTTCTCAGTTATGACCTTATATGGTCTTTAGGGTTTGGTCTTGGTTTGATGTCAGGAGTTCCTTTGGTTGGGGGAGAACACTCCCCCCTCTCCCCCCTGTTGTGAAGTGGGGAGCGTCTCATCTCCCCCCTGCTGTGAAGTGGGGAGTGTCTCCTTTCCCCAAGCCTGCCACGACAGTCCGTCTGCATTTGAGTGATGATGACCCAGATGGTGCTGTATCTCATAATGGAAGGGTTGGAGGAGGAGAGCCCAGTGGGATAGTCAGCCTCTGATCTTTCATTGTGGACAAGTAGCGGAGGCAGTGGTGGTCCGTCACGAATGTGAACTGCACTCAGGTGATGTAGATACTGAAGTGTCAGACTCCCTCCACCACTGCCAAGCACTCCTTTTCTGTGGCCGCTCCCGCGGTTCCAGTAGTAAGCTACCGGCCTGTCACCCAGTGCTATGCCCACCTGGCTGAGTAGTGCACTGATACCACATCAGAGGCGTGGGTCTGGATGATGAAGGGTCTGGAGAAATTGGGTCCCTGCACGACCAGGCTGGATGTGAATCGAAGGCTCTCTGGTGGATGCTCTCCCAGTGGACCCGGTCTGGCAGGTCCGATAAAGGGGCCACTATGGATAAATAGAATCTCTGGTAGTATCCCGCTACGCCCAGAAAGGAGCGGACATCTTTCTTCCTCTGGGGAATGGAAAAGTCCCATATAGCATCTGTCTTGGCCACATCTGGTCCGACACAGCCCCTGCCAACTAAATGGCCTAAGTAGAGGCTAACAAGTAGAGTCAAGTCCATCTACCTGCTCCTACCACAACACAGAACATGCCTTGAGGCAATTTAACAGGCATTAAAGATGGCCCTATAAACCAAGAAATGAATTGCTGTTCATGTAATAATTGTTTTTGTTAATTATTCTTTCATTAACTTGTCTTTTGTTGTAAAAAAAAAAGTAGACTTCTGCAACATCTAAGGGCCAATATGTAAATTAAAAATATGTTCATAGGACATTCTCAAACATATCAGATGCCTCTCCCATGACTTGTCTTGCCCACTCCAACTAAAGATGTTATTGGGGATTATAATTTTATTCTAATCAAGTCAACTTGAAACAAATCTGTAAATGTTATTTCATTGCAAGGGGAATAATCACTAACAGTCACTGCATCAACAGGGCTGGCATTCCGGCTTCAGCATAAACTTTTGGCATTGTTAACCGATTGCACGCCGTATTCCTAGTAGCCGCGGGCAAATTATTCATGAATTAACGAGGTATTTTACTTATTATTTTTATATCTTCCGTTCTGCAGGGACTCCACCCATGAAACTTGGGTCATATTCAGCCACATGATAGCTCTACTTCCTGTTAAAAAAATCGAGCCTTCCTTACCAACTGGGCAGAACTAACCAGCATTATAAAACCTTGTCATCTTCTTGGGGGTGAATATTTTCATATTTTCACACTATTATACACACATTATAATGCCAACACAAGATGGAGCATCTATTTACAAACCCTCTACCAGCTGCAAAGCCAGTGGGTTGTTTTCCCCATCAAAATGCTAACACATAATAATACAAAAAACAAATTATAAGAGAGTGAAAATGCTAACACATACTAGAATAAAACCATAAATACTAGAATAAAACCATAATATAAAACACAATTATGTAAGGGATTGTCTTGGGTAGAGCTCCGGTCTTGCTGTCACGGGTAGAGTAGAACTTGCTCAGTCTTGGGTATAGCTTGCTTGGTCTCCGGCATGATATTTCACCATGTTTTTATTCTACACAAACATGAGATACCAGGATAAGAATAACACTTGAATACTGGAGAGACGAGAGAAGTAGACGAAGGGACAGGGAACGAGAGAAGTAGACGAAGGAGCAGGGAACAAGAGAGAAGTAGACGAAGGAGCAGGGAACAAGAGAGAAGCACAGAAAGGAGCAGGGGGTGCATAAACATTACTGATAGTCCACCAAGGTATGGTATTACGAAAACAGTCACGGCCTGTTGATCCACCACACAAAGGAACCTTACAAAAACAACACTGGGACCTTGCCTCATGCCTGTAACCTTTACTAATGCAAACTACACAGCGCTTCTTTGCACAGCACTGTGGGAAATGACCTAGTTTTAAATTGAGGCGATCTAGCTGACTATTTGCCTGACTACAACGTTGACCTGCACGCTGCCGAGAAGAGAAAGAACCAATCAAAGATTTAGCTAGAACAATCCTAGCTTCTAGATAATTACCCTTCCTTACTGATATTGGAGCTCGGACAGAAGAAAACAAAATAAATGAATTCAATAAACAAGCTTCTATCAAATTTGTAACCAACAAACCATCAATAGAATTTACATGTACATAACGCATTAGCTCCAAAAACCGAGTCCTAGGCATTACTTTACGAACCAAAGATCCAGACAAATCCGAGTGATTAGTGGACCAGTACAATTCTAAGTATGGAAGTGTGGAAACTCCCATTATTATCAACATTCCTACAAAAGCTTTCATTTCCTCTATATTAGTATCTACCCATGGCCTGGAGAGACTAGCCATCCTAGAAACGTAACTGTTCGTCTCTGCTACTAGGAGTTCCCACACTTCAAGAGTAAAAAAAAGGTAAAATGCATCTAAAAATGTACTTGATGCACCAAGCAATGAAGAAGCTGTTGCTGTATAGTCCAATTTCAAAGGAGTTGGCTCCTTTATTTCCCACTTACCTGTGACCTCAGTTAGCCTAGAACCAGTGCCAGATGCTTGGGCAGAACCAGTGCCAGATGCTCGGACAGAACCAGTGCCAGATGCTCGCACATGCCTATAACCTCTGGCCCGCCTACTACCAGTACCTTTTGGAGGACCACTAGCAACACTTACGACTCCACTACCACTTGAGCTGCTTCCCCCTTGGCCAGTACTCCCTCGCCCACCTCTCCCTCGCACAACTCCAGCACCAGTCGTGTTCCCACGCCCTGTAGAGACTTCAGGCAAGGCTTCCTCATCCTCCAATGTAACAAAAGGAGTCATAGATGCCTCATCTCCACTCTCATCATCTGATGCTGTAGGAAAAGTAGTGGGGAGGGTGGGAAAAACAAGATATATATATATATCAAGTTTGTGGTCAACATTTGAAAATTCAAATTCAAATGAAAATCAACATCAACAACTCCAACCTACACTCTTAGCTATAACTTTTTTCTATAACTATCCTGTCTGAATTTGGAATACCAACAGAATAAGCTAGTATTTGGCAATAGTACACTCTCAGTTGACTATGGTAAACAAAGGCTATGAAGCGCTATGAAGCGCTAAGGTTAGAAGAAACTTACAATCGAGAAGTCCATCCAAGCGCGCCTCTTCTCTTAGAGCAACTGGATCCAGAGTGTTTCCTCAGTATGCATAGATGTCTTCACCTTCTTCCTCAAATGAATCTGACCCAGAATCGCCAGAATCGTCGGCTGAAATAACATCCTCACAGGAGAGCATCTTTGAGCAGTTAAAAAAAAAAGCTCGACCAACAAAAATGGCGTTCAACCGCAGGATTTTTGTTGCACGATGCATCAACCGGAAATAATCATTTTTGTGACGTTCTCTAGTCTACTAGGCATGTGCAGAACCCAACCGGGGCTGTTAGGTTCATTTTATATATTTTTGTGTGGCGAAGGATGTAAGGTCTCGCGCCATATGGCGCTTACGGCGTTTAATCGGTTAAACAGCTTAACTTGAAACAAGCAAGCTTAGTAGATCCCCCCATAGCAAGTAAGTAGCAGCCACATGAAGCTGTCTCAGTTACTGTAGTATCTTTTCAGGCCGAAGGGCATGCGGCATTCAGGCTTCAGCATCAACTACAAACAAGCTTAGCAGAGCACCCCCTCTCCCCATCGCAAGCAAGTAGGAGCCACATGAAGCTGTCAGTTAGCAGCTTTAAGTCAGTCTCCTCAGCCTGAAGAATCCCAAGCTAATAAGTCTAACACGTTATCTGGCAGGAAGAGCTACCTGAAAAGTCCATCCGAGTGAGGTTCTACACCGTAGAATGGTCCTCAATGACAATGGGTAACCCTTGTTGTTGAGGTGCTTGTGCAACTGGTAGGCAGTCGTCTTCTCTTTCCACTATCTCTCGGATGGATTCCATTAACTTTGAAGGTCTCCCGCTACCAAGCCACCTGGCTATTGTGCGGATTTCTCGAAAGTGCATTGGGAAGTAGTCAACCTCCTACCTTGTTGCCGTCATATCCTCCATCTCCTAAGTCCTGACAATGGTTGGTGCCTTCAATTCTCTAAAATTAAGTTAAAAAATTCTATTTCTTGCACATCCAATACAACAACCGCTCGCTAAAAGTCTAATGACTGCCTTGTGCAACTCCCGAGGATCCATTCCGCCAAATGATAAACGTTTTGTGCAGCTAAACATTTTGTGTGTCTAAACGTTTCGTACATTCTTTTCAGACGGTTGGAAAACACAAGCAGTTAGACGCTGCACGCACGCTGGGTTTAAACACAACGCCATTTTTTTGTGTTCCTACTGCACACTTAGATCTTTTGATTGTCAGGCCGGCCTTGATGCGGAGGAGGACATAGTCGCAGTAGGTCAGGTGTTGTTTCCAGGTCCTGCTGAAAATGACAACATCGTCCATGTATGCTGCCACAAACTCCACGTTGTCCACAAAGAGCAGTGTCATCATTCTTTATAACACGGCAGGTGCCCCCACCAACGCCAAGGGCATCTCCTTGAAGTGATACTTACCAAATGGCGTGACAAATGCTGTCTTATCTCTGGAGTCCGGGTGGACCGGCACTTGCCAATACCCTTGGTAAGGTCAAGGGTGGTGATGTAGGAGGCTCCCGCCAGCCGTCGATCAGGTCATCTATTCTGGGCATCGGGAAGGGGTATAGACGGGTCACTGTGTTGAGCTTCCGATAGCCAACACACAGCTACAGTTACCGTTCCTTCTTAGCCACTAGTACGATGGGGGAGGCCCAGGCACTGCCAGAGTTTTCAATCTAGGTCATCTCGGAGCATCTGCTGCTGTACTTCCTGCTTCACCAGCTCCAGTCTCTCGTGGACAGTCTGTAGGGGGGAGGGGGGGGGGGGGGAGGCGAGGGGAATAGATTGGGGGACTTGTCTGTATGACTATCTCTGCCTCCGATGTGTTCAGCTAGTCTGTGAACACCTCCTTGTGTTCAGCTCTTCAGTCTGCGAGGGTGTCAGATCTGGGTTGATGAGAGTGTGTGTGATAGGGGCTGTTTTGGGGTGTGTGGGTATGTCGCAGGCCGGGGAGGTCACCTCTTCTTGGCCGTTGGCGATCCTTCCCAGCAGGCAGACCGCAGAGGGGGCCTCCCACCTAGTCAGCATGTTCACATGGAAGGTTCTGAGGGGGCTGCTTCTGGTGTCCATGCGCACATGGTAGGTGGTGGTGGAGAGCTTCTCTGTTACTGGAAATGGACCTTGCCATTTGACCAGTAGCTTGTTGGAAGAGGAACGTGACACAACTAGAACTAGCTCATCCTTCCTTGAAATCTCTCTGGCGTGTTTTCTGGTCATATCTCTCCTTCATCTTGCCCTTGGCCTTGGATTCGGATTCTGTGGCCTTCTCCCTGGCTGAGTTGAGGTGGGAGTAGACAGACTGGAGGTAGGAGAGCACACTCTCCGGGCCAGTGGTGGGGCATTTCCAGTCCTGTCTCTGGATGTCTGCTGGGCCTCTGGGTGTTCTGCCATAGACGACTTCAAACGGGGAGTAGCCGATGGATTCCTGTGAGACTTCTCTGTAGGCAAATAACAGAAATGGAAGGGTTTTGTCCCACTGCCTATTGAACTCCTCCATGAACTTCTGTAAGCAAAGCCTTGAGTGTTCCATTGAACCTCTCTACTATCCCATCTGTCTCAGGATGGTATGCTGACCGGATGCCCTTGATGCCAAAGAGGAATTCTGTCATGAGGCTGCTGATGAAGTTAGTGCCCCGGTCCGTCAAGATCTTGTCTGGGACGCATCCTAGAGAAGACCCCTATCAGTGCCTTTGCCACATCTTGACTGGTGTTCGGCCTCATGGGGAAGGCCTCGGGGAACCATGTGCCCTAGTCGCAGAAGTTAAGATGTATCTGTGGCCATCTGCCATCATGGGAAGGGGTCCAATGAATTCCATGGCTATGCGAGCGAGAGAAAGCGGTATGCAGTATAGGTAAGGATATGAGAGGTACCTTCCTGATCCGACCAGAGCAGCTTCTGGCATACCTAGCACCTGCTGCAAAGCTCAGTCACATCTTCTCTCATTCCTGGCCAGAAGAATCTGTTCATCATCCTGTCTGTACATAGTCTTTGTCCTGCCCAGGTGTCCGGCCCAGGGAGGTTGATGAGCTGCCCTCAGAGCTATCTCCCTGTATGCACTGGGTAGTACGAGCTGAAGCACCATCTCTGCCTGTCTGGCTGGCTTCCATTGGCAGCAGATGGGGTCGGTGTCCTTAAAGAACTTGGAGTTGGGTATGGCATACTGTTTCCTAATGGCCGCCAATGAGGGGTCCTTCTGCTGTAAACTGGCAAGCTGGGGCTGGCGCCCATTGAGGGAGAGCGGTTGACCAAAATGGCTGCATGTTTACATCTCTGCTTTCTTCTTTCACTCCTACAGTCCTGTTGGGTTATGCGGGGTGAGGAGTTATCTGCCAAGGTGGTTAGCTTCAGGTCCGAGGTTGGCTCTTCCGTCAGTGCTGGAGGGTAGGAGGAAATCAGAGAACCACTTGCTTGGTCGTCAGACTCACCCTCTGATGCGACACCGCTGCTGGTGCCATCATCTAAATCACTGTCACCACTCTGCGACAACTCTGAGGTGGAGTCACTCAAGGAAGAGGAGGCCGGCTCGACAGATTCCTCTTCACTGTCAGAGGAGGGTTCGGGGGTGGCTGAGTCCACAGTCTCCGCATACATGTAGGTGGAGTGAGGTCTGGTTGGTCTGGGGGTGAGTTGAGCTGGGAGGAGATCGCAAAGACCCGGAAGTCATGGATCAAGAGAACGTCCATCTGGAGCTAGTTACTGACTGCCATCAGGCAAGTCTGCTGTTTCCTTCTGACCGACACCGTCACTCTGGCCAGGGGTAGTCTCTTCACTGCTCCATGGATACCTTCTACCAGCAAGGACATTCTCATCACATCCTTGGACTGGACCCACCTGCCGTGGATGTGGGAGTGGGTGGATCCTGTGTCAATGGCGGCCTTGTCCACCTGCTGTCCGTTGACAGTACCTGGGTGGAAGATAAGAGGTAATGCATTGTGGGTCATGCCTACCACCCTTCTTTGGAGTTTGATGGCAATTAGCCATACTCTTGGCAATAGCACCTACATGTAGGTCCGAGAGTCTGGTCGAAGGCGGGTAGGCAGTCTTTCCCTCTCTCTTTGGGTCCAGCGATCTCATCTGGCTTGGCTGGCTCCAGTTTGCTCTGATTCAGCTTGGGTCTGAGTTGGCATCCACCATCTCCCCCTGGATGAGGTTGCTCTGGGCGGGACCACGACTGCCGGGGTGGCTCGGGCTTGTAATGGAGCAAGATGAACTCATCTGCCAGGTTGGCCAGCTCCTTGGGGGTCTTGGGATGTTGGGTACGGACCCAGGTTGTGGGTATGAGAGAGAGAGCCTTCTCAATGACCATCAATCTGCTCACTCCTTGCTTGTCAGTCTGATGCTTGGACCAGTGGGCAAACATCAGCTCAGCTCGTTTGACCAGGTCGTGGGTAGACTCCTTTGGGAATAGAGCCATATCACGCCACTGGACGTGGTAGAAGTCCGTTGTGATGTCATGGTACTCGAGCAGGGTAGTGCGGAGGTGTCTTTCACTGGACCCTCAGGCAACCTTTAGAAAGTTCCTGGAGGCGGGGTCTAGTCTTGGAAGGATAGTTCCGACCCAGAGATCTGGAGGGACGTCGAAGGTGTACATGTGGAGGTCAAACGAGTCTGAAAGCCGAGACGTCGGCAAAGACCAGGGCATCCTTGTCTGCCCTCCTTCTGTCGCGTTCCTGCTGACATACATATGTCAGCCTCTTCTCTGTCTCTCTCTCTTGCAGGACTCGTCAGCTGCTCTCTGTCTCCTGGCCACCTCTTTTCGCTCCAGCTGGCGAGTCTCTGCTTCTTGTTCTCTCTCTAGTCGGTGAGTCTCTGCATCTGCCAGCTTCTCTCTGTGTCTTCACGCATCTGGTGTCCTCCACCTGCTGATTTATTGTAAACAATGTCAACCAACGTGCTTCCTCATGCTGTTGACGGTCATCCTCTCTCTGTGCCTCTCCTCTTCTCTCCTGTTCAGCTCATCTTTGTCACGTCTCCTCTCTTCCCTCTCATCTTTCCTCTTTCTGTCGTCCGCCTGGTCTCTCTGCTTCTGCATCAGGGCAAACATTTTCATTAGTTGGTTCATCAGGAACCGCTAGCGGTATACCTAGAAACCATCAATTCAGCAGTGATGCTGGTCTCATTTTACCATAGGAACCTAATGATTACGGACTAGGGATTTTCCTAACTTTTAGAGCTACAGTATGCTTTAAGCATGCGTTGATCTAGCTAGTGCTAAGTTTAAAAATGGCCCAAGATGCAGTGAAGTTTCTTGATAGCGTCTTCAAACCGCCATATGGTGAATGGGTTAACTGGGAATTCTTGCATGTCCTACTCTAAATTGTTTGCTGTCTTCAGCCACAGCTAGCCAGATACCTGCTTACTTTTCATTGTTGTTGAAACTTATTAATGACCATACTGACAAGACTTACTTTGCCATTTCAGCAGCTGTGTTTTTCCCCTATTAGAGCAAGTTACAGTAGATGGCAGTAGTATAGTTTGCAAACATCTTGTATTGAAGTAACTGTGTAAGCCAAAACATATATTTTGGGTCATGGTTGCTTAAAGATGCGTTCTTGTGAGCATAAATATGTTTGCTCCCCCATTTCAATATGACAATTGCATCTCTGGATGCATCTGCTATCATCCTCAAAGAGTAAAATATGGTGTGTGGGATGCAATGTCCTTATTATTTCATTGGTCGTCGTGATGAGATGGTCATGCATGTTGAAATATAGTTACTAACAACTTCTGTCAACACTCCTGCTGAATTGGAAGACCCCTACAGGATTCTGGTACGCAGTACTTCCCTTGTTCATGACATGGTGGAATATGACAATTTTGAGAAGTTCCAGGAGTTCCAGGCAGACCAGCACATGTGTGAGGTGTGCTGTAATCTGGTAAAAGGAGTCCTCATGTGTCAACCGTGCTGCAAGTGTGGGTTGCTCTATTGTAAGGAATGTCTGCTGGGCTACTGCGAGGTAAGGGTGGAATAGCTAGGTATTCAAGCATGCTGTGATAGTTTTTATCCTTTTCTTACATGTATTCACAAATTTAGCCGAAGGGGAGGGGACGAACTTGCTGTATTGGGAAAAAAGGGGGCTACCCAGTAACACATGGCCACTAAATCTCTAAATCTCAAAAGTTTAAGGGCAGGACGAGAATGACATGGGGGGGGGGGGAGCTAATCCTAAATACACTCCTGCCATTAATGTCTTGCACTCTTACGATCTTTGTGAGGATATAAAAATAGCATGTTGTTGCACACAATTTTTGCAGTTTGGAGAGAGTTGTTATATTTATATGTGCACAGAGGCAGTGTTGACTCCCACTCGCAGTGATGATTAGATATGTAATAAAGCCCAAACGACATGTAGGCTGTGCAAATCATTTTGAGGTGATCTAATGATACATAGTTGCCATATTTGCTGTATCTGTTGTGGTGCTAGTCATGTGTTGGAGATATTCGCATCGTGCAGCTGGAGTGTCCCAATACAAACTGTCATGAGGTACTGGTCGATGCTTATCTCAAGGAAGTCTTACCAGGAGATTTTTTCTGCAGGTTCTTTTTGTATGTGTTGATTCAGAGCATGTGCCCCCCCCCCCCCTTCCCCAGGGACGTCGATCTATTAATAGTCTTTTACTCTTCCTCCCACCGATAATTACAATATGTAGTTATATACATCATATATGCATATCTATAGGTTTGTGCAACATTCAGTGTGCTGGGAAAGAGGCATTGGAAAGTTGCCAGGGTAACTTCAGAATATTAACAGTTATATAATGCCCAAATCTCGCAAGGAAAATTTATGGCTATAGATAGTATAATTTTTTTTTAAGAGCCAGCCATTCTTCCAGCCAGCTTTCTTCCCTACACCTACCTGTATAACGCGCAATTTAATATGAATATATTAGGATGTGTGCAGTTGATCAGGTCTATCCATAGAATAGTAAACTCAAAAAGGCTTGTGGTTACAACGTTGGTACTCCATAGATTCTCACACTTTACCACACTCAATTTTTTGGGGAGGACTATACCATATGAACCCCTTTTTCCCCTTGTGGTTACTACTTTATAACTCCATAGATTCCGTAAACTTCATGGTATGGACTTGTGTCGTATGCTGATCCTTGTTGGCACCCTGTCATGGTGTCGTGTGGTGATCCTTGTTGGCTCCCTGTCATGTTGTCGTATGCTGATCAACACTTCACCATATGAACTTGATGTATAGTTTAAAAGATAGATCTCTCTCTCTGCATATACTCTCTTTTGATACAAAAAATGTCGCATAGGCATATGCTGTATGCCAGTTTCCTGCAACTAAAATGGGTTACCTCACACAAAATCTGAGTGCCTGAACTAGTTGCAGTTGAAGCTCATGATTGGAAAGAGAATTGTGTGGCAAGAGGAAGTCCTATTCTATACAACGAGTGTTTTCATTAGAGCTAAAAAGTGGGTAGGTGATGGGTTTGTTGCAGAAGTAAGAAATCTGATATTCACAACACCAATACAGGCAAAGTGCAGCTCCTATGCTCTAAAGAAAAACATTCATTATATAGAATTCCTGTAACTACACTTGTATTATCTGTTAAGTACATTCCAGGTCGGAGTCACTATACAGCCGCAACTTCAGGCATTGGATGCACCTACTTTAGTTGTAGGTGACTTTGGCGTAGCTATACCTAATGCAATATCTTTAATATTATAAAAAGAGAGCATACTGGGAGAGCTATCTTTTGAGCTATATATCTAGTTCACAGAGTAAATTGTGCAGAATCAATGGAGCTCCAAAGTCATGACCACAAGCTCCATTTTATGGTTTAGCCCCTCCTCAACTTGTAACTCCTCCAATGTTTTTCTTACTTTCCTGTGTAGTAATATTATTCAAGCAGGCTGTATCTGATAAGGTGAAAATTCATTTAAAAAAAAATCGTTTTTAGATTACCTCGTCTCGAGTATTTTCAAATTATATCATGGGACTGGTTGTAGTTAAGGCCATTTCCCCCTTAACTCTTAGAATAAGGTAGTTGACAAGTTCTGTCTCAATGGTCAGCACAGGTAGCCGAAGAAGATCTCTGACCCATTTTGATGCCCCTCACGGCAAGGTCTATAGTAGAACGTCAGACTCTGCACCATCCATTCCCCACACCCCCTGAGCAGAAGAGCCATTTCAGGGACATATATTCAGCTGCAGCTCTAAGGGCAACTTCACAGTCATGTCGGAGGAGCTGACGATACGAATAGAATCTTCTGGTTTTGCAAGGCACTTGTCTGTGATGGACTTTAAGTCCAGCTCACCTTCTAACATCCAAGATTGCTTTACAAGATTATGTCAAATTTTTTTTTACTGGATAGAAATCATACAGAAAAGGAGGGCTCTCAATTATTCCCCATCGGTAGTAGGACTTTTCCAGGAAGGCCAGTTCTATACAGGATGCATGCCTTCCATGACGACTGAGGTGTAATCCAATCATAGTTGCAAGGTCAGCATGCTTGTAAGAGCCTTCTACCAATTTCTGATTGGAACTGTCCAATTTCTGGATCAAAGTTGATCACGGGATCCTTGCATCTATGTAGGAGGACTAGAATCAGAAAAGTCTCAAGGAGATTCTTGGTTATCAGGGGGTCAAATTTGCCTTTGGAAGAGCTATGATGAATAAGTGTTAGCATCTGCCCTGGTGTTGATAAACTTTTGTTGAACTTGGGTATTATGTAGTGTCAAAAGCTTTCTCAAGGTCGAACATATGTACAGTGATCTCACAGAAACCTAGGGTGGATTCCTAGAGTGAGAAGATCGTGGTATCTTCTTACTAAGACATCCCTCTGCAAGCACCTTTTGCAACCTCTTTACATACATGTACAGTGTAGTTGAGATATCTCTCACTACAGCTGTAGTTTTTAAAGTCTTAGATAATTTCATCTACAGTACTTCAAACAGATCATAATGCCATGGGCTCAGTATTCTGTGATGAGCAATGTCATCAGTGTAGAAGTTAATGGAACAGTGCTTGGAAATTGTTCACCAACTAATACTGAAAAGACAACATACAGGATCACTGCCTGCTTTCTCTCTGTGTGGTTGGTATCAAACCACTTTTCATTCCTCTGGTACCGTCAGCTTCTAGGTTGAAGAGAAGTTGATTGTGATCATTATCATAAAGTGTCTTACCGAGGCCAAAGAAACAGCACTGATTTATCACATACTTTTCTCCAGTCATCTCAAATGTTTTGGGAGCAGTGGTTGGGTTTGAAACCGGATTAACCTCTATGCAGGATATAATCCTGGGAGCACTGGTTGGGTTTTGCAACCTGTATGTAGGTCCTATATTCAATTTAAGGTAGTGATAGAGTTGACCGAATTATTTCCTCAAGTGCTTTAGCAACGATTGGGTAGGACAGGGATGGAGTGGTGATCATTAACATGCTTGCTGGTACATGTAGTTGTTTTGGTTGTTGCCTTCACATTTGCTTCCACTCGGAGAGAAAAGTGCCAGTTTCATTTCTACCAGTGCATTGGATGGTCATACTATTAGTACTAGGGATGGGGCTAGGCTGGGGGGACTAAACCATATTTTTTTCTATTTTTTTTTAATCGTGTGGTTACGACTTAGGAGCTCCATAGATTCTGCATGTTTTACTGTATGAACTTTATGTATAGTTCAAAAGATAGATCTCTCTGTGTGTTCTCTTTTAAAACTAATTTTTTTTGTTGCATAGCAAACTATGCCAAAGTTAACTGCAGCCAAAGTGTGGTACCTCAATATCTTTACGGCCTGAATTTGCTGCAAGTGTGGCTCCTGATAGGAAAGTGCTAGACAGTTGATATTGGTATCTGTTGCTAGAGGAAGCCTTACTCTACGGGATGAGGATAGCGCTAAAATGTGAGTAGGTGGTAATGCCCAGCGTGTTGAAAAAAATTATTCCGGTGCTAGAATTTTTTTCTTTCAGCCTACCTTCCTGACCACTTAGTGTGCAGAATTTATGGAGCTCCGAAGTCGTAAACACAAGTTTTTATAACACTTTGTAAAAAATGGCCGTTGTAGAGATATATACTACAAGACCGTATACACATCCGCCTTCTCTAGACGAGGCCTTCAGTTGTAGAGATAATAATATACTCAACCAACTTCTCTAGACAAGAGGCTTTATCTGTTTCTTGAGGAAGCCTTACTCTACGGGATGAGTATACTCTACGGGATGAGTATAGCGCTAAAATATGAGTAGGTGATAATGCATGGCATATTGGGAAAAAATCTTCCGCCGCTAGAATTTTTTCCTTTCAATCTACCCGCCTGACCACAAAGTGTGCAGAATTTATGGAGCTCCGAATTCGTAACCACAAGTTTTTATCATCCCCATTGTAGAGATACTGCAAGACAGTATACACATCCGCCTTCTCTAGACGAGGCCTTCAGATGTAGAGATAATAGTATACTCATCTACATGTACCTTCTCTAGACAGGAGGCTTACTGTATGTTAAGGTTGTAGAGGCATTGCAAGATAATATACCAATCCACCTTCTCTAGACTTCGAGACCTGTATTGTCAAGGTTATAGAAATACTGCAAGATTCCAATCTTCTTACAATGATTTTTCACATTTTGAAAGTGAATAGATTTAGGATGAAAAAAATTGGAAGGGCAGATATTTCTCATGTAGGTTTAGAGTGTCATGAGCTCGAGAATTTCCTACAGTGTTCCATGTCCAGAATGCCAAAGAATGATGACTCCATTGATAGAATCGAATCTTCATCACCTTCCAGGTTGCATCATGAGGTCTTGACCAAGTGCAACTGGTCACAATTGCTGGAGCATGGCATTTACTTTCCTCTTGTCTCTGGCAGCACATCAAGCATACTGAGTGTGTATCCTTAGGTGAGAAAGTGGTCACTACTGGTGAGCTCAATAGCTTCAGTACAGCTGGAGTATTTGAAATTAGGGGTGTCTGTAATTGGAACGTTTATAACTACAGCTTGCTTGTTCTCAACCAATGCCCGTTTCAGCATCATATAGTTGGAAAATGACTTTCTGAATTTGGTGGTCTGTAAAGATGGTTTCTTGTTCAACTTTAAGCTTGGCCCAATGTTTGGGGAGGAATGGTGTGTGCAGGGACTGGATCCCGAAAACTGGTTTTGTCACCCTGTATAACATCTTATAGGTTATGTTTAGATTGGGATGAAGTTGAAAGCACATCCCTTAGCTTTCCAAAAGCTCAAAAGCCTAAAAGTTCAAAGGTTCATCGAAAAGCCCACAAGCGCATGATGTGAGGTGAGAAGGCAATATAAACAAACACGCAAACAGCAAACAAACACATATCCACACACACACATCCACACACACACACACACTGAAAAACCAGCTGAATTTTGATAGAATGTCAAATGTTTTTGCCCGAGAAAAAATGTCAAGTTCCAGCTCTTCAACATCACATAGCACACATGGTTTTTGACCTCTTCCTTGGGGAGCCCATCAGTCTGGACACCTGATTCACATGTGAATGCTGCCGGGTAAAACATCCCTTGAGTGAATTGTCAACTTCCCTTTTAAAGATGAACTTGCTAAGTCGTATTTGCTTAGAAGGTGTTAAGGAGCACTGGATTGACTCGCTTACTCTATCTTGAGTTGGAGCTTCTTAAGGGTTACTGCTGAACTCAGTGTTGGCAGTTTGGGAGACCTGTTTCTGCAGCCTGTATCTCTAGCTTGGAAGTGGGCTTCAAAGCCAACGAACTTTTTGTGTAAAAAAAGTGTTCATTGCTTTAGTAGAGTTTTTCCCCTTTCCATTGCAAGTTTATCATCAAGATACAATTTTAGGTCAGCTTCTTCTTTTTTATGTTAAAGTTTAACTTTCCTGCTTTAGCTAATGCATAAGATACAGGTTGTCGGTCACTAAACATGCAGCTTCTCTTCCTTTAAGTTATTGAAGTGCATAGCAACTGAAGGCAGAATGATGCACTCTATACTCTCTGGAATATGAGTTGTACTGGTGTATCCCCTGACCAACAGTTGGTCGTTTTCTATGTAAGTTGCACCATTTGAAACAAGACTGTTTTGCGATCAATCTTGTATGACAGGACCAGTTTTGCTGTATGTTGTAAGTCACCAGTGTATCAATTGGTAAAGGGTCTGGCGATGCAAGATTATTGCTTCGCCACTGCTTTTCATTCAAACCAGTCTGTCGAGACTGTAGTGTAAGTAAGACGATTGATCCTCTTTGCTGCATGTTTAGGCAAACAAGCAGCTACGAGTATCTTCTTAAATAATTGAAGATCTTATAGAAAGCTTAATCCGAGAAGTGGCCCTGGTGAACATATTCATGCAAGACAGCACCTCAGAGGCACTTGGGTCTTTCTTCTATCTTCCTACAAAAAGGTTCAAGGCAAGGTTCAAGGCCTGGAAAAGCGTCCTTAAGCAATCGGTTTAAAAATTACTCCCAGAAGAGAATAAGAATAAGCACATGCCTTTGTGTAATTGACTCTTTTCTCCTTCTAGGAGTTGGACAATCTTATTACAGTTTCAGATTGTGACTTATAACTACAGAAATAAAATGGCAGACATGATGTACGTTTCAAACTGTGGCTTATAACTACAGAAATAAAGGACAGACTTGATGTTACGTTTCAGACTGTGACTTATGCTACAGAGAATGCAGGACTTGAATATGATTCACATGATAATTGATTACTGTTTTAATGATCGAGAGTTCACATTAAATCCAGTCGAACAGCATGCTTTTATGTTAGATTTTGGTGTTGTAATGATCGAGAGTTCAGACTAAATCCAGTCGAATACTATGCTTTTTTGTAAGATCTACATCCAAAACAGTGTGTTTGCGAATGGGGGAATCAAAATGGATGCTAGATCAATTTTTCGCTGTACTCTGCATAACCTATCTTTGTGTGTAGTTATGCATGTATGTTGGAAGACATTTTATTCCGTCATCATTCTCAGGTATGTTGCTATGAGGGAGAAGGTGGAGTTGGACTCGCTACCCGGCATGGTCTTCTGCCCACGATGCAAATACAGAACCATGTCTGATCCCGATTCAAAGGTGGCCATGTGCAACAACCCGTCATGCCAGTTCCCATTCTGCAAGACGTGCTGGCAGACTTGGCATGGCCCCGGCAAGTGTCCAGCTCTAGCAAAAGTATGATCATTAGCTATAGTGGTGGTCTAGAACTGTTGCGCAGTTGTCCTCACATTTAATGTTTGGAGCTACCCGGAGGGAGGGGGGGGGGAGCTCTTGTGCTCTTGTCATGGTACTTTTATTGTAAATCTCACTGTTTTCTTTATTTTCTCAAATCTATCATGCTTTTTAGAGTATTCTTTTTTTAGAGTGCTAGACTTTACGAACAGCAAGGATTGGATATTAACTTGGGCCTTTCCCCTCTTTCCTCATCTCTTTTGCTATGTGTTGGTGAGGTATTTTCCCTAAGCACCACACAAAAAAAGAAGGTGGCAGAAAAACAACCATCTCAACTGTTTTTCAGGTACTATGTACTTCAAGGTGGTCTCAGACTGCAATGATTAATGTTGTAAAGCTGTTATTTAACCTTAGACCATCAACTTAAATTTATAAGTTTTTTCTTTCTTTAAAAAAACCAATTTTTTTTTAGAAAAAACTTTTCAAAAGCTAGTTTCATTTGTAAATACAAGACAAATACAAGACAAATACAAGACAAATAGCAGTATGACTGCAGTATGACTTCCTACATCCACTTTTTAAATGTTTGTTGTCTACATTGGTAAATTCAATTAGTCAATCCAATTATAAAATATTTTCGTCTTATTTTTTTTATTTTTTTATTTTTGTAGTCGAACAGCCACCTACAAGAAGTTATTTAGTGTATGAAACACCAGAAGTAATCATGTAGATTATGAGATACCACAACTTTGGCTCAAGGATAGTTACACTCATGCAGCATTTTTTTAGTACCAATTGATGACTGGAGCATTGCGGATAGAATTTACATCACAGATAGGATTATGAGCAAATTAGTTTCTTTGACTTTATTACTTCAATTTCACTGCACTTAACTTTGATAAGAAAGAGATGCCTGAAGATGACTGATAGTTAGACTATTACAGCTCAGTATATTCTTCAAGGACAAGTGAACTCTGTTCAGATGCTTAAGAACAAACAGAACAGTGTACAATACATTTCTAAGGCCAGGTTGTTACAATGTTCTATGATCCTTTTCACTTCTGGAACAAGATTCTCTGTATAGCTGTACATCCACTGACCGCTCACTTCTTAACTAATGTAGTAGGCAAATGCAGCTGCAGAAGATTGCAGATGTTATCAGAACACTACATGAGCACGCTAGATTTTTAAGCCAGGTGACCTTTCCCAAAAGCAGTGATAAACCTGCTTAGTCAGCTCAGCTTGAAGGGTCTTGTTGCTACTGCATACGCCATGCACGAAAGTGTGTTTATGGAATTGAGGATGCTTTGGAGTATTTTTGCTGAATGGAGAAACCAGATTAGTTGTTGCAATGTATTGGATAGTGTGGAGTCGTCTGGTAGTAAAATTACGACGAATGGCACAAGTTATGTGTGGGGAAAGAAGTATAGATGCAAGATCTTGAAGGTGGGATTTTTACAGCTTTTTCGCTGTCAGTTTACTACTTTCGTGGAGGATTCAAGGTATGCTTGAAGTGTTTTGGTGGTCAAATTCCACTGAAAACCTCTTTATGATAAAGAAGCTCTGCCGAAGCTTGTTTTAGCGAGCGAGATATAAATTTTGTTTAAGATGGGGTCAAATCGCACTACCCAATACTTGTAACAATCGGTAATACATGTAGGTGAAGTGTCTGTCAGTTGAGAAAGTTCAAAATAAACATGTACTGACTCATGATGTTGAAAACAAACATTAAAAAAAATAGTATCATAGAAGTTGTTTGTGGCTTCATTGATATATATTACAGACACACAAAACTATAATGAGTTTATGCACAGTTAAAGGCCCCCCAAAATTGATGTTCCATTTGCGTTGGACGTTTGAGGTACGTTTGAGTCACAGCGTTGCCGTACCATTTTCCAAACGTTCACCAACAACGCAAGTATGTACGAATGGTACTTTAGGCACGAATCATCAAGCACTGTATCATTGAATTCCACTTGTGCATGCCGTCCAGCGATCAACGAAGGTTAGGCTAACGGTTGTTGCTCTAGTGGTTACTCTTTTTCAGCTTATCAGAATCAAGATGCCTTATTCTAGTATAAGAAACAGAGTTAAGAATCTAGAGGATTCAAGGCTGCAGCTATCATCCGTATTTTGAAGGAAGAGGGCATGGCAGCAACAAGGCAAAGCATCTACAATTTTGTCAAGTGGTACAGCAAGACTGGTACATCGCCTGACAGCCATGGAGCAGGAGATCTTCGTTGGTTACAGCTGCTGTCCAGAAAGTCATTGAGGAAAAGATACAGGAAGATGATAAGAAGACAGTGTACCAACTGCACATCACCTTTCACAGCAAAGGGAACCCAGACTTGCTTTGCAGGACATTGCTTGTATGGATTTTTCGGGGCAATGCGTACTGCCAACTGATAAGAAAGCCAACAAGGTTTAGTTCTGGGATTAAGCTACGTGAAAGTTAATATCTAGTGTAGAAGCTTTCTCATGTCATACTGAAGCTAAGTTGGTGCTAGTGGTTATTGATAATCCAGGCCTGGGTCTTGATGGCAGTTGGTATGGAGCCAATGCATTTGAATCCAATTGGGGTAAGCCATTGTATATACATGTATATATATATATATATAGCTTAGGAACCTTGTAGATGTGATGCCTTACAACTAGGGCAAGATATTGATATAGAACACTGGTGAATTTGTATAGTGACTCGTGTAATAAGCCCATGATGAGTGGTGGTATCATTTATCCGTATCCTAGGTCGAGAGATTAGAGTGAGACAGGCAGAACCTTGAAGAGGCAGCCAATGGGTTAATGTCATATGGACAGACGAGTACACAATTCAATTGGAAACACGTAGGCATTTTTGTTGCCGAAAGATAGGACAGACACCAAAGAACAAGCCAATATGTTACATGCTATATTATGGTTGTGTAATAAGGTGTAGATTTATGGTATGCTAAAGTGTTTAAAACTTCTGTTTGTTTGATTATAGGGTGAAACATTTGGTGAAAGTGCATTTGTGGGCTGAAATTAGCATGAAAGGCCCACTTTTTGTTCAAATTCTTCGCCAGACCATTTGACCCTTCGTGAATGATGCTTGCCCTTATCACCGTTTCATGCAGGACAATGACCCCAAACATACATCCAGGCCGCTAAAGAGTTGAACAATATAAATTGGCGGAGCATGTCTCCCGAGTTTCCAGATGCCAACCTCATTGAAGATCTGTGGCTCGAGTTGAAGGAGTATATACATCAGGAGAGAAGCGAATCCCAAGACCAAAGCTGAATTGTTGGACGGCATAACACAGTTTTGATCAACTGTAGACATTGTCGGATGTATATTAGACACCTGGAGGGTTGGGCTACAGGTGGAAACTCACTTGCCAAGCAATGTTTCTCGAAGTTGTGCTGTCATTCCCTCTTTCAAAATACGAACGATAGCTGCAGTCCTGAATCCTCTAGATTCCAAAGATAGAATTCTCTGTTTCTTATACCAGAATAATGCATCTTGATTTCGATAAGCTCTAACCTCTAGAGCAACGGCCGTTAGCCTTTCTCCCACCTTTGTCGATTGCTGGATGGCATGCGTAAGTGGAATTCAATGATAAAGCGCTTAACGGTCCTTGCTTAATGTACTGTTTGTACATACTTGCGTTGTTGTTGGTGAATGTTTGGCGAACATTACAGCAATGGTGTGACTCAAACGTCCAACGCAAACGGCCATTCCCAGGATAAATCAAAACTAGAAGCTATAACAAAAGCAACAGTCCGATCAACCATACCATAGAACTTGATTGCATGTTTCGGAGAGTTGCATTTGCGATATGTTGCTTGAGCATTTCTTATTAAACGTTTCTACATTGAACATAAGCACAATGCAACCAGTAAGTTTATTTGGGGATTGTACTGTAGGTTGACAATAGCTCTATGGGCTTGACCAACACTACACTGTGTTGAAGTAGGTTAACAAGAGCTCTATGGGGACATACATTAGATCAACATGCTACTGGGTTGAGGTAGGTTGACAATAGATCTATGAAGAATGAGGACACCCACTGGATCAACACTACACTGGTTGAAATAGGTCGACAACAGTTCTATGTGGACACACCCACTGAATCAACAGATTGACAATACTCTATGGGTACACACACTGGATCAGTTGTGTTAGGATGAAGTAGGTTGACAATAACTCTATGGGGGGAGACATTCGCACACTGGGTTTGGACAGGTTGAGCATGTTCATGGAGGTATTTGGATATTAACAATGCCACATTACGATTGCATATGTTCAGAGATTCTGTATCTGTTAAGGCTCGATCAATGGCTCCATTCAAGTTCATCTTGCTCTGCACACAACAAACAATTTGTTCGTGCAGTTGGTGGACTTGGCTGAAGAAGATACAGCGAGGAAAGTACCGTCTGAGGCGGACAAACAGAGGAAAATAGAAGAATTGCAGGTGTGCATTCTTCCTCATCATAATACAGCAGAATATTTAATACCTTCATTTTTGAACAAAACTCAACTCTTTGTTTCAAGTTTTGTGATTGCATTAGCATGATGTGCCAAGTAAGACCCCTCTTCACTATGGGTATTGTAGTTCTATTCACAAGTAATATATGTCTTCCTCTCTGTAGAGTATGTTGTGGGTGCTGTCCACCAACAACGTGCAGAGCTGTCCCTCTTGCCGCACTAGCATCCAGAAGAACGGTGGCTGCAACAAGATGAGCTGTATGACATGTGGCACTTCTTTCTGTTGGATCTGTGGCCAGACCATCATGGGGTAAGTGACACACAAATGGTCGTGTCTAAAGGACACACAAATGTTGGTGTACAAGGAGCAGACAAAGTAAGGAAACACACAAATGATTGTAAGGAGCAGACAAATGTTTGTGTGTAATGGTCACACTAGTGTTTATATGTAAGGAGCAGACCAATGTTTATGTGTTAAGGGTCACACAAATGTATATGTGCAAGGGAACACACAAATGTTTGGAGGAGCATATATATAATTATGTTCTTTTTTATGTGGTAGAACTGCAAATGAGCTATATATTGGTATGAAGATCATCAATGATGTAATGGGATATCATGTAATGGGATATCAATGATATAATGAGATATCAATGACATAATGGGATATCAATGATGTAATGGGATGAAATGATCATTCGTATTTTAAATATGAGATATTACCATAAAAGAAACATATTAAAGTTAAAATACTGTACCGGTCAAAAATAACTTTACGTTGCATTTCTTTACAACATACGTGGCTTGAGCATTTAAAAAAAACAATGAAAGATCACATTTAAGAACGTGCGGATAATGTTACGCACGAACGTTGGAACGCACCGTTGTTTAATTTTACCATGATCTGTACATGTGACAAATAGAATATGTGCACATTTATAATGGACAGAACCACATTTCTATTTAAGTAATTGCAGCATCTTGCCAGTAGCTGGCCTGTCAAACTGATGATGACCAGAAAAATATCTGAAGGAACATTCCTAAAAGAAGGAAGTCCCCTTCCCTAGTGCTTGCTCTAGATGTGTTGTTTACTTTTAGGATTTTGTGTCTTACTGGGCTCAACTAGTCCCTTTGTCTGAGCATTTTGATTTTACTTGCTGGTACTTCAGTGTAACTTATTAATGCTTAGATTCTGTTACTAGCTACTTCAGTGCAAATTCTTTTAAGATTTCTCCAATATTTCAACCCAAATTCTTCCATCTTTGTCAGGGCATCTTAGTGATCATCTGATCGATATCTGAGTAGCTCTATTTTCACTTGAGCTTGATCAGAACATGCATGAGCCAAAGCAGGTTCACACAAAAAGGTCTTGAATTCAATATTAGTCTCTGCACTTCTACGTTTGTCAAATGTAACGACCTTGGATTATTTGTGCAGTAGCTCGCAGGTGCTATGGACATCTTAATAATTCAGGTTACTGTTCAGTATTTTGGCTGCATGACAACTGTCACCATTATGTGATGTATCCTGTTTCAGAAGTGGGGTTGGCTCCAAAATGGGGAAGCACGTCAGCAACTGTTGTGGCTAGTTGGACTTTAGGTGTTGGATGTCTGTGGTTTGTAATGCAGGTACCAAGTCCGAGGATGGACATGTCCAACTGGACTTTTCCCCAGAAGATACAAAACAACAACTAAAAATCACTATTATGATAATTAAGAATCTACCAAATTGAACTTGCGTGCGAATGGTAGTCTGCTCTATCTGCTTGAGGAGCTTTTCGGTGACATCTGCGGGCCTAGTTCGAACACATGGGCCTTTAAGTTGCCGCTGTCCTGGCTCCAGTCAACTGCCAAGAGCTCTGGGAGATACCCCCGTGTCTAGTTCCAGTCCAACACCACGTGGGAATGAGTCGGTTGAAGATGCTGTTGTTGCTACTCCTTTCTCAAAGCTGCGCTCTAATGTACTGAAGAGAGTCCCTAGAGCCTCGAGGGAGCTGGCAGCCAGGAAGCTAGCATCCATCGTGTTAAGTGTGGTGGCGAGGAATGACCATTCCACGTGGTGTCGCCTCCTGCATTTTGCATCTCGCTGTTTTAGGCTGCCGCCGAGAGGAGGGAAGAGGTGGAATTTAGCGTCAGCCGTAAATAACCTTGTAAGGGAGGAAGCTGATGCTGATGCTACATCAGGGAAGCCTAGCCGTTGCTCCAAAAGACAGAAGTCTCGTGATCCCCTACAGCTCTTGTCTTCAAAGGTGACATCCAAGCTGGAAGAGGGCGATGTCAAGGGCGCTGTCAGGCTTGCATGTGCTGAGGATGTTTTAGCTGATCACTCACCTGACACTCTGGAAGCCTTGAAGCAGAAGCACCCTGCGGCTCACCCAGATTCTTCAATAATGATATCCCCGGACCCATCCTCATTCTCTTTCTCAGTCACCGAGGCCATCATAACTCAAGCCATACGTTCCTTCCCAAATGGATCTGCAGGTGGCCAGGATAGCCTCAGACCACAACATCTCAAAGACCTCACGGGTCCGTCCGCTGGTGAAGGTGGCCATTCACTACTGAGGGCGCTCACTTCTTTGATATCTCTAATTCTAAGAGGTGACACACCTGTATCCATCCGTCCTCATTTCTTTGGTGCCTCACTGGTAGCTCTGCGTAAGAAGGATGGTGGGGTTCGCCCTATCGCTGTGGGCTGTACCCTGCGCAGACTTGCTGCAAAGTGTGCTTGCTTTCATGCCATGCAAAAAGTTCCTGATATCCTGGCCCCTCGGCAGTTAGGTTTTGGAGTGACGCGGGGGGTTGAAGCGGCAGTGCATGCTGCTCGCATCTACCTCCAGAACCTCAAGGAAGACCAAGTGATCATGAAAGTGGACTTCAGAAATGCATTCAACAGTATTCGCCGGGACAAGATGTTGGGTGCTGTTGAGGAGTACATTCCCGAGCTTCTCCCTTTTGTCCACTCAGTGTACTGCTCACCATCTTTACTCTCATGGGGTGATGAAGTGGTGCTGTCTTCAGAAGGGGTTCAGCAGGGCGACCCGCTGGGACCCCTCCTCTTTTGCCTGACTATTCAGAAATTGTGTGCAAAGCTGAGGTCAGAGTTCTGTGTTTTTTATCTGGATGATGGAACTCTGGGAGGCAACCGGGAA
This sequence comes from Cladorhizidae sp. MBARI D1340-BT2, assembly GCA_028752905.1. NCBI lineage: Eukaryota > Metazoa > Porifera > Demospongiae > Poecilosclerida > Cladorhizidae > Cladorhizidae sp. MBARI D1340-BT2. The sequence continues at coordinate 33,958,176 of JAQNBH010000015.1, forward strand.
GATGTAATTTGTGATCTCAAGACCATTGAGGTTGAAGCAGGTGCTCTGGGCCTTGAGCTAAACAGAGGAAAGACAGAATTGATCTGTAAGGATCCTACCTCTCGTGGGATCGTCCTCATTGCTCTTCCAGGAGTTAGCATCATTAACCCAGAGAATGCCAATCTCTTGGGCTCTCCTATTGGAGGGTTACAATCAGTGGATGCATGTGTAAGGGAGAAGACAGAGCTGCTGCAGTTGATGGGTGATAGACTTTGTCATTTGCAATCACATGATGCTATCACATTGTTGCGTCACTCATTTGCGATCCCTAAGATGATGCACATTCTCCGCTCTGCTCCCTGTTTCTCTTCCAGTCATCTCCCAGCCTATGACCACCTTCTCAAGTCAATCCTCAGCAATATCACTAATATAGATTTTCAGAACAATGACTCTTCTTGGCTACAGGCCACCCTTCCTGTGAACCATGGGGGAATTGGAATTAGGAGTGCGGTTCATCTTGCTCCCTCTGCCTTTTTGGCTTCTGCTGATGGATCGTCCAATCTTATTCACCATATCCTCCCCCCTCGGTTTAGTACTGTCCAGTACCCTGAGATTGAGGTTGCCCTTTCACTCTGGGGTGATGACCTTGTCTTGCCTCCTCCAGCCCCGCCTGCTTCCCATCAGCAGAAATCGTGGGACATGCCTCGTATTTTGGAAAGGGCAGAGTCACTTTTGCGGAATGCTAGTGACCCCCAAACCAGAGCTCGTCTCCTCGCCGTGTCTGCATGTGAGTCAGGTGCCTGGCTTAATGCCCTGCCAATCTCCTCACTGGGTCTCCGAATGAGCGATGAGGTAGTTCGAATAGCAGTTGGGCTACGTCTTGGAGCACCCCTGTGCCAGCCACACTCTTGTAGTTACTGTGGATCGGATGTCAACCAGTTTGGTACACATGGGTTGAGCTGTAGGCACAGTCAGGGAAGGCTTTCTCGCCATGGTGCTTTAAATGACATCATCCACCGGTCATTAACTGCTGCAAATGTCCCTTCCCGGCTGGAGCCCTCAGGTCTGCTTCGGTCCGATGGAAAGAGACCTGATGGCATGTCCATCATTCCATGGTCAAGTGGTAGACTATTGGTATGGGATGCAACCTGCAGTGACACCTTTGCCCCATCCAACCTTTTGGCTGCAGTCACTGAGGCTGGTGCAGTGGCAGCACAGGCGGAGATTTTGAAGGGTGAAAAGTACGCCCACCTGGACTCGGCATACAAGTTTGTACCTGTGGCGGTAGAGACATGTGGATCCTTTGGGCCTCAAGCAAAGGCATTCTTCAGGGAGTTGGGACGCCGCCTGAGGTCAGTGACTTATGAAGAGGACTCCCATCAACATCTTCTTCAGCGGATTTCTGTGGCTGTGCAGCGTGGGAATGCAGCCTCAGTAATGGGATCTTTGCCATCAGGGTTGGGGACGAGCCATTTCCCTAGTCATCGCATGAACTTTTAAACTTTTTAACTTGAGGTATGGCATGTTGTTCTCTGTCATACAACAGTTTTTAGGCATACTATTATATGTAATTTCTATTCTACTATATTCTATATAATAAAAAAGTGAGTGTTAGCAAAAAAAAACAACAAAAAAAAACACAACTAGCACACCAGTAACAGGATCTTTACTTGTCTTGTCAATATTGTCAGATAACAACTTTTGCACTAAAGCACACACACACCAAGATGTTACATAAGTTGAAATACGCATTATCAATACGCTATTCTACAAAACTCTCTGTGTATCATAAGCTGCACAGTGCACATGTCAAACCAGATGGTATTCTAAAATGCACTTTCTGCCTCGCCGACAAATTGCCATGTCCACTCCAACCTCTTGACCTGGGGGTGGGGTGGGGTGGAAGGGAGGCAAAATACGGTATTTATAAAAAAAAAAATTTGAACAAGAAACCTGGTTACTTTATGTCCACCAGAACCGATCCCTGGCATATAAGTTATATATCTTAGTTTGCTTAGACGTCACCCAGTGTCGTCTCCATCATGTAAGTACCAAGAAACTTCTACAATCATCTCATCAGCCAAGATTGTATATTACCCGTCACTGTAATATAGTATAGTTTTTGTAAAGCTTTGCATATAAAGGCATTTCAGGTTCCTCGACTTCATATTCCTTGTGAGCTACCAATTTGTTATAATTCATGGCATGGCACAAAAACGTACCTGCACTGAGCCTCAACAACCGATTTCCTCATTGAACAAGAGGATTTCCTCATTGAACAAAAGGTCTGTGGGATCGCAGGAAGTTTTCAGGAAGCTCAGGTCGCCCTACCTGGTTACACTGAGTCCATCAATATCTCGACAATTGTTGGAAGCCTTTGGTTGAGGTTCAGAATTCTTTGGTTTTTGTAGGGGAAGTGCATCATAGAAAGAGAGCTGTTAGCTAACTGATTTACTCGAGCGAGCAACTAAACGCATTACATGTATGTGAACGTTTAATTTCTTTTTAGTTCGCACCGGATGTGTATCAGCTGCACAACGCACGCTACGTTTTTTCGAATGATGCTTGGAAAAACAGTAAGAAACGCGCACGCAATGCTTGCATTCAAAACGTGTATGTTGTTCGAAAACGCAATGTAAAGTTATTTTTGACCACTACTATAGAAAACCCAACATCTCTTGCTTACCGTACGTGACATGTTGGAGGGGGAGGGGCAGAATAAATAAACGAAAAAGCAAACAAACAGATACTTTTACAAACTAATGGCAATAGGCTCCATCTGATTGCAACAAACATATAGCTTAATGTGAATCAAACTTATGGTGGTGGCAACCATCTTCCTTGATCTTGTAAAGACATAAATTACTTCAACACCAATTATTCTGATTTACACAGAGGTGCGGTGGCACTGTTTGAATCATGTTTAAAAATGTTGGACCCCTAAAAAATTCCCCCCCCCCTCCTCCTACCACCCAAATTAAAGCTCATATCATGTATCTCAGCTAAAATCTCTCTTGCATCTTCATCCGTAGCAGCCTAAATGGGGGTTTGCTGCAAGAAACATTATAGTCACCAGTTCCAAGAGTTCACTTCTCAATGCAGGCAAAAAATCAACTGATGACTTTTCACCAATTATTTACTCCTACGAATCATTGTACACAATTATCAACCACATTACTTTTCTCTGAATTGCGTCTATTGATGGCTCTGTCCACATGAGGCATTTATGGTTCCAAGTACAATGTAGTATGATTATGGTAAAAGAGATTATGGTAAAAGATCGAATTTCCTATTTCCATCCAAGAACAATTCCATCTCAAGAACAAGAATTTTTATTTCATGATTTTGGTCGTCCAGTGCTCAATCTGCACACTCCCTGTGTAACCACGTTGTCACCCACCTCATTGTTGGCACCATTACATCACTTGTACATCTCAAAGTCACTTCAATAGCATCCCAATAAAATGACAGCTCTGAATCCAGCTGTGATATTTGCTGTGTACAGATGTAGCACATTTGTCGCCACGAGGTTAAATTTGGTTATAACTTTTCCATCGTTGTTTTGGAAAAAAGTCATGATGCACAAAGCAACCCACTGTCCGATGGCTGGGTCTCATGATTTTGTGTGGGTTACTGTGACCTAATCACCACCAAGAGAAAGTAACAATGGCCTATGAGAAGCTGGAAATGGCTTAGCCATTCTTTTAAAAAAACTTGGTCGTATCACTCAAACCATACTTTGCATCTGATTTTTCACCACCAGTCCAGGCATGATTGAGTTTCTTTGCATCTAAAATGACCATGGGAAGGGGAGGGGGGCTGACTTCCCAGTGGCATTTTCACAAGCTGCGAAGTTTATTTATGTATGTCCTCATGGACCTATTGGTCACGATATTTCAGGTTTTGGGATCAATTGGCACACTACAATGGTGGTGGATATCGAAACAAATTGAGCTCTTTTGGAGTTTTCTCCAAAAGATCAAAATATTGTTTCATGTTCTTCTTCCTGACAGCATTAAGTCAAACTGGAGCCATATTAACTCCATGCCCAGTTGCACAATACCAGGCTAGATGCATAGATGACACAGGGTGATCACCAGTGTATATACATATATGTATATATGTCTGAGCTTTTGCTAAAGGTGAATGGTAACGGTGTCGAGCCTGGTCCATGTCAGCCATGTTTCGACCAACCCAATGGTTCCTGGCTCCCTTCCTAAGCATGCACACATGGAATGCTTGGACTGCATGCTTCTTGTCCTCGGGTGATTCGATGAAAACTGTAAGAAAACACACTGCAAGAGTAGGCTGAAATTTTGGATTGCTTGTGTCAATCTTCCTTGTATCGCATCAACATACTACTACATGTATATATTAGACAGCCACATGTGCAACTTCAAAATTTAGTGTGATTATGTTCTTTTCCAGCATTGAGAAATGAAGTATGCAGCCTCATAGTAGGAATAATATGCGATGAGCGTTTGAGGGGGGAAATGTCAGAAAAAATTAACACATGGTTATTAAATTTATTTCTCAGGTATGGCCATTTTGATAAGGGTGATAAAAAGTGTGCTTTGTTCAGAGTGGAGGATTACTTGGCTCCTGTCAAGGCACCAGATGTGGAGGACATTGATGACCTGAAGGAACTCGAGGATATCCTGGAAACAAAGTGCCCGAGATGTGGCAAGGTAAGTCTCTGATGTGACAGGGTGGGAAGTCTATGCATATAAACTCTTATACTACTATCTTCATATGCATGTCAGGGGTGTATTTAGGGGGGGGCGGGGGGGGGCATTCGCCCCCCCCTTGTATCATTCTCGCCCCCCCCCCCTTGAAATTAGAGATTTTTTTTTTAATAATGTCAAGAAAGGTGTAATACAAGAAAGGTGTAATAAGCTTATGATATCAGGTTCAAATGATAGGAATGTCAAACTGAGGTTCTTCTTGGTTTTCTCTGCCATACGTCCACAATCTCTTCAAGGTCGCTCTCAGAGAGTACTTCTGGTGCCTCTATAGCAATCCTCATAAGGTGAGAAAGGCTGCAGTCACTTAGAGAATTACGCAAACGAGTCTTGATCATCTTCATCTGTGAGAAGCTTCTCTCCACAGAAGCAGTAGAAACTGGAATCGATAAGCAGATGGAGGCAATCTTGTGCAAATTGGGAAACATGGCCTTGAGCATGTCGTTTGAAACAAGTTCTTTCAGCTGTGATGCAGTAGTATCCCGTGGTTGCTTGACTAACAGCTGGCGGAATGTTTTCCACTCTGTAAGTATTTCAGTGGAAATCATGGCTGTCTTCACTGTTTCTTCTCCATCCAATGTTTCTGCATCTCTATCTTCTCCGTAGTGAGCAATCAGTTTCTCAACAGACGTGTCTCCATAAGTGGGAAAAGATACTGAATCTGGTTTTGGAACTTTCCGTGGATCGAATATAGACAATGCTGATACAACAGCGTTGGATGAAGAAAATCGGCTTGTTATGTTGGCCTTTAAATCAGCAACAAAAGGCTTACCAACAACATTCTGGAACGAAAGTATTTTATCAGCGTCAATAGACACCTTTGTAGATGACTTCAAGTCTTCAACGTTTTCAAGAAGCTCCAACACCCAGTTCGCTCCAGGCAAAACTGCATCATCCAAGGATTTAACAGTAGCATCAACAAGGAATGATATCAACGAGAGGTCAAGCTGCTCTGCCTGAAGTGCTTTGCTGAGCTTGGCTACTTGTGGTAGAGTGAAATCAAGCAAATATATAGCTGCAATCGTAGACAATTTGCAGAGGGCACCATGGATTCCAAGAGCTTCTGGCTCGTGGGACGTCTCGTAGATGTTCCCAATGGTGATTACAATTGCAGAATAACTTGCTTTGACAGCTTTGACACACCTTTCATGTGCCAGCCAGCGTGTGTCAGATGGCTTGATCACTTTCATTTCTGGAAGTTCAAGAACGTGCTGTACCTCCTTCAGACACTCTGCTCGCTTGGGGGAATTGCGAAAATGCTTCCAAAGAGTAGTCAATGTTCTGTAAACATGAGCAATTCCAGGAGTTTTATTGGCAGCTTGCACACAAGCCAACTGCAGTAAGTGACAGTGGCAGTGTATAAACAGAGCGTGAGGAGTATGTTTCTTGATACGTGCCTGAACCCCGGTCTTTCGTCCAGAAAAAGTTGCAGCTCCATCAAATCCCAATCCAACTATTCTTCCGACTTGTAGACCTTTCTTCTTTAAACAATCGATGAGATTAGAATAGATGGTCTCTGCATCAGCCTTCTTCAATGGAATAAGCTCCAGAAAGCACTCTACTGGTACACCATCTTCCTCCCAGCGGCAAAACACAGACAATTCTTCTACGTTGGTGACATCTGTGCACTCATCTGCCATGAGGCTGTACATAGGTGCCTTTTGAAGTCGCTTCAGAATCGACTCCTCCACCCATGTCCCCAATGATTCGATGAATTCAACCACAGCCAATATTGATGTGTACACAGCATTTCTTGGTGCAGTTTCTAAGAATTGCTTCAAATGTTGGCTGCCACATCGAACCACCACGTCAACCAGCTTCTCAAATTTTGTCGAATGTGCAACTTGTTCTTTCGTAAGAAAATGAGTGAGTAGGATCAGGCACTTCACTGCAGCTCTGTTCTGAGCTCTTTTGCAAGCTAAAACATTCTGGAGTTGCTGTACAACTGTTCCACCTTTGGCTGCTCCTTTAGCTGCAAAAAGAGCTTGAGTTGCATGGATATGGAAGTCACTTCTCGCATGAGCTTTCATTTTTTCAACAGCTTTCTTCCTATTTCTGCAAGGTTGTGTGACCCACACTCCTCCAGTACGCTGCAGACCAGATTGCTTGCAAACCTTGCAAAAGGCACCATCGCTATCCTCGTCATAATAGAGCCAACTGAAATCTTTCTCCCAGCTCTTAGAGTATTTTCTCTTCGTGGATACAGAAGAGCGGTGTTTGTTTTGCTTGCTTTTCTTTGAAGGTGGAGGACTAAGGCTAGGACTAGATGCCTCGACATGCTCAGAGCTATCTGTTCTGCTATCTTCGCTATCGCTGCTATTAGCATGAGAAGAGGCTTGAGAAGTACTTGCAAAGTATGAGCGAATATCCATATTAATATGAAGAGAAATCAGCTAGTAAGGTTTCTTTTATAGAGACTTTAAGACCATGACATAATGGACTGAGTTAAAAATACTGAGAGAGAGTGGGAAAGAAGGAGGGAACTGAAGAAGTGACAAACCTACAAAGGAGAACACGTGGTGGTGTGTGATGACTTTAAGACCATGACATAATGGACCGAGTTAAAAATACTGAGAGAGAGTGGGAAAGAAGGAGGGAACTGAAGAAGTGACAAACCTACAAAGGAGAACACGTGGTGGCGTGTGATGACATCATGTCTAAGATTAGACTTGAAGACCATGACATAATGGACTGAGTTAAAAATACTGAGAGAGAGGGAGTGGGAAAGAAGGAGAAACAAAAGAAGTGACAAACCTACAAAGGAGAGCACGTGGTGGTGTGTGATGTCATCGTGTCATGACACATGCTCTCCTTTTTCCAAGCAGCTACAATATCATGAGAAATATATACAGTCTAGCCATAGTTCGGTATAGCATAATGCCATTGGTAGTCAGTCAAAATAGCTATCCTCAGACATTGTAAAAGCAAAAATATATATGGGGGGATCTTCCCCCCAGACCCCCCTTTTACGGCTTATGAACATGTTAAGAAAATATTAACAAAAATTAGGGCACCAAGTGACCAACCATTTCCACCCCCCCCCCCCCCCCCCCCCCCCTAGAGAACTAGAGAAAAATTGTGTATGAAACCTGTTGTCCATGATTTTGTAAGAAAATGCATGGAATGCAACATAATTCGATTTCACAAAAGCCCACCTCCATTATACGAGTGACAAGTGACTATATCTAATCTATATATGCTGATTGCCGTAGCATGCAACTTCAGCAAATATTTAAGATGGAATGTTGTACTAAAGATTTTAGAAAAAGTGCATGCCATCATAAGTAGCAGCTATATATACAGTTAGTACTGCAAAAATACCTGTGGGTAAAACACTTTCGTACTCCACGCGGAAGCCCAGGGTGCACGTCCCCTTTCCGCACCATCCAGGCTCTCCGCCCCCCTTATTTTTCCATATCTCAAGTTCGCCCCCCCTTGGCAAAATTTCTGTATACAACCCTGCATGTTTTCTTTCCGGGGGAATGATAGGAAATTGCTTGATTTGATACCTCACACTAGGATGATGTTTAAGCATCGGACTAAGAATGCAGAAGTGAAAGTATACGATACAGATGCATATTGACACTGGTGGACACATTTGTCCATGTTGGTGTTGTCTGCTCTCTTCTTTCTACACTTCACATTCATTGTTATCTCTTACTGTCTTCAAATTTTTTAGTTTCTTTTAGCTTTTCTTACAGTTTTCATGATGTGGAATGATGAGTACATGTAAATAACAACTCAAATGAGTGGGACATGACTCTCATTGATTGGGACTGAAACTGCTGGACCCACAACTTTATGGGGAACTTATATAAGTTGCAACCTTCTAAAACACCTGTCGAGCATCTCTATTAAAGTCTAAACATCAGTATTCCAATTAAAAGCAGGACAAGGGCTTGGAACCAAGTTTTACCATTTAAAGTACCATATCATTGCACACATTCATTCTATGGTCCTGATTTATATTCCAAAAAGTAGCCAACAAAGTATGCTTTCTGGTGGTAGTTTTTGTTTTGCTTCCATGTTTATCTTTTGAAAGTACAAGTTGGATTGTGAAGCACAACACTCTCCCAACTCATAACTTACCAGCATCAAGTCTTTGAATGGCTATAACAACTATGATTGATAGAGCTGTACAAACACTACAACTTACCGTAGAGATATTTTTTTATAAAGTGGACCTATGTTCGTGCACCTACATGTATGTTCATGTGAAGGGGGTCTTAAATACATACACTAAAAAAACCTTGTGGTTACTGATTAGGGTGTGACTTTCTCAGTGTATTGTGGGAGCCGACCACTTGCTTGCACTCCCACTGCATTTTCTAGTTCACTATTTATCCTCAGGATCAGAAGAGGAAAACTCTAACAGAGTAGCTATACCTGAAGATGAATTGGCAGTAGTCCTAACCCCTTCTCCATAGAGGTTTTGGACTTTTTCTAACCTATCTTCCTTCCGTGCGGATACTAAAGCAAGCGAGGAAGTCCAAGCAATAATAAGAAACACAAGGTTTGTAAAGACACTGTGAAGCTTTCTCCAAAGTACCAGACATCATGCTGTGATGCTTTTTACAGTATGTATACAATTAGCTCCCAAGTCCACCTGCTTCTCATATGTTGGAATGCTTTCAAGGTTTGGATTGTTACATTTGAACGATGCCACATCAAGTCAGTATTTACATGATCCTTACATAGATTTTACCTGGCATCACTGCAACTGCAATGAGAATAAGAAGAAAGCAAGCTACATGTATAATAAAACAGAGGACCATCAGATTTTCTATCAACTATCCCAAGTATAATGGAGAATAATTTGTTAGGAAGATAATGGGAGACTATTTTGGGTAAGATTATTACTTCTACTGCAGATACAATGCAGATACAATGTAATGTTGTCCTTTCTTTGTTCATAATAGATTATGTTGCTGACCTTTTCACGGAAGTTCTTAGATTGTCCAACAATTCCTTGGATGCATCCAAATCTATTACTTCTTCACCTCACCAATTGTGTGTTAGCATAGTAGACCTAACCAAAAAAAGTTATTACCGAACATTAAAGTCGATTTCCACAAACATTTTTTTTGTAATTGTACGATAATGAAACAACAACAACAACATACTTGCTATATATAGCTAGTTGAAATTTCTATGTTAACACAGGATAGTTAAACCCAGTATAAGTTTCAGAAGGAAACTTACTCAATTTTGGTCACTGAACATGCTGGTAAAACAACTTGAATATCCTTTCTGAACCAACCCCTGCAATACCTGGTTAATTGTCTATAGGACGAATATCTGTACTTTCTGTAGCAAAATGGAGGAGAGAGGAGACAAATAATATACACACACATGCAATTCAGTTGGTGGAGCAGTCCCGCAGTGCTATCGTTACTGGTAGAAGTTATTTGAAGGATCCAGACATTCAAGCAAACCATCTCAAAACCTGGGGGCTCTGTAATGCAGCTCACAGGAACTTCAAGTTCATTCTAATATCTTTGTAGCACAGACATCCCTGCTTGTCTGAATTGTACTGCAATGACTACATAGACACTTAGGTTAAGAAATGAATCATTATTAGATGCAACAATGGACTGAAGATATAGGTATACTATGACAAATCACTTAGCGTGTCTTCTGAATCATACTATTCACTGGAAGAAGAGATGTAACTGTCTGTATTTGTTACATCAGGCTCAAACTTATATGGAGAGGGGTTGGCACTACTGCCAATTCATCTTCAGGTTCAGCTATACTGTCAGAGTTTTCCTCTTCTGATCTTGACGATAGATAGGTATCAAAGCTGTCTTCATGGTATGGTGTGGTTATGTTCTTTACACAAGTAGGCAGGTGCCTCCTTGTATGTATAATTGACATCTAAAGCTGACGAGAAAATGCACTGGTGGAATGCCAGTGCAAGTGGTACAACTCCCATAATAAACGTCATGGGCAGGCCATACCCTAACTGAATCAATGACTTGTATCTCCCTGTAGACCACAATTTAATTAAAATGTAATATTTTTACAGGGTGTTATTATAGCTAAACAATCCAAGCATAATAATAAAATTAAAAAACGGTGTTGGGGGTTGGTGGTGGGGGGGTTGGTGGTGGTGGGGGGGGGTTGTATTACAGTTGCCCTTTAATGTTGACTGTGGTCGAATAAACTCGCCCAATTTGTGCACTTGTTCGTTTGTCAAATGCTTGATCTGCAGCTATTTTATATGGCCCACATAAAATTACTATACTATGTAAAAATAGAAAAGAAATGAGAATAGAAAATTCAATTTGCGTGAACTCTACCTGAAATTCCAATATATTATAGTGTTAGCTACTGTAACTAGCCCAGTTATTATATGGAGTAGCTAGCCATTTGATAAGCAGAGAGTTTAGGCTAGTCCACAATTTGTCAAATGTTGTTGAGCAGAGCCGGCTATGTCATAATGTCGCGCCAAAAAAATAGAACAAACACTGACTTTTGAGCAGGAGCTGACATAGTTATGATTAACGCTTAACAAAAGTGACATTTGAAGTAAGTAAGTGCTTAACCAGATTTAGGTGCTTTATATACAGGAGCGGTCAAAAAATCGTGCCGGTTGCATTTATTTTGAACGCACGTAGAAACTGTTTCCATCCATTACTAAAATTGAACAACCAATGCTAACAAATTGTTAACATCTGTGCCCCCCATTCCACTTTTGCCACAGTGGCACCGGCTTCTAAAGGTCAGTGCAAACCGCCCCAAAGGTTGCCAAAAACGTTTACGCGCCCTATGCCACTTTTGCCACAGCGGCGCAGGCTTATAAAGGTCAGCGCAAACCATCGCAAAGGTTGCTGAAGCGCGACAAAGTGTGCCCAGGTCACTGAATAAATACTCGGAAAGTTTTATATCTTAACTGTCTGGCTTCTTCGTTATTCTATGCCACTGAGGTTTAAAGAGTACGTTTGCTGCTGCTACATTCAGCACTATAACTTTTCGGAAAGCTGTCCTCATGTCCATGGATGAAAGAAGTAAGTATAATTCAGTATTTGAATGCGTTATGGCAGCCTAGGACATTTCTCCTCAGCTAGTTCTGTCTTTAGAATTTTCCAACTCCTTCAGCAACTTTTTTTTTCTATCCTAGTTTTGGGAAATATATCCTGAAAAGTTGACTTTCTTAAGATCTAAGTTTGTAAGCCGTGGGCAGCTCAGTAAGGTGTTGAGGTGAAGTTCAACACCTTTTATCTGGACCAGTCACTAGCTTGAAACTATCTCAAGTATGGCATTTTTGTTGCAGAATACTGTTTGGTCTTTTGGCCTCAAGAAGACTCCGCAACAATTGTGTCGCTTAACGGACTATTGGAGTGGGCTTTTGTTGGTAACCTCTGCAGAATTAAAGAGGAGAAAGACGAGCACATTGGAAGGATTTCTGCCATAGGTAAGATGTTGGCATACACGTAGTGTGGAACAATGCCATTCAATGTTAGTGTAAAACTTTGATTGCAGCAGTGTAATACAAACGTGAGGTTCTTGCAGCAATGCAACAAGAAGAAGATGAATTTTTGAATGGACCTTTAGAAATGCCCACACCATCTCTGCTTACTGCCACCGCCTCACCTGTGCCGACTCACTCCACACCGTCTCCGTTGCCTACACCAAACTACTGACTTGACACGGATCCCAAGAAAAGAAAAGGTCGAGGGAAGAAGAGAAGCGCCACTGCTGTTGTAAGCACTTTGTATGGTTGTTACCCAGTGACAATACTTGCAGAGTTTTCTTTCTGCATGTGTAGCTTTCCAAGAAGAGACTGCTCAAGGGGAAAAAGAAAAAAAATATTGCCCCTCTTGTTGTTGAATAGCTTGAAATCTAGAGATCTTGAAATGTATATATTCTCCTAACCAATGGCAGGATATTGGTGGTTACAGATCGGCCACCAACAACCCCTCCAAGATCTCGATGACCATCTACTACCCCTTCACCACCTGCTACCCCTTCTCCACCTGCTACCTACCCCTTCACCACCTGTTCCACCTGCTACCCCTTCACCACCTGCTACCCCTCTTCCACCTGCTACCCCTTCACCACCTGCTACCCCTCCTCCACCTGCTACCCCTTCACCACCTGCTGCCCCTCCTCCACCTGCTACCCCTCCTCCACCTGCTACCCCTCCTCCACCTGCTACCCCTTCACCACCTGCTACCCCTCCTCCACCTGCTACCCCTCCTCCACCTGCTACCCCTCCACCACCTGCTGCCCCTCCTCCACCTGCTACCCCTCCTCCACCTGCTACCCCTCCTCCACCTGCTACCCCTTCACCACCTGCTACCCCTCCTCCACCTGCTACCCCTCCTCCACCTGCTACCCCTCCTCCACCTGCTATCCCTCCTCCACCTTCTACCCCTCCTCCACCTGCTACCCCTCCTCCACCTGCTACCCCTCCTCCACCTTCTACTCCTCCTCCACCTTCTACCCCCACCACCTTCTACCCCTCCACCACCTTCTAGCCCTCCTCCACCTTCTACCCCTCCTCCACCTGCTGTTTTTGCGAGGGTTTCATACAGGATTTTTCTGTAGGGGGGGAAAACCACAACTAGACTGGGACACACCCTTTTCATGACCACATACAAACAAAAAGCAAACAAAAATTGATTAACCTGTTAAAAAAAAGGAAACAAGGCTATCAGTTTTGGACTTAACTGTTAAGATGATCCATTACCATATACAACAATATTTTACTGCTTTAAGGGGGGGGGGGGGGGGGGGACAGTTGCATTTTTTAATAAAAAAACAAACTTGTGGTTACCACTTTATAGCTCCGTAGATTCTGTAAACTTCATACTATGGACTTGATATATATAGCTCAAAAGATAGGTCTCTCTGTGTGCTCTCTTTTGATACTAAATACATATAACTATAGCTTGGACCTAAAGTGGAGGGAACTTCAAAACCTGAATGCCTGATTTTGCCGCATAAATATCTCCGGATTGTAAATATCTCCGAGTGCTAAAGAGGAAATTAGCTAGAGGAAGCCCTACTCTATGCAATGGGCGCTAAAACGTAAGTACGTGGTCAAGCGCGGGGATGGAACATGAGTTTTATGGATTATTAACGAAATTCTTATGGATTATTAACGAAATTCATTTTCCACCGCCGCTTGACCACGTACTTACATTTTAATGCCTAATGAAAACACTCATTGAATAGAGGAGGGCTTCCTCTAGCCACAATTTCAACTCTCTAGCACTTGGCAATCCGGAGATATTTATGCGGCGAAATCAGTCATTCAGGTTTTTGAGGTTCCCTCCACTTGTAGCTCCAGTAACTTGGCTATAGTTATACTTATGAAAAATATTTTAGTATCAACAGAGAGCTCAAAGAGAGACCTATCTTTTGAGCTATATATCAAGTCCATACCATGAAGTTTACGGAATCTATGGAGTTATAAAGTGGCAACCACAAGGTGGAAAAAGGGGGAAAATACACGTGGGTCACTCTCCCCCCAACTGTCACCCCTAAATCACTCTAATGGTGGGTGTGTATGAATATGTAAAGGGTTATAGAATTGGAAACAGTCTCCATGGCTACTGTCTTGTTTCCTTTCTGCCATATTATACAGGTCAATCGATCCAATACTCGTTAATCATTTTGTGTTAGCTTTATAACTAATTTACTGTCTATTCCAATCTAGTTGATAGTGTGATATGTCCAGATATGAATGAGTGCACCCATCGTACACCACATGCCATTCCAATAATTTTAAACAGTAGTGATGACCATCATTATCCATATATTAACATGGTTCGTTATGCATCACTGGTACTTGTGAATATTACACTGAATTTTAAACTGACTGTATTCTATTACAGATTGAGGTAATGTCATCTGACAATAACTGGCTACACTGTCCAAGATGTTCCTTCCAGTACTGTCACTCATGTGGGAAGCCATGCTTTGGTCTTTACCACTTCGATGAAGAATATGGCTGCAAGAAATATACCTCCATCAAGGATAACATCCGACTTAAAAAAAAAAAAAAGTGAACTCAGAATTAGCACAGAAATTGGCAATTGTTCAGTAGGTGTTAGTGTGTGTTTTATATTTTTAATGAAGAATTTATGGTCAGTGATTATCTATCATTAACATGGTAGTGTGTAGTGGCACATAAGGTGAGAAAGGTGTAGTCAAGCTAAGAGGAAAGCCAAGATTATGTGAGATGGTGTACCATGCATAGGTGTAGCAAGATGATTTGGGGTAGGAGGCAATAATATTTGCATATGCCCGTCTGTGGCATTCCAAAATTAATGTATATATATACCCAGTTTTTGACAGTTAATCGTGACAAATATTGAAATTATGTTTATGTCAAAAATCATCGTCTTGAGTGTACAGAAACAAGTTTTGTCGTACAGACAATTCTGTAACCCAAGAACATTTTTATTCTGCATAATGAAAAGGAACATTCGCAGTAGCAATGGTTACTGGAAAGAAAAGAAAATTCTCAGAACTTTATTCATTTCACTTACCACATCCTTGTAAATGTTGCTTTGCTCCATTGCACTAGAAATAGTTTGCACACTAGTAACAGTGACGTTACTTGTAAAAGCAGTTTTAATCACGTCATGAATCATCTAACCCAGCAACTTTCGTGTTCATGGTAATCCTCAGTTGGAAGATGACTGAGAAGTTGTTCATAGAAGCCTTCAAATGTTTGATTAGAAGAAGATCTCCTTCACTTGCTTCCTGGACAGTGATGTCTCTAGCTTGCATATTTGTAGAGAACTGTTCAGCAGCAGAGTAAACAAGTTTTAAGTTAATGCAGTCAAAAGAATTCTATACTACTTGCCTTGGCTGCATATTCAACATGGCCCCTTCGTACCTCTTCTCTTATAAATACTAATTTACTTTCAGTTGGCATAACAATAACTTCAATAATCAATTTGAAATTTACCCTGTGATGTTTTGACTAGATGCTCTAGCCTTCATCCTGATGGAGGCTGGAGTATCTAGTCGAATTGTCGAGTGAGGCAATTTCAATGTTGATTATAGTGAAGGTCACTAATTTTGCAGTATATTGCTAGCTTCAATTACGTTCTACGTAACATAAGTTCATATGTGAATGATTTTACATTACTCTAATGACACTTTGTTACAACATTAAATTTGTAGTGTGAATCGGCCTGAACAATTTTTATTCACATGTGATTAACACATGATGTGCATGTGATAGTTACTCAAGAGTGCACTAAAATTAAACTGCATAATCTAAGGGGGGGCAACTTCCCCTGATTCCTATGCCAATGCCATGTGACTGGATAAATGATGTGCAGGTATCGTAATATTTTTATCTTGGTACTGTTAAGGTCACCAAATATATAGCACAGTGAGATGCTAAGTAACTAACCCTAATAACAGTCTATATTATAGACAGTATATACTAATTAATAATAATATCAGCACTACTAATAGCTAAGAGTGTCCGGCACTTCAAGGAGGTGGGGGGAGGGGGGGAGGAGACCAATGATCATTCGTCGAGTTACCATACAACAGTTCCTTTCTCCTTTGCCACCACTTCTCGACCCAATAACTGTCGCAGGGCGTCCCTTCGCAGGATTCCCCAAGACACTAGCTCGCTGCAAGTAGCTACATGGTATGCTGCCACCAGGTAGATTCACTCTACAAACAAACTCATATCGTTACTGAAAGATAATTAGAGTTCTGTGTCAATCACGCCGTTCAACAATTAGGTAAGGGTCTCCACTGCTGCAGAGTAAAATAGCTGCCCTTAAATAAGCTGGCTGCCTCCTTAGTCAGTATGACAATAAATGGTAAAACTACAACATAAGTACATCCCTAGATGTCCAATGGAATGTCACACAGTGTTTTGCATGTTATGCAGTCTACAGTTAGTCAGCACCTAACAACTAATATTAGCATACACGTATGACATTCTCCAGGTTCTAACTAACTTGCTAGAGCCTTTGAAGTTTTCATGCATGGAAGGTCACCCTGTGACGTCCCCCTCTTTCTGTCCTGAGGACAAGTCCCGTGCCTTCTGTTCGAATTCCTTCCATGACTGCCTTGACAGTCCATCTGCGTTCTGATGCTTATGTCCTGGTCTATGCACGACTTTGAATAGCAATGCCAACGACCAGCACATCAGTCTCGCAGTTTCATTTTTCATCCTATTAAGGTAGGCCAGGCTGCTGTGGTCAGTTATGACCATGAAAGATGCACCACTCAAGTACACTCTGAAATGGCGAATAGCCTCCACGACAGCCAAACACTCTTGATCAGTGACAGCATATCTTGTCTCTGCCGGTTTAAGTCTTCGGGAAAAATAGGCTATTGGGCAGTCAGTCCCATCGTCGGCCTCTTGGCTGATCACAGCCCCGATACCAATGCCACATTTAGGCTGCTTGCATTTTTTCAGTCCAAACAACCTTGTCGGGTGCGGTCTTTCTTGTAGCTTCCGTTAACGGAATGGCTATTGTTCCATAACCAGGCACAAATCGCCTGTAATAGTTTGCTAGCCGCAGGAAGGTGCGCATGTCCTTCTTCTTGGTTGGTTTCGGATATTGTGCAAGAGCGTCCACCTTTGCCAGCAATGGGTGGACTTCGCCTTTGCCCACTTGATGTCCCAATAATTGGCAATGATCTTCGGCTATAACGCACTTGGTAGCCCTGAGCTTCAAACCAGTCTCCTTCAAATGTTCAAACATGGTCTCGAGGTGTCTGAGATGGTCTTCAAAGGTATGACTATATACCACAATATCATCAATGTAGCAAGCTGCATACTCTGCCATGATAGCATTCATCAGATGCTGAAATGTCGAGGGCGCATTCTTCAGCCCAAATGGCATACGGGTGTATTCCCATTGAAGTTATGAAGGCAGTTTTTGCGATTGAATCGACGTGCACTAGTACCTGGTGGTATCCTTTTGCGAGATCAAGTGTGGTGATAAAAGATGCCTTGCCTAACTTGTCCAGGAGTTCGTTGATCCTGGGTAAAGGATCAGATACAGTGATGTCATTTAGCCTCCTGTAGTCTATGCATAGTCTCTTGCTCCCATCCTTCTTCTTTACGAGTAATGCCGGAGGCGCCCATGGACTTGGTGATGGACGAATGATACCCAAGTCCAACAGTTTTCTCGCTGCTTCCCTCATGAGAGCTGCCTTTCAAACGTCTAGCCTGTACGGTGGTCGGCTAATGGCATATGCAGAACCAGTCTCGATTCGGATGCCTGTCTTCATGGTCAGGCCTGGGGGTTCACCCACCAGCTCTTTGTACTTCTCCATCAGCTGTTTCACTTTCAACTTCTCCTCCTCAGACAGCTGATCACTAATGTCAGGCATGCCTTCCCCTTTTCCTTCTCCAGGGCCCAAGTCGTCATCCTCTTCTGTTCGAACTAACAGGCATGCTGCTGTAGGCTCTTTTAGTAGGTTAACATGTCGTTTAAGCTTCCTGCGGGGATGGTCTGGCATAGCCAATTGGTATGTCGTCTCATCCAGCTTCTCAGTTACGACGTACGGTCCTTGCCAACCAGGGTTCATCTTGGGACCCAACGCTGGCATCCTCAGCAACACCATGTCTCCAACTCTGAACTCTCGAATCTTTGCCTTCCGATCATACCATGTTTTATACTCTTCTTTCTTGTTCTTCTCCTTCTCTCTTGATATCTCTTTAATCAGGTCCAGTCTCTCCTGGATTGTCGTCAGGTAGGTCACTACGTCCGTTGGAATACTTTTCTCTCCTTTCCATCTGCTCCTGAGTGTTTGGAGTGGTCCCATAAGTTGGCGACCAAATAATAACTCAGATGGGGTAAAGCCAGTTGTCTCATTAGGCACTCTCCGATATTCTCCTAGTAGGAATGGTAGGACCAGGTCCCATTGACCGTGCCATGACTTGAGTGTTTTCCTAATCATGAGTTTCAACGTTGAGTTAAACCTTTCAGCCATCCCGTCACAAGCAGGATGATAAGGAGTGGTGGTCAAATTCTTCACTCCTAGGAGTCGATAAAGCTCCCTTCATCAGGCGACCAGTGAAATTTGTTCCACAGTCGGTTAATATCTCGCGAGGTACTCCTGTACGAGTGAACAGCACCATAAGTTGATCTGCAACCGTCTCGCTGCCTGTTCTGGGCAGTGCAAAAGCTTCGGGCCATCTAGTGGCATAGTCGACCACGACCAATGCATACTTGTTTCCCGCGTTTGTGACGGGCATAGGTCCAATCATGTCCATTGCAATTCTCTCAAAAGGGACCTCGATGATGGGAAGAGGTCTGAGTGGTGCGGGTGGTTGGTGCGTGTGGGCTGTCTGTTAGCATTCCTGGCACAGCATTTGTACATCAGCATGAACAGCCAGAAAAATTCGTCCGTAATGCGCTGGGTAGTTCTGTCCCGTCCCAAGTATCCTGGCCTGTGTGCTAGTGATCCCAAGGTTCGGAATTGTTTTGGGAGGCACAATTGCTTTGCCTCTTCTCTCAACCTGTCCACTGTTCTCCTCCACAGTAGGTCATCTTCCACTATATACTCTCCATCTCCTCTTTCAGCTTTCTCCCATAATTTTCCCAAAGTCTTATCTTTCTTCTTTTCTCGTTTCAACTCGTCCGGGTCAACATCCAGTGGATGGCCTGGTTTGCTGCTGGCATAAGCAGCTCTGGTCTTCCTACGTTTGGCTCGACTGTTCCGAGTGGGTTGGTCACTGTCTGATGAATCAGTCTCTACAGCTCCTTCTCCTGTATCTTCTGGGGTGTCTTCCCATGGTTGGAGTGAGGGTATATTATCGTCTCCTTCTTCGGAGTCCGTCTCGTTTTCTGTTGAGCTTTCTGCAACTGGTTCCCTGAAACTGTCTGGCAAACATTGAGCATCCTCCTGTATCCCTGCTGATCTTGTCGTCACCATATTTATCATCTTGTCATATAGGAGTCTCTTGCCCAGCTCCCACAACTCCGGCACATCCCGTCCCAGCAATACATCATGCTCCAATCCTTCTGAGACCAACCCCTCCAAATCTCTTTTTACTCCATCAACCTGCACTTCAATTTCTGCCAAAGGATAGGATCTGCACTCTCCATCAAATGCCCTTGCAAATTTTTGCTTCCCATTCAGGTGTTTGGGTTTGATGACCTTACTGTTCACCACCGTTTGACTAGCCCCTGTGTCAAGCAGAATGTCTGTACTGGTCTGCCCGGCAATCATTCCCTCCACTGTTACCTTCCAATCAACTTTCGTCTTCACCAGATCTACCTCCTGTTTGTGAGTTAGCCTGTTTGTGAGTTAGTGGCTCAACTTTGGTGTTTTCTATCTTGGTCTGATCCCCCAGTTCAAGGGAATTGATTCCTTCTGACTTTGTCTTTCTTGGGGATCTGTTCGAATGGCATTCTGCAGCAAAGTGCCCAAATTTCACATCTTGGTCCTCGCTGTCCATCGAACCTCGGTGGGTTAGCCAAAGTCTGCCCTGGGGTTCCCTTCTCGGTAACCTTGCTTCCTCGTTCATTCGTGGAATCTCCCTTCGTTGGGCTGCAGTTGCTGTTCCTCTCATCTCTACTTCTCGGGTGTGCCTGCCTTTCAGTTTGTGTTTGGCTTCGGTCTTCCTGCCGGTAGTGTCTACTTGGTGTCTTTTCCACATCCTGAGTGGTGTCGTAGCTCCAATCCCTCGTCACCATGAAATTGTCTGCTACGCTGGCCACCTCCTGCATGGTATTCAGCTTCCGATCTTGGACATGGTTTGCCAGCTGGCGTGGCATCATTTTCAGCAGTAAATCTGAGGCAATCAAATCAGCTGCATCCTCCAAGTTGCTGCAATCAGCCAACCACAGGCTCTTACTGCGATGGCCCACCGTGTCCCATGTCTCTCCTGCCTGCCTTTTCATTTGGTCAAGTTTGGTCCTACAGGTGGCTTTCGTCACCCGGTAATGAGCATAGAGAGCCTTCTTCAGGATGTCGTAGTCAGTTCTGGATCTGGTGCCTAGATTGATATATATACGATTAGGCTCAGGGTCCAGCAACGGGACCAGGTACTTAGTCCACTCGGCCTTGGTTACTCTGTAGGTGTCCATATGTGCTTCGAATGTGCCTCGAATGCAGCAAAGTACATCTCTACGTCTTCATCTTGCACCATCCTTCGAAACTTGTCGACCTTCTCTCTCCTAACTGTACCTGCACTCACTGTTGACTCCCTGGAATCATCCAAATGCGGACTGTCTACCCTCGCCCATGAGAACAACTCTTCCCATCTCCTTTCTCTCCTATCCTCAGCTTCCCTCCTCTGCTGCTCGGCTTCCAACCTCAGTTCTTCCGTTTTTCTCTGGTCTTCTCTCCTGGCTTCCTCCATGAATTGGAGTATTGTCATTACTTCGTTAGCGGCCATAAGGCTACCTGAGCTTGGAGCCTTTTCTTCGTCTGACTTCGTTTCCTCCTGTGCACCTCTAGATTTCGACTTAGACATCATAAGGTACTTTCTCAGTCACACAATCACTACAGTGAATCACCACGTGCACTGAAGCACGAATTACTTATGCACTTCACCCGGTAGGTTATGTCCTCTTATACTTCTGTAGCGTCTGTTGCGAGCGAAGCAATTATTTCTAAATAACGCTAGTTATTCTCTAGCTAACTCAAGATAGTACTGGATACACTTATCCCACCGCTGCCACCAATTGTCGCAGGGCGTCCCTTCGCAAGACACTAGCTCGCTGCAAGTAGCTACACGGTATGCTGCCCACCAGCCGTCCAACAATTAGGTAAGGGTCTTCACTGCTGCAGAGCATAGGCTGGCTGCCTCCTTAGGCTTAGTAAAACTACAACATAAGTACATCCCTAGTTGTCCAATGGAATGTCACACAGTGTTTTGCATGTTATGCAGTCTACAGTTAGTCAGCATCTAACAACTAATAATTATTAGCATACACCATGACATTCTCCAGGTTCTAACTTGCTAGAGCCTTTGAAGTTTCAATAACCAACTCACCCACCTCCTTGACCGAATACATAACGCACTCGCCCACCTCCTTCACCACTGCATCACTTATTCCATCTTCACCTTACTGAACAGCAATGCCACCTTTCCATCCTTACCCACTCTTCCATATTCATCCAGCCACTGTCCAATTCTGTGCATCTCATCCTCTAATACCAGCTGATCCCTCTTGAATTCCAAACACATCACCGAGAAATGTCCCACACCTTCCCTCTCATCCCTAATTATTCAACATCTCTTCTTATCATCTAACCACCCAGTCGTTGTTCTTAATTACAACCTCACACTCTCCTGACCCTGCATGGACCCTGCATGGACCTTACATAATTCACCACCGCTGTACCACATTTGCCAATTAATGCAACTTCAGCATACTCTTGCTGTTTACCCTCCTTCCAACTTCTCAATTCTGACTGTCATTTTTTTATTCTCACAAGTTTCTCCTCCAGTCCACACTGCCTCAATGTGTGCCACAGTCCCCCACCCCCCCACCCCCCATCCACCCACACACTGATATATACCTTGCTTATGTCCAGGAATGTCAGATATGATTTCTTCTTCTCCCTCTGAACACCAATGTGAGGGTTCTTTCTATGGGGGAAGGGGTATATATCGAGAGCTAGGCTATTGTGCAGGTAGCACAGAAGCCAATACTCGGGATAAAGATTAATAATATTCACATACAACAGACAACAACTTCCTCAGCAAAAACAACAACACAAGCCACAACACAAACCACAACACCGAACATACCTGATGAAGTCCGAAAGTCCCACACAGAATAAGTGACAAATGTGTGTGTATAATAAGTAACAATAGTGTGATAGTCGAGTGTTTGTTCTCACATGACATATGCCATGTTGATAGTCAAAGGTGCTTCCATGTCAGGTGTGTCCCTGACAACCAACCACTGGTGAGAATATCTACTCCAACTCCTGCGCTCTCCCGGCGCTTCCGCCAAAATCCTATCCTCAGCAAACCCTCCCAACCACTTCGCCAACACTCTCACAAACATCTTCACCACACTACAACCCCCATAATTCCTAACTTGTACTACCAAACTCCTCTTCCAGTCCACTAGGCAATACTCACTCCTCATCACACAATCATCACCTGCACCATCACTTTCAACAACCTTCTACCCCATACAACAGGTCAGTCTATGTGTCCGATTCAGTTGTGATCTCAGTCAAGTTTCACCACTATCTATATAGAAAGAAAGCATGAACTACCGCAGGTGCCAAGACTGGAGGAGAACCAAATTTAATTTGCTGTGATCGAAGTGATCGAAGAAATAACCTTTTTTTTTGAACAGTCAAATCCTGAAGTTCTCTTGTAATGTAACAGCATAAAGACAACTGAAGTCCATTATGTCCATATGTTAAATACTTTAGATTTATGAAGTCATAATTCTGCAAAAATCTAGAAACAATGAAATGAATGAAGTAGGCACACAGAAGGTTTTGGTTTGCATTCTTTTGAAACTGGCCACCAAGGAGCTGGTGATAGTGGATTGCAGCTTTCTGTTGTTGCATCCAGAAATGGAAGCCTATCGTGATCAAGTACCAGGTGCAAATAACAGGATTTGCCCCAAGTCTAGGGATCTAAAAAGCATAATGCTGTAGAGGTTTAATTGTATAGCCATGTATATAGCAGACAACTTAAAATCATGTACAACAATATTCAAAAGAGCTGATAAATTGAGGGGGGAAATTGGTTATTGAAAAAGTCAGTAATATAGACGATTTTCTGTACAAGATTTTTAATGGTAACGAGTCCAGCCTAGCTTTCTTTCTACACAAGTCAATCTAATATACAGCTTTATAACACATTCCGTGATGGCCCCATGTTGTGTGTGTGTGTGTGCATGTGAATGCTCTACATTTTTGTAAATGTTTCCACTGAGATTTTGCTTCTTTCTGATTGTGTTCTTGACATTACCATTTTGCTCTAGCAACTGCTATATATCCTGTGCCAAATGTGACGTTACTCTGTAGGCCTTGCATTATCATTTTGGAATAACTTTTCTTTCTAGCAAAGTATATTGCAAAGTAATTCCTGTAGTAAACATGTTTTGTCTGAATTTAGTTCTTTGATAGAACATTCAGCATATTTTTATATGTATTTTTACTACACTATGCTAAGAATATGCAAGTACGGCTTTGTTTCTCCCCACTCCCCTCTCCCTGTTCCCCCACCCCTTTTTTCCTTTCTCTTTTGGATTCTCCTTCTGGATTATTGTGACACGTATGCCCTTTTCACTTGATTAGCAACGACATCTAAGGCTTGAATGCAGTGGAAATTAATTCAGACCAGGATTGGCTTGTGGTCCACTGTTGAAATATGTGAGTTTGGACTCGGGCTGCTCAACTACAGAAACATAGCTAAGCATTTTTGGATCTCCATGGTCAAGTGGTTCATGCAGGCCAACAGCTAGTTGTCTCACATGATCTCAGCAAACCAAACACTTACATCATTTAAGTCGATATGAACATGTTCAGAGAGACCATGTCAATGCATCTGCCCACAGTGGGATTTGGCATGGAAGAAGTGGAGGAGGAGACTCTGGAATTGATCATCACACTACCTCCTGAGAAGAGGGAATGCATGCTTGAGGTCAGTCTTGTGCATATAAATGAACTGAATGATGTACTGTACTCTCATACCAGAGTGCATCCGGTCAAGTGTAGGTGGATATCTCAATGCAGAATGGTTCTTGGAAAGGGTAAAGTCCATGCCCTTCCCAGTAACTCACAATTTTGCGATGCAGCACTCATGGCCTTTAAGGGACTCATGGGAGAGGTGCAGAGTGGCTGGATCATGATCCAAAAAAGTTGATTTTGTTCTGTGGATAGAATGAGGCCATGCTGCACAAGCCTTCCTCCAGTGACACTTCCTTATGTAGCCTTCTGTGAGCTTCCAGACATTAGTCACACCAGTTTCTGGGACAAAACTAACCGAGGACATGGATAACCTTGGGAAGGAGCTTAGTACAAAGAGTAAGCATCATGGTAAATGCTCTTATCGCCAGTGCAGAGGAGACAATTGGTGTTAAACCCATTGATGCAGTTGCTCTTTCATTTTAATGCAAAATGTATCCTGAAATTTGTCCTGATTATGTTGGTACTATCAGCAATGTTGGCAGCAATATATAGAAGGAAGCTGTTGCAATGAAGAAGCCAATTAGTACAAAGAGTAAGCATCATGGTAAATGCTCTTATCGACAGTGCAGAGGAGACAATTGGTGTTAAACCTGTTGCTCTTTCATTTTAACGCAAAATGTATCCTGAAATTTGCCCTAATTATGTTTGTACTATCAGCAATGTTGGCAGCAATAGAAGGAAGCTGTGCAATGAACTTATCTGAGTCTTCTGCTTATTTCTTTGTCGCAGAGCATGCTTGTGGCCATGGACCTTGAGTGGTCATCAGTGGGTGTGATGAGCTACAGGACGATCTAGACAATGGCTACAACTCCTCAACCATTTTGTTGTTGATCCTAACCTGCAGAGCTTTGAAGAGAGACCACCTCCATTGGTCAATTCAAAGTTTGCACCAGCTAATAGTGGCCTCTGATACCATTTATAGCATGCATCTCTGAACCTCATTGTAAAAACACAACTTCAGTGTTGTTCGGCTTCTATGCTGCTATTGATGGTAGTTTTTTTACACATGGTCAGACTTCAACATAATATTTTTCTTAATTAACTGGTAGATGATGCGCACTGTAGGGAAGGTGAAATGAAATTCATTGTGGGCTATTCTGTTGGAAAAAAGGGAACCCTCTATTATCAAGCATACAGCATTCCTGCTCCACATCGACCCCTGCCAAAATTAATGTTGGTTAAAGGTCCATAAATTATTGCCTACCCAGTACTGTGCTTCAGCAAGCATATCTTCTGGATTGTTGACAAGGGCACTAAATTTCACTTTGGCACTGGCTCCCAGCTTTTTACCAGTTTTCTTGGGCATGTTTAGGACTACTGCCTTTGTCCTTCCTTTTGCTTCTGCAGCAGCCTGCTTGACTTTGCTACTAGAGCAGCAGCTTGACTTTACTCCTGGATAAATTAGTGTGCGATGACTCGGATATGAATTGCTGCTTGACTCCATCCATCCCATTTTTGATTGTGGCCGTCTTCACTTGGATCATTAGCTTTCTTGCTTTGGCTTCAAACAACAATGGCAGCCTTGCCCACTTTACATAGAGCTCGTTTGGCATTTCCAGCAACTTTGAACAAATTAAGGTCACTTCCTTTAAAGGGGGACCGTAACCATAAACGAGTAAGCATTAAAAAAAACACGTGTGGTTACCACTTTATAGCTCCATAGATTCTGCACACTTTATGGTGTGGACCTGATATATAGCTTAAAAGATAGGTCTCTCTGTGTGCTCTCTTTTAATAATAAAAACATTTTTCAAGTTACTGGAGCTAAAGTGGTCATACCTCAAAACCTGAGTGCCTGATTTCTCCATATTGCCAAGTATACTGAGAGCTGAAATTACCACCAGTGGCTAGAGGAATCCTTACTGTTTCCATAAGGTGCTAAAACAAGTGCCCAGTTGGATTGTCATTTTCCAACCGCATGCTTGCCCATGTACTAAATTTTAGCAGTGCTAATTCTGGTCTCTAGCACTTGGCAATCTGGAGATATTTATGCAGAGAAATCAGGCACTTGGGTTTTGAGATACCATCTCTTAAAGCTCCAGTAACTTGTATATAGTTATAGCTGTAGAAAATGTTTTGGTGTCAAAAGAGAGCACAGAGAGAGATATCTGTAGAGCTATATATCAAGTCCATACCATGAACTTTACAGAATCTATGGAGCTATAAAATGGTAACCACAAGGGTATTTTTAACGTATGATTACGGTCCTCCTTTTAAAAACTAAACCTTTGGGCACTCATTCTTTTAAGCATCATCCCAATTTTAAATTCTCTACCCCAAGCAAGGTGAGACCATATTATTGCTATTACAGTATACCCCAGTTACAACTGTTCAAATTGAGCTGTGGACAGGTTGAGGTACCTGCTCTGTTGAGAATGGGAAACTTGGTATTGCATAAGGAGTTTGTCACATTCTTCAGCAAGTTTAAACACAGCAAACCACTCCTTCCATTGCACTATAGAAGTTTAGAAATATTGTAATGGGTTAGTGTATTGTCCATCCTGGTCTAATCAAACCAATGCATGTAGAGCTGGAGACACCTTTTAGAGATCAAGCAATAGTTTGTGCTTGTTAAAAATGCTATTTACAGTGTGAAAAACTATAAGTGGGTATATAATAGGTATAATACCTATGGTTTATGTGCAGCAGGACACCTCTGACACGGTAAGAATCTTCTAGGAAACAATACCATTCAATAGACGGGTCTAACCATGGTCTTTCCTTCAGGATAGAGAGTGATGGATTCTATCAAGTTTCAATAAAAATAAATGATAACCTGACAGGCTACTAATTGATAAATAATGTGTGACAGTGTCATGGATCCCCCAACCGAAGGAACCCCCGACATCAAACCAAGACCAAACCCACAAGACCATATAAGGTCATAACTAAGAACTGGCATAGGGACCACTAATATGTAACTAGGTTAACCATAGAATAGATCATGCACAAGACACAGAACTGATCATTAGTATGCATATTGCCTTATATAGTCTGGCCTGGGTTCATGGCTGGCAGCCTACTTAAAGGAGCCAGCTCATGGACAGGGCCAGAATGCCTCTTGTAAGTTAAAGCAGTGAAGACACATCAATTCCTACTATCATCTGCACTGGGTTGCTATCTCCAGCGATATAACGAGCTAGTTATCCGTAACAGACAGTGATGCTTCAGTCTAAGCACAAATCTCTGATTTTAGTTTTGTATCATTGCTTTGTCATCCAGAAGGGAGAGAGCACCGTAACTGTAACAGTGACAGTGGAATATTTTGTTCCACACTTAAAGGTGTTATTTCCAATGCATCTAGTGTCGAAATGCTGATAGAATACAATTTCAAGTTCTTTATTGAGAAGGTTATTGTAACATAGGTCTTGGCTTTCTGGGTATCACCATTTGGGTGTGAGAATGTGACTGGTACTTAGTCTGTGCTGCTGGTGGTGGGCATGTGAATTGTATGTTTCTGCGCAAAGAGAGGGGCATGCATGACTACAAAAAGGGCACGAGGCATGCAGCGCGCACAGACACCATTGCATCTGTACAAAGACTGGGTTATAATGGCCATCACTGCAAATGGGTAAACCAAAAAATTCTGCACCTATGCAAAAAGTGGGTAGCAAAAGTGGGTAGCAAATGACAGGATGAAGATAGGGGATTTTAAAAGTAAAAAGTAACAACCAGGATATCATGCACTTTACCAGGATAGGTGACGGTGTGAACCGCTTCATTTGGTTAATTTTCAACACAGGATAGATATATGGACATACAGCTGTGCAATTTTTTTTGTGTGTGTGTGTAGGGAAGGGATGGGGGAGGGGGGGGGGGGGGGGGCACCTGCCATTACAAGAGTAGGAAGCACATAACAACACCTAGGCAATGGCCTATGCCATTGCTGGTAAACATGAAGACATTGTCTAAATGTGTAACAGTTTGATTACAGGGCATAGCTCTACTGAAAATCTGAGAATTGTTTTCTTACGATTGATGGCTGAGAGCTTCATGTCTGCTATAAAAGATGTGCGATGTGCTGCTGGGTATAAATTTTAAAGTTGTTGATTGTCATGGCAGTGGTATGATGGGGCATTGAATATGATTGGTGAATGGACTCTGGTAGACCCTTGTGGCTAACCTGTTTTTCCCCCCTACTGTGCCTGGGGGAAGGTTATCACTTTAGTCCTAGGTGGCACAGAACAGAACATGGTGGAGGCAATTTCTAGAGCCTCTGTACCTCGATGTCTCATGATTTATCTTTTGAGAAATTTGACATAGGCTGACTTTTCCCCAGTGGTAGGGTTTCCATTCTCAAGATAAGATGAGGGAAAAGCAGTATTTGTGGAGCAGTGCTGTGCAGATTGTTGTGGTATATTGAACTTCGGCATTATAATAACTGTATATAGTCTTAGCCTGTTGTGGCATTTTCGTGGTATGAGAGGAATGCTAGAGAAAGACCTTTGGTTGTCAATGACCTGGTCCTGGTGTTGCTACCCACCTCGACCAACAAGCTACTGGCAAAAGTGGAAGGACCCTTCCCCATTTCAGAAGTACTTTCACTTAGCAAGTACAAGGTGAAGATGTCTGGTTCAAGGAAGCCATTTAGGACTTTTTTATAATATGAATATACTGTCTCAATGGGAGTCACCATCAGCTAATGTCCTCCACAGCACGGAGGTGGGCCATACTATTCACCACAAAAACATACCCACCTTGTCTATCACACTCACCACCACCCCAGAACCCAGAGCTCCTCCCCAACCAGATAGATGAGGGCTACTGGCATGTGCCAGTGGCAGAGGGATCACAGGAGAAGACAGCATTCACTACACCTTTTGGGAAATACCACTTCTCTGTGATGCCCTTTCACCTCGTTGGGGTGTCTGTCACCTTCCAGAGGTTGGTTAACTCACTGGTAGGAGATCTCATGTTGCATCTAGCGGCTTACATGGGTAATGTTATTATTTTGTGCAGGCATTATCACCTTGGCTGCATTGACCAGACCCTAATCAGACAAAGCAATGTGGGTCTCACAGTCAAGATGTCCATGTTACAGTTTGGTATGCAGAAGTGTATCATCTAGCTCTACTATTAATGCAGCCATGGGCAGGTCAAATCAGATGATGTAAAAATTCAGGCAATCCAGCATTTTCTCCAGGCAAACACTAAGAAGGACCTTCTAATTTTAGCTGGTTACTACCATTGTTTTGTACCCAAGACTGCCACACAAGCCATGCCTCTACCTGATCTAACTTGTAAGCAGACACCCAACAAACTTCAGTGGGGGGAGCAACACCAAGCGCCTTTGCCCATGATTGGAAAGCATGATGAAATTTTTTTGAATCTAGACTTTTCCAGGATTTTGCAGTTTTTTGGGGGGCCAGTTTTCCCTAACTTACATTACCAGTTCTTTCAATCCCGGCACAGCTTGTGGGGTAGTGTATGGAGTATGTGTTTTAGTTCCAGAATACTTCTCCAGGAAAAACATGTGCTACAATTGGCAGTTTCAATATTATTTCTAATGCTCTCCCTGACACACACACACACACACACACACACATACATATAACACATACACACATACACACACACCACACACACAAATAAACACTACACACAACCAAACGCATGAAATTACATTTAGAATTAATAATTTGTATAAATATTTTATACGGGCTAATAATAATTGATCACCAAGTTGCTTTTGAATGCATTCATGAAATTATTCAAACTTCATCTTCTTATGTAACTGCTGGGGTGGTAAGTCCATGTTCTAGACAGTCCCCCATTTCTCTTGCTAGTCTGCAAAAGTGAAAGTCACTTTATTCATGCATAAAAACCTAACTACAAAATATTTACACATAATATTATTTACTGGCGGCTATTGTTCATAAGGATAATAATACCTGTAATATACCGTTATCTCCAGTTGTTATTGCCTTCATAACAAGCTAAACTGCAAGAAAACTCGCACATACATGTATATATGTCTGAATAAGCTTTTACTTAACATCATTAAATAATGCATACCTTGAATTATTCAACCAAAATTATATAATATTATCTTCATCATCATCATCATCATCATCATCATCATCATCATCATCATCATCATCATCATCATCAATCAATCATCATCATCATCATCATCAGCAGCAGCAGCAGCAGCAGCAGCATCATCATCATCATCATCATCATCATGATCATCATGATCATCATCATCATCATCATCATCATCATCATCATCATCATCATCATCATCATCATCATCATCATCATCATGATCATCATCATCATCATCATCATCATCATCATCATCATCATCATCATCATCATCATCATCATCATCATCATCATCATCATCATCATCATCATCATCATCATCATCATCATCATCATCATCATCATCATCATCATCATCAATATTTTTAAATGTTTTAAAGTGAATAGATTAGTGAGTCTCACAAGCCAGATTAAGTGTCTTGAACTAGTTTAAGAAAATGCTATATAGCAATTTTAGCAATTTTTAACTTGCCTTTGGATGGACCTTTTACCGAATGTGATCTTGTTACTGCCTAACAGTCAAACATTTGTTTTTTTAGCATCTTAGAACAGAAAATGCATGACAGCACATTTGTTTCAGCAGTCATCTTGAGGGTGGCTTTAAATAAAAAACACTAAAATTCCGGCTTTGTCTCAATAGATGGTTTATTTAACATAACCCAAGATGTTACATGCAGAGTAGCAAGAATGGTAAAACAACTGCAAAGTATCCCGCAACTATTAATTCAATGGGATGCAAGAAGATCATTGAAAAGGAATAATAGGGATTGTCATGATTTTGCCATTGCTAGTAGATCTGATATTATATTTTACAATAAAACTGAAACTATCACATCTCAGTTCAATACCACACATATCCAATATGCTTTGTAACGACAATGAGACCAGCACTTAACAGCCTATTGGGGGCTAAACACAGAGAACACAATTCAATCAGAATCTATCGTAACATTAATGCCTTACTTGTTTTTTGCATAGCGTTTCCTATATAAATAGAATGCCACGAACACCAGTGACAGGAGGGTAGAGTATAAAAAGATTGTTATGATGATAGAAAGAAACGCAGTGAAAGCAGCTACATGGAGAGAATACTGTACATAATGTCACATTCCACAATTTTGTATAGGTTACCATACCCATTCATTCCAGCTGAATAGCTAACTTTCTGACTTCATTGCCATCATTCTATGACATAGTGCCAATCCATTTAGAAAATTAAATTTGTTCATTGAAACATGTATATAGCATAACAATATTTTTCTTAGCAATTAACATTTCAACGTTGTGGCAAACATAACCTATGAGCAGAGATGTAGAGATTAACAACTCCTATTAAAGACTTCATTTACATTACACAAATCAACACATGCGACCCCTTATTGCCTAGTGATTAGATCATCTAGAGATTAGCTACAACCTCCTTCAGAAGAGTTGAACAGGTAATGCCAGGACGAGCACAGGTAGATATACAAAATCCACACAGATGACTTGTCATACCTTTGACACATGATCAGCCTTCACAGAGATAGATGCCCAAACTGAAAGACAGTCACTGTCTGCACTCTTTCATGACACATCACCAAAACAAATCATTCTAATTTTCATGGAATATGATACTGAACTTTGTAACACTAAGGGGCCGGCATTATTCTTGATATCCTACCAGGAAATCCTGCTGACTTTTATCAGTGCTTCACATAACTTGCATAACTATGCCCATTCATCATAAAATGTAGTATCAAAACTGTTCAGTGTGTTGCAATAAGTAGCCCAATTTTTAATGTACTAATTATTTTCTGAATTCAGCAAAAACCAACAGTCCGCTAGGGCTAGGGCTAGGGTAGTTGGTATAAGGCCAGCGATGTAAGTTTAATTGAGCTCAGTCATTAAGTAGTTGCACATTTTTATGAAGAAGTGATTATATTATTTTATTGTCAATTGATATACTTGTATAAGAATGCAAATGAA
This sequence comes from Cladorhizidae sp. MBARI D1340-BT2, assembly GCA_028752905.1. NCBI lineage: Eukaryota > Metazoa > Porifera > Demospongiae > Poecilosclerida > Cladorhizidae > Cladorhizidae sp. MBARI D1340-BT2. Next base: position 33,990,533 of record JAQNBH010000015.1, read on the forward strand.
ATAAGCTGCAGTTTGGTGTGTAAGAATCTGTGCCATTGAAGTAACTGAGCAATCGATGCATGCTAAGTTGGATGTCTTATTTGATTTAATTGTTTTACACCATAGAAATCCATCTCAGAACATCCCCTTTCTCAAGAACCAAGGAATGCATCATGTTCTACCTTAGGTATAGGAGTGTTACAGAGATTAGAGGAGGGAGGGGGCTGGGAGTTGGGGGAGAGTGGGGGGTGTAGGGGGGTGGTGGGCATTACCTACTTGTTAATAAATATATTATATGCATGTGTTATTGTGGAAGATTAGATAGAAAGGAAGTGTTTTGTTCTGATTTTTAGTATGATTGTCATGGCATGGGGTATCTATGAAGAATATTTAGAGAAGAAAAGGCGTGGACAGTGGAGGATTTTTCTTCTTTTTCTCTTTTGCACAGAGCATGAAGCTTTAATCCTTTCTATTCAGAATGAAGGATATTTGTAGAGGTGGCATTTCCTGGTAGAAGATTCTCCCCAGATATCCTACCATAGCTATGATCATTCCACCATAGGGTAGAATTTCTCTTCCGCTTACCACATGATTTGTCATTTAGTTATATACTGCAAGAAATATAATCATATGTCCAAACCCATGCTGTCGATGAAGGCATCATGAAACACCACATTACAGGCCATCCCAAGCCACCTTGTTGCAGAGTGCAGCCAGTGCCACAGTGGAAGACATTTTCGACTTATCCATTACTGAACATGCTAAAATCAGATGAGGACAAACCAGGAGTACTACTTCATTTTTTGTCATGATAATGCAGGTTTGATTAGACCACTTCCAAAAAAGAAAGCAAAAATTGGAAACAGCACCACCACCTTATGAAAGAGGCGAAGGAGCATTGTTCTTTAATGAAATAATTTTCTGGTACACAAAGTAAAAAAAAGGATGAACACTTCTTCAAAGTCCTACTATTAATACTAGACAGCATTAATACCCATTGTTTCATTTATATAACAAACTGAAGTGGTTGGGGATGTAGGTGGTATATAAGGTTGTTATTAGTGATGATGCTCTTAGGATTTTAAGGATAATAGACATAATGGTACTCCTCCATATCATCAAAGATTCCTTCATGACCTATTGTGCCAGACCCTCGTAAGCTAAATAAAATGGCCATATGCCACCAGTGAGGTGGTGTAGTGGCTGCTCTGTTGGATATGATGCAGGTCACATATGAAAACATGGACCATGTCAGACCATATTCGTAGAATTATCAGGAGTATTTCAATCTGAAACCATCACTTTTTGAAGGATCAAAGATGAAATATAATGAGGCTTCTAGGAAGGAAGAGCATTCCCCTTTCCTCCATAAGTTGGCAAGCACTATACCAGGAGGCAACATGCATCGGTGAGGGGAATAGTTTGCTTTCATTTGCTATTGGCCCACCCCTCATGTATTTTAGACAATTGTATAAAGTCACTTCAATGTGATAGAATACTAAAAATCCTTTCAGCTCTTAACACTGACTGTCACACTAATAGGGAGGGAAAGGGTTGGGGAGAGCAATATACACTACTTTAGAGATAGGTTTGCCTTGTGGTCTGTCAAACTATTAGTGGGTTCCGAGAAAGAAATGGCAACAAAAAGCAACAAATTGACTTGCAAATGTTTAATTCCATACAGAACGGAAACCTTCAAATACGATTCCATTGAAGATGCACCACACATTATGTACCTTTCCCCCAACCCCTCCCCCCTCACCCACCCACCCCTCCCTCCACCCAACAACAAGGCTGTGAACAAAACTTAAAAGTAACTAACTATTGTGTTGTATATGTAAGAAATTACAAAAGGTAGCAGTAGTAGTAGTAGTAGCAGCAGTAGTAGAATTACTTGGCAGAGACTTGCCAATCGGAGAGGATCTCGGTCCTATGAGTGTCTTTCCAGCCACCATAGCTTGTGCTGCCACCTGAAATTGGTACTCTGCACCAGTAATCAGGCCAGTGATGTCAACAGAGCTCTCAGTATTGAACACATTTATGGATTCTGTTGCCTGCTTCTCCCCATTCACAGTCGCATGGTAGAATATGATGTAGCAGGTAATTTCACTTATTGGTAGTCTTTCCCATGAAACACTGACTGAAGAGTTGGTCAGTACTGCAACTACAACATTATTCACAGTAGCTGCAGTATAGACAAAAAAGAATTAAAATTTTAAATGACCAGGCAGTGATAATGAGACAAATACAGTATTATATATATAAGGATTCATTCACTTTGTGTTCTCCTCTTCCAGTACATTACCTCTTCCTGTGTCATTCCTTTATTTTAAGCCCCTCTCTTTATAATTGTTCTTAATATAACTACAATGCACTCACGTGGTTCAGTGAGAGTATAAAAGACTTTGCTGAACAATGTTGATAGTCCTGGTCCCATCTGAGTGCGAGCTGTGACTATGATGTTGGAAATCTTGGTTTGCGGCTCCAGATTTGATATGGTGTAGGTTTGGGGGTCGGAGGTGGCATTCAACCTGTCAGTAAGGGAGAAGTTTCCTTCCACTGTATAGATGATGTCATAGCCAGTAAGAACACCATTAAGCTCTTGTGGATGATTCTAGGATAGTTCTAGAGAATAGAACTTGGCATAGCCTGCCAGAAGACCTGACACAGGACCAGGCACTGCATAATGTTCGGTAAATAAATCATGAAAACAATAAAATAAATAAATCATGGATTTAGACATACCATCATCATAAGTTTTTATTGGGCCGATCAAAGTACTGTATGGTCCAATGCCATTGCTGTTGATTCCTGCCACTTGAAACATGTACTCAGTGAAGGGCAAGAGTCCATCAACAGTATAAGTACTTTCTGAAGAATTAACATTTCTCGAGATCAGTGTACCATCTACTTCTCTATAATAAGCTACATTTATGTTGTAACCAGTTATGTCTCCATTACGTCTTATACAGACTATATCCAACCAAGTCAACGTAATGCTTGTCTAAGTTATGCTGCTATTTCTTAAATCAGGTGGAGCAGCATCTGGAACTATGTACATAAAATATGTATTGTAGTGACAATTCAAGTAACAGTTAACATTACCTGTGTACCTACCTGCTTTTAGCGTGTTGATATTAGGTGGATTTCGTAATGATCTTTCTAGACCAAAGGTTTTTGCACGGACGGTGAAAGAGTATACACTGAATTCTTCCAAGTCCTCAAACAGAGCTGAGTCAGTGTAGGTGGTAATAGTCCTTGTGCTTTCAAAATCCGGACAATGCTCATTGCTATTTCTAGTGAGGGTCACTGTATACTGCTCTGCGTGTAGGCTGTTTATAGGCTGGATCAAAAATATAATGGCTGAAGTAGGAGTTACCTTAATCGATTTGATAATTGGATTTAGTAAATCTGGTGGGAAAATTAGCATTTCAAACACTTTCCAAATATGATATGATTGATATCTCCTTACCTCGCAAAGTGATTGACTTTGGACCCAATGTTGAACTGATAAATTGTACAGAAAGGGCTGTAATACGATAAGTTAATGTTTTACCAACAGGATATCCATAAAAAGAATAATGAGTATTAGGGATAAATATGCCACTAGCAACATAGTCATCATCTGAGATTACATATCCTCGAGCAGGACGAATTACTGGAGGAGTCCAGCGTAATTCAATCGTGTTCCTTCCAATTTGATGAATCACAAGATTAGTAGGCGGTTCAGTATCTGCATGCATTCACCACACACACACAGAGACAAACACTTATTGGCCACACACAAGTATGCATGTATTCACCACACACACAGAGACAAACACTTATTGGCCATGTACAAGTATGCATGCATTCACCACACACAGAGACAAACACTTATTGGCCACACACAAGTATGCATGTATTCACTACATACACACAGAGACAAACACTTATTGGCCATGCACAAGTATGCATGCATGTGCGTATATGTACCTAAACACAAAAAAGTAACTAAAACGAGAAGAATTTAATTTTTGGTATGCTAAAATTAAGCCTAATTTGAGCTCTATAACAGCTCACTATACAGGAGTGGACTAGCTACACAGGAGTGGGGCACTCACTAGCTACACAGGAGTGGACTAGCTACACAGGAGCAGAGCACTCACTAGCTATACAGGTGTGGAGTAGCTCGGCACACAACTGAAGTGACCACAAAGATTTTTATTGATGTTTATGTATCATGCATATATATGCCATGCCTTCTAAGGTTGTTAATCCTTAATATGAGTAGTTTTCCATGCAAATATCTTCCATGCAAATATGTAATGGCAGTAGCTTTCCTCCCAACCCATAAGAATCTTATAAGTATGTGACAGAGATGTAGAAGCACAGTAACTTATGATCAAACAATTCGTTAAATATAGAGATGTAACGATTATCAGCTGATGAAATCACATGTATTCCTCGTATATAAATCTATTTTGAGCCGCTTGTTTCAGCCTTCATCACCTAAAGAAGGTTGAAGTCAGTTGATTGAAACATCAGTTGCCATAGCAATTTTTGCCATAGTAAAATCAAACCACCAAGATGACACATCCCGAGCTTTATTTGTGACTGCTTGCACAGTAGACACATTAAAAAGGGCTATAAAAATAATATGTATCCATGTCAACCGGAAACACTTTAGAAGATTCATTACCGTTTTACACAATAGCATAGTTTTAAACACCAAAACAGCAGACAAATAGGCATGCATACTTATTATTATGGTAAAAGGTCATTATAAAAACTAAAACCTCACATACTATTGCTGGCAAGTTAATCAAATATAAGTTCGTTATATTCAATATTGCTTTTAAAATGATCAGTTCCAAGCTATACTGAGTGGATTTTAACATCAGCCTGTAAATCTGAGCTTTTGTGATTCCAGCGTGAGCATTATCTCTTTACTAATCTGTTATCTTCATAAACTACATACTTATACTTCTTGTTGTTACTGCATTTTTATTGAAGTCAGCCTCTTGGTAGGAAAGCTGCTATTCAAGTGTTTTCTAGCAGTTTCACAGAATAAGTTCCCTATTGGTTTGTACAGTTTTGGAAGACTAGGGATTAAAAAAATCTTCCATCTAATTGAACTTTAAGGAGTGATAAGCTCATGTACCCATTTGTCCTCCTGCAGACGAGTGCTAAGTCAAGTGGACACCGCCGGTGAAGAGCGACCATTGGTATTCTTTTCAAGGAAGCTGAAACAAGCAGAGTCAAGATATGCAGCCATGGAGGAGTGTCTGGCGATAGTCGCAGCATCCAGCATTTCCAGCCATACTTGCTGGGGTGAGTGTTCACCATTGAAACTGATCACAGGGCGTTGGAGTACATGGAAATTATGCAGAACACCAACAGCCGGCTGACGAGGTGGACTCGTTCCCTCCAGCAGTTTCAGTTTACAAAATACTTGGCAAGCTCAATGTTAATGCCAACAGCCTGTCCAGGCAAGCGTGGAATGTCAAGGTATGATATCTGGAAGGGGGAGGAGGTGTTAGGAATCGCTGCCCCTAACAAGCAGGTTCACTGCGTACCACATCAACAGGACTTTGGAACATAATTGGATAGATCATCACAGACACACACATGTAGATGATTGGTTGCGGTTAACATTATATTATCATATTTGGTCATATTCCATTGGAGGGGGCTGGACTATTTAAGGGGGAATTTCAGTTCTGATTTTGTATGTTGAAGACACTGTAAGTTGAATATCTTTAATATATTACCTAACTTTAGTTCCATCAGGCCTTGTTGAGACAGTGACATAGCTACCTAACATAACATAGATCTGGTAAACTGCATGTGTGCCTGCCAGTTTTGGTTTGGTTAATAAGGAATTATCCTATACAACTTTACAAAGTTCTCGAAAGAGGTTGAAGTGGTCGACTTCTCCTGCTTTTGGTACGAGTATGGTAAAGCATACTGGGCAAAGGAAAATGCCTGCAAAATGGTGGATAGTTAGGTGGAAGGTGTTGCATAGCTGCAGGAGCATGAGAAGATATTTTTGTGATAGAATGCTAACCTCAGCTTAATTAACGATTGAGAAGGCATAATTATATCATGTCCTATCATGTCTAGGAGGATCCAGGCACATGTGCTACCTCAGGAATTTCTAAAATGGCTCTAAGATCGGTTCTGGCATATTCTGAGCTAAATTTCAAGTATTATAAATTGAAATAACCAATATTGCAGTTAACCAATTCACAACTAAACTGCTTTAAGCATAATTAATAATTAACTCTAAGATTGCTGAAAAACTTGCAAAATCCTGGCAGCCATGTCTATGGTGTTAAATTTGAAAGAAACACCATGTATAATATTATGTGTAATCCAGCAGAATCTGCCTATCAGTTACTATCCATTAATGGTGGAGTTGAGGTTGAAGTTACAAGTTACAAGACTTCGTAATTGTACAAAAAGGAAAATGTGATATGATGCATTTGATGAGCATCATACTGTGAATCATCATATAAATTACTTGAGCAGTCAATCTCAGTTCTGAAGTAATGCACAATGCATGTTACTCACCCAATTCTTGGCTGGACCTTATTAAGTAACTGGGCACAATCGGATAATATATTTATGATGTAGAGCTAATATATATGGATTTTTGATAATATAAGAGCATTAATAATACATACCATCAATAGTGAATGAGGCGACTACGGGTTTGGGTGTGTCTGCATTATAGGCTATGTAAGTATAAACTCCTGATAGTTTGCCAATCCCTATCATTGTGCTCATGTAGACTTTTTTAGAGCAACATTTCTCATTGGCATCCTTTTGTCGTTGTGCAAAAATGGTGAAGGTGTTATCAGTGGTTATATTAATGCCATTTCTGCTCCAATTGAATGTTGTAGGCAGACCTCCTTGCGATATGGCCAAAAGGACCACTCTAAAACTTGATAGGTGTACAAAATCAGTTCCTTCAGCGACCATTATATAGCTCGATTTAATGCCACCTAGTTACACACCAGAAAAATAACGAATGAATCAAAACTGTTCTTAACCATTGCAATTCTATCAACTTCATTAAAAATCATGCCTGAATTATCTACATTGCATAACCTTCTCAATAATCAACTTCAGATTGACCCTCTCGAAGTGCTCTAGCCTTCATCAGGAATAATGATAAAGGCTATATAGAGCATCTAGTCGAAACATCAAGAGAGTACAATTTCAAGTTGATTATTGAGAAGGTTATTACAATGTTATTATGTCAACTGAGAGCTCATTGAGAGTTGAATTATCTATATTACGAACTGCCTATAATGTTCACCTATAGTAAAATGGAACCATTTATAATGAATACGATACCTGCTAAAAGAAAGAAAAAATGACTACATAATAGACTACAATCAGTTGAAGACCGTGACCATTTAAAATCATAATGTCTAGACAATCATTCCACTGACTTTAAAATATTGATGTAAATGGAGAATGATCATCCAACTGGCCTTTCTTTTTAACAGGACATAACTCCTTGTTTTTAATAATTTTTTTGCTTATTTAAAGTTAGCTTTTTTGGTTGTGTAATTGAGTGAAGGGGGACTAAATTAAGTTTGAACTTAGGATCTCCAGGAATTTTTAAATATTTTTATGCCATTATTGTATACACTATGGGTTTCCACTACAAAAATATTAGCACATACCAAAATTATATTGTTCCAGTTGTTGACTATAGCCAGTAGATTCAGCTTCCTGCTTCCTTCAAAATAAAACTTGATTGAGTCAAGTAAGCCAAAGCTCTGCTTCTATGTAGTGCTCACAATCAAGAAATCCCTACAGGAATAACTCTTTCTCAAAAGTGAAGGGAGTGAGGGTTATTCCCGGTACAATTGGTATCCTACCTATCATGGCAAGCAATCTTCCAGAAACAAGTGAAGGGAGTGAGGATTGTTCCCGGTACAATTGGTATCCTACCTTTCACGGCAAGCAATCTTCCAGAAACATAAGTAAATTCCCGGAAAAGATATTATGCAGTTGAGATAGTCTTTCGATGCTCATGGCATAATTTTAAGTCATGTGCAAGAATGAAGAAAGATAATCTCTTGTCTCGGAGTTCATACATGAATCGGATTTTGACAAGCATGCCTTGCCATTTATGTGCTATTCCACCCAATATTGCAGGTCATGAGGAAAGACTTGATGGCATGATAAGCATCCATATGCAACCTTCTGCACATAAAATTCATCCATATCTGGTTGGTAAAATATTGTATGCACAACAGGCTTGTAAACATTGGACATCACTTCATCATGCCACTTTGTTAAGGCTGATTATTATGTGTTCATTGTTTTTTATTTTTACTCGCTATATGATAAATTCATTATTTGGCTTGGTTTAAGGGAAAGATACGGATTCTCTATAGACAAGTAGCTATTAGCTCCTCCTTGATTAGATAATATTATAGGAGAATGGCTCAGGCGATGAAGTGGTTGTCAACTCTTCGGAATATAGATGTCAACATGGCATGTATTTGGCCTAGTTTCCTAACTTTACAGCTAGTAATTTGTGGAATCTCTGGCTTGACCAGTATATGTTTGACATCATGCTTTTAATCTGTGCATTCTATCATTCAGGGCCTTTTTGATTAGAAATCTGCTAATCAGTGTTGGCTAATTGGTTTTGGTGCGGGAAGCAAGAAATGGATGTGAGTCAGATATGTTCGACATCACGTTCTTCTCATAATCCAGAATAGCTGGCAATCACTTGGTCATCTAAGCCATTCTGTTAGAATCTGTCTCACATGTTATCTGTAATTTGTTGTTAAGTCAGTGGTTGGCAGCTTAGATAGTACCAAAGGTACCAAAAGTGCCTGTACGTTCAGATCAGTTGTTCTGAATATTGCATATCAGCTGTTGTTAACCCAGCATTTGCAGCTGTTGATGACACCACGCTTCGCACTGAGTGGGCTATAATTATCTTGAGTCTGGAATCTGATTTTAGCCATGATAAGGTGTCACCTGTTAAAATCAAACCAACTCTATTTCTTCTTTACGTCGTTATTTTTGTTTGTATTTTGGGAAGATGAATTCTGACTCTGCCTTAGACTGGCTTGATTGTTAAGTGAATTTTATTGGTGTAAAGGCAACTTCATCATTGGAGTAAAGTTGGCAGTTTGGGTTCAGGTAAGCTCGTTGGTAGTGAAGAAAACTGATTTCAATGCCTACACTCGACTATCTAGTCAAATTTTAATTCCTAATGAAAACACTCATTTTATAGACTGGTGCTTCCTCTTGCCTTGCTACAGATAGAAATTTCAACTGTCTAGCACTTTCCAATCACGAACCACAAATGCAGTCAGTTGAAACACTCGGATTTTGATGTATTCTTATTTTGGTTGCAGGTACCTCTGGCATAATTACACCCATGCAATATATTTTGATATCAATTGAGAGCACATAGAGAGATCAATTTTTATGCTACAGTGATGACTACAGAATTTGTTGAGCTCCAAAGTCGTAACCACAAGATCTTGTTAGTGTTTGTATACATTTTCTACTTTAGTTCTCCCTCCCTTCATACAAACATAAGCAACTTATAAAACATGTCTTCAACAATTCCTTGTATCGATCTAGCAACTACAGTCATTCAAGATGTTGTAATTGTATTGTAGCACTAAAAACAGTGGTTGTGGTAATGAACATATTCCTATCTCCAGTTCTAAAACAAAAATACGTACTCAAAAGAAATACAATTATCAAGACAATCTGGTATATAAACCAGGATAAACGCTATAATGTGTGCAAAGATATGTGCAAAGATATGATAATTTATAACAAAACCACAAAGTTAGACCTCATTGGATTAACCTCCCTTAGCTCGACTATGCAGTTACTGAGAGCATGCTATTTAATATTTATGCAGTTAGACATGAATACTGTACTGTGGTTAATAAAAGGTTTCATCGTAATAGGATTATACTACCTACTCCTCAATATCACATTTCAACAACACAAGTGATTGGCCGTGGAATTATTTCTCCCATTATCATATAAGCCACCTATTCAATCATTGAGATCGAAGGTCTTCAGGGAACTGAAATATTCATATAACTGAACTTCAGACTGGAAGGTTTTCAGCATACCACCACAAAAACTCACACAACAGTCCATTTTCCAATATTACCTTCCTAGCTAAATTTGTCTTGACAATTAATTGATCTTGAACTCACATAGATATTAAAGACATTTCCCCCCTTTTTGAATAGGTCTGGCCATGTTTGGAGCGAGAAGACGTTTTAGCAACGTGTTGTGAGCTACGTAGCGTGCATGAGTCCCCATCCCCCCCCCCCCCCCCGCAGCGTTTCCGCGGACGAGGCAAAACGGGCTGGCTCGTAGCGTTCTGTTGCCCAACGTATTCCGTGGCCTTCTATAATTCTTAGCCATTTCCCCATTAAACATGAACCAAGCATTACAGTTTGCATTGTAATAGGCATTCAGCTATGTTAGGGGTAGGACAATGCTAGAGCAAAGCATTCTACTAGCTCCCTCTCAGCCCCCCCCCCCCCCCCCCCCCCTCGCATTCTACTAGCTCCCTGTCTTTCTCCATTCCTTCGCTCCTCACTCAATGCATTAAGAATTGATTCTGCTCAGTAGGATCCATTGAGGGACTGAGCAATTAACTGTGACTGTGACAAGGGCAAATAATCCTTAGAATGGATTTTTAGTATTGATTAGTGAGATTTATAATTTAGGAAAATACTATCAAACACTTACATGTTTCAGATTGTGCAACAACAGTAAGAAACAGGTTAAGTTCCAGGATCAGTAGTATACTTAGTTGTTTTTTCATCACTGGAAAATGCGTATGGGTGTTTCTATGGTTTCCAGGGCCAACTCTAAGCATAATAATTATGTCACGCGCCCGCCCACGCAAACTGCGGTTCACTTCAAGGTTTATCACAAAACCCCAGCGAGAATTTTTTAACGATTAGAAATGCATCTTTCCAACATAATATGGACAATTGGAATGAAGTTAAAGTTGTGAAGACCTGAGTGAAATTGACCTGATCATTTTTTTGTTAACTTGGCAAAGTCTTTGATACAAATATTTAGTATAAGTCTAATCTGAATGGAGCATTGCCCACACTGCAGACATTTGGATTAGGTGGCAAATATAAATCCGTGTGATATATATGTGTGTCTATGTGCTTGTGCCTCCCCTCCCTTCCCCCACCCCACCCCCCATGCCCCTTCATGCCTAATAATCTGATTATCAGGTACATAAAGAGTTCAGCTGTTCTTTAAGAAGGAAAAACTTCCAAAATAAGTTGTCTCCATGTGGTATAATAAATATATCTGTGTTAAAGTGTGTTGGTTAGAGTTCGAATTCAACTGTAGGAGTGTTAGGGTCACTGTCAGGAGAAGCTCACTCTGTTGCAGCTCCTGCGACGCCAACCTCTTGTTTACTGACTTAGTTGCTCCGCAACTCTTATCAATAAACCTAGCTTGACCAATTCAATCTACACCCTTCTGATAAGTCATAAAGGTAAAGAATAATAATAGCATAGATTCACAATTGTCTCATACACCAATGTGTCATACACCAACTGTCTTACACAGTTCCTTTAGTTCTCTTGTCTTTTCTCTTCTCTCTCTCTGTTTTTCAGATTCTTTGCTGTTCTTCTCTTTTATAGATTCTATCACAGTTCACGTAGTGGTTTGTGGGTAGTCTGTCTTCTCTGATCTCGGTGGTTTTACTTGTTCTGATGTAGGTGAGTAATCAGGTGAGTTATTCCCACAGGTTGTTCCTCCTTTCCCAGAGGTGTCAGAGGCAGTTGTCAGGATGCTCCCTGACATTCCCATTTCCTTGAGGTGTCAGAGGCAGTTGTCAGGAAGCTCCCTGACATTCCCATTTCCTTGAGGTGTCAGAGGCAGTTGTCAGGATGCCCTGACATTCCCCTTTCCTTAGGACGAGAGTCAAACTCTCGAGATAAACCATCTGCATTGCCATTTCGGGTGCCTGGCTTATGTGTGATTGTAAAGTAGAATGGTTGTAATGATAATGCCCACCTCGCAAGACGTCCATGCATATCCTTAAGATGACTCAGTCTTGTTAATGGGTTGTGATCTGTCTGAATCTCAAACCTCGAACCTTCCAGGTAGACTCGGTAGTGCTTTACCTCCTCAACAATCGCCAATGCTTCCCTTTCGATTGTGGAGTATTGTTGTTCACGTTTTAGAAGCTTTCGAGATCCATAGGCTAACGGGCGCTCCTCCCCTTGTTCATCTTTCTGACTCAGCATGTATGCTATGCCTGTGGCGGAAGCATCTGTCTGCAGGATGAAAGGCATGTCCCATTTTGGTGTTCTCAAAATAGGATAAGTAAATAGCATATCTTTTAACTGATTGAAAGCGTTCTTCAAAGTATCATTCCATGTTATCTAAATAGGCATGCCTTTCCTTGTTAAGTTAGAGAGCAGCGTGGCAATTGTAGCAAAGCTAGGGATGAATCTCCTGTAGTACCCTGCTAAGCCTAAAAAAGCTCTCACATCTTTCTTCGTAAGGGGTCTGGCAAAGGCTTGGACTGCTTTAATTGACCCACCACATGTCCCAAATAGACAACTATTACAGGAAAACTTGCACTTGTTCCTCTTCACTGTTAGGCCAGCATCTCGTAGTCTTGTGAAGACTTCATTCACGTGCTTCATGTGGTTCTTCCCAGCTGTTGCTGTGGATTAGGATGTCATCCAAATATGCGGCCGCGAAATGATGTATTCCCTGGAGAACTTGGTCCATCAATCGTTGAAACGTCAAAGGTGCAGCCACTAAACCGAACGGCATCGTCTTAAACTCGTATTTCCCCCATGGGCTGATAAAAGCTGTCTTGGGCTGGCTCTCCTCATCAATGGGCACCTGCCAGTAGCTTTTGGTGAGGTCCAACGCTGTAATGTATTTGGCTCTCCCGATCTCGTTGATTAAATCTTCTACCTGAGGGATCACGTAGGGATCAGCTTGTGTGTTACCAGATTCAACTTTCTATAGTCTACACAAAGATGCTTACTTCTGTCCTTCTTTGGCACCAAAATGATGGGTGCTGCCCAAGGAGTTTTAGAGGGTGTAATAATGTCCTGTTTTAGCAGTGTCTTGATCTCTTTTCGGAGATACTCGTGACCAGTATGTGGAAGTCTGTAAGGTGGAAGCCTAATCGGGCTGCCATCAGCCATGTGAATCACGTGGTGTATCAGGTGCATCCATCCTGGTTCATCCCTGATCACATCCTTGAATGAGTGACATAATTCATCCAGTTCCTTTTCCTGTGAGGGTGTCAGTATTGACCCTGTTGGTTGATGTTCTGATGTCACTTCGTCTTCCTCTTCTTCTGCAAGGAATACCGCAGCTTCCGGTGCATTCCACTTCTTCAGTCCATTGATGTGGAAGAGTCGATGTCTCTTCCGACCCTCTCCCGTATCAACCTCGTAATTAGTTTCTGATAACTTCTGATGGGTCCTCTCCATTCATTTGCTAATTTGTTCGGTTTCCTGGGTTGAAACACAAGAACATCATCACACACACCCAATATTTTACTCACTGTCTTTTTAGCATAGTGTTTCGTTTGGCTTGTTCTTCATTTGTTTGGGCCATTTCTCGGACGATGGTTATCTTTTCGACAACCTCGATGTCATTTTCTTCTTCCTTTTTCATCCAGTGATCTCTAAGAGCGTCCAATGGCGTCCTCATTTTTCTCCCAAACGTCAACTCGTATGGTGAGAATCCCGTGGATGCATGAACTGTACCTCGGTAGGCCCATAAAACGTAAGGAAGGCATTGGTCCCATTCCTTCTGATTCTTTTGTGTCAGCCTCCATAGTAGTTGCTTCATGGTAGAGTTGAACCTTTCAACCATGCCATCTGTTTGGGGATGGTAGGGTGAAGTCCGAATCTGTTTGAAGTACAGAATTGTTTCATATAAAATTGGTACTGTTGTCAGTTAGCATCTCCTCGGGTACCCCCAGTCGAGCTGTCATCTCAATTAGACAAGTTAATCACGGCTTCTGTGTTTGCATTCTTCAACAGAAATGCCTCTGGCCACTTTGTCGCATAGTCCATGACAACAAGGACGTATTTGTTTCCTGCGGAGGTCCATGATAGTGGTCCAAAGATATCCATGGCTATCCTTCGGAATGGTGTTGATATCACTGGTAAGGGTCTGAGTGGTACTCGCACCAGCGATACAGGTGCTGCACATTGACATACAGGACAGGATTGACAAACTTTCTTTATGTTACTCCCCTGGTGTGGCCAATCTACTCTTCGTCCAAGAGTCTCCAGCATTCGGACTTGGCCAAAATGTCATGCTATTGGCGAATTGTGTGCCATGCATAGCAGCTCAGGTCTACATTCTCGGGGAACCACAACTAAATTTTCACCCTGGTTCTGATAAGGCTTTCTCATTAACAGACCTTGCTCCCAGAAGTAGTCTCCTGTGTTCTTCCCAGCCTGCGCTATCACATCCTTCAATGATGGGTCGAGCAGTTGGAGTGAACCAAATTGTGAGGGAGAAATCTTCTCCACGTCTGTTCGTTCTGCTTCCTCATTGCTGGTGGTAGGTTGTGTTCTTTCAGTCCTTGTCTGCAAACATATCATGAGAAAAGAACAATTGACCCAACTCTACCTCAGGTTTGTCTCCACTGGACTCGTCTAGACCCTGGATCTCTGCTCCATCGATGTCTTGCTGTGTCGATGTTGTTTCCTCTTGTTTCTCTTGTTGCCGTATCTGGGCTCTCGTGGTCACCATTGCCACATCAGAGGTTCTCGCTTCCTCTGTTGGCTGTGTCTCCTCATCGACATCATCCTGAAGCATCTCTCATAGTAGCTTCCTGAAGTGTGGTATATCTTTTCCTAAGAGCATGTCCACGTTAATGTGAGGTGATACACCTACTGCCATCTTGTGTGTCTTCCCATTTATTTAGAGCTCAATTCTCGCGGCGGGAAATCAAGTCTTTCGAGAACTAGCTGTGGTGTAGGGGATCTTCCACCCTAGTCGATTTTTGCTTCAATACACCTTGGATGCACTATTGACTTCGAACAGCCCGTGTCAAGCAATGCTACTACAGACTTACCATTGACCTTGGCCATTCTTGTCTAATTTGGTAAATTGGTTCGGATGAACGTACTGTGACCAAAGTTGACGTTTTCCATTTTTACCTGACAATCTTTTCGAAAGTGTCCCTTTTCCCCACACCTGAAGCATTCAATCTGTTTCAGGTCAATAACAGGTGGAGAGTAGACACCTTTGTTTCTCTCTACTTCTGGATGTCTGGGTGGTCTGGGGCGGTTCTGAGTGTCCCTTGGCTTCGGTCGAAAGCCCTCTCTCTGTTCGGGTTTCTTAGGCATTCCTCCCCCTTGGCGCTGGCTGGACAAATAATGTCAAACGGCTTCACCCAGTTCCTCGTAGGTGTCGGGTTTCAGCCATCACATCTGCCCCTCCAGCCACCCTGGAAGACTCTTCAGTGTTAGCATGGTATCTTCCTCTCTCTGGTCAGAGAAGTCCAACCACTGATGGAAGGACTGTTTGTATGTTCTGAATCATCCATCGGGGTTGGTTAGGTCAAACGTTTGGTCGAATACCCTGGCTCTGTAGGTTTCAGAGGTCACCTTGTAGACATTTAGTAGGGCTTCTTTGACTAGCCCCTAGTAAGTCTTATCATGTGCTGGGAGAGCTGACACTGCTGTCAACCCTTGCCCAGACAACGAACTCCTCAAGTAGTTCGTCCAATGTAGGGGTGGCCAAACATTTGTGCTGGCTGTCACCTCGAACATTTTTAGGTAGGTACTGTCATGGAAACAACCTTCCATGACTTGAACTACAACAGATACCTGAAATGTATTATTATGTAATTATTACACAATACACAGTAGTTGTTACATCACCTATGTATACGGAGAAACAGAAGGTTGGAAGGACAGATGGAAAGGTCTGATTGGATGGTCGAACCTCATGATCTAAAATAAGATATAAGATAGCCTGTTAGACAGAACTGAGTAGTTCTGACTAGGATGTGATTTCCTACAGGACTATATTATTCTATCAAATGTTGTTAAGTCAGATTGATGGGAATAAACAAGTGGTCTAGCTAAGGGAGTAGAGCTAGGCATCGCAGGGAGTATTCTGTGGTTCGGTCTAGATGACCCAAGGGTACCAAGAATACTTTCCCTGACAGGTACCCATGTCGTCGGTGCCTTCACTAAACTTCTCTAAGTTTATCTTGGGAGGTGCTACTGCTACTGAGGGTGGAGGAAATCGTGATGATAGGAGTTGAGCCCAACATTCTTCTTGACGTTCTTGACATGCCTGCTCGCGCTCCCTTCGTTCTTCCTCTCGCTGAAGTCTTTCTTCCTCCCTCTGCGCCTGTCTTTCTTCTGCTTGAACGAATCGCATCATCAGCAGCATTACAGTTCATCAATCGTTACTTCTTCTGCCATACCATCCCTAGGAGTTTTGAAAAGACTTCCACTCTGTCTTCTCCTGGCCACGCTCGTTCGTGAGACATGTTCGTGGGTTGCATATACAGAAAATGAAATTAACAGAGATACTGTCGCTATATATAAACGACAACAACAAAAGGATAAAACTGAAATATGCACTGTCCCTAGGGACCAACACTTCAAAATATCCTAGAGTAGGGTTTTGTTTCACAGGCTCCAAGGTACTAAATACCCGAGCCATTTCCCTGCTAATACAGCAAACCAAAAAGCAAAAAGAATTTAACCGCCGCAACGTAATGCTCCGACCAACCAGGAATTCCTCTCCAGGTTGTCTTTCACTTGGATCCAACACTGTTTTGGATCCCACCGCTGCCACCAATGTCAGGAGAAGCTCACTCTGTTGCAGCTCCTGCGACGCCAACCTCTTGTTTACTGACTTAATTGCTCCGCAACACTTATCAATAAACCTAGCTTGACCAATTCAATCTCCACCCTTCTGATAAGTCATAAAGGTAAAGAATAATAATAGCATAGAATCACAATTGTCTCATACTCCAATTGTATCATACACCAACTGTCTTACACAGTTCCTTTAGTTCTCTTGTCTTTTCTCTTCTCTCTCTCTGTTTTTCAGATTCTTTGCTGTTCTTCTCTTTTATAGATTCTATCACAGTTCACGTAGTGGTTTGTGGGTAGTCTGTCTTCTCTGATCTCTGTGGTTTTATATATTCTGATGTAGGTGAGTAATCAGATGAGGGATTCTCACAGGTTGTTCCTCCTTTCCCAGAGGTGTCAGAGGCAGTCACAACGTGTGGTTTTACATATTCTGATGTAGGTGAGTAATCAAATGAGTGATTCTCACAGGTTGTTACTCCTTTCCCAGAGGTGTCAGAGGCAGTTGTCAGGATGCTCCCTGACAGTCACCTCACACAGAAATGCTTGCTTCAGTTTTTGCACAAAGTTTACTGAAATTAAGACTAGTTTACCATTGGTCTCTAGAACAGTATATGCTTCAGAAGGGTTTTTTTCTTTACTGAACAAAAGCATAGTCCTTTAAGATTTATTTTAAAATCAGCTTTTTGGTTTATAATGGATCGTTGCTGAGGTTTTAAAAGTAGTGCAATAAATCTCCAATGATGTAGCCAAATTATTGTCATATACTGTAGCAATGAGGACTTAACACAGCTCAGTTGGACAGACTCAGCTAGATACGAGCACTAAGAGCTACTAGCTAAGAATATGCAAATAACAGAACACAAAGTGTCAAGTAAATAGCAACCTTTTTATAGATACAGCCAGGAGCACCTCCTTTCTCAAGAAGGTCAGAGTAGCCCCTGGTAGGTGCCTACACACAGCAATGTTCTTCCAGAATGCTGCACAGCCACAAACACACATCAAAGGGTGAGTATTAATCCTACAGCAGCAGGATCTTGAAGGTTTGCGCACGTTTTGTGCAAGGTTGCTGATAAGCCTGAACATGAACTATAGCTATAACTATAAGCACAAGCTAGACACATTATACTCACACATAAACAAGTACACAATGTTCGAAGTCAATCCATCACACACATACTTCCTTCTCCTGCAATAAACTAGTTTGTTATGCTTCGAGAAAGCATTTTGGCATTGCCATTTGTGAGCGTGCTTGATAGATGACTTGGAAACAGTATGGCTGAAGTTACAAACTCCATCTGGTTATATGTGTATTGTTCTTCTTGAGATGATCCAGCCACATGAGACATTGATGATCTGCTATGAAAGGTCTGCCTTGCAGGTAAGCCCGAAAAGCTGTAACCCTAGCTCAATTGCCA
Source organism: Cladorhizidae sp. MBARI D1340-BT2 (assembly GCA_028752905.1). Taxonomy (NCBI): domain Eukaryota; kingdom Metazoa; phylum Porifera; class Demospongiae; order Poecilosclerida; family Cladorhizidae; species Cladorhizidae sp. MBARI D1340-BT2. Next base: position 34,008,783 of record JAQNBH010000015.1, read on the forward strand.
AACACTCTTTTCCCACAGTGGAATATTGCTTCTCTCTCAGAAGGAACTTCGTATTTCAGTATGCAATCAGGTGGTCATATACTTCGGCATCTCGCTGACCCAAGACTGCACCTATTCCCATTGGTCTGCAAGGTTAAGGGATTTGGTAAAGACTGGACCATGGAGAACTGGGTCCCTGCATAATAACTCCTTTAGTGTTTGAGCACATTGATTATCCCACCTTCATATGTGCTGACTTCCTGGTGAGATATGCAGCTAGTTTGTATGAAGCGGCGATAATAACCATAATTCCCAGAACATTCGCACCTCCTCTTTGTCTTGGGGACTTCCAATGTCTTGATCACTGTCCCCTTAAATCGCTCAGGTCGAACCATCCCTCTACCCATTTGGTGTCCTAGATATGAGCAGTGACAAGCCCCAAACTGACATTTCCTGCTCTTCAGGGTTAATGCTGCCCCCTTATCCGACTGAATGTTACTCGCAAATGATCTAGATGATCCTCCCAGGTTTCACTGGTGATGACCAGATCATCAAGATAGACTCCTGCATATACCTCCATCCCACAGATCAGCTAGTCCATCAACCTCTGAAAGGTTGTTGGTGGCCATTTCAACCCAAATGGCATGAGAGTGAATTAGAGACCAACAGACCAAATGGAGTGGCAAATGCTGTTGCTTCCAGCACTCCCTTTGCCAAAGGAACCTGCCAGTAGCCCCAAGTGAGGTCAAGAGTTGAGATGTTACCAAGTCTATTGATACGGTTATCCATGCATGGCATTGGGTAGGCATCTTATTTTGTCACTGTATTCAGATGTCTAGTCAACATAGGGTCTCAGTGGCTTATCTTTCTTCTTGATAAGTACTATTGTGACACTCCAGGGACTGTCTAAACGTTCGATAATGCCACTTGCCAACTCTTCTTGCACAGCGATATGCCTGAGGTAACATGTAAGGAGGAAGTCGAATCGGTTGAGTAGTACCCAAATAAAGTTCATTTTCCTAGATTCATTCTGGAACACATCTCCAAACTCCTCCAGTAGTGGACTCGTCTCCATTTCTGTTGTTGGGTGAGATCATTGGTGTATTCTCATCCACCTCATTTCACACTGGTATATCTTCCTCCACATCTCCATCATGGGCTTCCTCTGGGCACAAATCGATAGAAAGGGATACAAACAATCTTAACTTGTTCACAAGAAGTATCCTACATTTCTTTTTGTGACCCTCCATCTCCACAACGTAATCAACTTGCCCTACTTGCTTCACAGCATGGTAGGGTCCTTGCCACTGGGCAAGCAACTTGTGAGTGGAGGTGGAAAACAGTACGAGTTCTTGTGTGTATATACGTCCAAAACATCGAGAGTACAATTTTTGGTTGATTATTGGGAAAGTTATTGTAAGACATATCAATTTTGACCATAACTGGTAAGATAACCCTCTTCCATATCCCTCTTCTGCTTTAAATCACTATAATAGTGGTGGGTGTGTATATGTAAAAGGTTATAGAATTGGCAACGGTCTATATATGTGGCTACTGTCTTGATTCCTATCCATGTCCTTTTTTGTATCAATCATTCCAATATTAGTTTATCATGAATGCAAGCGAGTCCAGACTATTAATTTTTATGGATTTTTATGATGTAGATATAGATATAATAAAATGGTAATTTTGCCAGGTAAATGAAGTGTGGGTATCATAATTATTTGATCTTGATAATGTTGATACTGTTAAGGTCACCACATGTACAGCACAGTGAGACAGTAAATAATAATAACTAGTACTATATAATAACAGTGTATAATATTGACCTAACCTCATGGTTCAGCTTATATTTCCTCCTCAAGATCTCATATTCTTACCATCGGATTTCTCCATCTCGCTTAGTTTACTTACAATATTTTCACCAATTGCTCTGCTCCAACACTTCCACAATCTCTTACCAAATAGAACCTACATCTCTTCCCTCCGCTTCCTCCATCCCATATCTCTCCATAATCCCATGCAGCTACTGTATTATTTCTCCCAACCATCTCCGACTCATTCTCATCCATGCTTATTCCTAACTTCTTTCAAACATTACGTCCTCCTGACCACCACGCTTAGGCTTTGGCTGCATATTCCAAAATATATCTCACTAGTAGATCCTACACCATTCTTCCCTGTACTTTCACCTGCCCACTCACTCTACTCATCCATGACCTTGCCAACCCAACCCACTCTTCTGCCTTCTTTGCCATCTTCAAACCCTTACGTTCCTATCAAAGCATATTCACAAGTACTTGAATTCTTCTACCTTTCCAATAATATCCTCACCAATCCTTCAATTCACTCCTGCTTTTTTCTTCTATTCTCATAGGCCCGCTACATAGCATGTCTCATGCTAAAGGGCGAGACTTTCAGTGGACGGTGCAACTTCAGTCAGCCTTCGACTCAACAATGCATGCTTTGGCTTCTGCGACCCTACTTGTACACCCCAGCAGCACGGCTACCACGTGCCTCACTGTGGATGCATCCGACTTAGCAGTGGGGGGGGGGGGGAGGATGTCCTGGAGCAGTTCCAGCTGGTACTTTCTTTTCTCGGAAGCTGAACAAGGCACAGAAAAATTACAGCACCTTTGAACGTGAACTTTTGGCAATGTACGCTGCAGTTAAACATTTTAGCTATTTCATTGAGGGTCGCCAATTCATATCTACACTGACCACAAGCCCCTGACATTTGCCTTTGCCAGTAGATCGGAACACAGGACCCCACGACAACAACGGCACCTAGCCTGTATAGCTGAGTATACCACAGATGTGCGACATGTTCCTGGCCGAGACAATTCAGTCGCAGATACCCTCTCCTGTGTGGATCTCAACACCAACACAACGTGCATGGCAGTCAGTTGCCCGGACATTAACTTTCTGGGGTATGGCTTGGGCACAGCAAGAAGATACTGAGGTACGCGCTTAACGCACTGCCATCACCCGATTAGTATTAAATGACCTACCAATTCCAGGTTCAAATGTGACTCTACTCTGCGACACATCCACCGGGTCGCACGACCCATTGTCCCCCTCGCTTGGTGATGAATCATTTTTTATGCAATCCATAACCTGGCATTAAGACAACGAGGAAGATGGTAACAGCACGTTTTGTGTGGCATGGTGTTAACAAACAAGAGGGCATCTGGGCCAGAATGTGTGTGTCATGCCAAAAAGCAAAGGTTCAGCGGCATGTGACCACTCCACTACAGCATGGAATACTTCCAGATCATCGCTTCCAACAAATTCACGTTGATATTGTGGGACCACTTCAAGGTAAAACTTACCTATTCACTATCATTGATCGCTACACACGGTGGCCAGAAGCTATACCAATGGCGGATGCTACAGCCACTTCATGTGCCCATGCCCTTCTCTTTCAGCATATTGCATGATTTGGAGCAGACATCACCTCCGACAGGGGGCCACAATTCACCTCAACCCTTTGGATGGCCCTGAATACATTACTGGGGATGCATCACCATCGCACGACTGCTTACCATCCGCAAGCAAATGGAATTGTGGAACACTTTCACAGGCAGTTAAAATCAAAGCCCGGCTGACTGGGCCTGCATGGATGGATGAGCTTCCATTGGTCCAACTCAGTCTCCGCGCAGCTCCCAAGGAAGCCCTAAGATGCTCACCATCTGAACTGACAACCATCCGCCTTCCTGGAGAGTTCTTTGTCGCAACGTCAGGTATTCAGCCAGAAGCGTCCGATTTCCTTACCCACCAACGTATGACCATGGCTGGACTGAGACCAAAGGAGACAGCACATCACCATGGCATCACATACATGCCAAAGGACTTGCAGAGCTGCACCTTTGTGTGTGTCCATCATGATGCACATCACACACCTCTACAGTGCACCTATCATTTAGAGTGTACTTGAGAGGTCAGCCAAGTATTTCACATTGGATCTCAATGGCAGACGGGACACAGTATCAGTTGATCGCCTTAAACCTGCATTCTTGGATGCTGATTTCGGCATTCATGAGTTGCTCACATCACAGCAAACTGATCGGACACCAGTTCAGCTACCTCAGGAGCAACCGAAAATCCCTCAGATGGTTAATGACCACACCAACCACCCACTACGCATTGTCTGAAGTAGAAAGGGCCGACTACTCTGACTTCCAGCCAAGCTGCATGCTACCGTGGCTTGAGCCACTGGGGGGAGCTCTGTGGCAGCTTGGATTTTACCGCCAACTTTATCGAATTATTCTAATTAATCATGCAAGTTATTCTTTGACCCTTTACCAATATATGGTTTTGTTCTGAACATCAAATAAAAACGTTCCTGTCAAATTAGGAGTCCCATTTCTGGACTCCTTATACCATGATGGTTGGAGTTGCCCATCTGCTTTGGGCTTAATGACTTCAGTCTCCATGTTATCCTGAGTGAGAGGCACCTCCTGATGCTTCCTGGGCCTGTCTTCTCGTTGAGAATAAGGCCTGGGTACAGAGATGGTGTAATGACATCTTATGAGATCTTTATGACCAGCTTCTGGTGGTGGCAAAATTGTCTGCCATTTTCAAATGTGTGTGGCTTCTTGTCATTGAGACTATTTGCTATCTGTCTCGGCATCAACTGGTACGCATCCCAATATACCAAGGCTACCACCATGGTACAGTACTTCGCCCACTTCTTAACCCAGTGTTAAAACCTCACCCTGCATGCCAACTAGGCTACTTCCGACTTCCTCTTGAAGTTCTCCATGCTGCTTTGGTAAGATTCTTGGGTGACTCGATTGTGTAACAGCACAGTCTTTACGGTGTTGTAATCATGTCTCTCTGACTCTTCCATATTTCTGAATACTCCCATGGCTGCTGGGGTCAAAGAAGTGATTGACTGTACTTTGGGTACTGAGTGCCCTGCCATGTGTGTCTTGAAAGCATTGAAGTACATTTGAGTATCCTCGTCATCCGACAAGAATGAAATTAGCCACTAAAGGAGATAGGTTAGTTAGCAGCTGGGCCAGCTCTGACAGCTGCCAGGGCCCTCATTCTTTCCATCATTGCCTCCCAAAGTCTCATGTCTTTCCTTCCTGCAGTCTTCTCATCTCAGCTTATTCTCCTTCTGATACTGTCTTGTTTCTCCTGTTCTCCTCTCCTGAGCTCCTCTTCCTTGTGTCTGTCGCTTCTCCCACATTTTTCTGTTGGCTGCCTCCTGTTGCGCTGTCAATATCATCTGCACATCAGCAACAGCGAGTTGTCGGGTGGTGTAGGCCACTGTCCTAGTGGTAGCCCAGGGCTTCCTATCATGGATATCCCAGCATTTGGTGTGTAAACCATCTGAGTTGGGTTTCATTGTTGATATCCACTACCTGCTTCTGTCCTGCTTCCATTGTTGATACTCCCATTACTAATGCTGTGGATACATCTGTTGCATGAAGCCGAGTGTGATGAGTTTGGAAGTTCTCCTGTGTGATGATTCCTGCCATGTCTTCTGACTGGATGTGGTGGACATATGGTGTCCTGGCTTCGACATCATTCCTTCTGAATTCATTGCCTGTGCTTGCAATACTTGTGCTGCTGGATGGCGGCTGTTATCTGCCTGTACTGGGTCAGGTAATCGTTCTCCCCTTTTCTCGTCTCAGACTTACCTATATAGCTGTTTTGTCTGCTGTTTTGTCCTTAGCTGGGTTATAACGTTGCTCATCTGTATTTCTTGCAGACATTAGTTTCTCTGATCTATTGTGACCGCTAGCACCATCTGTCGCAGGAAGTACCCCCAGATGAACACTTCTACAACACCTGAACTGTTGGTTACTGCCACCAGGTAGTCTATAACTACCACCAGCTGATAGCTACTGTTGTTTTACTAAAGTCCTTAGTCAATAGTATATACAGCATACTATATTATACATAGTATATACAGCATACAGGATAATTATACAATCACTGTAAAGTATAGATGTTGTTGCTGTAGTTTTGCACTAACTGTAAGTTCTAGACTCCATAAAACACTGAACAATCACTATCATTCAAGCCTGACTAGATTACATCATACATCACATGGCAGCCTATTACATCATGCATCTCATTAATTAATACATCACAGTTCATTTAGCAGTGACCTTGTCGCAGAGAGTTGGTCTCAAAGAAGCGCAGTGATAGCCTTAGTAAATGATGGTGATCTGGATAGCAAACTTTGTTCTGACCTATGATAACTCACCACACTCTACTATCAGGTAAATTTTAGTTCCAGATAGAAATTCTAACTTGGTAGGACTTGATCAAGCCAGATCGTGGAAAGGTAGTCCAAGAGAATCAAACACAACAGAAATGTTCATAGAGAGCCAATATTTAATTGACAGGACCATAAATATATATATGCCCCATATCATCTTTGAGGGGGATTTACCTATGCACACGAAGATGATGAAATTTTTCTGAATCTAGGCTTTTCCAGGCGTTACTACAATTTACCTTGGGCCTAATCATATTAACAGATCTTTCAATCCTGGCACAGCTTGTGCAGTAGTGTATGGAGTATGTGTTCTAGTTCTAGCATACTATGCCATGCAAAATGTGTACTAGAATTGGTGGTTCCTATACTACTCTAATGCTCTTCCTAACACTCACACACACACAGACACACACACACAATCATGTTAAATTGCATACAAAATTATCAATAAAAACTTGGATAAAAACTTGGATAAATAATTTATACAGGTTGATTGATCACCAAGTTGCTTTTAAATTTATTCATGAAATTCATCACCATTGTTGTCTTTTTGTACAGCTCTTTGGGTGGTAAGTCCACGTTCTAGAGTGTCCTCCATTTCTCTTATTTTTCTGTGAAAGTGAAAGTCATTTTTCTCATGCATAAAAACATAATACAAAATGTTTACACACTTATTTGCAGTGACTTTCTTCAATAGCCTACTGCCTTTAATATACTGTAATCTGCAGTTGTTTAATGCCTCGCTAAACTGCAAGCTAACTCACACCTATCCCTGAATAGGCTTTTACTTAACAGCATCACTAAATAATGTGTAACCTTTAATTAATCAACCACAATTATATAGTATATACTATATTATTATCATCATCGTCACCACTATGATTGTCATCATCACCAACACCATCACGACCACCACCACAATTATCATCATCAACATCATCATGAGCACCATTGTCATCATTACCAATCATTATCATCAATATCATCATCATCAATACAGCAATATCATCATCAACAACATCATCAACAATAACATCATCAACAACAACATCATCAACAACAACATCCATCCTCATCAACATTTCAGATAAGTTTGTCAAGCAAGCCAAATAGTCTAACAAGCCAGATTAATTCTATCAAACCAGATTAACAAAAAACTAGCAATGTTGTGACTTGCCTTGCATAGACAGACCTTCTTTTACTGAATAGATGCTAGAGATCTTATTACTACCTAACTGACTACCAAACATTTGTTTTCTTGTACTTCAGAACAGAAAATGCATGACAGTTTGTTTTAACACTGACCTTGGGGGGGGGGGCATTAGACTAAACTCCGGGCTCCACTTCAATAGATGATTTATTAACATCACCCAAGGTGTTACATGCAAAGTAACTGGTGTTAGAAGACTGGGGGGAAAACTGCAAGTACCTTGCAACTATAATTCAATGGGAAGCGAAAAGATTATTGGAAGAAAAAAAGGTTTTGTCATATTAGTTATTTTGCCTCGATGTCCTTTGTGAAATACCTAAGTCATCTTGGTGATAGTTGCATTATGGATGGATAGAAGATCTGAGACAATTTAAAATTGAAATTATCATTTCTCAGTGTAATACCCTATTTTGTAATGGAAATGAGACCAGAACTTAAAAGCGTACTGGTTATTAATCACAGAGAACACTATACAAACAGATCCTATGGTAACATTAATGCCTTACTTGGGTTTTGCATAGCGTTTCCTATGTAAATAGAATGCCACTAACACCAGTGACAGGATGGTAGAGTATAAAAAGATTGTTATGACGATAGAAAGAACTGCAGTTAAAGAAGCTGTATAATATATAGAGAGAGCAAATTGTACTTATTGTCACATTCTTCAATTTTGATTAGGATAACCAATTATCAACTCTATTCATGAATAGCTAACTTTCTAACTTCATCACCATCATACTACTATGACCACATAATGCGAGTTTTATAGCACAGTACAAATTCATTTAATTTGTTCATTGCATATGCACTAAACACTGCAATTGCAAAGTTATATATTGTTTTCGCAATTTACAGTTGAACATTGTGGCACACCTTACAGAGCAAACTAATGGGCAGATATGTAATGATCAACATCTGCTCTTAGTTCTACGTTACACAAATAAACACATACCATCCTTTAACGATTAGTGATTAGAGTTATCTAGAAAGTAGCTACAACTTCCTTCAAGGACTAAGCAAGAGTTGGACAGGTGAACTCCAGGACTAACCAAACAGCTCAGTTGTTATTATATATTTCCCAATTGGCCAGATGGTGGACTGGTGTCATGTGGGGGTACTGAAAGCTACTTCAACTTGTGTCGCATAACAAAAATGCTTTCCAACATTGTAAGATTTCTTTCCAGTATAGTGATTTTAAAACTAGTACTGAATATGTTGTTCTAATCCATATAGCACAACCAAACTTCAGTGATGAGTAAGATCAATGATAAATTGTTTCAATTATCTTTTCAGATATCTGAACAGAAGACAGTTTCAAACGAAGATGATGATCCACAATTTAGACTATAGGGAAAGTGGCAAAAATAACACTAGAGACTGTGCTCTGCATCTTTTGTAACAAACACTAACTTAAGCAGATGAAAGAACATTAAGTCATGGAGGATACTTGTTTATGGTTCTAGTATTAGAAGATCCCTATGGCCAATATAACACAAAAAGAGGATCTTCCAGTCTTATATATGAAACATCATGTTGGAAGGACTTCACACATAAGAAGGCTTTGAATAAACAAACACTGAAACTGGCAACATTCAAAGATGGAACACAAACATGTACATTGACATATTTGAACTAGCAAGTCAATTAATATCATGCAAAATGCATACTTCATGAGAAGGACTTAAAATATCCCATAGTTATGAAACATTGGTTAACTTGCAAGCAGAGAAGATTTAATATAAAAACAGTCTGAAATCCGGAGAAATACTGATGAGTGCATCTTGGCAATCACATGACATGCATGTGAGAGTGGCTGCTGGACAATAACATGGATCGTGTTATCTCAACTATTGCATGAGAAAAGACCTTAAAGAGTTTGGATGATAACAAAGCTACTGAGTTATTTACTTACCAACAACTCTTTGATCCAATCACACATGAATTGGTTGCCAAGTCCCACTTAGTGCAGATGACTATAGCCAGAGATAAGTTGATAATGAAGAGAAACTCTTATTGTATCAGTCTGACAATTAATAAAAAGGATTTTGCCCTATATAAAACTGCACTACACCTGACTCACCAAAGCCAAACAGTATGACCATCCATGGCATACACCGGATAAATATGCCAAAGCCCTTGAAATTGTTCTTGGCTACACTTCTGACAGGGAGTAGATGATCTGCCAATAGCTCAATATAAGCTAGTGCAGCCAAACTCTCATTTATGAAGTGATATAGTGAGGATGAAAACCTCAAAGAATATTCTGCTGAAATTTCCCGTTAAAATCCTTGGAAATATTGAGCTCATAAAAATCCTGAAGGGCCATCATACAATATCATATTGGAAACTTAAGGAAATAGTTACATGTCTGTAGCTATCTGCAGAAATGTTGGTACAAACTGGAGCTCATATTCCGTCCAACAAAACACATGCCGGTTTTTCTCCTGTACTGTTATATGATGACATAGATGAGCTGGAAGAAATGCTCAGTATAGCAGGACCATCTCATCATGTGAATGGGAGTAATCATTTCAGCCACTTATTACAGACCTTTCCCTTATAATTGTATATTGTATAAGAAAAAATGCCCTCCTGCTAGCCAAAATCAAAAACCTTGCACCTTTGGCAGACAATGTTCAACAAACGACAATGTTCAACAAACCAACAAATGAGTTCAAGGCTTCTGAAGACAGACCAATAATGATCAGGCCATAAAGGACAACAGATTGGGGTATTTGCATTGCGATGAATGGCTCATCCACTCTGATATTGAGATTGCACCAAATAAAGATACAATGAGTTCAATAACTGCAACTGATCTACAAGAAATCACCTGCACATTTGTTCAAGCCGTATATGCAAGGGCAGCAGAGATTATTTGGGGAATTAGGGAGCTTTCCAGAATGTGACTCTAAAGATGGGAACCTTCCACATGATATGCATTCTTTTCCATTATGGAAAGCAGTTTGGAAAAGTAGGACTTAAAGATGACATTGGAGTCATTGTAGAGCGGTCAATTAACAGCACGATGGGAGGCTGACAATACAATCATGGTGTTAGATTCTTCCTGACCATGTATGAAGTTTGAAGGCATTGATGCACATGGTATGGATAGGCTTCAAGCATGGATGTAAGAAAAAAACACCGACGACTTGCCATATCTTCGAAACATGATCAAGCCTTGCCACAGAGATAGATGTCAACATCAAAAAAAATTATTGTCTGCACTCCTTAATGACACATCCACCAAATCAAATCGTTCTATCTTTCGGGGAATTTGGCAATGAAATTTGCGACGTTTGGCTTTTGTTCTGAATGTCTTATTTGAATATTGTGCAAATCTTGCTGGATCTTTCACAATAACTTGCATAAAATGTCCACTCAACATAAAATTTACTGTATTGCAATAAGTAGTCCAATTCTTAATTCAGCACTAATTCTTTTCTGTATTCAGAAGACCAACAGTTATTAAACAGTCATCAATGAGTTTAATTGAGCTTGGTCACTAAAATTTTTTTGCCAAGAAGTGATTATGTTATTATTATTATAATCATTTATTGTCAATTGACGTAATCAGAATGCTAATGTAATAAGCTGCAGTTTGGTATAAGAACCTGTGTCATTGAAGTAACAGAACAATCCTTGCAAACTAAGTTGGGGTAGCTATGTCTAATTTTATTTTAATTGTTTTACCCCATAAAATCCATCTAGGAAACTCCTTTTCTCAAGAACCAAAGAGATTACTGGTATGCATCATGTTTCATGTTGAAAAGGAAGCTAATGTGCCCATTTTGACACAAACGAGCTATTTCAGACTGTTTTTCCTCAAAATGCTCAAACGTCTCAATTGGAGCAAGAGATTGGAGGAAGGGGCAGTACCTAGTTAGTACATATATAATTATGCATGTGTATTGTGGATGATTATATACAAAAGAAGCATTTTGTTCTTGTCTTTTAGTTTGATACTCAATAAGTAGGTCATGGTATGGGAATATATGAAGAAGTACTTGGAGAGGAAAAGGTTTGGTCAGCGGAGGATTTTTCTTCTTTTGCTGTTTTGCCACAGAGTGTGAAGCTTAGAAAGTAGTTGCTTTCTCCTTACTCAGCTAGTAAGAATGAAGGATATTGGCAGAGGCAGCACTTCCAGGCAGAAGATTCACCCGGACATCCTAACCTAGGGTAAATTTTCCTTGATCAACTATTAGATGCAATTTCCATCACCCTCACCACATCATTTGTCTTTTAGTTACTGCCAAAAATATAGGATTACATGTCCGAACCCTTGCTGCCACTGCATTATGAGTTTCTCCATTGCAGGCCATTCTTTCATATGAAGACTCCATGCAGAGTAAAGCCAGTAGCAGGGGCAACTAAATTTTTGCAACATTTTTCAGAAGTCATCTAATCAAATCCACACTAACGTGCATTAATAAACTGTTATCATGACCAAAAAAATGAAGTAGTGTACTTTGTTTGTCCTCGTCTGATTCTAGCATGTTCAGTAATGGATAAGTTGAAAATGTCTGTATTCGGCTCTGTAGTAGTTGACGAAAGAGGCAAGGGAGCATTGTTTTTGTATCAAATAATTTTCTAGTCAAAATGTGTCGTCTAAGTCGTCTAAGCATGAATTCTCTGTTCAAAGTCCAACCATTAAAATTATAGATTACTGGACAATAATTTCTTTTATTTGACAGACTGAAGTGAAGGTAGTGTAAAAGTATGTTATAAGTGATACTCTGATGATTTTGAGGTAATACACATAATGGTGCTCCTCTATATCAGCTTCATGACCTCTCATGCCAGACCTTTTGTAGGAGGCAATATGCATTGGTGAGGGTAATATTGAGATGAATGTAATCCCAGAGGACATAAACAATTACCATATAAGTTATTTAGTCTTCACTATTATTATTATAGTTAGTTTGCATTAACAAAATGAATAGCTATGGCTACTACTTGGTAGCTGTGAAGTTCCCTCTGCTCATATATTTTAGACGAATATATTAAGTTACTTCCATGATCAATGCAGTGGAAATCGTTTCTACTCTATGAAGAAGTACACTGACTCTGTCACATTAACAGGGAGAAAAGTAGGAGGGGAGAAGAGCAATGCACCATTTAATACCATCACGATCTACTTTAGTGCCTGTCAAACTATTAGTAGCCACGAGTTCTGAGAAAGAAATGGCAACAAAAAGCAATGATTATATTGATCCAGCCTTATCAAAGTAATTAACAGCTTCTTGGTCTGAGGAAGTTTCTTTCCTAAATTAGTTGTTGATTGGATTTTTTTATCTTTAAAACTAGCAGATAATTGGTGGCAATTATTAGAGGAGGTGCATGTGTCCCTTGTGACTCTCTATGGTTTCTATGCCTCTGGAGGAATAGCCAGTCCAAGTATGAAGTTATGATTGTCAGCCTTTTATTTATTTTCAATGAGTCATGCACAGGAACTAGTTGCACATTCATTTTTAGTAGCCTTCAAATAATATCTAAATTTAGTAAAAAAAAGGATTGCTCTCAAACCATGTGAGATAATATTAGCTAAATTATTTTATTTCCATAGTTGAACATTTCAAGGATCCTGATCGTGTTTCATCAAACTTCTGAAGTTTGATGAGTTTATCATCACTAGATAAATAACTAATATTAAGACAACAGATAAGCAGGTATGACTGAAACTTCATATTTAAGCATTGGCTCTCCTGTGATATCACTGAACAACTAGACCACTCATAATTGGTGATGTCCACATGAGAAACACCACACCGTTTAGTTGAACTGGAAGTTAAATATGGATCCCCTTCTCTCTACTCATTATCATGATCCCTCTGTCAACCAAAATATGTTCCACTCCTGGTTACCTCCACATTGCTGCATTGACTCTGTTTTAGACAAACTTGTAGTCCTACTTTTACAAAACACACAAATGACAACCAGATGAGTAAATGGAACATTGTAAGCTTCTCTATATTCAGATGACTGCCAAGGTTAGTGAACTGTGCCTTCTCAATAGCAAGCTCAGAGATGGCTCTTCTTCCCACATTGCCAAGACAGAGGTGCTATTGTTACCTTAAGCAGCAGCACACCCTGTGTTTCTCCTGCCAGACTAAACAATTTGACTTGCAAAACTTGTGTCAAATTCCATACAGAATGAAAATCGAGCAGATTACATCAAAGGTGTGACATGATCCATATTTAAATTCAATTCATTAAAGTTGCATCACACATTGCATTCCTCCACCCCCAGCCCCCCCCCCCCCCCCCACCCCTCCCCACCCTATCCTATTCTCCCTCATCTCCCAATTAAACTGTGAACCAGGTTGTCCTCACAATGGTTTTAAGGTACTAACCCGAGTATGTCTCAGTACTCGACAAAACTGTGAATACAACTAAAAAGTAACTACTTGTATTCTAAATGAAATTACATGAAGTAGTAGTAGTAGCAGTAGTAGTAGAATCGTCAAGCAGAGACTTGCCAATCGGGGAGGACCTCTGTCCCAAGAGGGTCTTTCCAGCCACCATAGCTTGTGCTGCCACCTGAAATTGGTATTCTGCACCAGTAAGGCCAGTAATGTCCACAGAGTTCTCATCACTGAATATATTCATGGTTTCTGTTGCCTGCTTCTCCCCATTCACAGTCGCATGGTAGAATATGATGTAGCAGGTAATTTCACTTATTGGTAGTCTTTCCCATGAAATACTGACTGAAGATTTGGTCAGTACTGCAACTACAACATTATTCACAGTAGCTGCAAGATAGACCAAATAAAAACATTAAATATTGTCAATAGACCAGGTCAGTGCCAACGAGCCAGGAAAGCTAACTACAGTAATATATAGTACAGTTTAATGGATGAATTCATTTTGTCTTCTTATATGTGAAGCTGTCTCCACTTCATGTACGTCCGCACTTCCTGTGTCACTGCTTTCTTTTTAATCCCCTCTCTTTATAACTGTTCTTAATATAACTACAATGCACTCACGTGGTTCAGTGAGAGTAATAAATACTTTGCTGAACAATGTTGATAGTCCTGCTCCCATCTGAGTGCGAGCAGCGACTACGATGTTAGAGATCTTGGTTTGCGGCTCCAGGTTTGATATGATGTAGGTTTGGGGGTCGGAGGTGGCATTCAACATGTCAGTAAGGGAGAAATTTCGATCCACTGTATAAATGATGTCATAGCCAGTAAGAACACCATTAAGCTCTTGAGGAGGGCCCCAGGTTAGCTCCAGAGAATAGAACTTTGCATAGCCTGTCAGAAGACCTGACACAGGACCAGGAACTGCATAATGTTTAGTAAATAAACAATAAGGAAACATATCATGGGATTTAGACATACCATCATCATCAGTTTTTATTGGACCAATGAAAGTACTGTATGGCCCAGTGCCTTTACTGTTGATTCCTGCCACTTGAAACATGTACTCAGTGAAGGGCAAGAGTCCATCAACAGTATAAGTAGTTTCTGAAGCATTAACATTTCTCGAGATCAGTGTACCATCTACTTGTCTATAATAAGCTACATTTATGTTATAACCAGTTATGTCTCCATTACGTCTTATACAGTCTATATCCAACCATGTCAATGTAATGCTTGTCGAAGTTATGCTGCTATTTCTTAAATCAGGTGGAGCAGTATCTGGAACTATGTACATAAAATATGACAATTCAAATAACAGTTAACGTTACCTGTTTACCTACCTGCTTTTAGCGTGTTGATATTAGGTGGATTTTGTAAGGATCTTTCTAGATCAAAGGTTTTTGCACGGACATTGACAGAGTATATACTGAATTCTTCCAAGTCCTCAAACAGAGCTGAATCAGTGTAGATGGTCATAGTCCTAGTGCTTTCAAAACCGGGACATTGCTCATTAACATTTCTAGTGAGGGTCACTGTATACTGCTCTGCTGGTACGCTATCTATAGGCTGACCCACAAATATAATGGCAGACGTATCAGTTACCCAAGTTGATTTGAAGATTGGTTCCAGTAAATCTGGTGGGCATTTCAAACAACAACAATTTCAAAATGTGATACAGTTCGTATCTCCTTACCTCGCACAGTGATAGATTTTGGACCCAGTATTTCACTAGAAAAATGTCTGGAACGGGCTACAATACGAATAGTGATTGTTTGACCAACAGCAACTCTATCCAAAATATAAGGAGAATTCATGGTTATTCGGCCAGTTTCAACACCTACTACATCTGAGACTATATATCCTCCAGCAGGAGGGATCGTGGGAGGAGTCCATAGTACTGCTATACTATCCCTTCCATTTTGATGGAGGAAAAGATTAGTAGGAGGGTCAGAACCTGCACACACACATACACACACACAACACACACACACAAACACACAATGTGCACACACACACATGCATATATACAAACAACAAGTAGTAAATAAAATGATTTTAGCTGTGCTAAAATTAAACCAAATTTGATTTCTATAATGGAATAACTTGGCACACAACTGAAGAGGTGGACCAAAGTTTTAGTTTTGCCACTCATGTCTGTATAACTGTTTATAAATCAAACATATGCCATGCCTCCTGAATATGAACAGGTTATTAATCCTTAATATGAGTAGTGTTTCATGCACAAATGTAATATATCCAAATAATCACCGTCACTATTAGTAAAGAATATAAATTGAATGTGACCGAGATGAAGAAGCACAGTAAATATGCAACTTATGATCGAACAATTCATTAACATGATTAACTATAGAGATGTAACAATTGTCAGCTAATGAAATCAAATTTATTTCTCATATATAAATCTAAATTGACATTTTGAGCCACTTGCTTCAGCATTCACCACCTAAAGAAGGCTGAAGCAAGTTGATTGAAACATCAGTTGCTATAGTAATTTTTGGGCCATAACACTTAGTTCATTTCAAACCCCAGAGATGGCACATTCCAAATTTTATTTGTAGCTGCTCACACAGTAGACACATTAAAAAGGGTTATAAAAACAATATGTACCCATGTAAAACACAAATAGTTGGGATGATCTGTTACCATTTAACAATAGCATAGTTTTAAACAAAAAACAGACAAATAGGCATACATATTTAGCTATATGGTAAAGGATTGTTATAAAATCTGCCAACACCTCTCATATTATTGTTAGCAAGTAAATCGAATATAAGCTCTTTACATTTTTTATAACACTGTTTCTTTTAAAATGCAGCAGTTAATCAGCTCCAACTCTATTTACAGCCACTCAGTGGAGCACCTTTTGAATATCAACCTCTAAATCTGAGCTTCTGTCATACCAGCGTGAGCATTATCTCTGTTATCTTCTTATACTACATGTTATAGCATTTTTACTGAAGCCAGTCTCTTTGTAGGAAATCCAATGCAGTCACCTCAAGTGTTTTTCTCGCAATTTCACATCACTACTGGTATATACAATATAACTGCAAGTCTAGAGATTAAATACCTTCCATTAAACTGAACCCTTTTATTCTTTGGTGCCTAGCTGAAACTTGTATATTTACTCCTCACAGAAGCTGTTTTCATTTTTATAAAATCCTATTCACTTAATGGAAGTATACTCTTGTTAAGTTATCCACCTAAGATCAACAAGTATGATTTGAGGAATGTCCTAGGAAGCTTAGTTATCTCGGCTTGTTGTAGACTGAGATTGTTCCAGGTGGTAAGGTGTGAGGGGGGGGAGGGGGGGGGGCAGGAAGTTGAATATCCCCCACCCACTTTGGCATTAGTAATCAGTGTGTCATTAAAACTTGTACTTGATATCTACCATCTGAAGATCGTATGTCTGATTTTGGAGTGATTGCCATGAATTATAATGAGAGGATATCTGTAGATGAAGTCTGAAAGGTATTTACTCACGCTCATCCTCGAAAGCTATACACTAACAAAGGTTCATGTGAATCTGTCATAAAAGCAACATCATGTCATCAAGGTCACACCCATATTATGGCATGGCTAAAAAATACATTATAAAATTCTTTGATCTGGATCTGGCCCTGAATGACAACAAAAGTTAGAAGGTATTCTTGATTATTATAATTATTGTTATTGTTGTTGTTGTTGTTACTGTTGATATTGATATTATTATTATTATTACTATCATTATTATCATCAGCATCATCATAATCATCATAATCATAATCATCATCATCATCAATATCATCATCATCATCATCATCATCATCATCATCATCTCATCATCATCAATCATCATCATCATCATCATCATCATCATCATCATCATCATCATCATCATCATCATCATCATCAATCATCATCATCATCATCATCATCATCATCATCAATCTCATCATCATCATCATCATCATCATCATCATCATCATCATCATCATCATCATCATCATCATCATCATCATCATCATCATCATCATCATCTTCTTCATGCATGCATTTACTGATAGAGATAAATTACAGTCAATAGTTGGGAGAGCATTTCATAAACAACTTCTTCTTTGAGATATTGTGATAGAGTTGTTTGAAGTTGGTTGGTCCCACAATCACTTTGTGAAGGATACATAGGTAACTTTGAACCCTCTTAGTGAACCCTCAGATGTAGATACAATAAAGTTCTCAATAATCAGATAATCAACTTTACTTTTTTGGATATGGTATGTAGCTGAAACTAAGTAATTACCCTTGTTTGAAGCTTTCTCAAGTTAATCACATAACAAAGTTAAAATTCTAAAATCTTATTCGTTCATTGAAAATGGGTTAATTATGTCTGCAGATTTGATGATAGAATCCATTTTTCTAGCAAATTTATTCATTGGAATCTGTGCTATAACTGTTAACAATTACTAGCAGATTCATTCTTCCTGGATCTATAATTATTTTATATACCCCAGCAGTAACTGTTAAAATAAATTTATAAATAAAGGGATACCTATCTTCAAGGATTATCTTATCTCTATGTATCGATCTGCCACAATCCTTTGTCTTTGTCAGCAGAGCTTTGTACATTAGGGCCAATCATGATATTTTAGTCCAAAAAGACTATTTTTTCAGTGCCCTGCCACAAGTACACGTAATCCAATTGCAAAAAAAGTCACAGTGGGTAAGGATCATTTGCTTTGCTCTATTTTAAGCAGAAAAACTGACTGAATTATTTCCCATTGGATCCACAACAGATGGTGTGTGTTTTTCCATCAAAATTCAATTAGTAGGTGTCACCTTGACGATGAGGTTCAGTAAAACAACAGCAGAGACCTCCACGTAGATCAGGTAAACTGCATGTGTGCCTGTCAGTATGTGACATCTGTGGTTTGGTCAGTAATGAAGTTTTTCTATGCAACTTTACAGAGTTCTTGAAGGAGACTGTTGTAATCCCTCTTCCAGAAAACAGCATCAATAACCACACAACAACAGGATCAATTGATTAAAAGAGGAATTCCAGCTTGAAAGTGAGCTTAGCTCTGCCACACTCCCGGCTTTGCAGTGATCTTGGAAACTAATGAAATGCTAGTTGTTAACAAGATTAGCAAACTTTGTTTAGAACTTTGTTTGAGCCCTAGCCCCTATTTTCTATCACTGTATTCAATTTCTTTGTGCTAATGTTTGTTGGCTCAATCTTAATAATGACTGGAGGAGCCATTCAGGAGCGCACAGCAGTAAGCTTGTGCAGGCTTAGTCAAGGCTAGCCTGGGTTGGGGATTAATTGTATAGCTCCTCAAATTATGCCCACCTGTTTGGTCTGTTGGAATGCCTGAAATTATTTGCCATTTGAGGAAATATTGTATGCAATTTAGAAGAAAGTATTTCTTTGACAAAGCACAAAATATAGGTTAAATAATAGTTGAAGATGGCTAGAAACAAAGATGATGCTAATTTTACACCATGTAAGCTGCAACAACTTTCATTGACTAAAAGAACAGTATAAGCAACAACAACCAAAAACAACTATTTACACATGCAAAAATATATATATTGAAGCTTGGGTTGAGTTATCAAAACATGTAGAACCTTTAAGTACATGATGGTATTTTTTTTAGTCTGGTTTTCTATAGGGGTGAGTTTTCAAGTCTGATCCCTCATTCAAGTCTTCTCTTAGACCCCATTGTCCATGTGACGGCCTAAGGTGGTCACATTACAGCAGTCGTTGATAGATATATAGAGGGAGATCATAACCTTGGTTATGGTTGAGGTTGTGGTGGTAGATGTGTAGCTCTACTACCTCCTGAATCTTTACCCTCCACCTAAACCTCACTCTACTTTCTATCATTAATAGTATTGGGTCAAGAAAATGTCAACTATTTCTTAATGAAGCACCAAAGAATATGGATATTCCAGGTAATTTATGTATAACATGCCAGAAACAAGGAGAGCCCTTATTTTAAACAAATGCTGTAAGAATATGTCTGTCTTCCTTTCTGCCTTTTTTTATTTTAGAATATGATCTTCTTCTATCCAAGCATCGATCATTGAGCATCAGAACAATCAAAATGCTAAATTAGCATGTGATGAACTGGAGTGTGACAGTCCTTTAGCTTTAACTAAACATTGTAGATTTGTGGTCAAGAACAAGTTCATTGGAGCATCGAAAACTTCTTAATGCTTGTGGAAAGAATCTGCTAAAGCATACTGGGCAAAGGACAGTGACTGGAAAAGATGGTTAGTCAGGTTGAAGGTGTTGCATAGCTAGCTGCAGGGGCATAGAAGATTTTTGGGGATGGGGGTTGGCCTCAATTTAATTACTAGGTAGGCATATATCATGCTTAGACATGGCTCTAGGATCAGTTCTGGTGTAGTTCGAGCTAAATTTCGACTATTATAAATTTAAACAACCATTATTCTCTCAATGAACTTTCAGTTGACATAATAACATTACAATAACCTTCTCAATAAATCAACTTGAAATTGTATTCTCTCAACGTTACGACTAGATGCTCTAGCCTTCACAGTTAGCAAATTCAAAGCAATCGAAAGTTAATAATTTACTCCAAGATCATTGCAAAACTTGGAAAATCCTAGCAGCCATATTTGTGGTGTTAAAATTGAAACAAACACCACATTTATGCCATATGTTATTCCAGCATGATCTGCCTATCAGCCAATAATGGTGGAATTGAGGTTGAAGTTCGAGATTAGTCACAATATCATACTTGTGAATCGGCCTTAGCTTACATACAAACAGTCAATCACACATACATAATACATGATACAAACCCAATTCTTGGCTGATCCTTTACTAAGTAACAGGGCACTATTGGAAGAAAGGATAGCTAATATGGAAAATAAAGGCTTTTGTACAAAATAAGATCATTAGAATGCATACCATCGATAGTGAATGAGGTCACTACTGGGTTGGCTGTGTCTGCATTACTGATCAAGTAAGTGTATACCCCTGCTAGGTTGCCCCTCACAAATAGTTCGGCTCCGTAAAATCTTTCAGGGCAAGTAAGATCATCGATTTCCAAAACATTGCCCATAAAATCAACAGGTGATTCTTTTGGGTCAAAAATGCCGAAGCCATTAAGATTGGTAAGATCAATTCCATTTCTTCTCCAAGTGAGTGTTGTAGGTTTGCCTCCTTTAGATAAACCCAGCAGGGTAAATTGAAGGGGGCGTGATGGATTTATAAAATTACTTGGTGAAGAAATCCTTATAGAGTTTGATTCAATAGCACCTAGATATAGATCAGAAAAATTAACAATATATATGAATCAATCATAGTTGTTCTTCACCATTGCAACTGCTTAATTGTCATTAAAAAAACACTTAATTATATATATTATGAGCTGCCTGTAACTTCCAAATAAAGTAAAATTAAACCATTTAAAACGAAAAGGATGACTTATTAATAGAAAGGAAACATGACTACCAATGTAGACCATAGTCAGTTGAATAACCGTCTACCATTTAAAATCTTAATATCTATGTGTACCAATCATTATAATTATTGACATTGAAGTAAATGGTGGAGAGTCTAACTGGTTCTAGTCTAGACGTTTCTTTTCTTTTTAGCAGGTCAATCCAGTATAACAATTTGTTTTTAATTTTCCTGTTTCAAGTTAGTTGTTTTTTTTGTTGTGTAATGGAGTGGTGGAGGACTAAACCAAGTTTGAACTTAGGATTTTTAACCTTATTTTTGCCACCATTGTTGTACACAACAGGTTGTCCACTGCACAAATATCAGAAAATACCATATCTTGTTGACTCTAGGCAGTAGAGTCAGCTACCTGCTTCCTTGAAGTACACTTGGTAGCTAATCGCAGCCTCTATCTCAAAAATTAAGGAATTCGGGATGGATCCTACAATTGGTATCCCAGCAAGCAAAATTTTACAGAAACAAAAGCAAATTCCTGGAAAAGACATGATGCAGTTGAAAGTGTCTTTCTCCACTTCTGGTGTAGCTTTGAGTCATGTTGGCAAGAATGAAGATATTTACTCAATCGTAATTGGAGAGTACTTATGGGGAGTTGGATGGATGATGATATTCACAATTTGTCTTGCCAATTTTATGTATTTATCACACCTTCCTGATGTTTCTCATATCCCTTCTATAGGTAGATTACTAATGTGAGGTGTAGGGAGGGAAGCAGATTATCTCTAGTCTTGGAGCTCATACACAGATCAGAATGTAGCATGCATGCCTCGTCATTTATGTGATCATCCACTAGAGATCTTGATCCTACCCAATATTGCCTAATAATGGATCTATCATTTCATCAAGCAAAACCACAAAACAGAGTATCAACTATGACAAGTTTTTCAATTATGCCACAAGCCATGGAAAAGTGGCCGGACAAAGCAATAATATTTACATGATAACCAGGGCAAACAGGAATGTATAGTACTTGACTGACAAGAGATAGATCTGGGGCTGGATTTGGAATATATCTTCCTAATTAACAGATCATGATGAAAAATGGATGGTATAATAAGCATCATACCCTTCCTTCTGCACGTAAAATTTGTCAGTATCTCGTTGGTAAACTATTAATCATGCGCAAGTTGCCTGGCTGTTTGTAAATATTGGGGATCATTTCGTCATGCCACTTTGCCACTGGCATAATTGATTATTATGTGCTCAATGTATTTTGTGAGTACATTTATCATTTGGCTCAGTTTAGGGCAGATACAGATTCTCTCTAGACAAGTAGCTATTAGCTCCTCCTTGACTAGATATAGTTACATAATGGCTCAGATGAGGCCAGCTATTCTGGAATGTAGATGTCAACATGGAATGTGTTTGGCCTAGTTTCCTAACTTTACCTAGTAATTTGTAGTATTTTTCTAAATACCTGGCTTGACTTGACTGATATATGTTTGATATTATTCTTTTAATATGTGTATACACTCTCTCATTCAGTGGCATTATTATTAGAGATCTGGAGTTACTAGTCAGTGTTGTCCAATTGGTTTTGGTGTGGGAAGCAAGAAATGGATACGACACTGATATGTTTGACATCACATTCTTCTCATAATCCACAATAGCTGGCAACCACTTGATTGTCTAATTTACATCTTTCTTCATATGCCCTCTTTTCACTGCATAGTCATTAGTTTTGCTTGAATGTTGGGAAGATGAATTCTGACACTGCCTTGGCTGGTTTGATTGTAAAATTTACTTCATCAGGGGAGTAAAGTTGGTAATTTGATTTTGAATGGCCATACTTGACTACCAGATCCTATTGATACACCACACTTTTCCATTACCAACTTTACTCCCCTGATGAAGTAAATTTTACAATCAAACCAGCCAAGGCATTTGCAGGTACTGATGGCATGTGCATACATGTATATATATATATTTATGCAGTTATGCATGAATACTATACTGTCTGTACGCCATGATTAATAAAAGGTTTCATCATAAGGCTTTTACTAAATATCATATTTCAACCACACTGTGGCAGAGCCAGAGAGACATGTGTATTAGTCCAATACTAGCCAGCTGTATGTGGCATGTAGTAAAACATTAGACATGCTATAACATGTATAATACCATGTAGTCTTAGTGATATTATATGATTACGAATTGTACCATGTCAGAACAGTAGTCATAACAGTAGTGGAGTAACTTGTTTTGGAACAGTTGAGTTGTTTTGTCTTTTGCTGTGTCTTCTATATCTTATCTATTTATCCACATAATATATTTAAACCTATCTGAATACTTAACAGTCTAGCTAGTTGTCTAGAATTGTACTAAGTTGAACATTAATTTTATTGAAGTTGAATAGCTAGCTATAGAAGTAAGTTGAATAGCTAGCTATAGCAGTAGCTACTTGTTGAATAAACTGAACTCGGTTGGTTACACACACAAGCGATTGGCCATGGAATTATTTCTCCTGCAATCCCTCATTAGCTATATATTGGGATCATTGGGGTGGAGCCATTGATACTAAAGGTCTTCAGGGAACTAAAATATTCAGATGACTGAACTTCAGTGTGGAAGGTTTTTAGCAAGCCCTTGCAACTCAAAAACTCACAGGCCAGTCCATTTTCCAATATTACCTTCCCCAGCTACTCCAACTACCCTTTTTCTCTCCTTTTTAATAGGTCAAGCCGTGCTTGGAGCGAGAAGACAGATTGCGGCGCATGCGGAATCCCCCCTCCTGGCAGCATTTCCGCAGGCGAGACTGCATCGCAGCGGGTTAGGAACTAGCCTGACGTATTCCATGGCCTTTTATTGTGAATATAATTCTTAGCCATTTCCCCACATTATGATGCATACTGTATTACTCCTTCAGCTATGCTAGGGCTATCACCGTGGCTAGGGCAAAGCATTCTAAAATCACTAGCTTGAAAAATATTCCCTCTCTTTCTCCATTATACTTTTGCTGCTCACTCAATGCCATGCATTCATTACTAGTTATCAATTTTTTCTGTGTTCAGTAGGATACAGTGCTTCATTGAGGGGACTGAGCAATCGAATTATTAACTATGTGTGAGAAGGTCAAATAATCCTTAGAATGGTATTGTGAGATTTATGAGCGAGGAAAATACCTTCACTTACATGTGTCTGACTCCACCACAGCAGTAAGCAACACGATAGGTAGCGAGATCAGTATATTCAGTGATTTTTTCATCGCTGAAAACTGCGTAGGGTTGTTACTATGGTTTCCAGGCGCCAACTCTAATTACACAATAATTACGTGACCCGTCACGCGGAAATTGAACAGAGGCAAAATAATGGTTCATTTTCGTGACTTCAAGGTTTATCACGTAACTCCCCGAGAGATTATTTTTTAATGGGAGTCAGAAATGCAGCCCAACCACACCATCAATAATTGAAGTTGGAATGAAAATAGTGAATATTTAAAGTTCTGAACACCTGAGGGAGATTGACCCCCTTTTTTTTTTTAAACCAAATCCTAGTAACCTGGCATGGACTAATAGAGGGTTTGGAAATTAGGTAGGAATGATATATCACTGTGATAATATATATATACACATAATTTCTAAGTTATATTCCCCCATACCCTCTCCCACCCCTTGCTCCTTCTTGCCAAATAATCTGATATAGCTTGTTAAAGATACAAGCACCCCCAATTGGTATCTAAATTTCACAAGCTTGTGTGATTGCTATGTTTTCACAATCTTTATTTTTTGGCCAAATAATCTTAAATATATTGTGTGTCACAACTAGCCACTTCTTTTGGCATAAAAAAAATCCAAGTATATATAACTAAGTTAATCATTCATAGTTGCTTCCTGGTTCTGACAAATTTGAGGGGTCACTATTGTTTGCAAAATTGTCACTCCACATATATTTGTCTTGATGCTGACACTCGGTGTGATTTAGAGTCTTTGCTGTAAAAATTATCCGTTTCAATTGGAAACAAAATTTCGCTTGAGGATTGCGAGAGATTAAAATCAACTAGAGAAGACGAAATAAGTAAATCGTTTGGTTGAAGAGTTAATATTTACACTTCGATCACTTTTTAGTTTTGTTTATTAGATTAATAACTCTCATTCGTTCAGCCATAGCCCTAAAGCATCATTTACAGGTACACAAAGAAGTTCAGCTGTTCTTTACAAGAATAAACTTCTGAATTAAGTTAACTCTGATATAATTATCGTATATAAGCTTGGTTGACTAGCAAGAGTTGGCTAGAGTCAATTAGAGTTGGACCTAAAATCACAATAGTAAGTAAACATTAGCCAACGGTTACTAAGTTGGCTATATAGTCGAACTGAACTATAGGAGTGTTAGTTACTGATGGTTACCTCACACACAAATGCTGGCATCTGTTTTGCACAAAGTTTACTCTTTGTTATACAGAAATAAAGAGCAGTTTACTATGGCAGTATGTGCTTCAGAATTTTTTTTCTTTACTCAACAAAAAGCATAGTACTTTAACTTTAAATCAGCTTGGTTTTTGAAGCCAATGTTTCAACCGAAATACATCCATCTTCATCAGGACAAATTAAACAAATAAAACAATACAAATCATCCACACTCGCTAGCAATGCATTTCTCACAACAAATGCATGTGATTCATGAATCATCTGAACAACAGCACAGCAATATATCAGACAATGATGGGCGTGATTTCAGGTGCATAGTCTTGAGAGTCGAGACCCAGCAACTAGGTAGTCCAGCACTACATCTGTGCTGACCCCTCAGTTTAAGATGGATGTGCAGTGCCTCTTTCATGAACAACCCTCTCCATTTACTGGACAAAAAGAAGGGGAAAAAGAGAAAAATCAATTTACCCTAAAAAGTGTGTGTGTGGGGGGGGGGGGGGGGGGGGGAGGGGGGAAGACATGTGAGGTTAGATTCTGCAGAATTGAACTGGTGGCCCCCTGAGTAAAAAAGGGAATAGACAACCCACAGAATTATCTTGGCAGGAGAATGCCAATTACACTCGTAGCACACACTGGCACCTACAAAGTACTAACATGCTAACTCTGCCCCTACTGGCCACATCATATAATAGGTTGCCTATAACAGTAGTGGTAGGTTCCTGATTAACATGTGTGCAATGCAGTCTAAGCTCTCTGTTTGGGTTATACCTATATTATGCAGACATCACCAATATGGTAGTTTGCAGCTAAAGATTAAATAGAGAGTACGGTTTGGTGACTATTAGTCTATCCCACCCAAGTTAAAGATTAAATAGAGAGTACGGTTTGGTGACTATTAGTCTATCCCACCCAAGTTAACCCATGCATAATGAGTGCTACATGGTGGTAATGGGGTCTAGACAAGCAAGCAAGGCAAAAGAGAGAGAGAGCAATCTTCAGCAGAGCACATAGCCATCACTTATCAGGTTACCCCACCAGAGACCTTTAATTTTGCCCAACTCCCTTTCCCCAACTCCATGAATTACTGAAGTGGATCCAGCACTTTGAGTGCTTAATGACTGCATCTGGACTGTCTGCCAAGGGAGATAAAGTCCAAGTCACCTGGATCTATTGAATAGGGGATAAAAGAGATGATATATCTTGAAAACTTGACAGAGGCCCAGAGCTAAAGCTATGAGGCAATGAAGGAAAAATTTGACAAGCACTTTATCAAACAAAAAAACACGATCCTTGAGAGGGCTAAATTCAACATGTGTAAGCAGAGGAAGGGAGAGATCACTGATTGCTTTATAACTGACCTCTATGGTTCTAGCAAGTATTGTAAATATGGAACACTGCATGAGATGATCAGAGACTGGTTAGTGATAAGATTGCTGGATGTGGCTCCATGTGATAAACTCCAGCTGGAAGCCGAATTGACTCTTGAAAAGGTCATAATGACATCTATAATGCTGAAACTGTGAAAGGTCAACAAGCAGTGGTCAAAGGAGAAGAAGTGGACAATACAGCTTTAGGAGCAATTTGGAATGGATCCGGAAGGCCTGATCATGAACCAAGGTTTCCAAAGAAGCCCAGAAGTCTCTCCAATCACTCTGCACCAAGCAACACAGGGATAACATGTTTCCGATGTGGCAAGACAACTTTACATGACCGACAATATTGTCCTGTCAGAAAGGCAAAATGTGGAAAAAAACATGACCATCATGGATGTGCAAATCTAATACCAAAGTGGGAGAAGTCCAGGCAAACTACAAGGCCCACCAAAAAGAAGCAATGATGTCTTGTTAGACATGTGGGAAAGACTGATCAGAACCAGTGGGTGGTTGATTTGACGCTGAATAACAGAAGTTCCACATAGCCACAAGCTTGAGCAAGACAAGACTACAAGATCAAGCGGAGAGAAGATACCCATCTGTATGCAATTAACACAGCCTGTCAAGTGGCAATACCGCTGATGCCAGTTGTCAGGATGGAAGTAGATGAAATTAAGCAGTTTGGGGGTAATTTACCAGGTAGAAGAACAAACAGAGTTGTATTCCCGAGATGTGACATATAGGAACAATGTGTAATGCCATTTTACTGCATTTTTTTTGATACACTCACCCATAAACAATGTAGGCTTCATCCACATTCTGGTGGCACCAAAGAGACCAATCGGAGGGGGTGAGATATGGGGCTCGTCTGTTATGTAACACTGCTCCAGTACTGAAAAAACACAGACATAATTTGAAAATATATCTTACTCAACCAACATAACATTATCTCCCTCTCCCCCGTACCACCTGGGAATGTATAGAGAATTGGCCATTGGTTTTTGTGGCTATCTCCATGGGCAGAGGTGAAGGTGCACCTGCAGAAGTATGAGAGTATGGAGATCTATAGTAGAGGTATACCGGCACCGTCACCATTTTTTTCCCCGACGAAGAAGCATGTGTGTGGATGAATCTTTCAGCAGTCATGAATCCAAATCATGGTAAAATAAGAAAGATACGAAGTCAAGTGTCTAGTAATAAACTTTGGGTAGGTTTTCCAAGGTGCCACATAGATCAGTACACTAACCATAAACACAACGAATGGAAGCGGATGATTGGCAAGAACAAGATTTTTTTTTTTTAAACAGTTGAAATCTTTTCATTCTTTATCGAAGCCATAACTGTTGCTTAAACAAGTTTAAAATTGTAACAGTAGTGCTGCTGTTGAGTTGTTAAAACTATGAATGCAGGATTAACAGATTATATAAAACTAGTTATTGTTCATTTCAGATTCAGAATGCCTTAAACGTCAGCCATCAGATTTTCATATGGTATTCTTGAAAATTTAAATTCAATATAAAATCTTAATTTTTCATGATTTTCTATTGCATGTGTTCCATTTTGTTAGCATAACTACCTTTTCCAAACCATAACATTGGAAGTAAGCATAATTGAAATGCTTTAAAATCCCTAAATTCTGCAGATCATCTGTATCTGTGCTTTGCTCCCTAAATCACAATAAAGACCATATATAAGGTCCCAGCATAACCGCCGCTTACCACATCCCATATTTGTTTGTGCCACCAACCAAGGCTTTCAAATAGGTTTCACTGCACTACAACTAAGATGCATTTCTGATAAGTTGACAGTAGCACCAAGGATACACAGATTAACTTTTTTATAGAACTTCAGCGTATCTTGCTTTTTACCATCTCCTCTCATTTCTCACCTTCATTTTTTCATTCTACTTATGTACCGACCTAACATCATTGTTTAGCTCATATTTTCTCCTTAAGATCTTGTATTCTTCCTATCATTCCTCTGTCCTCTCTTACTCTATTTAGATTATTTTCAGATTGTTATCATACTCTTCTTGCATCACACCACATAAGGTGGCATTATCCAGGTAAGCAAATGTACCTTCCAACTTTTGAGCTCATCCATCTTTCTCTGGAAACAAGCCACACATTAGTGACCCCAAACAGTACTTTTGTAAAATGGTAGAGTCTCCATGCATAAGGGTAGTCTTCTGGTTTGCTGTGTACCTGATGATAGGCACTAGGCAGATCGATGGTACTGTAGACTGGCAACTTCATTTATTTGAGGTAATATTGATTGTTTGAGAATAGTCAACAGCTAATCTTTTCTTCCTTTGGCCAAGGATCTCCTTTACAACCACCACCTGAGCTCTCCATGGTGAAGTACCTACTCTTTTCAATGATCCCTTCTTTCAAAAGTCCCTTTGTTTCTCTCTCAGTAAACTTCTTGCCAGAAAAGTTATATCGGTATGATTTACTTGCTACTGGATGACGATCGACTGTAAGATTTGCAAAGAGGACAGTTGGTGGTCCACACACTATATTTAAGGATACTACCATTCCACCATGGTTGAGAATGATGCTCTGATGCTGAGTTTGCAAATCCAGGTCTAAGATGGAGTCGGATCACAGAGCTGGAAGTACATGGAGACGAACATTTTTGTAATGAGGCCTCAGATATATCTCACAATATCAGCTTATCTAGGTGGAGTGTGACATAGATGCCAGAGAAACAGTTCAGAAGAGGAACTCCACCAGTTGGGATTTGATGAAGATCTCAGAGTTTCCACTATCCATAAGTGCATGAGCAGCAAGTGCATTGATTCTGATCGAGGGTGTAGAGCTTAGGTTGAAGATGCTATTATAGGAAAGCCCATAGCTGTTGACCTTCCATTATATTCTTGAACCATCTTCTCAGCAGAAAGGCTCACCAGTACAACAAAATCACACAAACAGCTAGAATGGTAGTCTATTGTGGGTGAGATCACCTTTAGCACACACTTCATTAGACAGTCAGATCTCACATGATAAGTTGTGCAGGTCTGGTCAGCAGCAGTGTTTCCAAGATTGGAAGTGTTCCTTTCAGAAGAAAAGCCAAATGAAGAAGTAGGCCACTAACCGATAATGACTAAAAATGAAAATAATAACCACTGTGTTCACAAACCATGGAGCTAGGGCATCAAGAAGGCATTTTAAAAACTTCAAAAGTCAGGATGGTGATTAATCAATGTTTCCTCATGGCTTTCTACCACCATATGAATAGTCTTTGTTGAGTATAGGTATAGTCAGATGTCTGTATCATTATTTGGCATTGGTGAGATGGTATCGGGGAGAGAACATGGTCCTCCAAGTTGAACTTCTGGAGTCAATTCAATTTATCTAATAGGACTCTCATT
The DNA here is from genome assembly GCA_028752905.1 of Cladorhizidae sp. MBARI D1340-BT2. Taxonomy (NCBI): domain Eukaryota; kingdom Metazoa; phylum Porifera; class Demospongiae; order Poecilosclerida; family Cladorhizidae; species Cladorhizidae sp. MBARI D1340-BT2. Next base: position 34,039,174 of record JAQNBH010000015.1, read on the forward strand.
AGTTGGGGTGCAATAGCAATAGTCCTCTATCCCCCTCCATGACCCCTCCCACCCCAAATTGGACCTATAGGTCAAAATATTTTCCAGGTGTTTGTACAGTTTTCCTGGGGCCAACTTTTCCTTACACTACCAGTTCTTTCAATCCTGGCACAGCTTGTGGGGTAGTGTGTATGGAGTATTGTTCTAGTTCTAGCATACTGTGCCAGGCAAATGTGTGCTAGAATTGGTAATTCCTATCCTAATTGCGAATGCTCTCTCTGACACTTGCACTCAAACACACACACACACACACACACAACACACAATAAAGACACACACACACACAAACATGTTAAATTACATACAAAATTAACAACTTAGATAAATAATTTATACAGGTTGATAATTGATCACCAAGTTACTTTAAATACATTCATGAAATTATTCAGCATATTTATGATAAATGTCTTCTTCTTGTCTAGCTGCTGGGGTGGTGAATTCATGTTCTAGAAGATCCTCCTTTTCTCTTACTTGTCTGTGAAGTGAAAGTCACTTATGTTATGCGTGAAAACTATTATAAAATGTTTACACACTTATTTGCAATGACTTGTTCATAAGGATAATACATCCAGTTGGTACTGCTAAACTGCAAGAAAACTAGCAACTATCACTGAATAACCTTCTACTTAACATCAATAAATAATGTAATTATTCTACCACAATTATATAATATATATTATTATCATCATCATCATCACCATCATAACCACCACTATCACTACCACTACAATCATCACATCTTCGTCATCATCATTACCACTACTACCAAAATCAATCATCATCAATATCATCACGAGCATCATTACCTTCATCATCATCAACATCATCACCACCACCAACACCACCATCTACACCACCATATTTATTATCACCGATTTCATCATCATCATCAACAACATCATCGTCATCATCAACATCAGCATCATCGTCATCATCAACATCACCACTTTCATGACCACTATTATCAACATCATCAACATCATCGTCACCACCACTGTGATGACAGTCACCATCATCAATATAATCATCATCAACAACAACTTATATCATTATTATCATCATCATCATCATCATTATCATCATCATCATCATCATTATCATCAATCTTGATGTGAACAAATAAGCTACTCTCACAAGCCAGACAAATAGTCTCATAAGCCAGATTAAGTCTCTTGAACCAGACTAACAAAAAAACTAGCAATGTTGTGTCTTGCCTTGCATGGGTAGACACTTTACTGAATGCAATGCTAGAGATCTTGATACTGCCTAACTGATTCCCTAGCATCACAGAACAGAAAGTGCATGACAGCAGAGTTTGTTATAGCACAAAGCTTGGGGAGAGGGATGGGACATTAAATAAACAAGCAAGATTTTATTAACTTCACCCAAGGTGTTAAATGCAAAGTAACTGGTGTTAGAAGACTGGGGGAAATAACCTGCAACTATAATTCAATGGGAAGCAAGAAGAGCAATGAAAAAGAATAGATGTTGTCATTTGATTTTGTCTCGATACCCTTTGTGAAATACCTACGTTATGGATGTCTAGTACCATATTTTGCAATGAAAATGAGACTATCATTTCTCAGTGTAATTCCACATATATACTTATCAAATATGTTTTGTAATGACAATGAGACCAGCATTTAACTCCAACTGGGAGATAATACATGCCTTACCTGGTTTTCGCTTGGTGCTTCCTATGCATATGGCACGCTGCTAACACCAGTGACAGGATGGTAGAGTATAAAATTATTGTTATGGTGGTAGAAAGAACCGCAGCGAAAATAACTGTATAATGTATAGAGAGAGGAAATTGTACTTAATTAATGCCACATTTAAATTATACAATTTTGTATAGGATATCTGTATTCAAACTAATTGCTTCAATTCAATCTAGCGGAATAGCTAACTTTCTACTTCATTGCCATCATACTATGAACACATAATGCTAGATTTACAGCACAGTGCCGAATCAATATTTAATTTGTTCATTGAACATATGTACTATGTATATACTGTTCCTGCAGAGTTAGCATAACACTTTAGTCCGAGTCATTTACTTACAAACAACTATTTGATCATGCCAGATATGAGTTGGTTGCAAAACTCCTTATAGTACAGATGACAAACTTAACAGAGAAGACTGGAAGCAGAATTTGGAACATCAACATCTTTCTTGGCAACAAAAACAGACTCCTGATCTTCCCAGCCAGTCTCAATTTCAAGCAACTAGCCAGATATAAACGATAATGAAGAGAAACTCGATTTCTATCATTAAAACATGGATTGTGCCCTATATAAAACTGCACTACACCCGACTTATCAAAGCCAAACAGTTTGACTATCCATGGCATACACCATTGTGAGATGGATGGGTATTACAAACATGCCAAAATCCTTGAAATTGTTTTTGGCAACCATTCTGACTTGAGAGGATCTGAAGCAATACCAACAGCTCAGTTATATGCTGGTTCAGTCGTTTTGCCAAACTGAGTGATATACGGAAGATAAAAACATCAAAGAATATTCTGCTGCAATGCACCATGGAACCTCTCAGTGGAAATGTTGAGCTCATCAAAATCCTGAAGTGATTGGGCCATGAAATATCATATTGGAAACTTAAGGAACTAGTTACAGCTCTGTAGCTATCTGCAGAAATTTAGGAACAACAAACGGGGCTAGTGTTCCGTTTCCAACAAAACATATGCTGGTGTTCCTCCGGTACTGTTATATGACAACTTAGATGAGCCGGAAGAAATGCAGGACCATAGATGAGCAGGAAGAAATTCTCAGTATAGCAGGAGCATCTCATAATGTGAATGGAATAATAGGTTCAGCTACTTATGTCTACAGCCCATTCGCTGAGAAGAAATGCCCTCCTGCTAGACCACTTTTGCCACATACAAAAACCTTGCATGACCTTTGGTAGGTAATGTGATCCCACAAACTAACAAATGAGTTCGTGGAGAACTTTCAACACACACACTAATGATGATGTGTCCATAAAGGTTAAGAAATTGGGGCATTTGTGTACCACCAATGGCTTAGTCACTAATATTGACTCTGCACCAAATACTGCAACATATATACAACGACTGCAATCAATCCACAAGAAGTTCCATGCACATTTGATCAAGCCTTATATGAAAAGGCAGCAGAGATTACCTTCCCAAAATGTGATGGTGAGGATGGTGAGTTTCCACACAATATGCATTATGGTAAACAGTTTGGAGAAGCTGGACTTCAAGATGAGGTTGGAGTCATTGCAGAGTGGTCAATTATCATCATGATTGGAGGCTGATGACTATACAACCATAGTGTTAGATTGTTCCAGTGATCTATGAAGCATTGATGCATATGGTGAAGAAAGACTTCCAAGAGTGGATGTAAGAAAAAAACACCAACCACTTGCCAGACTTTCGACACATGATCAGCCTTGCCACAGAGATAGATGTCAAAACTGAAAGACTTTCCTTGTCTGCACTCCTGGATACCACATCCATCAAAACAAGTTATTCTTCTTTTCGGCAAATAATGATGATACTGAACTTTGTGACACTTATGGGCCACTGGTATATATGGTTGACCTTACCTGGATATTGTAGAAATCCACATAACTTGCATAAAATATGTCCATACATAAAATGTACTATAAAACTCTCCAATAAGTAATCTAATTCTTGATTCAGCACTAAATCTTTTCTGTATTCAGCAAAACATCAACAGTTGGTAAAAGGTCATTATTAAGTTTAGCTGAGTTCAATCACGCACTTTTTTATACCAAGAAGTGATTATTATCATCATTATCATCATCATCATCATCATCAACATCATCATCAATATCATCATCATCATCATCATCATCATATCATCATCATCATCATCATCATCATCATCATCATCATCATCACTATTATTATTATTATTATTATTATTATTATTATTATTATTATTATTATTATTATTATTATTATTATTATTATTATTATTATTATTATTATTATTATTATTATTATTATTATTATTATTATTATTATTATTATTATTATTATTATTATTATTATTATTATTATTTATTGTCAATTGATGTCAGCAAATGTAATAAGCTACAGTTTGGTGTAAGAACCTGTGTCATTGAAGTAACAGAACAATTCATGCATACTAAGTAGGAGCTATGTTTAATTTGTTTTATACCATAAAAATCCATCTAGAAACACCCCTTTCTCAAGAACCAAGGAGATTACTGTTATGCATCAATACCTCTATCATTGTTATAGGAATGTCATAGAGATATGTTTGTGTGTGTGCGTGGGTGGGTGCACTTTCTAAATATATACATACATATATAATATATGCATGTGTATTGTGGAAGATGTGTATTGTGGAAGATTAGATACAATGGAAGCATTTTGATCAGATCTTTTAGTTTAATCCTCAATAAGTAGGAGCATATGAATCTATAAATTAAAAAAAGTATTAAGAGAGGAAAAGGTGTAGTTAGAAGATTTTTCTATTTTTGCACAGAGCGTGAAGCTCAGAAACTAGTGCTTTTACGGATTGCTTAATTTTAATCCTTTCTACTCAGCTAGTAAGAATGATGGATATTGGCAGAGGAAGCATTACCAGGCAGAAGGTCTCCACAGGAATCCTTCCTAGGGTAGATTGTCCCTGACTATTTCACACTCTTTCCCCTTACCACATGGTTCCTCTTTACTTCTGCATACACAGTAAAATAGCATAGGAAGTAAAAACGATTGTCTAATTGACTCTTTTCGCTCTACACACAATATGATTCCCCCTAGCAACCTACCTGGCTACCTCGATATTGCTGCATTGAATGTTGAAGGAAAACTTCTAGTACTATTTTTACAAAACACACAAATAAGAATCAGATGAATGAATGGAATGTTGATAAGTTTCTCTATGCAGTTACAGAATTCAGATACTTATCAAGAATAGTGAACTCTTTCTTCTCAATAGCAAGCTCAGAGATGGCTCTTCTTCCCACATTGCCAAGATGGAGGTGCCATTGTTACCTCAAGCAGTAGCAACCTGCGTTTCTCCTGTCATACTAAACAAATTGACCTCCAAAAGTCGTGTCAAATCACACAATTGGAAATAGAGCAGATTTCATCCGAGGTGCAATGAGCTACCTTCAAACCATTGAAGCTGCATAACATTGCATCCCTCCCCCCTCCCACCTCCCATGCACTACGAACCCGGTTGTCCTGCTAATCACACTGGTGTTGCTGGCACTGACCCTATATATCTCAGCATTAAGTCTGCACAACCATTTGTGTTGTATATGTAAGAAATTACATGAAGCTTTAGAAGTAGTAGTAGCAGAAGTGATAAAGCATTTTAGCAGAGTCCGAATCGGAGAGGATCTCTTTCCCAGGACAGTCATTCCAGCCACCATAGCTTGTGCTGCCACCTGAAATTGGTACTCTGCACCAGTATTCAAGCCAGTGATGTTCACAGAACTCTCAGTACTGAACACATTTATGGATTCTGTTGCCTGCTTATTCCCATTCACTGTCGCCTGGTAGAATATTACATAGTGGGTAATTTCACTTATTGGTAGTCTTTCCCATGAAATACTGACTGAAGAGTTGGTCAGTACTGCAACTGCAACATTATTCACAATAGCTGCAGTATAGACAAAAAACAATAATTAAAATTGTCAATAGACCAGGTCAGTACCAATGAGCCAGGTAAGCTAACTACAGTAATTTATAGTACAGTTTAACAGATACATTCACTTTGCCTTCTTCTATGAATTTGTCTCCTCTTCTATTACATCCCCTCTTCCAGTGTCACCCCCTTTTTTACACATCCTTCTTTTTACACTCCTTTCTTTTAACACCACTTTCTTTATAACTGTTCTTAATATAACTACAATGCACTCACGTGGTTTAGTGAGAGTAAAAAAGACATTGCTGAACAAAGTTGATGGTCCTGGTCCTATCTGAGTGTAAGCAGTGATGATGATGTTTGAGATCTTGATATGTGGCTCCAGGTTTGATATGATGTAGGTTTGGGGGTCGGAGGTGGCATTCAACATGTCAGTAAGGGAGATATTTCCATCCACTGTATATATGATGTCATAGCTAGTAAGAACACCATTAGGCTCTTGAGGATAACTCCAGGATAGCTCCAGAGAATAGAATTTGGCATAGCCTGTCAGAAAACCTGACACAGGACCAGGCACTGCATAATGGTTAGGAAATAAATCATGAAAACAATAACATTATTTTGACATACCATCATCATCAGTTTTTATTGGGCCAATGAAAGTACTGTATGGTCCAGTGCCATTGCTGTTAATTCCTGCCACTTGAAACATGTACTCAGTGATGGGAAATAGTTCATCAACAGTATAAGTACTTTCTGAAGCATTAACATTTCTCGAGATCAGTGTACCATCTACTTGTCTATAATAAGCTACATTTATGTTGTAACCAGTTATGTCTCCATTACGTCCTATACAGTCTATATCCAACCATGTCAATGTAATGCTTGTCGAAGTTATGCTGCTATTTGTTAAATCAGGTGGAGCAGCATCTGGAACTATGTACATAAAATATGTATTGTAGTGACAATTCAAGTAACAGTTAACATTACCTGTGTACCTACCTGCTTTTAGCGTGTTGATATTAGGTGGATTTCGTAATGATCTTTCTAGACCAAAGGTTTTTGCACGGACGGTGAAAGAGTATACACTGAATTCTTCCAAGTCCTCAAACAGAGCTGAGTCAGTGTAGGTGGTAATAGTCCTTGTGCTTTCAAAATCCGGACAATGCTCATTGCTATTTCTAGTGAGGGTCACTGTATACTGCTCTGCGTGTAGGCTGTTTATAGGCTGGATCAAAAATATAATGGCTGAAGTAGGAGTTAACTTAATCGATTTGATAATTGGATTTAGTAAATCTGGTGGGAAAATTAGCATTTCAAACACTTTCCAAATATGATATGATTGATATCTCCTTACCTCGCAAAGTGATTGACTTTGGACCCAATGTTGAACTGATAAATTGTACAGAAAGGGCTATAATACGATAAGTTAATGTTCTACCAACAGGATATCCATAAAAAGAATAATGAGTATTAAGGATAAATATGCCACTAGCAACATAGTCATCATCTGAGATTACATATCCTCGAGCAGGACGAATTACTGGAGGAGTCCAGCGTAATTCAATCGTGTTCCTTCCAATTTGATGAATCACAAGATTAGTAGGCGGTTCAGTATCTGCATGCATTCACCACACACAGAGACAAACACTTATTGGCCATGCACACACAAGTATGCATGTATTCATCATACACACAGAGACAAACACTTATTGGCCACACACAAGTATGCATGTATTCATCATACACACAGAGACAAACACTTATTGGCCACACACAAGTATGCATGTATTCATCATACACACAGAGACAAACACTTATTGTCCATGCACAAGTATGCATGTATTCACTACACACACACACAGAGAGACAAACACTTATTGGCCACACACAAGTATGCAGGTATTCATCATACACACAGAGACAAACACTTATTGGCCATGCACAAGTATGCATGTATTCACTACACACACACACAGAGACAAACACTTATTGGCCATGCACAAGTATGCATGTATTCATCATACACACAGAGACAAACACTTATTGTCCATGCACAAGTATGCATGTATTCACCACACACAGAGACAAACACTTATTGTCCATGCACAAGTATGCATGTATTCATCATACACACAGAGACAAACACTTATTGTCCATGCACAAGTATGCATGTATTCACCACACACAGAGACAAACACTTATTGTCCATGCACAAGTATGCATGTATTCAGCACACACAGAGACAAACACTTATTGTCCATGCACAAGTATGCATGTATTCATCATACACACAGAGACAAACACTTATTGTCCATGCACAAGTATGCATGTATTCATCATACACACAGAGACAAACACTTATTGGCCACACACAAGTATGCATGCATTCACCACACACAGAGACAAACACTTATTGTCCATGCACAAGTATGCATGTATTCACCACACACAGAGACAAACACTTATTGTCCATGCACAAGTATGCATGTATTCATCATACACACAGAGACAAACACTTATTGTCCATGCACAAGTATGCATGTATTCACCACACACAGAGACAAACACTTATTGTCCATGCACAAGTATGCATGCATTCATCATACACACAGAGACAAACACTTATTGGCCATGCACAAGTATGCATGCATGTGCGTATATGTACCTAAACACAAAAAAGTAACTAAAACGAGAAGAATTTAATTTTTGGTGTGCTAAAATTAAGCCTAATTTGATCTCTATAACAGCTCACTATACAGGAGTGGACTAGCTACACAGGAGTGGGGCACTCACTAGCTACACAGGAGTGGACTAGCTACACAGGAGCGGAGCACTCACTAGCTATACAGGTGTGGAGTAGCTCGGCACACAACTGAAGTGACCACAAATATTTTTATTGATGTTTATGTATCATGCATATATATGCCATGCCTTCTAAGGTTGTTAATCCTTAATATGAGTAGTCTTCCATGCAAATATCTTCCATGCAAATATGTAATGGCAGTAGCTTTCCTCCCAACCCATAAGAATCTTATAAGTATGTGACAGAGATGTAGAAGCACAGTAACTATGTAACTTGTGATCAAACAATTCGTTAAATATAGAGATGTAACGATTATCAGCTGATGAAATCACATGTATTCCTCGTATATAAATCTATTTTGAGCCGCTTGTTTCAGCCTTCATCACCTAAGGAAGGTTGAAGTCAGTTGATTGAAACATCAGTTGCCATAGCAATTTTTGCCATAGTAAAATCAAACCACCGAGATGACACATCCCGAGCTTTATTTGTGACTGCTTGCACAGTAGACACATTAAAAAGGGCTATAAAAATAATATGTATCCATGTCAACCGGAAACACTTTAGAAGATTCATTACCATTTTACACAATAGCATAGTTTTAAACACCAAAACAGCAGACAAATAGGCATGCATACTTATAATTATGGTAAAAGGTCATTATAAAAATTAAAACCTCACATACTATTGCTGGCAAGTTAATCAAATATAAGTTCGTTATATTCAATATTGCTTTTAAAATGATCAGTTCCAAGCTACACTGAGTGGATTTTAACATCAGCCTGTAAATCTGAGCTTTTGTGATTCCAGCGTGAGCATTATCTCTTTACTAATCTGTTATCTTCATAAACAACATACTTATACTTCTTGTTGTTACTGCATTTTTATTGAAGTCAGCCTCTTGGTAGGAAAGCTGCTATTCAAGTGTTTTCTAGCAGTTTCACAGAATAAGTCCCCTATTGGTTTGTACAGTTTTACTGGAAGACTAGGGATTAAAAAAATCTTCCATCTAATTGAACTTTAAGGAGTGATAAGCTCATGTACCCATTTGTCCTGCAGACGAGTGCTAAGTCAAGTGGACACCGCCGGTGAAGAGCGACCATTGGTATTCTTTTCAAGGAAGCTGAAACCAGCAGAGTCAAGATATGCAGCCATGGAGAAGGAGTGTCTGGCGATAGTCACAGCATCCAGCATTTCCAGCCATACTTGCTGGGGTGAGTGTTCACCATTGAAACTGATCACAGGGCGTTGGAGTACATGGAAATTATGCAGAACACCAACAGCCGGCTGACGAGGTGGACTCTTTCCCTCCAGCAGTTTCAGTTTACAAAATACTAGGCAAGCTCAATGTGAATGCCAACAGCCTGTCCAGGCAAGCGTGGAATGTCAAGGTATGATATCTGGAAGGGGGAGGAGGTGTTAGGAATCGCTGCCCCTAACAAGCAGGTTCACTGCGTACCACATCAACAGGACTTTGGAACATAATTGGATAGATCATCACAGACACACACATGTAGATGATTGGTTGTGGTTAACATTATATTATCATATGTGGTCATATCCCATTGGAGGGGGCTGGACTATTTAAGGGGGAATTTCAGTTCTGTTTTTGTATGTTGAAGACACTGTAAGTTGAATATCTTTAATATATTACCTAACTTTAGTTCCATCAGGCCTTGTTGAGACAGTGACATAGCTACCTAACATAACATAGATCTGGTAAACTGCATGTGTGCCTGCCAGTTTTGGTTTGGTTAATAAGGAATTATCCTATACAACTTTACAAAGTTCTCGAAAGAGGTTGAAGTGGTCGACTTCTCCTGCTTTTGGTACGAGTATGGTAAAGCATACTGGGCAAAGGAAAATGCCTGCAAAATGGTGGATAATTAGGTGGAAGGTGTTGCATAGCTGCAGGAGCATGAGAAGATATTTTTGTGATAGAATGCTAACCTCAGCTTAATTAACGATTGAGAAGGCATATATCATGTCCTATCACGTCTAGGAGGATCCAGGCGCATGTGCTACCCCAAGAATTTCTAAAATGGCTCTAAGATCGGTTCTGGCATATTCTGAGCTAAATTTCAAGTATTATAAATTGAAATAACCAATATTGCAGTTAACCAATTCACAACTAAACTGCTTTAAGCATAATTAATAATTAACTCTAAGATTGCTGAAAAACTTGCAAAATCCTGGAAGCCATGTCTATGGTGTTAAATTTGAAAGAAACACCATGTATAATATTATGTGTAATCCAGCAGAATCTGCCTATCAGTTACTATCCATTAATGGTGGAGTTGAGGTTGAAGTTACAAGTTACAAGACTTCGTAATTGTATAAAAAGGAAAATGTGATATGATGCACTTGATGAGCATCATACTGTGAATCATCATATAAATTACTTGAGCAGTCAATCTCAGTTCTGAAGGAATGCACAATGCATGTTATAAACTCCTGATAGTTTGCCAATCCCTATCATTGTGCTCATGTAGACTTTTTTAGAGCAACATTGCTCATTGGCATCCTTTTGTCGTGGTGCAAAAATGGTGAAGGTGTTATCAGTGGTAATATTAATGCCATTTCTGCTCCAATTGAATGTTGTAGGCAGACCTCCTTGCGATATGGCCAAAAGGACCACTCTAAAACTTGATAGGTGTACAAAATCAGTTCCTTCAGTGACCATTATATAGCTCGATTTAATGCCACCTAGTTACACACCAGAAAAATAAAGAATGAATCAAAACTGTTCTTAACCATTGCAATTCTATCAACTTCATTAAAAATCATGCCTGAATTATCTACATTGCATAACCTTCTCAATAATCAACTTCAGATTGACCCTCTCGAAGTGCTCTAGCCTTCATCAGGAATAATGATAAAGGCTATATAGAGCATCTAGTCGAAACATCAAGAGAGTACAATTTCAAGTTGATTATTAAGAAGGTTATTACAATGTTATTATGTCAACTGAGAGCTCATTGAGAGTTGAATTATCTATATTACGAACTGCCTATAATGTTCACCTATAGTAAAATGGAACCATTTATAATGAATACGATACCTGCTAAAAGAAACCGAACAAATGACTACATAATAGACTACAATCAGTTGAAGACCGTGACCATTTAAAATCATAATGTCTAGACAATCATTCCACTGACTTTAAAATATTGATGTAAATGGAGAATGATCATCCAACTGGCCTTTCTTTTTAACAGGACATAGCTCCTTGTTTTTAATAATTTTTTTGCTTATTTAAAGTTAGCTTTTTTGGTTGTGTAATTGAGTGAAAGGGGACTAAATTAAGTTTGAACTTAGGATCTCCAGGAATTTTTAAATATTTTTATGCCATTATTGTATACACTATGGGTTTCCACTACAAAAATATTAGCACATACCAAAATTATATTGTTCCAGTTGTTGACTATAGCCAGTAGATTCAGCTTCCTGCTTCCTTCAAAATAAAACTTGATTGAGTCAAGTAAGCCAAAGCTCTGCTTCTATCAAGAAATCCCTACAGGAATAACTCTTTCTCAAAAGTGAAGGGAGTGAGGGTTATTCCCGGTACAATTGGTATCCTACCTTTCATGGCAAGCAATCTTCCAGAAACAAGTGAAGGGAGTGAGGATTGTTCCCGGTACAATTGGTATCCTACCTTTCACAGCAAGCAATCTTCCAGAAACATAAGTAAATTCCCGGAAAAGATATGATGCAGTTGAGATAGTCTTTCGATGCTCATGGCATAATTTTAAGTCATGTGCAAGAATGAAGAAAGATAATCTCTTGTCTCGGAGTTCATACATGAATCGGATTTTGACATGCATGCCTTGCCATTTATGTGCTATTCCACCCAATATTGCAGGTCATGAGGAAAGACTTGATGGCATGGTAAGCATCCATATGCAACCTTCTGCACATAAGATTCATCCATATCTGGTTGGTAAAATATTGTATGCACAACAGGCTTGGTTGTTTTGTTGGACATCACTTCGTCATGCCACTTTGTTAAGGCCGATTATTATGTGTTCATTGTTTTTTATTTTTACTCGCTATATGATAAATTCATTATTTGGCTTGGTTTAAGGGAAAGATACGGATTCTCTATAGACAAGTAGCTATTAGCTCTTCCTTGATTAGATAATATTATAGGAGAATGGCTCAGGCGATGAAGTGGTTGTCAACTCTTTGGAATATAGATGTCAACATGGCATGTATTTGGCCTAGTTTCCTAACTTTACAGCTAGTAATTTGTGGAATCCCTGGCTTGACCAGTATATGTTTGACATCATGCTTTTAATCTGTGCATTCTATCATTCAGGGCCTTTTTGATTAGAAATCTGCTAATCAGTGTTGGCTAATTGGTTTTGGTGCGGGAAGCAAGAAATGGATGCGAGTCAGATATGTTCGACATCACGTTCTTCTCATAATCCAGAATAGCTGGCAATCACTTGGTCGTCTAAGCCATTCTGTTAGAATCTGTCTCACATGTTATCTGTAATTTGTTGTTAAGTCAGTGGTTGGCAGCTTAGATAGTACCAAAGGTACCAAAAGTGCCTGTACGTTCAGATCAGTTGTTCTGAATATTGCATATCAGCTGTTAGCATTTGCAGCTGTTGATGACACCACGCTTCGCACTGAGTGGGCTATAATTATCTTGAGTCTGGAATCTGATTTTAGCCATGATAAGGTGTCACCTGTTAAAATCACACCAACTCTATTTCTTCTTTACACTGGGCATAGTCGTTATTTTTGTTTGTATGTTGGGAAGATGAATTCTGACTCTGCCTTAGATTGGCTTGATTGTTAAGTGAATTTTATTGGTGTAAAGGCAACTTCATCATGGGAGTAAAGTTGGTAGTTTGGGTTCAGGTAAGCTCGTTGGTAGTGAAGAAAACTGATTTCAATGCCTACACTCGACTATCTAGTCAAATTTTAATTCCTAATGAAAACACTCATTTTATAGACTGGTGCTTCCTCTTGCCTTGCTACAGATAGAAACTTCAACTGTCTAGCACTTTCCAATCACGAACCACAAATGCAGTCAGTTTAAACACTCGGATTTTGATGTATTCTTATTTTGGTTGCAGGTACCTCTGGCATAATTACACCCATGCAATATATTTTGATATCAATTGAGAGCACATAGAGAGATCAATTTTTATGCTACAGTGATGACTACAGAATTTATTGAGCTCCAAAGTCGTAACCACAAGATCTTGTTAGTGTTTGTATACATTTTCTACTTTAGTTCTCCCTCCCTTCATACAACATAAGCCAACTTATAAAACATGTCTTCAACAATTCCTTGTATCGATCTAGCAACTACAGTCATTCAAGATGTTGTAATTGTATTGTAGCACTAAAAACAGTGGTTGTGGTAATGAACATATTCCTATCTCCAGTTCTAAAACAAAAATACGTACTCAAAAGAAATACAATTATCAAGCATATTGAATGGGTTACAATCTGGTATATAAACCAGGATAAACGCTATAATGTGTGCAAAGATATGTGCAAAGATATGATAATTTATAACAAAACCACAAAGTTAGACCTCATTGGATTAACCTCCTTTAGCTCGACTATGCAGTTACTTAGAGCATGCTATTTAATATTTATGCAGTTAGACATGAATACTGTACTGTTTATTTGCTCTGAATATCATAGTTAATAAAAGGTTTCATCGTAATAGGAGGGTTATACTACCTACTCCTCAATATCACATTTCAACAACACAAGTGATTGGCCGTGGAATTATTCTCCCATTAGCATATAAGCCACCTATTCAATCATTGAGATCGAAGATCTTCAGGGAACTGAAATATTCATATAACTGAACTTCAGACTGGAAGGTTTTCAGCATACCACCACAAAAACTCACACAACAGTCCATTTTCCAATATTACCTTCCTAGCTAAATTTTTCTTGACAATTGATCTTGAACTCACATAGATAATTAAAGACATTTTCCCCCTTTTTGAATAGGTCTGGCCATGTTTGGAGCGAGAAGACGTTTTAGCAACGTGTTGTGAGCTACGTAGCGTGCATGAGTCCCCCCCCCCCCCCCCCCCCCCCCCCCCCCCGCAGCGTTTCCGCGGGCGAGGCAAAACGGGTTGCCCAACGTATTCCGTGGCCTTCTATAATTCTTAGCATTAAACATGAACCAAGCATTACAGTTTGCATTGTAATAGGCATTCAGCTATGTTAGGGGTAGGACAATGGCTAGAGCAAAGCATTCTACTACTAGCTCCCTCTCAGCTCCCCCTCGCATTCTACTAGCTCCCTGTCTTTCTCCATTCCTTCGCTCCTCACTCAATGCATTAAGAATTGATTCTGCTCAGTAGGATCCATTGAGGGACTGAGCAATTAACTGTGACTGTGACAAGGGCAAATAATCCTTAGAATGGATTTTTTGTATTGATTAGTGAGATTTATGAGTTAGGAAAATACTATCAAACACTTACATGTTTCAGATTGTGCAACAACAGTAAGAAACAGGTTAAGTCCCAAGATCAGGATACTCAGTTGTTTTTTCATCGCTGGAAAATGCGTATGGGTGTTTCCATGGTTTCCAGGGCCAACTCAAGGCATAATAATTATGTCACGCGCACGTCCACGGAAACTGAACGAGGCAAACTGTGTAGCGGTTCACTTCAAGGTTTATCACAAGACCCCAGCGAGAATGTTTTAAGGATTAGAAATGCATCTTTCCAACATAATATGGACAATTGGAATGAAGTTAAAGTTGTGAAGACCTGAGTGAAATTGACCTGATCATTTTTTTGTTTCGTTTGACTGAATTCAAGTAACTTGGCAAAGTCTTTGATACAAATATTTAGATTAATAGCAGAGAGTTGAGTTAAATTATGAATAAGTCTAATCTGAATGGAGCATTGCCCACACTGCAGACATTTGGATTAGGTGGCAAATATAAATCTGTGTGATATATATATGTGTCTATGTGCTTGTGCCTCCCCTCATTCCCCCCACCCCACCCCCCATGCTCCTCCATGCCAAATAATCTGATTATCAGGTACATAAAGAGTTCAGCTGTTCTTTAAGAAGGAAAAACTTCCAGTAGTAATAGTAGTAGTAGTAGTAGTGGTAGTAGTAGTAGTGGTGGTAGTAGTAGTAGTAGTAGTAGTAGTAGTTATAGTAGTAATAGTAGTAGTAGTGGTGGTGGTGGTGGTAATATTAGTAGTAATAGTAGTAGTATTAGTAGTAGTAGTAGTAGAGTAAGTTGTCTCCATGTGGTATATATATCTGTGTTAAAGTGTGTTGGTTAGAGTTCGAATTCAACTGTAGGAGTGTTAGGGTCACTGTCAGGAGAAGCTCACTCTGTTGCAGCTCCTGCGACGCCAACCTCTTGTTTACTGACTTAGTTGCTCCGCAACTCTTATCAATAAACCTAGCTTGACCAATTCAATCTACACCCTTCTGATAAGTCATAAAGGTAAAGAATAATAATAGCATAGATTCACAATTGTCTCATACACCAATGTGTCATACACCAACTGTCTTATACAGTTCCTTTAGTTATCTTGTCTTTTCTCTTCTCTCTCTCTGTTTTTCAGATTCTTTGCTGTTCTTCTCTTTTATAGCAGTTCACGTAGTGGTTTATGGGTAGTCTGTCTTCTCTGATCTCTGTGGTTTTACATATTCTGATGTAGGTGAGTAATCAGGTGAGTGATTCCCACAGGTTGTTCCTCCTTTCCCAGAGGTGTCAGAGGCAGTTGTCAGGATGCTCTTTGACATTCCCCTTTCCTTAGGATGAGAGTCAAACTCTCGAGATAAACCATCTGCATTGCCATTTCGGGTGCCTGGCTTATGTGTGATTGTAAAGTCGAATGGTTGTAATGATAATGCCCACCTCACGAGACATCCATGCATATCCTTAAGATGACTCAGTCTTGTTAATGGGTTGTGATCTGTCTGAATCTCAGACCTCGAACCTTCCAGGTAGACTCGGTAGTGCTTTACCCCCTCAACAATCGCCAATGCTTCCCTTTCGATTGTGGAGTATTGTTGTTCACGTTTTAGAAGCTTTCGAGATCCATAGGCTAACGGGCGCTCCTCCCCTTGTTCATCTTTCTGACTCAGCATGTATGCTATGCCTGTGGCGGAAGCATCTGTCTGCAGGATGAAAGGCATGTCCCATTTTGGTGTTCTCAAAATAGGATAAGTAAATAGCATCTCTTTTAACTGATTGAAAGCGTTCTTCAAAGTATCATTCCATGTTATCTAAATAGGCATGCCTTTCCTTGTTAAGTTAGAGAGCGGCGTGGCAATTGTAGCAAAGCTAGGGATGAATCTCCTGTAGTACCCTGCTAAGCCTAAAAAAGCTCTCACATCTTTCTTCGTAAGGGGTCTGGCAAAGGCTTGGACTGCTTTAATTGACCCACCACATGTCCCCCCCAAAAAAATTACAGGAAAACTTGCACTTGTTCCTCTTCACTGTTAGGCCAGCATCTCGTAGTCTTGTGAAGACTTCATTCACGTGCTTCATGTCTTCTTCCCAGCTGTTGCTGTGGATTAGGATGTCGTCCAAATATGCGGCCGCGAAATGATCTATTCCCTGGAGAACTTGATCCATCAATCGTTGAAACGTCAAAGGTGCAGCCACTAAACCGAACGGCATCGTCTTAAACTCGTATTTCCCCCATGGGCTGATAAAAGCTGTCTTGGGCTGGCTCTCCTCATCAATGGGCACCTGCCAGTAGCTTTTGGTGAGGTCCAATGCTGTAATGTATTTGGCTCTCCCGATCTCGTTGATTAAATCTTCTACCTGAGGGATCACGTAGGGATCAGCTTGTGTGTTACCAGATTCAACTTTCTATAGTCTACACAAAGATGCTTACTTCTGTCCTTCTTTGGCACCAAAATGATGGGTGCTGCCCAAGGAGTTTTAGAGGGTGTAATAATGTCCTGTTTTAGCAGTGTCTTGATCTCTTTTCGGAGATACTCGTGACCAGTATGTGGAAGTCTGTAAGGTGGAAGCCTAATCGAGCTGCCATCAGCCATGTGAATCACGTGGTGTATCAGGTGCATCCATCCTGGTTCATCCCTGATCACATCCTTGAATGAGTGACACAATTCATCCAGTTCCTTTTCCTGTGAGGGTGTCAGTATTGACCCTGTTGGTTGATGTTCTGATGTCACTTCGTCTTCCTCTTCTTCTGCAAGGAATACCGCAGCTTCCGGTGCATTCCACTTCTTCAGTCCATTGATGTGGAAGAGTCGATGTCTCTTCCGACCCTCTCCCGTATCAACCTCGTAATTAGTTTCTGATAACTTCTGATGGGTCCTCTCCATTCATTTGCTAATTTGTTCTGTTTCCTGGGTTGAAACACAAGAACATCATCACACACACCCAATATTTTACTCACTGTCTTTTTAGCATAGTGTTTCGTTTGGCTTGTTCTTCATTTGTTTGGGCCATTTCTCGGACGATGGTTATCTTTTCACGTAATAACCTTAGGTATTCGACAATCTCGATGTCATTTTCTTCTTCCTTTTTCATCCAGTGATCTGTAAGAGCGTCCAATGGCATCCTCATTTTTCTCCCAAACGTCAACTCGTATGGTGAGAATCCCGTGGATGCATGAACTGTACCTCGGTAGGCCCATAAAATGTAAGGAAGGCATTGGTCCCATTTCTTCTGATTCTTTTGTGTCAGCCTCCATAGTAGTTGCTTCATGGTAGAGTTGAACCTTTCAACCATGCCATCTGTTTGGGGATGGTAGGGTGAAGTCCGAATCTGTTTGAAGTACAGAATTGTTTCATATAAAATTGGTACCGTTGTCAGTTAGCATCTCCTCGGGTACCCCCAGTCGAGCTGTCATCTCAATTAGACAAGTTAATCACGGCTTCTGTGTTTGCATTCTTCAACAGAAATGCCTCTGGCCACTTTGTCGCATAGTCCATGACAACAAGGACGTATTTGTTTCCTGCGGAGGTCCGTGATAGTGGTCCAAAGATATCCGTGGCTATCCTTTGGAATGGTGTTGATATCACTGGTAAGGGTCTGAGTGGTACTCGCACCAGCGATACAGGTGCTGCACATTGACATACAGGACAGGGTTGACAAACTTTCTTTATGTCACTCTGCAGGTGTGGCCAATCTACTCTTCGTCCAAAAGTCTCCAGCATTCGGAATTGGCCAAAATGTCCTGCTATTGGCGAATTGTGTGCATGCATAGCAGCTCAGGTCTACATTCTCGGGGAACCACAACTAAATTTTCACCCTGGTTCTGATAAGGCTTTCTCATTAACAGACCTTGCTCCCAGAAGTAGTCTCCTGTGTTCTTCTCAGCCTGTGCTCTCACATCCTTCAATGATGGGTCGAGCAGTTGGAGTGAACCAAGTTGTGAGGGAGAAATCTTCTCCACGTCTGTTCGTTCTGCTTCCTCATTGCTGGTGGTAGGTTGTGTTCTTTCAGTCCTTGTCTGCAAACATATCATGAGAAAAGAACAATTGACCCAACTCTACCTCAGGTTTGTCTCTGTAAGGGGCCGCCTGACATGGCCAAGCCTGGCCATAACCTGTAGCTAGAGGTAGCTTATATCTGTTAGTTCTAATTAGCTAACCATGGTTAATTACTGGTAATTGATGTGGTTCACACCTGGATTTATACAGGCTTATGTGTCTCTACCTGTCATCTGTATGTTTGACTTTGGACTGTGCATTGTAAGGTGTTAGCCATATGTCACTTACTGTGTGAGGCTGGGAGTGGTTATAAAAAACCCTGCCAGCCAAACTGTTTCAGTCTACTGTTGTTGCTTTGAGTAATAAAACTTAGTCTAACTTTATACCCTAAATTTCTCTGGGTAGACTAGGCGACTTACTCCTAGCTGTTAGGCTCTGGTGGCAGCAATACCTACCATATTGGGACTAGGCAGAAGTTGAACCCCCAACACATGGTGGCAGCGGTGCACAAGAAGTTCGATCAGCCATCATCATATCAACCGCTATTTTACAGCCATGAACCAGCCAAGACCCTACAACACTAGATCTGGACAGCAAGAGGAGCCAAGCGCAGGGGAGATGGCTGCTGCTTCCCGACCTTCAGCCCGACTAGGAGGGGAAGACTTGCCGATGGACATGCGCCCATGCCTAGATGACGACCTCTTCTCTGAATCTATGGAGGGAATCCCACCTTCTCCAACGCAAACTACTTCCCAGGATCCTATGGCAATGTTGGCGCAAGCTATGACTGCCTTGATAGCCTCTTCAAATGATGACAAAAGATTTTGGAGAGAGAGACAAATCAGGATGGAGAGGTTTGAGGAACTCAGCACTCGAAGAGGCAACACTGCAATTGAGGAACAAGCTAGAGCTGGGGAACATAAGGAAGCATTGTTCAAGGCGGAACAGCTTGCCAGGAAGAGGTCTGACATACTTCACAATTTGCAGAAGTTGGATGACTCAACAGACCCCGAAGCATACCTAGAGACATTCGAGGCGGCCATGACAGATGGATCTTTCGACCAAAAGGACTGGCTGTCTGCCCTGAGGAAGTTGTTGATGGGTAAGGCATTGTCCTTCTTCCGGGGGCTGGCAGTGACTGAGGAGACCCCCTACCTGTCCTTCAAAACCTCGTTTCTGGAACGGATGGGTTGCACCATCAAGCAGGCGAGGAAGACGCTATGGAGTAACCATCCGGGCAACAATACTAGCCCACGGGAACACCTTCAGCCTATCCTCAGAGCCATCACCAGGTTAGGAGAGAACCTGAAAACCAAAGCAGATTTCACAACTGAACTGTTTCAGGGATGTCTATCTGCTTATTACTCTCCCGACGCAATCTACAACCTGCGGCATAGTGACCCAAAGGACTCCTTCCAGATGGTTGAGGAACTACAAGCTATGTGGGAATCAAAGCCGACATGCGTGGCAGGATGTACAAGCTGAGACCAGATGCCCATACCCTCTACAGCCAACCTAGACGTCACAGAGATGGATGGACTGCCCCCAAAGATGCCAACCGCACACCCTTCAGGGAAGGTGAGCCTCCTAAAAGTAAGGGCGGGGCCGGGTCAGCTGGGGGTAAGTGGGGAGAGGGCCGAAGGGAAACCCTGCAGGGTACCAGTTCTCAGGCTAGAGGAGGTGCATGCTATAATTGTGGGAAGTTTGGACACTTTAAGAGAGATTGTCCTGAGGCTAACACAACTCTGCATATGATTCAATCTGAATCTGATGAGGATCCTGCTGGAAGACTTATCAAGCGAGTGGGTACCATAGGTGGTAGGACAGGTCGCATGCTGGTGGATACAGGTGCTAGTCGAACCACTGTTCCTGCTAGATTCATAGACCCAGATCAATATACGGGTAATGAGAGAGCAAGGCTAGCCCACTTTGGCACTGTTGATATGCCCACAGCCACAGTAAACATCAAAGTGGACGGGTTTGCGAAGTCCATGGAGGTTTTTGTGGCTAGGAAAGATGCTCCACTTATATTACTGGGTATGGATCACCCAGCAGTAAAGGCTCAGGTTAACCAACGTCCCGTACTTGATCAGGGTGATGTACTTGAAGCAAGCCCGTAGCCAGGGGGGGTTCTCAGGGTTCTCTAGAACCCCCCCACTGGCTGTGAGGTCCACCCTTTCAGTTGGGTCCACCCTTTTTATTGGGTCCACATTTCCAATTGGGTCCACACTTTCAAATATTGCTTTCACAAAGCTACTTAAGAATTACACATAACTACAATGGTGTTAACCACATCATGGAGTACATCTACAATGAATTTGTGTTGGTTAATTTGCGGTTTGTTAAAATTTCATTGTAGTTTTCTTAATGGTTTATCAGTACCTTTCCCACCTGTCAGGCATAACTGTTCAACTACAGAGTAGAACACTAGATATCATTGAAGCTTATCACATGATTGATGGTATTAAGCAAGTGTACAAAGAAGAGCGTGCCAAAGTGGAAGAAAACTTTCAGAAAATATACGACCAGGCTGTCGTATGGCTGATATGGTGGGCACCACCCCGAGTAAGCCAAGGATAGCAAGCAGACAGCAGCACCGTGGTAATGCACCAGCAGAATCAGTATTTGATTACTTCAAGAGTAATCTTGCTATTCCATTCCTTGACCATATCTGCACTAGCTTAAAGAAAGGTTCTCATCATTGTCAGCAACTGCTTCATCTCTTCTGGTACTTGTACCATCTCTGATTACCACAAGATCATTTGATATCAGCACAGTTGTTGAAACTTATCACCAGGATTTGCCATCACCAGAACTAATAGAAACTGCCCACAATAAGATGGTCAGTTCCTTATCCCAGCATTTCACTTGGCCAGGGTTACGGAAGGACGCCAGGGCATACTGCAGCACATGCCCTGAGTGTCAAAGGTCAAGCAGGCAGCTGCAGCCCAGGGCACCATTAGTGACCACCCCAATCATAGGCGTCCCATACCAACGGTTAGCCTGTGATCTGGTGGGTCCCTTACCTAGGACTAAGAGCGGGTACCGTTATATCCTGACAGTTATGTGCCTTGGGACTAGGTACCTTTATGCCATTCCCCTCAAGAAGGTTGATGCCATCACAGTAGCTGAGGGTCTAATGGAGGTAATATCCCACACTAGAATTCCTCAGGAGCTATTATCGGACCAGGGGTCTGTGTTCATAGGACGGGTGAACAAAGAACTGTGTAGACTTCTCAACATAGACAAGTTACGTACCACTGCCTACCACCCACAAACCAATGGGATACTCGAGAGGTGGCATGGCAGCCTCAAGAGTATGCTTAGGAAGGTAGGAGAGGATCAGGAAGATTGGGCTAGACTCTTAAAGTTCTGTCTATTAGCTTACAGAGCGACACCCCATGCAGCTACAGGATTTTCCCCGTATGAGCTTGTACATGGTAGGAATTTAAGGGGACCTTTGGAAGCCATGAAAGAAGGATGGGTGAGAGGGGAGGTTAGTTTCTCTAACTGTTTACGCCCTCAGACGGCAGCATCCTCATTAGTGCTCTGGAAATGACCATATTAGGTCATTTCGAGTGGCCTTCCTGCTTCTGGTCTTGTCCAATCAGAACTATCCACTTGTTCGGCTTCTTTATCAGGTAGGAATATGTTCGTGACACTACTTCCTGTGTCCTTATTCCCTCCTCTGTGTTGTTCACACTCTGGTATCTGGTCAGTCATGGGGGTCCCTTACACTCCCCCAACATTGGTCAGAGACCCTTGGTCTCTGGAAAGGCCATCCGCATTGGCATTGGCTTTGCCACTGCGATGAACAATATCAAACTGTAGGGTTGAAGAGAGAGAGCCCACCTAGCTAATCTGCTGTGGTTATCTTTTAGATTAGTCAGGTGGGTTAAGGGGTTGTGGTCGGTTTGGATAATAAAGTGGGTACCCTCCAAGTATGTACGAAAATGTTGGACTCCTTTTATTATGGCTAGAGCCTCCCGCTCGATAGCTGAGTAATTCCGTTCACTGGCCAACAACTTCTTAGAAGCATATGCTATTGGATGCTCTTCTCCTTCCTGTCTACCTGACTCAACACATACCCCAGCCCAGTGGCAGAGGCGTCAGTTTGTAATACAAAAGGCAGAGTCCAATCTGGGGTGACTAACACTGGGGCTTTCATTAAGGCTTCTTTAAGGCGAGAGAATGCTTGGGCACACTAGTCGGACCATCTCACTTTGTTTGATTCTTTCTTTCGGGTGAGTTCGGACAGGGGGGTAGCTATTGTCGCAAAGTCTGGTATAAACTTGCGATAATATCCGCATAATCCTAAGAAGGACCGGACATCTTTCTTGTTTAAGGGCATTTTAAAGTCTTGCACTGCAGCTACTTTGTCATTCATAGGCTTAACTTTCCCACTTCCCACTACATACCCGAGGTATACACAGCTCCCACTAGCAAAGGTGCATTTCTTTTCTTTCACTGTCAACCCAGCACTTCTCAATTTGGAAAACACTACCTCCAAATGTGTCAGGTGTTTATTCCAAGAGTCACTGTGAATGATGATGTCATCAAGGTATGCCACTGTATACTTCTGTAACCCTTCCAGTACCTCATCCATCAACCGCTGGAAGGTGGATGGGGCTGACACTAGCCCAAAAGGCATTGTTAAAAACTCATATTTACCTTGAGGGGTGACAAAGGCCGTCTTGTGTACATGCTCAGGGTTCACAGGCACCTGATAGTATCCCTTTGATAGATCTAAGGTGGTGATAAAAGCAGAGGACCCCAGACTCGAAATGAGTTCCTCTATGTTGGGTAAAGGGTAGGAATCATTAACTGTAACTTTGTTAAGTCTACTATAGTCCACGCACATTCGACGAGACCCATCCTTTTTGGCAACTAGAACAATAGGGGGCCGCCCAAGGGCTTTTAGATGCTCTTATAATCCCTTGATTAAGTAAGGTCTTAATTTCTTCCTTCAAGGTGTCTAGGGCAGAATGAGCCAACCTGTATCGGTAATCTCACAGGGGTGGCCTCACCGGTTGGTATATCATGTTGTATCAAGTGTGTTCTACCCGGGATATCTTGAAAAACATCCATGTACATTTCTTTCAGAGTCTTCAATTCTATGTGTTGAGAGAGAGGCAGGGTGTATGTGCATTCTTTCACTTTGTCTGAGGTTTCTTCCTCTTCATCAAAAGCCATAAACACAGAAGCCACGGGGAGGTCCATTTCCTTATGCAGTTAATGTGGTAGGTTCTATACCTTTTGACTGTCGCCCCCACATCCACCTGGTACGTCACACTTGTAACAACTTTGCTAATGGGGTACGGTCCCTCCCACTGGTTCATTAATTTGTTCTTCTTTACTGGCCTGAAAACTAACACGTAATCACCCACTATGAATGTTCTCTCCTTGGCTGTTTGATCATGATACCTTTTCTGTTTTGTTTTCTCACTTATCTCTCTCTCATAGGCAAGATCTCTCACCACTTCCATGTTTGCCTTCAGTGTCTGTACGCACTCTACCACACTCGACTCATCACTCTCTTCTTTTCCCTTCCAATAACGGACCATCTGGTCGAGGGGCATCCTCATCTCCCTCCCGAACAGCAAGTTATAAGGGGAAAAACCCGTGGTTCTATGAACGGTCCCCCTGTATGCCCATAGTACATAGGAGAGGCATTTGTCCCATTCGACCGACCGGTTTTGGTTAAGCTTTCTCAGTAATCTTTTTAAAGGTGGCATTACCATACCATCCGTCTGTGGATGATATGGGGAGGTCTTAATCTGTTTTATTCCCACCAGGCTGCAGAACTGCTTCATAACCTTCGACACAAAGTTGGACCCGTTATCGGATATGATTTCCATTGGTACCCCAACCCGGGCCGTGATTTCTAGCTACCGTCTCGGCAGTCATGTTTGGTAAGGCAAAGGCTTCCGGCCACTTGGACTCATAATCCATAACCACAAGTATGTACCTGTTCCCTGCCTTTGTTCTCTCTAAGGGTCCAAAAATATCCATGGCCACTCGGGAAAAGGGCTCTCTTATCACGGGTAAGGGTTGTAGGGGGGCCTTAGTTGTCACCGCAGGGCCAGCCTTTTGACACAGGGGGCAGGACGCACACATCTCTTTTACCTCCTTTGCTATTCCTGGCCAATCCATTCTGACCCTGATTGCATGCAGTGTCCTCTCTTGCCCAAAGTGCCCAGCCCATGGAGTATTATGAGCCATAGCTAACACTTTCCCCCTAGCTACCTTGGGTAAGACAATCAGGTTCTTGCCCATCACATGGTAAGGTCTCCTCATTAAGATGTCATTCTTCCAAAAATAATCGTCACTACCACTATCAGCCTTAGCTCTTATGGTGTTTAGAGTGGGGTCATACCTCTGGGCCTTTTTTAGTTCCTCCGTAGTAATGACATCATCTACTCCACCCTCTGTTT
Source organism: Cladorhizidae sp. MBARI D1340-BT2 (assembly GCA_028752905.1). Classification (NCBI taxonomy): domain Eukaryota; kingdom Metazoa; phylum Porifera; class Demospongiae; order Poecilosclerida; family Cladorhizidae; species Cladorhizidae sp. MBARI D1340-BT2. The sequence continues at coordinate 34,064,509 of JAQNBH010000015.1, forward strand.
CTTCAGTCTCTCCATCCTTTCCAGTTCTATCAATCAGGTCTGGTTGGACGTCCTCCGCTTCACTTCCTTCCTCGACTGCGTCCAGGGTAGATATGATGGGTTCATCTAGCTTCTGCTGTAAGCGAGCTCGCTCTTCATTTTCATCTTGTTTCTTCTGTTGAGCTCGGGTGACCATCATGCTCTTCTCCGGTCTGGCGGAAGCATGTGGGGTCGACTCAGCATCTCTGCTCGAGGAATTCTGTGGTTGGGTATGGGTCGTCTTCGTACTATGTTTGGGGTGTGTGGTTAGGGGGGATGGGGCGTTACCATCCTTCTTCACCTCATCATCAAGAGCCTGTCCTAGGTACCTTCTGAATTGTGGTATATCATACCCCAACAACATATCAGTTTGTAAATGCTCTGACACCCCCACTGCTAACTCCACCTCTTTATCTCCATCCACTTTCAGCAATATTCTAGCTGCTGGAAAAAATAAATTTTCTTACTGCTAGCAGTGGTGTACCCAATGTCCCAGGTCAAATAATCCTTTTCTGTAACACAGTTAGGGTGCACCATACTTTTAGAACATTCTGTGTCTATAAGATCCACCACAGGGTTTCCATTTATCTGTACAGGCCTAGACCAAGAAGGTAACCCGTTAAGGGAGGGTATTGCACAATTTGCTCGTTCTAGCTTAACCCTACAATCCCTTTGCATATGTCCCATTTTTTTACACCGATAACACTCAACAGACCTCATGTCTCTTTGGAATGTGTCTGGGTTGGCTCCTCCCGAACTGTCAATCAGTCTCTTAGGCTCTGGTACTCTGTGTCGGCCCAGGGTGTCTCTAAGGGGCGGGCGGTACGGTTCCTTCTTCTCTGGCCATTTGACCTCCCCGTCCTTCCTTTGGTTTCCCAAGTAGCGGACTACAGCCTCTGTCAGCCCGTCATATCCCCCAGGATTCAGGTTCCTCATCTGGCTTTGTAGCCATCTCGGTAGTTTCTGTAAGGCTAGTTCAATTAGCACGCGATCAAAAACTCCACCTCCTGTCTCTCCAACCCACTGGGAGAAGGACTGTTTGAAAGACCTCATCCAAGCCTCTGGGTTGGCTTGATCAAATACACAATCGAAGACTCTTTGTCAGTAGGTCTCAGTTGATATGTGGTAGGTGCTCAACAGTGTCTGTTTAACCACATCATAATCGGTCTGATCGGCAGGGGACAGAGCGTTAACAGCCGTCAGTCCCTGGCCAGATAGTGAGCTTCGTAAGTAGATGCTCCACTGAGCCTGTGGCCATACTACTGCAGCTGTGGCAGTTACTTCAAACGCCCCCAAATAGGCACCCATGTCATCAGTGCCTTCTGCAAATTTTTGTATTGTCAACTTTGGTGGTCTGGGGGGTGGCACTGGCACCACAGCCACTGGAACTGGCTGTCTTGCTTCCATCAACATCTGTGCCCAACGCTCTTGTTGTTGTTTCTGATGTTGACGGTCTTCTTCCCTTCTCTGGTCCTCTCTCTGTATTCTTTGTGCCTCTGTTCTCATCCAATTCTGCATGAAATGGTCCATAGTAGCACTCTCTATGTTCTCAGCTTCTGCCACAAGGGGTGGATCCGTTAGCTGTTGCCCCTCCCTACTTCTTAGGGATCGGTCTTTGCCCGGTCGAGTTTTGTGTCGTCTTTCTTCCGACATGATAGCTCAATCTTGTAGATAACAACAACACCCAGCAACTTTCTGGAGTTGCACCTGCCTGTGCAAACTCGAAACAAAAAAATCAATCTTCAACTCGGTAGAGGATTCGCCGCTTGGAATCCCACCGCTGCCACCAATGTAAGCGTTGGCCTACTTAGCTCCAGCCGCTTTGGCTGAACCACAGTAGCCACTCACTTATCAAGCCTGGCCATGATAACAATTGCGCAATTGAAATTCCTCAGCTCAGACTTCCCAGCTAACAACCTTATTGTTAGCGCCTAATGCTTATTAGACAACTTGAGTAGTGCCTAACGCTTATTAGACAACTTGAGAGAGATTAGAGTATTTAAGATTCATTCAGGGAGATAACAATATATTTTACTCCCACAGAACAATACAACAGTAGTAATACAACTTAGCAGCAATAACAGAAGTTCTTATCAAAACAGTTCAAACTCTAACTTCGCTAATAATAACAGTTTAGTCCTTTTATAATTTACTAACTGTTTACGCCTCAGATGGCAGCATCCTCATTAGTGCTCTGGAAATGACCATATTAGGTCATTTCGAGTGGCCTTCCATCTTCTGGTCTTGTCCAATCAGAACTGTCCACTTGTTCGGCTTCTTTATCAGGTAGGAATATGTTTGTGACACTACTTCCTGTGTCCTTATTCCCTCCTCTGTGTGGTTCACACTCTGGTATCTGGTCAGTCAGGGGGGTCCCTGTGACACCTAGCTCTATTGCCAAACACTCTTTTCCCACAGTGGAATATTGCTTCTCTCTCAGAAGGAACTTCATATTTCAGTATGCAATCAGGTGGTCATATACTTCGGCATCTCGCTGACCCAAGACTGCACCTATTCCCATTGGTCTGCAAGGTTAAGGGATTTGGTAAAGACTGGACCATGGAGAACTGTGTCCCTGCATAATAACTCCTTTAGTGTTTGAGCACATTGATTATCCCACCTTCATATGTGCCGACTTCCTGGTGAGATATGCAGCTAGTTTGTATGAAGCAGCGATAAGAAACCATAATTCCCAGAACATTTGCACCTCCTCTTTGTCTTGGGGACTTCCAATGTCTTGATCACTGTCCCCTTAAATCGCACCCATTTGGTGTCCCAGATATGAGCAGTGACAAGCCCCCAACTGACATTTCCTGCTCTTCAGGGTTAATGCTGCCCCCTTATCCGACTGAATGTTACTCGCAAATGATCGAGATGATCCTCCCAGGTTTCACTGGTGATGACCAGATCATCAAGATAGACTCCTGCATATACCTCCATCCCACAGATCAGCTAGTCCATCAACCTCTGAAAGGTTGTTGGTGGCCATTTCAACCCAAATGGCATGAGAGTGAATTAGAGACCAACAGACCAAATGGAGTGGCAAATGCTGTTGCTTCCAGCACTCCCTTTGCCAAAGGAACCTGCCAGTAGCCCCAAGTGAGGTCAAGAGTTGAGATGTGACCAAGTCTATTGATACGGTTATCCATGCATGGCATTGGGTAGGCATCTTATTTTGTCACTGTATTCAGATGTCTATAGTCAACATAGGGTCTCAGTGGCTTATCTTTCTTCTTGATAAGTACTATTGTGACACTCTAGGGACTGTCTAAACGTTCGATAATGCCACTTGCCAACTCTTCTTGCACAGCGATATGCCTGAGGTAACATGTAAGGAGGAAGTCGAATCGGTTGAGTAGTACCCAAATAAAGTTCATTTTCCTAGATTCATTCCGGAACACTCCAAACTCCTCCAGTAGCGGACTCATCTCCATTTCTGTTGTTGGGTGAGATCATTGGTGTATTCTCATCCACCTCATTTCACACTGGTACATCTTCCTCCACATCTCCATCATGGGCTTCCTCTGGCACAAATCGATAGAAAGGGATACAAACAATCTTAACTTGTTCACATGAAGTATCCTGCATTTATTTTTGTGGCCCTCCATCTCCACAACGTAATCAACTTGCCCTACTTGCTTCACAGCATGGTAGGGTCCTTGCCACTGGGCAAGCAACTTGTGAGTGGAGGTGGAAAACAGTACAAGTTCTTGTGTGTACGTCCAAAACATCGAGAGTACAATTTTTGGTTGATTATTGGGAAAGTTATTGTAATACATATCAATTTTGACCATAACTGGTAAGATAACCCTCTTCCATATCCCTCTTCTGCTTTAAATCACTATATATAATAGTGGTGGGTGTGTATATGTAAAAGGTTATAGAATTGGCAACGGTCTATATATGTGGCTACTGTCTTGATTCCTATCCATGTCCTTTTTTGTATCAATCATTCCAATATTAGTTTATCATGAATGCAAGCGAGTCCAGACTATTAATTTTTATGGTGTAGATGTAATAAAATGGTAATTTTTCCAGGTAAATGAAGTGTGGGTATCATAATTATTTGATCTTGATATTGTTGTACTGTTAAGGTCACCACATGTACAGCACAGTGAGACAGTAAATAATAATAATGTAACAAAAATACCCTTCACTTAGAGAACACACTTTGGTTTCTAAGCTGATCCGCACTTTGTTAAGCACCAACCTATTCCTAGTTCCCCACTAGAACCTCAGTTAGCGACGAAATTAATCCACACACGGTATTAATTTACTCACCCTTACGAAAAGGTACTGTTGTATTTGATAAATCAAAATAGGCTAAACATAAGCCTCACAGTATACAACTCAATCAAACAAGTATACAATCAATCACTACAACAGTTCATAAAATCAGTATATCGTTCTAACTAACTCTCAGTTCTCTAGTTCTCTTTTATAATTTACGAGCTGATCCTCTCGACCACTAGCACGGGCGTCTTTGGAACTTCTAGAAGCTTTCCCTCCGTAAACTGTTCGACCTCGCCCTTTAAGTCGGGTGCGTTCCCTCTCGATGGTAAGTGCTTTACGAAGTCACTAATTACATGTTTGGTGGTTGTGGTCATGCCTTTTATGTTCTCCTTTTCAGGGACATCCGGTTCCGTAATGACTTCGTGTTCACCAGTCAGAGTTTCCTCTGACATTTCCCCCTCCTTAACACGAGAGCCCTGGTCTCGTGATAAACCATCCGCGTTCGCGTTCTTGGTACCGGCTCGATGTACAACATTAAACCGATAAGGTTGCAAGGCTAAAGCCCACCGAGCCAGTCTGCCATGGCTGTCCTTCATGCTGTTGAGGTGTATTAACGGGTTGTGGTCCGTTTCGATCTGGAAATCTGTGCCCTCCAAATAGATACGATAATGCTTAACACCTGCCACTATGGCCAATGCTTCCCGCTCTATAGCAGAGTAATTTCGTTCACGAGGTAGTAGCTTTCGCGACCCATAGGCAATGGGGTGCTCCTCTCCATCCATACCCATCTGGCTTAGAATATATCCCAATCCCGTTGCAGAGGCATCTGTCTGCAATACAAATTTCTTTTTCCAATTAGGAGTCGTCAAGATAGGTTGGATCGTAAGAGCTTCTTTCAGGGCCACAAAAGATTTCTCACATGACTCACTCCACTGCACCGTATTGGAGTGTCTCTTTCTGGTTAGCTCCGTCAGAGGGTTGGCTATTGTGGAGAACGCCGGTATGAACCGACGGTAGTACCCCACCAAGCCTAAGAACGCTCTGACCTGCTTCTTTGTCTGGGGCTGCTGGTAACTTCTTACCGCTTCGATCTTCGCATCAAGCGGTTTGATCTTTCCTCCTCCTACCACATGTCCTAGGTAGGTGCACGAATTAACTGCAAAATTACACTTGGTTTCTTTAATGCGTAACCCCGCTGCTTTCAGTCTCTCAAACACCAGTGTCAGCTGCTTCATATGCTCCTCCCAGGTGGAGCTATGGATGAGGATATCATCCAGATAAGCATTCGCGAAACTCTGTAGGTTGACCAGTACATGATCCATCAGCCTCTGGAAGGTGGATGGAGTGGACACCAACCCGAATGGCATAGTCCTAAACTGATACTTTCCATACGGCGTAATGAATGCCGTCTTCTCCCTGCTGTCCCGACTCACTGGCACCTGGTAATAGCCCTTGGTCAGATCTAACGTCGTGATGAACTTCGACCTGCCAATGTTGCTAATTAAATCGTCAATATGAGGAATGGGGTACGGATCTTTAGTCGTCACAGTGTTCAGTTTCCGGTAGTCCACGCACATCCTCTTCGACCCGTCCTTCTTCGGTACTAAAACGATGGGGGCAGCCCAAGGGCTCTTGGATACCTCAATCACTCCTTGTTCTAGTAATATCTTTATCTCTTCTTGGAGATACTTTTGAGAGGTATGGGCCAACCTATATGGTGGTAAACGTATTGGTAGAGCATCACCCGTTGGAATGTCGTGCTCCACCAACGTTGTCCTCCCAGGCACATCCTAGATAACATCAGCAAATTTTTCCTTTAATCTTGAGAGCTGACGATGCTGCTCATCAGAGAGAGATGGATTGATCTGTGGTTCTTGTTCGATCTCAAAGAGGTCATCTAGGTCGGTATCTGTGTCTTCTTGTGCCAGAAATACTGCTGCTGTGGGAGACATCCACTGCTTCATTGAGTTAATGTGGTATGTCTTGAGCCTCTTTCCGGTGGATCCCGTGTCCACTTGGAATGTTACCTCAGTAATTTTCTGATGTAATAATGAATGGTCCCTGCCATTCGTTCATTAACTTCTTCTGCCTTCTGGGGCGGAACACTAACACATGGTCACCAACATCGAAAACTTTCTCCGTAGCCTTCTTGTCATATTGAGCTTTCTGTTGGTCCTTGGCCTTCTTCTCATTCTGTGTTGCTATCTCGTTCACAAGCTCCATATTCGACTTCATCAATGCAATGTGCTCAACAGCATCCACCGCACTTAGTTCTTCTTTCTCCTTCCAGAATCGGACAAGCTCGTCCAGCGGCATCTTCATCTCTCTCCCGAACAACAACTGGAATGGGGAGAATCCCGTAGAGCTATGCTTCGTCCCTCTGTACGCCCATAGAAGGAAGGGAAGGCACTTGTCCCATTCTATCTTGGAGTTCTGAGTTGCTTTTCTCAATAAACTCTTGAGGGTAGCATTGAACCTCTCCACCATACCGTCGGTCTGGGGGTGGTATGGGGAGGTTCTAATCTGCTTAATCCCTGTAGCATCACAGTATCGTCTCACGACCTTGGACATAAAATTGGTTCCGTTGTCGGACAATAACTCGGTTGGTACTCCCTGCCTGGCTGTCAACTCAATCAGGCAGTTCACTACTGTTTCTGCAGTAGTGTTCTTCAACGCGAAAGCCTCTGGCCACTTTGTCGCGTAGTCCATGACTACCAGGATGTACTTGTGCCCAGAAGAAGTTCTTTTGAGGGGGCCAAATACATCCATGGCAATCCTGTGGAAAGGGGTACCCATGATGGGCAGAGAGTGTAGGGGGGCTTTGACTAGAGTCGCTGGCTTCGCCTACTGGCAGATAGGGCAGGAGCTGCACATGAGCTTGATGTCTGCTGCAATCCCTGGCCAGTCCATCCGCTGTCTTATGGTATCCAGCGTCCTTTCCCGTCCAAAGTGTCCGGCTATGAGAGAGTTGTGGGCCAGCTGCATGACTTTCTCTCTTGCTGCCTTTGGTACCATCAATAAGTCTTTCCCATTCTGGAGATAGGGTCGCCTCGTTAGTAGTCCCTTTTTCCAAAAGTAGGGGCTGTTCTCTTCCTTGACTTTGCTTCGGACCTTTTCCAAGGTTGCATCTCTCCTTTGTTCTAGCTTGAACTGTTCCGGAGTAAAGGTGTCAATGGAGGCATCCTCTGTATCCTTGCTCTCCTTCAGCGAGGTAGACTCATTTCGACTGTTCTCAATCGCCAACTTCTCCGCTGGTTCTGTTTCGGTTCCTCCTTCCGCCGTGTCAATAGGGTGCACAACTGGGTCATCCTGCTCTTGTTGAAGGTCAGTATCCTTCTCGACCTGGGCTTGAGTCTTCAGTTGAGAACGGGTCGTCACCATCACTGACTCAGGGTTGGAAAGGGTCGACACCTTCACTGGCTCATATGGGGGAGTGGCTGACTACACCTCCTCCTCCTCCCGGATATCTGCTTCCAGGACTTCCTTTACATACTTGGTGAACCTCGGGACATCCTGCCCCAATAGCATGTCTGCGGTCAGTTGATTGGACACTCCCACGGCGAGTTGACACTTTTTACCATCCAGTTCAACCATCACTCTAGCTGCTGGGAATAAGGTGTGCATGGAATTAGCTGTATCAAAAGGGATCTTCCATGATAAATAATCCTCTTTGTTCACCAGGTGAGCATGCACCACCGATTTAGTACAACCTGTATCAATGAGAGCTGTGATAGGGTGTCCGTTCACCTTGATGCATTTTGTCCATTTCAGTGGTCTTGGGTCTTGACTGACATTAGTCAAGTGAGCTCCTTCCTTCTTGTCTTTACACCACTCTGTACCCAGGCCTTATTCTCGACGAGAAGACAGGCCCAGGAAGCATCAGGAGGTGCCACTCACTCAGGATAACATGGAGACTGAAGTCATTAACCCACTCACCGTCATAAGCGTATATATACGTCCAAACCACATAATTATCGGTGAAAAATCATTAAAAAATCAATCGTTTGGTTGTAAATTAAGATATGAATATTAAAAAAATAGCTCATTTCTTGCTCTACGTACGTGCCGAATATAAGAGCTGTACGGGTTCGGTAACTAAGGTAAAGTAAAATTGAAATCGCTGACCGTTCTCAAGTTGGAAATGACGGTCAGATTAAAGTTCTTTCTAGGATTCAAGACGATGACTACGTCCTATCATAGGACGAAAGTAGCAGCTAGGAAGGTGAAGTAATCTATTCCTAACTTGGGAAGAGTAGCATTGATCCTGAAATTGTGCTATCGATGGGTGGGAGATACTTTTGGACAATTTTCTCGCGAGAGCGGTGTCGCTCGATAGTCTGTTTGGGCGGAGGAGAGTCTAGCAGTGACGAAGAAAACTAGGCTAGTGAGTTTTGTTTACTTGCTAGCTAAGTAGCTAGCAAGGAAAGCATGTTCTGGATAGAATGGTTTAGCTGTTCTTTCGTGGTACAATATATAAATTCATTAGGTCGAGGAGGCAATACTTTTTGTTTATGTTGACATTATTCTTTTTAGGTATGGTGCAACCAACCCCTTCACTGTCACCCTTCCTCATAGCCACTTCTTGTGGCCATATCGTTATTATTTAAATTATCGGCGGCCCCCTTTCATATGTGGGCTCCCGATGTGTATGAGGGCGCGCCTACCATAAGTACCGCTCCTCCAACACTTCCACAATCTCTTACCAAACAGAACCTACATCTCTTCCCTCCTCTTCTCCAGCTTCCTCCATCCCATATCTCTCCATAATCCCATGCAGCTACTGTAGTATTTCTCCCAACCATCTCCGACTCACTCTCATCCATGCTTATTCCTAACTTCTTTCAAACATTACGTCCTCCTGACCACCACGCTTAGGCTGTGGCTGCATATTCCAAAATATATCTCACTAGTAGATCCTACACCATTCTTCCTCTGTTTACTTCCACCTGCCCACTCACTCTACTCATCCATGACCTTGCCAACCCAACCCACTCTTCTGCCTTCTTTGCCATCTTCAAACCCTTACGTTCCTATCAAAGCATATTCACAAGTACTTGAATTCTTCTACCTTTTCCAATAATATCCTCACCAATCCTTCAATTCACTCCTGATTTTTTCTTCTATTCTCATGGGCCCGCTACATAGCATGTCTCATGCTAAAGGGCGAGACTTTCAGTGGATGGTGCAACTTCAGTCAGCCTTCGACTCAACAAAGCATGCTTTGGCTTCTGCGACCCTACTTGTACACCCCAGCAGCACGGCCACCACGTGCCTCACTGTGGATGCATCTGACTTAGCAGTGGGAGGGGGGGGGGGGGGGAGATGTCCTGGAGCAGTTCCTGCTGGAAGCCACTAGCTTTCTTTTCTCGGAAGCTGGACAAGGCACAGAAAAATTACAGCACCTTTGAACGTGAACTTTTGGCAATGTACGCTACAGTTAAACATTTTAGCTATTTCATTGAGGGTCGCCAATTTCATATCTACACTGACCACAAGCCCCTGACATTTGCCTTTGCCAGTAGCTCGGAACACAGGACCCCACGACAACAATGGCACCTAGCCTGTATAGCTGAGTATACCACAGATGTGCGACATGTTCCTGGCTGAGACAATTCAGTCGCAGATGCCCTCTCCTGTGTGGATCTCAACACCAACACAACGTGCATGGCAGTCAGTTGCCCGGACATTAACTTTCTGGGGCATGGCTTGGGCACAGCAAGAAGATACTGAGATACGCGCTTAATGCACTGCCATCACTCGATTAGTCTTAAATGACCTACCAATTCAAGGTTCAAACGTGACTCTACTCTGCGACACCTCCACCGGGTCGCACGACCCATTGTCCCCCTCGCGTGGCGATGAATAATTTTTTATGCAATCCATAACCTGGCAAACCCTGGCATTAAGACACAGAGGAAGATGGTGACAGCACATTTTGTGTGGCATGGTGTTAACAAACAAGAGGGCATCTGGGCCAGAGTGTGTGTGTCATGCCAAAAAGCAAAGGTTCAGCGGCATGTGACCACTCCACTACAGCATGGAATACTTCCAGATCGTCGCTTCCAACAAATTCACGTCGATATTGTGGGACCACTGCCCATTTCTCAAGGTAAAACTTACCTATTCACTATCATTGATCGCTACACACGGTGGCCAGAAGCTATACCAATGGCGGACGCTACAGCCACTTCATGTGCCCATACCCTTCTCTTTCAGCATATTGCACGATTTGGAGCAGACATCACCTCCGACAGGGGGCCACAATTTACCTCAACCCTTTGGATGGCCCTGAATACATTACTGGGGATGCATCACCATTGCACGACTGCTAACCATCCGCAAGCAAATGGAATTGTGGAACACTTTCACAGGCAGTTAAAATCAAAGCCCGGCTGACTTGGGCCTGCATGGATGGATGAGCTTCCATTGGTCCAACTCAGTCTCCGCGCAGCTCCCAAGGAAGCCCTAAGATGCTCACCATCTGAACTGGTCTATGGAACAACCATCCGCCTTCCTGGAGAGTTCTTTGTCGCAACGTCAGGTATTCAGCCAGAAGCGTCCGATTTCCTTACCCACCAACGTATGACCATGGCTGGACTGAGACCAAAGGAGACAGCACATCATCACCATGGCATCACATACATGCCAAAGGACTTGCAGAGCTGCACCTTTGTGTGTGTCCATCACGATGCACAATTTAGAGTACTTGAGAGGTCAGCCAAGTATTTCACATTGGATCTCAATGGCAGACGGGACACAGTATCAGTTGATCGCCTTAAACCTGCATTCTTGGATGCTAATTTCGGCATTCACGAGTTGCTCACATCACAGCAAACTGATCGGACACCAGTTCAGCTACCTCAGGAGCAACCGAAAATCCCTCAGGTGGTTAATGACCACACCAACCACCCACTACGCATTGTCCGAAGTAGAAAGGGCCGACTACTCTGACTTCCAGCCAAGCTGCATGCTACCGTGGCTTGAGCCACTGGGGGGAGCTCTGTGGCGGCTTGGATTTTACCGCCAACTTTATCGAATTATTCTAATTAATCATGCAAGTTATTCTTTGACCCTTTACCAATATATGGTTTTGTTCTGAACATCAAATAAAAACTTTCCTGTCAAATTAGGAGTCCCATTTCTGGACTCCTTATACCATGATGGTTGGAGTTGCCCATCTGCTTTGGGCTTAACCCTTCCACCGTTGACTTTATTTTGAAAAATTACAAAAAATTGACTCGCATAAACATATGCAATGCTATTTCAGCAAAGGTTGACTAAAGTCCTTAGCAACCATAGTTCACATGAAAGCCCTTGTAATGACCAACATTGTGGTAACCTACAGTTGCCATAGAAACAAACCACAATGCCATGAATCTAATTAGAAGTTTTGAGTTCTGGTTTCACAGATAATTAACAATTGTATATAGTAATATGATATATGTACGTGCACACACGTATATGGCCTTATTTCATTTCCCCCTCTAGTATGGTATATAATCAAGGTGTTTTCAGCCACTCAGACAGTGATGGAGGCTTGATAAGATAATGGCCAGCAACATACAAGAAGACATCATTGTGCCACACTACCACACACTACCACAATGTAATGTATAGACACCATATAGGAATATATATTTTCACATTTCATTTACTCTTATAACACTTGGTACACAACGTATGTAGCATCAAACATGACTGGTACAAGAAGCCATTGAGGTATCCAAATGATACTGGAAGTTACTTGACTACGTGTACTCGGACGTGCAAGTTGACTACTCCTAGCTCTACTACTGCCCCTAGTTCTGCGACTATGCTGACCAACAGGCCTTGAATGAGTATGAACCGAAGGAGTATGAACTCCACAAGAAGTGGCTATGAGGAAGGGTGACAGTGAAGGGGTTGGTTGCACCATACCTAAAAAGAATAATGTCAACATAAACAAAAAGTATTGCCTCCTCGACCTAATGAATTTATATATTGTACCACGAAAGAACAGCTAAACCATTCTATCCAGAACATGCTTTCCTTGCTAGCTACTTAGCTAGCAAGTAAACAAAACTCACTAGCCTAGTTTTCTTCGTCACTGCTAGACTCTCCTCCGCCCAAACAGACTATCGAGCGACACCGCTCTCGCGAGAAAATTGTCCAAAAGTATCTCCCACCCATCGATAGCACAATTTCAGGATCAATGCTACTCTTCCCAAGTTAGGAATAGATTACTTCACCTTCCTAGCTGCTACTTTCGTCCTATGATAGGACGTAGTCATCGTCTTGAATCCTAGAAAGAACTTTAATCTGACCGTCATTTCCAACTTGAGAACGGTCAGCGATTTCAATTTTACTTTACCTTAGTTACCGAACCCGTACAGCTCTTATATTCGGCACGTACGTAGAGCAAGAAATGAGCTATTTTTTTAATATTCATATCTTAATTTACAACCAAACGATTGATTTTTTAATGATTTTTCACCGATAATTATGTGGTTTGGACGTATATATACGCTTATGACGGTGAGTGGGTTAATGACTTCAGTCTCCATGTTATCCTGAGTGAGTGGCACCTCCTGATGCTTCCTGGGCCTGTCTTCTCGTCGAGAATAAGGCCTGGGTACAGAGTGGTGTAATGACATCTTATGAGATCTTTATGACCAGCTTCTGGTGATGGCAAAATCGTCTGCCATTTTCAAATGTGTGTGGCTTCTTGTCATTGAGACTATTTGCTATCTGTCTCGGCATCAACTGATACATGGCATCCCAATATACCAAGGCTACCACCATGGTACAGTACTTCGCCCACTTCTTAACCCAGTGTTAAAACCTCACCCTGCATGCCAACTAGGCTACTTCCGACTTCCTCTTGAAGTTCTCCATGCTGCTTTGGTAAGATTCTTGGGTGACTCGATTGTGTAACAGCACAGTCTTTACGGTGTTGTAATCATGTCTCTCTGACTCTTCCATATTTCTGAATACTCCCATGGCTGCTGGGGTCAAAGAAGTGATTGACTGTACTTTGGGTACTGAGTGCCCTGCCATGTGTGTCTTGAAAGCATTGAAGTACATTTGAGTATCCTCGTCATCTGACAAGTATGAAATTAGCCACTAAAGGAGATAGGTTAGTTAGCAGCTGGGCCAGCTCTGACAGCTGCCAGGGCCCTCATTCTTTCCATCATTGCCTCCCAAAGTCTCATGTCTTTCCTTCCTGCAGTCTTCTCATCTCAGCTTATTCTCCTTCTGATACTTTCTTGTTTCTCCTGTTCTCCTCTCCTGAGCTCCTCTTCCTTGTGTCTGTCGCTTCTCCCACATCTTTCTGTTGGCTGCCTCCTGTTGCACTCCCATTACTAATGGCTGTGGATACATCTGTTGCATGAAGCCGAGTGTGATGAGTTTGGAAGTTCTCCTGTGTGATGATTCCTGCCATGTCTTCTGACTGGATGTGGTGGCCATATGGTGTCCTGGCTTGGACATCATTCCTTCTGAATTCATTGCCTGTGCTTGCAATACTTGTGTTGCTGGATGGTGGCTGTTATCTGACTGTACTGGGTCAGGTAATCGTTCTCCCCTTTTCTCGTCTCAGACTTACCTATATAGCTGTTTTGTCTGCTGTTTTGTCCTTAGCTGGGTTATAACGTTGCTCATCTGTATTTCTTGCAGACATTAGTTTCTCTGATCTATTGTGACCGCTAGCACCATCTGTCGCAGGAAGTACCCCCAGATGAACACTTCTACAACAACTGAACTGTTGGTTACTGCCACCAAGTAGTCTATAACTACCACCAGCTGATAGCTACTGTTGTTTTACTAAAGTCCTTAGTCAATACAGCATACTATATTATACATAGTATATACAGCATACAGGATAATTATACAATCACTGTAAAGTATAGATGTTGTTGCTGTAGTTTTGCACTAACTGTAAGTTCTAGACTCCATAAAACACTGAACAATCACTATTATTCAAGCCTGACTAGATTACATCATACATCACATGGCAGCCTATTACATCATGCATCTCATTAATTAATACATCACAGTTCATTTAGCAGTGACCTTGTCGCAGAGAGTTGGTCTCAAAGAAGCGCAGTGATAGCCTTAGTAAATGATGGCAGATCTGGATAGCAAACTTTGTTCTGACCTATGATAACTCACCACACTCTACTATCAGGTAAATTTTAGTTCCAGATAGAAATTCTAACTTGGTAGGACTTGATCAAGCCAGATCGTGGAAAGGTAGTCCAAGAGAATCAAACACAACAGAAATGTTCATAGAGAGCCAATATTTAATTGACAGGACCATAAATATATATATGCCCCATATCATCTCTGAGGGGGATTTACCCATGCACACGAAGATGATGACATTTTTCTGAATCTAGGCTTTTCCAGGCGTTACTACGATTACCTTGGGCCTCCTTTCCCTAATCATATTAACAGATCTTTCAATCCTGGCACAGCTTGTGCAGAGTATGTGTTCTAGTTCTAGCATACTATGCCAGGCAAAATGAGTACTAGAATTGGTAGTTCCTTACTACTCTAATGCTCTTCCTTAACACTCACACACACACAGATACACACACACAATCATGTTAAATTGCATACAAAATTATCAACAACTTGGATAAAAACTTGGATAAAAACTTGGATAAATAATTTATACAGGTTGATTCATCACCAAGTTGCTTTTAAATTTATTCATGAAATTCATCACCATTGTTGTCTTCTTGTACAGCTCTTTGGGTGGTAAGTCCACGTTCTAGAGTGTCCTCCATTTCTCTTATTTTTCTGTGAAAGTGAAAGTCATTTTTCTCATGCATAAAAACATAATACAAAATGTTTACACACTTATTTGCAGTGACTTCCTTCAATAGCCTACTGCCTTTAATATAGAGTAATCTGCAGTTGTTTAATGCCTCCATATCAAGCTAAACTGCAAGCTAACTCACACCTATCCCTGAATAGGCTTTTACTTATAACAGCATCACTAAATAATGTGTAACCTTTAATTAATCAACCACAATTATATAGTATATACTATAATTATTATTATCATCATCGTCACCACTATGATTGTCATCATCACCAACACCATCACGACCACCACCACAATTATCATCATCAACATCATCATGAGCACCATTGTCATCATTACCAATCATTATCATCAATATCATCATCATCAATACAGCAATATCATCATCAACAACATCATCAACAATAACATCATCAACAACAACATCATCAACAACAACATCCATCCTCATCAATATTTCAGATAAGTTTGTCAAGCAAGCCAAATAGTCTAACAAGCCAGATTAATTCTATCAAACCAGATTAACAAAAAACTAGCAATGTTGTGACTTGCCTTGCATAGACAGACCTTTTACTGAATAGATGCTAGAGATCTTATTACTACCTAACTGACTACCAAACATTTGTTTTCTTGTACTTCAGAACAGAAAATGCATTTGTTTTAACACTGACCTTGGGGGGGGGGGGGGGGGGGGGGGGGCATTAGACTAAACTCCAGGCTCCACTTCAATAGATGATTTATTAACATCACCCAAGGTGTTACATGCAAAGTAACTGGTGTTAGAAGACTGGGGGGAAAACTGCAAGTACCTTGCAACTATAATTCAATGGGAAGCGAAAAGATTATTGGAAGAAAAAAAGGTTTTGTCATATTAGTTATTTTGCCTCGATGTCCTTTGTGAAATACCTAAGTAATCTTGGTGATACTTGCATTATGGATGGATAGAAGATCTGAGACTATATAAAATTGAAATTATCATTTCTCAGTGTAATACCCTATTTTGTAATGGAAATGAGACCAGAACTTAAAAGCGTACTGGTTATTAATCACAGAGAACACTATACAAACAGATCCTATGGTAACATTAATGCCTTACTTGGGTTTTGCATAGCGTTTCCTATGTAAATAGAATGCCACTAACACCAGTGACAGGATGGTAGAGTATAAAAAGATTGTTATGACGATAGAAAGAACTGCAGTTAAAGAAGCTGTATAATATATAGAGAGAGCAAATTGTACTTAATGTCACATTCTTCAATTTTGATTAGGATAACCAATTATCATCCATTCATGAATAGCTAACTTTCTAACTTCATCACCATCATACTACTATGACCACATAATGCGAGTTTTATAGCACAGTGCAAATTCATTTAATTTGTTCATTGCATATGCACTAAACACTGCAATTGCAAAGTTATATATTGTTTTCGTTGAACATTGTGGCAAACCTTACAGAGCAAACTAATGGACAGATATGTAGTGATCAACATCTGCTCTTAGTTCTACGTTACACAAATAAACACATACCATCCTTTAACGATTAGTGATTAGAGTTATCTAGAAAGTAGCTACAACTTCCTTCAAGGACTAAGCAAGAGTTGGACAGGTGAACTCCAGGACTAACCAAACAGCTCAGTTGTTATTATATATTTCCCAATTGGCCAGAGGTGGACTGGTGTCATGTGGGGGTACTGAAAGCTACTTCAACTTGTGTCGCATAACAAAAATGCTTTCCAACTTTGTAAGATTTCTTTCCAGTATATTGATTTTAAAACTAGTACTCAATATGTTGTTCTAATCCATATAGCACAACCAAACTTCAGTGATGAGTAAGATCAATGATAAATTGTTTCAATTATCTTTTCAGATATCTGAACAGAAGATGGTTTCAAACGAAGATGATGATCCACAATTTAGACTATAGGGAAAGTGGCAAAAATAACACTAGAGACTGTGCTCTGCATCTTTTGTAACAAACACTAACTTAAGCAGATGAAAGAACATTAAGTCATGGAGGATACTTGTTTATGGTTCTAGTATTAGAAGATCCCTATGGCCAATATAACACAAAAAGAGGATCTTCCAGTCTTATATATGAAACATCATGTTGGAAGGACTTCACACATAAGAAGGCTTTGAATAAACAAACAATGAAACTGGCAACATTCAAAGATGGAACACAAACATGCACATTGAGATATTTGAGCTAGCAAGTCAATTAATATCATGCAAAATGCATACTTCATGACAAGGAGGACTTAAAATATCCCATAGTTATGAAACATTGGTTAACTTGCAAGCAGAGAAGATTTAATATAAAAACAGTCTGAAATCCGGAGAAATACTGATGAGTGCATCTTGGCAATCACATGACATGCATGTGAGAGTGGCTTCTGGACAATAACATGGATCGTGTTACCTCAACTATTGCATGAGAAAAGATCTTACAGAGTTTGGATGATAACAAAGCATATGTTGCTACTGAGTTATTTACTTACCAATAACTCTTTGATCAAATCACACATGAATTGGTTGCCAAGTCCCACTTAGTGCAGATGACTATAGCCAGAGATAAGTTGATAATGAAGAGAAACTCTTATTGTATCAGTCTGACAATTAATAAAAAGGATTTTTCCCTATAAAAAACTGCACTACACCTGACTCACCAAAGCCAAACAGTATGACCATCCATGGCATACACCAGATGAATATTATAAATATGCCAAAGCCCTTGAAATTGTTCTTGGCTACACTTCTGACAGGGAGTAGATGATCTGCCAATAGCTCAATATAAGCTAGTGCGGTCATTTTGCCAAACTCTCATTTATGGAGTGATATAGTGAGGATGAAAACCTCAAAGAATATTCTGCTGAAATTTTCCGTTAAAATCCTTGGAAATATTGAGCTCATAAAAATCCTGAAGGGCCATCATACAATATCATATTGGAAACTTAAGGAAATAGTTACATGTCTGTAGCTATCTGCAGAAATGTTGGTACAAACTGGAGCTCGTATTCCATCCAACAAAACACATGCCAGGTTTTCTCCTGTACTGTTATATGATAACATAGATGAGCTGGAAGAAATGCTCAGTATAGCAGGACCATCTCATGTGAATGGGAATAATCATTTCAGCCACATATTATAGCCCTTCCCCTTATAATTGTATAAGAAAAAATGCCCTTCTGCTAGCCCTCTGTAGCCAAAATCAAAAACCTTGCTGCACCTTTGGACCAACAAATGAGTTCATGGTCAGGCTTCAGAAGACAGACCAATAATGATCAGGCCATAAAGGTCAACAGATTGGGGTATTTGCATTGCGATGAATGGCTCATCCACTCTGATATTGAGGTTGCACCAAATAAAGATACAATGAGTTCAATAACTGCAACTGATCTACAAGAAATCACCTGCACATTTGTTCAAGCAAGGGCAGCAGAGATTGTTTGGGGGATTAGGGAGCTTTCCAGAATGTGACTCTAAAGATGGGAACCTTCCACATGATATGCATTCTTTTCCATTATGGAAAGCAGTTTGGAAAAGTAGGACTTAAAGATGACATTGGAGTCATTGTAGAGCGGTCAATTAACAGCACGATGGGAGGCCGACAATACAATCATGGTGTTAGATTCTTCCTGACCATATATGATGTTTGAAGCATTGATGCACATGGTATGGATAGGCTTCAAGCATGGATGTAAGAAAAAAACACCGACGACTTGCCATATCTTCGAAACATGATCAAGCCTTGCCACAGAGATAGATGCCAAAATCAAAAAAAAATTGTCTGCACTCCTTAATGACACATCCACCAAATCAAATCGTTCTATCTTTCGGGGAATTTGGCAATGAAATTTGCGACGTTTGGCTTTTGTTCTGAATGTCTTATTTGAATATTGTGCAAATCTTGCTGGATCTTTCACAATAACTTGCATAAAATGTCCACTCAACATAAAATTTACTGTATTGCAATAAGTAGTCCAATTCTTAATTCAGCACTAATTCTTTTCTGTATTCAGAAGACCAACAGTTATTAAACAGTCATCAATGAGTTTAATTGAGCTCGGTCACTAAGTTTTTTTTGCCAAGAAGTGATTATGTTATTATTATTATATCATTTATTGTCAATTGACGTAATCAGAATGCTAATGTAATAAGCTGCAGTTTGGTATAAGAACCTGTGTCATTGAAGTAACAGAACAATCCATGCATACTAAGTTGGGGTAGCTATGTCTAATTTTATTTTAATTGTTTTCCCCCATAAAATCCATCTAGGAAACTCCTTTTCTCAAGAACCAAAGAGATTACTGGTATGCATCATGTTTCATGTTGAAAAGGAAGCTAATGTGCCCATTTTGACACAAACGAGCTATTTCAGACTGTTTTTCCTCAAAACGCTCAAACGTCCCAATTGGAGCAAGAGATTGGAGGAAGGGGCAGTACCTAGTTAGTACATATATAATTATGCATGTGTATTGTGGATGATTATATACAAAAGAAGCATTTTGTTCTTGTCTTTTAGTTTGATACTCAATAAGTAGGTCATGGTATGGGAATATATGAAGAAGTACTTGGAGAGGAAAAGGTTTGGTCAGCGGAGGATTTTTCTTCTTATGCTGTTTTGCCACAGAATGTGAAGCTTAGAAAGTAGTTGCTTTCTCCTTACTCAGCTAGTAAGAATGAAGGATATTGGCAGAGGCAGCACTTCCAGGCAGAAGATTCACCCGGACATCCTAACCTAGGGTAAATTTTCCTTGATCAACTATTAGATGCAATTTCCATTACCCTCACCACATCATTTGTCTTTTAGTTACTGCAAAAATATAGGATTACATGTCCGAACCCTTGCTGCCACTGCATTATGAGTTTCTCCATTGCAAGCCATTCTTTCATATGAAGACTCCATGCAGAGTAAAGCCAGTAGCAGGGGCTACTACAGAGCCGAATACAACTTATCCATTACTGAACATGCTAGAATCAGACGAGGACAAACAAAGTACACTACTTAATTTTTTTGGTCATGATAACAGTTTATTATTGCACGTTAGTGTGGATTTGATTAGATGACTTCTGAAAAATGTTGCAAAAATAAAAGTATGTTATAAGTGATACTCTGATGATTTTGAGGTAATACACATAATGGTGCTCCTCTATATCAGCAAAGATTCCTTCGTGACCTCTCATGCCAGACCTTTTGTAGGAGGCAATATGCATTGGTGAGGGTAATATTGAGATGAATGTAATCCCAGAGGACATAAACAATTACCATATAAGTTATTTAGTCTTCACTATTATTATTCTAGTTAGTTTGCATTAACAAAATGAATAGCTATAGCTACTACTTGGTATATAGCTGTGAAGTTCCCTCTGCTCATATATTTTAGACGAATATATTAAGTTACTTCCGTGATCAATGCAGTGGAAATCTTTTCTGCTCAATGAAGAAGTACACTGACTCTGTCACATTAACAGGGAGAAAAGTAGGAGGGGAGAAGAGAAATGCACCATTTAATACCATCACGATCTACTTTAGTGCCATTAGTAGCCATGAGTTCTGAGAAAGAAATGGCAACAAAAAGCAATGATTATATTGATCCAGCCTTATCAAAGTCATTAACAGCTTCTTGGTCTCCAGAGAAGCCATTGGAGAAGTCAAATATTATCCACGTGCTTGATCTTTCCTAAATTAGTTGTTGATGGGATTTTTTTATCTTTAAAACTAGCAGATAATTGGTGGCAATTATTAGAGGAGGTGCATGTGTCCCTTGTGACTCTCTATGCCTCTGTTTTGATCTTAGATATTAGGATCTGGAGGAATAGCCAGTCCAAGTATGAAGTTATGATTGTCAGCCTTTTATTTATTTTCAATGAGTCATGCACAGGAACTAGTTGCACATTCATTTTTAGTATCCTATCTAAATTTAGTTAAAAAAACCCTCAAACCATGTGAGATAATATTAGCTACGACTCCTAAATTATTTCATTTCCATAGTTGAACATTTCAAGGATCCTGATCGTGTTTCATCAAACTTCAGAAGTTTGATGAGTTTATCATCACTAGATAAATAACTAATATTAAGACAACAGATAAGCAGATATGACTGAAACTTCATATTTAAGCATTGGCTCTCCTGTGATATCACTGAACAACTAGACCACTCATAATTGGTGATGTCCACATGAGAAACACCACACCGTTTAATTGAACTGGAAGTTAAATATGGATCCCCTTCTCTCTACTCATTATTATGATCCCTCTGTCAACCAACATAATTATGTTCCACTCCTGGTTACCTCCACATTGCTGCATTGACTCTGTTTTAGACAAACTTGTAGTCCTACTTTTACAAAACACACAAATGACAACCAGATGAGTAAATGGAACATTGTAAGCTTCTCTATATTCAGATGACTGCCAAGGTTAGTGAACTGTGCCTTCTCAATAGCAAGCTCAGAGATGGCTCTTCTTCCCACATTGCCAAGACAGAGGTGCTATTGTTACCTTAAGCAGCAGCACGCCCTGTGTTTCTCCTGCTGGACTAAACAATTTGACTTGCAAAACTTGTGTCAAATTCCATACAGAATGAAAATCGAGCAGATTACATCAAAGGTGTGACATGATCCATATTTAAATTCAATTCATTAAAGTTGCATCACACATTGCATTCCTCCACCCCCACCCCCCCCCCCTCCCCCACCCCTCCCCACCCTATCCTATTCTCCCTCATCTCCCAATTAAACTGTGAACCAGGTTGTCCTCACAATGGTTTTAAGGCACTAACCCGAGTATGTCTCAGTACTCGACAAAACTGTGAATACAACTAAAAAGTAACTACTTGTATTCTAAATGAAATTACATGAAGTAGTAGTAGTAGCAGTAGTAGTAGAATCGTCAAGCAGAGACTTGCCAATCGGGGAGGACCTCTGTCCCAAGAGGGTCTTTCCAGCCACCATAGCTTGTGCTGCCACCTGAAATTGGTATTCTGCACCAGTAGTAAGGCCAGTAATGTCCACAGAGTTCTCATCACTGAATATATTCATGGTTTCTGTTGCCTGCTTCTCCCCATTCACAGTCGCATGGTAGAATATGATGTAGCAGGTAATTTCACTTATTGGTAGTCTTTCCCATGAAATACTGACTGAAGATTTGGTCAGTACTGCAACTACAACATTATTCACAGTAGCTGCAAGATAGACCAAATAAAAACATTAAATATTGTCAATAGACCAGGTCAGTGCCAACGAGCCAGGAAAGCTAACTACAGTAATATATAGTACAGTTTAATGGATGAATTCATTTTGTCTTCTTATATGTGAAGCTGTCTCCACTTCATGTACGTCCGCACTTCCTGTGTCACTGCTTTCTTTTTAATCCCCTCTCTTTATAACTGTTCTTAATATAACTACAATGCACTCACGTGGTTCAGTGAGAGTAATAAATACTTTGCTGAACAATGTTGATAGTCCTGCTCCCATCTGAGTGCGAGCAGCGACTACGATGTTAGAGATCTTGGTTTGCGGCTCCAGGTTTAATATGATGTAGGTTTGGGGGTCGGAGGTGGCATTCAACATGTCAGTAAGGGAGAAATTTCGATCCACTGTATAAATGATGTCATAGCCAGTAAGAACACCATTAAGCTCTTGAGGAGGGCCCCAGGTTAGCTCCAGAGAATAGAACTTTGCATAGCCTGTCAGAAGACCTGAACACAGGACCAGGAACTGCATAATGTTTAGTAAATAAACAATAAGGAAACATATCATGGGATTTAGACATACCATCATCATCAGTTTTTATTGGACCAATGAAAGTACTGTATGGCCCAGTGCCTTTACTGTTGATTCCTGCCACTTGAAACATGTACTCAGTGAAGGGCAAGAGTCCATCAACAGTATAAGTAGTTTCTGAAGCATTAACATTTCTCGAGATCAGTGTACCATCTACTTGTCTATAATAAGCTACATTTATGTTATAACCAGTTATGTCTCCATTACGTCTTATACAGTCTATATCCAACCATGTCAATGTAATGCTTGTCGAAGTTATGCTGCTATTTCTTAAATCAGGTGGAGCAGTATCTGGAACTATGTACATAAAATATGACAATTCAAATAACAGTTAACGTTACCTGTTTACCTACCTGCTTTTAGCGTGTTGATATTAGGTGGATTTTGTAAGGATCTTTCTAGATCAAAGGTTTTTGCACGGACATTGACAGAGTATATACTGAATTCTTCCAAGTCCTCAAACAGAGCTGAATCAGTGTAGATGGTCATAGTCCTAGTGCTTTCAAAACCGGGACATTGCTCATTAACATTTCTAGTGAGGGTCACTGTATACTGCTCTGCTGGTACGCTATCTATAGGCTGACCCACAAATATAATGGCAGACGTATCAGTTACCCAAGTTGATTTGAAGATTGGTTCCAGTAAATCTGGTGGGCATTTCAAACAACAACAATTTCAAAATGTGATACAGTTCGTATCTCCTTACCTCGCACAGTGATAGATTTTGGACCCAGTATTTCACTAGAAAAATGTCTGGAACGGGCTACAATACGAATAGTGATTGTTTGACCAACAGCAACTCTATCCAAAATATAAGGAGAATTCATGGTTATTCGGCCAGTTTCAACATCTACTACATCTGAGACTATATATCCTTCAGCAGGAGGGATCGTGGGAGGAGTCCATAGTACTGCTATACTATCCCTTCCATTTTGATGGAGGAAAAGATTAGTAGGAGGGTCAGAACCTGCTCACACACATACACACACACAAACACACAATGTGCACACACACACATGCATATATACAAACAACAAGTAGTAAATAAAATGATTTTAGCTGTGCTAAAATTAAACCAAATTTGATTTCTATAATGGAATAACTTGGCACACAACTGAAGAGGTGGAGCAAAGTTTTAGTTTTGCCACTCATGTCTGTATAACTGTTTATAAATCAAACATATGCCATGCCTCCTGAATATGAACAGGTTATTAATCCTTAATATGAGTAGTGTTTCATGCACAAATGTAATATAATAGCAGTCGCTTTCCTCCAAATAATCACCGTCACTATTAGTAAAGAATATAAATTGAATGTGACAGAGATGAAGAAGCACAGTAAATATGCAACTTATGATCGAACAATTCATTAACATGATTAACTATAGAGATGTAACAATTGTCAGCTAATGAAATCAAATTTATTTCTCATATATAAATCTAAATTGACATTTTGAGCCACTTGCTTCAGCATTCACCACCTAAAGAAGGCTGAAGCAAGTTGATTGAAACATCAGTTGCTATAGTAATTTTTGGGCCATAACACTTAGTTCATTTCAAACCCCAGAGATGGCACATCCCAAACTTTATTTGTAGCTGCTCACACAGTAGACACATTAAAAAGGGTTATAAAAACAATATTTACCCATGTAAAACACAAATAGTTGGGATGATCTGTTACCATTTAACAATAGCATAGTTTTAAACAAAAAACAGACAAATAGGCATACATATTTAGCTATATGGTAAAGGATTGTTATAAAATCTGCCAACACCTCTCATATTATTGTTAGCAAGTAAATCGAATATAAGCTCTTTACATTTTTTATAACACTGTTTCTTTTAAAATGCAGCAGTTAATCAGCTCCAACTCTATTTACAGCCACTCAGTGGAGCACCTTTTGAGTATCAACCTCTAAATCTGAGCTTCTGTCATACCAGCGTGAGCATTATCTCTGTTATCTTCTTATACTACATGTTATAGCATTTTTACTGAAGCCAGTCTCTTTGTAGGAAATCCAATGCAGTCACCTCAAGTGTTTCTCTCGCAATTTCACAGAATAACTTCACTACTGGTATATACAATAATTATAACTGCAAGTCTAGAGATTAAATACCTTCCATTAAACTGAACCCATTAATTATTTGGTGCCTAGCTGAAACTTGTATATTTACTCCTCACAGAAGCTGTTTTCATTTTTATAAAATCCTATTCACTTAATGGAAGTATACTCTTGTTAAGTTATCCACCTAAGATCAACAAGTATGATTTGAGGAATGTCCTAGGAAGCTTAGTTATCTCGGCTTGTTGTAGACTGAGATTGTTCCAGGTGGTAAGGTGTGAGGGGGGGGGGGAGGGGGGGGGGCAGGAAGTTGAATAT
The DNA here is from genome assembly GCA_028752905.1 of Cladorhizidae sp. MBARI D1340-BT2. Lineage (NCBI taxonomy): Eukaryota > Metazoa > Porifera > Demospongiae > Poecilosclerida > Cladorhizidae > Cladorhizidae sp. MBARI D1340-BT2. The sequence goes on from JAQNBH010000015.1 coordinate 34,089,738, forward strand.
CCCCCACCCACTTTGGCATTAATAATCAGTGTGTCATTAAAACTTGTACTTGATATCTACCATCTGAAGATCGTATGTCTAATTTTGGAGTGATTGCCATGAATTATAATGAGAGGATATCTGTAGATGAAGTCTGAAAGGTATTTACTCACGCTCATCCTCGAAAGCTATACACTAACAAAGGTTCATGTGAATCTGTCATAAAAGCAACATCATGTCATCAAGGTCACACCCATATTATGGCATGGCTAAAAAATACATTATAAAATTCTTTGATCTGGATCTGGCCCTGAATGACAACAAAAGTTAGAAGGTATTCTTGATTATTATAATTATTGTTATTGTTGTTGTTGTTGTTACTGTTGATATTGATATTATTATTATTATTATTATTACTATCATTATTATCATCAGCATCATCATAATCATCATAATCATAATCATCATCATCATCAATCATCATCATCATCATCATCATCATCATCATCTCATCATCATCAATCATCATCATCATCATCATCATCATCATCATCATCATCATCATCATCATCATCATCATCATCATCATCAATCATCATCATCATCATCATCATCATCATCATCATCATCAATCTCATCATCATCATCATCATCATCATCATCATCATCATCATCATCATCATCATCATCATCTTCATCATCATCTTCTTCTTCATGCATGCATTTACTGATAGAGATAAATTACAGTCAATAGTTGGGAGAGCATTTCATAAACAACTTCTTCTTTGAGATATTGTGATAGAGTTGTTTGAAGTTGGTTGGTCCCACAATCACTTTGTGAAGGATACATAGGTAACTTTGAACCCTCTTAGTGAACCCTCAGATGTAGATACAATAAAGTTCTCAATAATCAGATAATCAACTTTACTTTTTTGGATATGGTATATAGCTGAAACTAAGTAATTACCCTTGTTTGAAGCTTTCTCAAGTTAATCACATAACAAAGTTAAAATTCTAAAATCTTATTCGTTCATTGAAAATGGGTTAATTATGTCTGCAGATTTGATGATAGAATCCATTTTTCTAGCAAATTTATTCATTGGAATCTGTGCTATAACTGTTAACAATTACTAGCAGATTCATTCTTCCTGGATCTATAATTATTTTATATACCCCAGCAGTAACTGTTAAAATAAATTTATAAATAAAGGGATACCTATCTTCAAGGATTATCTTATCTCTATGTATCGATCTGCCACAATCCTTTGTCTTTGTCAGCAGAGCTTTGTACATTAGGGCCAATCATGATATTTTAGTCCCAAAAGACTACTTTTTCAGTGCCCTGCCACAAATACACGTAATCCAATTGCAAAAAAAGTCACAGTGGGTAAGGATCATTTGCTTTGCTCTATTTTAAGCAGAAAAACTGACTGAATTATTTCCCATTGGATCCACAACAGATGGTGTGTGTTTTTCCATCAAAATTCAATTAGTAGGTGTCACCTTGACAATGAGGTTCAGTAAAACAACAGCAGAGACCTCCACGTAGATCAGGTAAACTGCATGTGTGCCTGTCAGTATGTGACATCTGTGGTTTGGTCAGTAATGAAGTTTTTCTATGCAACTTTACAGAGTTCTTGAAGGAGACTGTTGTAATCCCTCTTCCAGAAAACAGCATCAATAACCACACAACAACAGGATCAATTGATTAAAAGAGGAATTCCAGCTTGAAAGTGAGCTTAGCTCTGCCACACTCCCGGCTTTGCAGTGATCTTGGAAACTAATGAAATGCTAGTTGTTAACAAGATTAGCAAACTTTGTTTAGAACTTTGTTTGAGCCCTAGCCCCTATTTTCTATCACTGTTATCAATTTCTTTGTGCTAATGTTTGTTGGCTCAATCTTAATAATGACTGGAGGAGCCATTCAGGAGCGCACAGCAGTAAGCTTGTGCAGGCTTAGTCAAGGCTAGCCTGGGTTGGGGATTAATTGTATAGCTCCTCAAATTATGCCCACCTGTTTGGTCTGTTGGAATGCCTGAAATTATTTGTCATTTGAGGAAATATTGTATGCAATTTAGAAGAAAGTATTTCTTTGACAAAGCACAAAATATAGGTTAAATAATAGTTGAAGATGGCTAGAAACAAAGATGATGCTAATTTTACACCATGTAAGCTGCAACAACTTTCATTGACTAAAAGAACAGTATAAGCAACAACAACCAAAAACAACTATTTACACATGCAAAAAAAATATATATTGAAGCTTGGGTTGAGTTATCAAAACATGTAGAAACCTTTAAGTACACGATGGTATTTTTTTAGTCTGGTTTTCTATAGGGGTGAGTTTTCAAGTCTGATCCCTCATTCAAGTCTTCTCTTAGACCCCATTGTCCATGTGACGGCCTAAGGTGGTCACATTACAGCAGTCGTTGATAGATATATAGAGGGAGATCATAACCTTGGTTATGGTTGAGGTTGTGGTGGTAGATGTGTAGCTCTACTACCTCCTGAATCTTTACCCTCCACCTAAACCTCACTCTACTTTCTATCATTAATAGTATTGGGTCAAGAAAATGTCAACTATTTCTTAATGAAGCACCAAAGAATATGGATATTCCAGGTAATTTATGTATAACATGCCAGAAACAAGGAGAGCCCTTATTTTAAACAAATGCTGTAAGAATATGTCTGTCTTCCTTTCTGCCTTTTTATATTTTAGAATGTGATCTTCTTCTATCCAAGCATCGATCAATGAGCATCAGAACAATCAAAATGCTAAAATTAGCATGTGATGAACTGGAGTGTGACAGTCCTTTAGCTTTAACTAAACATTGTATATTTGTGGTCAAGAACAAGTTCATTGGAGCATCGAAAACTTCTTAATGCTTGTGGAAAGAATCTGCTAAAGCATACTGGGCAAAGGACAGTGACTGGAAAAGATGGTTAGTCAGGTTGAAGGTGTTGCATAGCTAGCTGCAGGGGCATAGAAGATTTTTGGGGATGGGGGTTGGCCTCAATTTAATTACTAGGTAGGCATATATCATGCTTAGACATGGCTCTAGGATCAGTTCTGGTGTAGTTCGAGTTAAATTTCGACTATTATAAATTTAAACAACCATTATTCTCTCAATGAACTTTCAGTTGACATAATAACATTACAATAACCTTCTCAATAAATCAACTTGAAATTGTATTCTCTCAACGTTACGACTAGATGCTCTAGCCTTCACAGTTAGCAAATTCAAAGCAATCGAAAGTTAATAATTTACTCCAAGTTCATTGCAAAACTTGGAAAATCCTACCAGCCATATTTGTGGTGTTAAAATTGAAACAAACACCACATTTATGCCATATGTTATTCCAGCATGATCTGCCTATCAGCCAATAATGGTGGAATTGAGGTTGAAGTTCGAGATTAGTCACAATATCATACTTGTGAATCGGCCTTAGCTTACATACAAACAGTCAATCACACATACATAATACATGATACAAACCCAATTCTTGGCTGGTCCTTTACTAAGTAACAGGGCACTATTGGAAGAAAGGATAGCTAATATGGAAAATAAAGGCTTTTGTACAAAATAAGATCATTAGAATGCATACCATCGATAGTGAATGAGGTCACTACTGGGTTGGCTGTGTCTGCATTACTGATCAAGTAAGTGTATACCCCTGCTAGGTTGCCCCTCACAAATAGTTCGGCTCCGTAAAATCTTTCAGGGCAAGTAAGATCATCGATTTCCAAAACATTGCCCATAAAATCAACAGGTGATTCTTTTGGGTCAAAAATGCCGAAGCCATTAAGATTGGTAAGATCAATTCCATTTCTTCTCCAAGTGAGTGTTGTAGGTTTGCCTCCTTTAGATAAACCCAGCAGGGTAAATTGAAGGGGGCGTGATGGATTTATAAAATTACTTGGTGAAGAAATCCTTATAGAGTTTGATTCAATAGCACCTAGATATAGATCAGAAAAATTAACAATATATATGAATCAATCATAGTTGTTCTTCACCATTGCAACTGCTTAATTGTCATTAAAAAAACACTTAATTATATATATTATGAGCTGCCTGTAACTTCCAAATATAGTAAAATTAAACCATTTAAAACGAAAAGGATGACCTATTAATAGAAAGGAAACATGACTACCAATGTAGACCATAGTGAGTTGAATAACCGTCTACCATTTAAAATCTTAATATCTATGTGTACCAATCATTATAATTATTGACATTGATGTAAATGGTGGAGAGTCCAACTGGTTCTAGTCTAGACGTTTCTTTTCTTTTTAGCAGGTCAATCCAGTATAACAATTTGTTTTTAATTTTCCTGTTTCAAGTTAGTTGGGTTTTTTGTTGTGTAATGGAGTGGTGGAGGACTAAACCAAGTTTGAACTTAGGATTTTTAACCTTATTTTTGCCACCATTGTTGTACACTACAGGTTGTCCACTGCACAAATATCAGAAAATACCATATCTTGTTGACTCTAGGCAGTAGAGTCAGCTACCTGCTTCCTTGAAGTACACTTGGTAGCTAATCGCAGCCTCTATCTCAAAAATTAAGGAATTCGGGATGGTTCCTACAATTGGTATCCCAGCAAGCAAATTTTACAGAAACAAAAGCAAATTCCTGGAAAAGACATGATGCAGTTGAAAGTGTCTTTCTCCACTTCTGGTGCAGCTTTGAGTCATGTTGGCAAGAATGAAGATATTTACTCAATCGTAATTGGAGAGCAAAGTGAGTTGGATGGATGATGATATTCACAATTTGTCTTGCCAATTTTATTTATTTATCACACCTTCCTGATGTTTCTCATGTCCCTTCTATAGGTAGATTACTAATGTGAGGTAGGGAGGGAAGCAGATTATCTCTAGTCTTGGAGCTCATACACAGATCAGAATGTAGCATGCATGCCTCGTCATTTATGTGATCATCCACTAGAGATCTTGATCCCACCCAATATTGCCTAATAATGGATCTATCATTTCATCAAGCAAAACCACAAAACAGAGTATCAACTATGACAAGTTTTTCAATTATGCCACAAGACATGGAAAAGTGGCCGGACAAAGCAATAATATTTACATGATAACCAGGGCAAACAGGAATGTATAGTACTTGACTGACAAGAGATAGATCTGGGGCTGGATTTGGAATATATCTTCCTAATTAACAGATCATGATGAAAAATGGATGGTATAATAAGCATCATACCCTTCCTTCTGCACGTAAAATTTGTCAGTATCTCGTTGGTAAACTATTAATCATGCGCAAGTTGCCTGGCTGTTTGTAAATATTGGGGATCATTTCGTCATGCCACTTTGCCACTGGCATAATTGATTATTATGTGCTCAATGTATTTTGTGAGTAAATTTATCATTTGGCTCAGTTTAGGGCAGATACAGATTCTCTCTAGACAAGTAGCTATTAGCTCCTCCTTGACTAGATATAGTTACATAATGGCTCAGATGAGGCCAGCTATTCTGGAATGTAGATGTCAACATGGAATGTGTTTGGCCTAGTTTCCTAACTTTACCTAGTAATTTGTAGTATTTTTCTAAATACCTGGCTTGACTTGACTGATATATGTTTGATATTATTCTTTTAATATGTGTATACACTCTCTCATTCAGTGGCATTATTATTAGAGATCTGGAGTTACTAGTCAGTGTTGTCCAATTGGTTTTGGTGTGGGAAGCAAGAAATGGATACGACACTGATATGTTTGACATCACATTCTTCTCATAATCCACAATAGCTGGCAACCACTTGATTGTCTAATTTACATCTTTCTTCATATGCCCTCTTTTCACTGCATAGTCATTAGTTTTGCTTGAATGTTGGGAAGATGAATTCTGACACTGCCTTGGCTTGTTTGATTGTAAAATTTACTTCATCAGGGGAGTAAAGTTGGTAATTTGATTTTGAATGGCCATACTTGACTACCAGATCCTATTGATACACCACACTTTTCCATTACCAACTTTACTCCCCTGATGAAGTAAATTTTACAATCAAACCAGCCAAGGCATTTGCAGGTACTGATGGCATGTGCATACATGTATATATATATATTTATGCAGTTATGCATGAATACTATACTGTCTGTACGCCATGATTAATAAAAGGTTTCATCATAAGGCTTTTACTAAATATCATATTTCAACCACACTGTGGCAGAGCCAGAGAGACATGTGTATTAGTCCAATACTAGCCAGCTGTATGTGGCATGTAGTAAAACATTAGGCATGCTATAACATGTATAATACCATGTAGTCTTAGTGATGTATGATTACAAATTGTACCATGTCAGAACAGTAGTCATAAAGTAGTGGAGTAACTTGTGGAACAGTCTAGTTGTTTTGTCTTTTGCTGTGTCTTCTATATCTTATCTATTTATCCACATAATATATTATTTAAACCGATCTGAACTCTTAACAGTCTAGCTAGTTGTCTAGAAGTACTAAGTTGAACATTAAATTTTATTGAAGTTGCTATAGAAGTAAGTTGAATAGCTAGCTATAGCAGTAGCTACTTGTTGAATAAACTGAACTCGGTTGGTTACACACACAAGTGATTGGCCATGGAATTATTTCTCCTGCAATCCCTCATTAGCTATATATTGGGATCATTGGGGTGGAGCGATTGATAGGTCTTCAGGGAACTAAAATATTCAGATGACTGAACTTCAGTGTGGAAGGTTTTTAGCAAGCCCTTGCACCTCAAAAACTCACAGGCCAGTCCATTTTCCAATATTACCTTCCCCAGCTACTCTAACTACCCTTTTTTCTCTCCTTTTTAATAGGTCATGCCGTGCTTGGAGCGAGAAGACAGATTGCGGCGCATGCGGAATCCCCCCTCCTGGCAGCGTTTCCGCAGGCGAGACTGCATCGCAGCGGGTTGGGAACTAGCCCGACGTATTCCGTGGCCTTTTATTGTAAATATAATTCTTAGCCATTTCCCCACATTATGATGCATTACTGTATTACTCCTTCAGCTATGCTAGGGCTATCACAGTGGCTAGGGCAAAGCATTCTAAAATCACTAGCTTGAAAAATATTCCCTCTCTTTCTCCATTATACTTTTGCTGCTCACTCAATGCCATGCATTCATTACTAGTTATCAATTTTTTCTGTGTTCAGTAGGATACAGTGCTTCATTGAGGGGACTGAGCAATCGAATTATTAACTATGTGTGAGAAGGCCTTAGAATGGTATTGTGAGATTTATGAGCGAGGAAAATACCTTCACTTACATGTGTCTGACTCCACCACAGCAGTAAGCAACACGATAGGTAGCGAGATCAGTATATTCAGTGATTTTTTCATCGCTGAAAACTGCGTAGGGTTGTTACTATGGTTTCCAGGCGCCAACTCTAATTACACAATAATTACGTGACCCCGTCACGCGGAAATTGAACAGAGGCAAAATATGGTTCATTTTCGTGACTTCAAGGTTTATCACGTAACTCCCCGAGAGATTATTTTTAATGGGAGTTAGAAATGCAGCCCAACCACACCATCAATAATTGAAGTTGGAATGAAAATAGTGAATATTTAAAGTTCTGAACACCTGAGGGAGATTGACCCTTTTTTTTTTTTTTAAACCAAATCCTAGTAACCTGGTATGGACTAATAGAGGGTTTGGAAATTAGGTAGGAATGATATATCACTGTGATAATATATATATACACATAATTTCTAAGTTATATTCCCCCATACCCTCTCCCACCCCTTGCTCCTTCTTGCCTGATATAGCTTGTTAAAGATACAAGCACCCCCAATTGGTATCTAAATTTCACAAGCTTGTGTGATTGCCATGTTTTCACAATCTTTATTTTTTGGCCAAATAACTGAAATATATTGTGTGTCACAACTAGCCGCTTCTTTTGGCATAAAAAAAATCCAAGTATATATAACTAAGTTAATCATTCATAGTTGCTTCCTGGTTCTGACAAATTTGAGGGGTCACTATTGTTTGCAAAATTGTCACTCCACATATATTTGTCTTGATGCTGACACTCGGTGTGATTTAGAGTCTTTGCTGTAAAAATTATCTGTTTCAATTGGAAACAAAATTTCGCTTGAGGATTGCGAGAGATTAAAATCAACTAGAGAAGACGAAATAAGTAAATCGTTTGGTTGAAGAGTTAATATTTACACTTCGATCACTTTTTAGTTTTGTCTATTAGATTAATAACTCTCATTCGTTCAGCCATGGCCTTAAAGCATCATTAACAGGTACACAAAGAAGTTCAGCTGTTCTTTACAAGAATAAACTTCTGAATTAAGTTAACTCTGATATAATTATCGTATATAAGCTTGGTTGACTAGCAAGAGTTGGCTAGAGTCAATTAGAGTTGGACCTAAAATCACAATAGTAAGTAAACATTAGCCAACGGTTACTAAGTTGGCTAGTCGAACTGAACTGTAGGAGTGTTATTAGTTACTGAAGGTTACCTCACACACAAATGCTGGCATCTGTTTTGCACAAAGTTTACTCTTTGTTATACAGAAATAAAGAGCAGTTTACTATGGCAGTATGTGCTTCAGAATTTTTTTTCTTTACGCAACAAAAAGCATAGTACTTTATAACTTTAAATCAGCTTGGTTTTTGAAGCCAATGTTTCAACCGAAATACATCCATCTTCATCAGGACAAATTAAACAAATAAAACAATACAAATCATCCACACTCGCTAGCAAAGCATTTCTCACAACAAATGCATGTGATTCATGAATCATCTGAACAACAGCACACAGCAATATATCAGACAATGATGGGCGTGATTTCAGGTGCATAGTCTTGAGAGTCGAGACCCAGCAACTAGGTAGTCCAGCACTACATCTGTGCTGACCCCTCAGTGTAAGATGGATGTGCAGTGCCTCTTTCATGAACAACCCTCTCCATTTACTGGCTCTATCAATCACAAAGCAAACAAAAAGAAGGGGAAAAAGAGAAAAATCAATTTACCCTAAAAAATGTGTGTGTGTGGGGGGGGGGGGGGGGGGGAGGGGGGAAGACATGTGAGGTAAGATTCTGCAGAATTGAACTGGTGGCCCCCTGAGTACAAAAGGGAATAGACAACCCACAGAATTATCTTGGCAGATTACACTCGTAGCACACACTGGCACCTATAAAGTTCTAACATGCTAACTCTGCCCCTACTGGCCACATCATATAATAGGTTGCCTATAACAGTAGTGGTAGGTTCCTGATTAACATGTGTGCTAAGCTCTCTGTTTGGGTTATACCAGACATCACCAATATGGTAGTTTGCAGCTAAAGATTAAATAGAGAGTACGGTTTGGTGACTATTAGTCTATCCCACCCAAGTTAACCCATGCATAATGAATGCTACATGGTGGCAATGGGGTCTAGACAAGCAAGCAAGGCAAAAGAGATAGAGAGCAATCTTCAGCAGAGCACATAGCCATCACTTATCAGGTTACCCCACCAGAGACCTTTAATTTTCCCCAACTCCATGAATTACTGAAGTGGATCCAGCACTTTGAGTGCTTAATGACTGCATCTGGACTGTCTGCCAAGGGAGATAAAGTCCAGGTCACCTGGATCTATTGAATAGGGGATAAAAGAGATGATATATCTTGAAATCTTTTAACTTGACAGAGGCCCAGAGCTAAAGCTATGAGGCAATGAAGGAAAAATTTGACAAGCACTTTATCAAACAAAAAAAAACACGATCCTTGAGAGGGCTAAATTCAACATGTGTAAGCAGAGGAAGGGAGAGATCACTGATTGCTTTATAACTGACCTCTATGGTTCTAGCAAATATTGTAAATATGGAACACTGCATGAGATGATCAGAGACTGGTTAGTGATAAGATTGCTGGATGCGGCTCCATGTGATAAACTCAAGCTGGAAGCCGAATTGACTCTTGAAAAGGTCATAATGACATCTATAATGCTGAAACTGTGAAAGGTCAACAAGCAGTGGTCAGAGGAGAAGAAGTGGACAATACAGCTTTAGGAGCAATTTGGAACGGATCCGGAAGGCCTGATCATGAACCAAGGTTTCCAAAGAAGCCCAGAAGTCTCTCCAATCACTCTGCACCAAGCAACACAGGGATAACATGTTTCCGATGTGGCAAGACAACTTTACATGACCGACAATATTGTCCTGTCAGAAAGGCAAAATGTGGGAAAAAACATGACCATCATGGATGTGCAAATCTAATACAAAAGTGGGAGAAGTCCAGGCAAACTACAAGGCCCACCAAAAAGAAGCAATGATGTCTTGTTAGACATGTGGGAAAGACTGATCAGAACCAGTGGGTGGTTGATTTGACGCTGAATAACAGAAGTTCCACATAGCCACAAGCTTGAGCAAGACAAGACTACAAGATCAAGCGGAGAGAAGATACCCATCTGTATGCAATTAACACAGCCTGTCAAGTGGCAATACCGCTGATGCCAGTTGTCAGGATGGAAGTAGATGAAATGAAGCAGTTTGGGGGTAATTTCCCAGGTAGAAGAACAAACAGAGTTGTATTCCCGAGATGTGACATATAGGAACAATGTGTAATGCCATTTTACTGCATTTTTTTGGATACACTCACCCATAAACAATGTAGGCTTCATCCACATTCTGGTGGCACCAAAGAGACCAATCGGAGGGGGTGAGATATGGGGCTCGTCTGTTACGTAACACTGCTCCAGTACTGAAAAAACACAGACATAATTTGAAAATATATCTTACTCAACCAACATAACATTATCTCCCTCTCCCCCGTGCCACCTGGGAATGTATAGAGAATTGGTCATTGGTTTTTGTGGCTATCTCCATGGGCAGAGGTGAAGGTGCACCTGCAGAAGTATGAGAGTATGGAGATCTATAGTAGAGGTATACCGGCACCGTCACCATTTTTTTCCCCGACGAATAAGCATGTGTGTTGATGAATCTTTCAGCAGTCATGAATCCAAATCATGGTAAAATAAGAAAGATACGAAGTCAAGTGTCTAGTAATAAACTTTGGGTAGGTTTTCCAAGGTGCCACATAGATCAGTACACTAACCATAAACACAACGAATGGAAGCGGATGATTGGCAAGAACAAGATTTTTTTGAAAAAAACAGTTGAAATCTTTTCATTCTTTATCGAAGCCATCACTGTTGCTTAAACAAGTTTAAAATTGTAACAGTAGTGCTGCTGTTGAGTTGTTAAAACTATGAATGCAGGATTAACAGATTATTGTTCATTTCAGATTCAGAATGCCTTAAACGTCAGCCATCAGATTTTCATATGGTATTCTTGAAAATTTAAATTCAATATAAAATCTTAATTTTTCATGATTTTCTATTGCATGTTTTCCATTTTGTTAGCTTTTCCAAACCATAACATTGGAAGTAAGCATAATTGAAATGCTTTAAAATCCCTAAATTCTCCAGATCATCTGTATCTGTGCTTTGCTCCCTAAATCACAATAAAGACCATATATAAGGTCCCAGCATAACCGCCGCTTACCACATCCCATATTTGTTTGTGCCACCAACCAAGGCTTTCAAATAGGTTTCACTGCACTACAACTAAGATGCATTTCTGATAAGTTGACAGTAGCTCATCTAACACCAAGGATACACAGATTAACTTTTTCCTAGGAAGAATACCTAGCACAACACATCAGTTCTATAAACAAACATTTTCACAATTCTTTGAGAATTTACCTAAGTGTAGTCCAGTAATACTATAACTTCATAATATATTGCTCTAGCCACCGTTGGTCTAAATTTCTTTTACCAACAGCCACCAATCTAATCTCTAATCAAGTCAATCTTCCTCAGATAAAGTGAAAATATATATGAACTTTATTGTAGTTCATAAAAGACAACATATTTGATCTATTTAACGTTCTGGGGGCTCTTCAACTAATGAAAATTGCTAAAAAATAATGTTAGTTTCATTCCAAGACTTCACAGTTCAGAACCTAAAGTCACCAGTTTAAGATCCAGCAGGGTATAATTGTGGGGTTGAGTGAACTTGGTATCGTAATAATTTAATCTTGATACTGTTAAGGCCACCACATCTACAGCATCGTGAGATGCTAAATAATAGTAACTAATACTAATAACAGTCTATATAATAATAATATCAATAATACAAATAGCTACGAGTGCCCAGCAGTTCAAGGGTTGAAGGAGGGGGGGACCAATGATTCATCAACTCACCATAGAACAGTTCATTTCTCCTCTGCCATCACTTCTCTACTCAATACATAATACATTCACCCACCTCCTCCATCTCTGCATCATTTACTCCACCATACCTTACCAAACAGCAATGCCACCTTTTCATCCTCCTACCATCTTTCGAAATTCATCCAGCCACTGTTCAGTCCCTACAATTCTGTGCACTTCATCCACCAATCTCTCTCAAATTTCATGCACATCGCCATACCTCCCCTGCTCCACTATCACACATGATACATTATCTGTAATTATTCCACATCGTCGAACAACCCAGCTGACACAGTCCTCATTCTTAATTGCAACCTTACACCTTTCTGATCTGACCTGAATGGATCTTACATAGCTCTCCACCCCTGTACCATTTTTGCCAATTTATAGAACTTCAGCATATCTTGCTTTTTACCATCTCCTCTCATTTCTCACCTTCATTTTTTCATTCTACTTATGTACCGACCTAACATCATTGTTTAGCTCATATTTTCTCCTTAAGATCTTGTATTCTTCCTATCATTCCTCTGTCCTCTCTTACTCTATTTAGATTATTTTCAGATTGTTATCATACTCTTCTTGCATCACACCACATAAGGTGACATTATCCAGGTAAGCAAATGTACCTTCCAACTTTTGAGCTCATCCATCTTTCTCTGGAAACAAGCCACACATTAGTGACCCCAAACAGTACTTTTGTAAAATGGTAGAGTCTCCATGCATAAGGGTAGTCTTCTGGTTTGCTGTGTACCTGATGAAAGGCACTAGGCAGATCGATGGTACTGTAGACTGGCAACTTCATTTATTTGAGGTAATATTGATTGTTTGAGAATAGTCAACAGCTAATCTTTTCTTCCTTTGGCCAAGGATCTCCTTTACAACCACCACCTGAGCTCTCCATGGTGAAGTACCTACTCTTTTCAATGATCCCTTCTTTCAAAAGTCCCTTTGTTTCTCTCTCAGTAAACTTCTTTCCAGAAAAGTTATATCGGTATGATTTACTTGCTACTGGATGACGATCGACTGTAAGATTTGCAAAGAGGACAGTTGGTGGTCCACACACTATATTTAAGGATGCTTCCATTCCACCATGGTTGAGAATGATGCTCTGATGCTGAGTTTGCAAATCCAGGTCTAAGATGGAGTCGGCTCACAGAGCTGGAAGTACATGGAGACGAACATTTTTGTAATGAGGCCCCATATATATCTCACAATATCAGCTTATCTAGGTGGAGTGTGACATAGATGCCAGAGAAACAGTTCAGAAGAGGAACTACACCAGTTGGGATTTGATGAAGATCTCAGAGTTTCCACTATCCATAAGCGCATGAGCAGCAAGTGCATTGATTCTGATCGAGGGTGTAGAGCTTAGGTTGAAGATGCTATTATAGGAAAGCCCATAGCTGTTGACCTTCCATTAGAACCATCTTCTCAGCAGAAAGGCTCACCAGTACAACAAAATCACACAAACAGCAGTCTATTGTGGGTGAGATTACCTTTAGCACACACTTCATTAGACAGTCAGATCTCACATGATAAGTTGTGCAGGTCTGGGCAGCAGCAGTGTTTCCAAGATTGGAAGTGTTCCTTTCAGAAGAAAAGCCAAATGAAGAAGTAGGCCACTCACCGATAATGACTAAAAATGAAAATAATAACCACTGTGTTCACAAACCATGGAGCTAGGGCATCAAGAAGGCAGGCTAGAGGCTTTAAAAAACTTCAAAAGTCAGGATGGTGTTGAGTATAGGTATAGTCAGATGTCTGTATCATTATTTGGCATTGGTGAGATGGTATCGGGGAGAGAACATGGTCCTCCAAGTTGAACTTCTGGAGTCAATTCAATTTATCTAATAGGACTCTCATTAGTTGGGGTGCAATAGCAATAGTCCTCTATCCCCCATGTGACGAGAATACCCTTCTCTGGGACAATGCCTTTTGATTTCCCAGACAGATCCGTATCTCGTTCGACGCCAACCTCACTTTAGTTCCCCACTAAAGTCTCAGTCAGCCAAAATCAACTCCCTTAGTTGTTTACCCTCTTACGAAAAGAGATAGTATAGTTAGACAGCCGATCTAGAAAATACCATACCATTAACGATGCTTTGGCACAAACGAGGTATGCCGCCTTTTCAATTATATCTCATACAACAAGGCTCTAGAACATAGTACTCACACTCGATTACAACAACGCATACCACTCAGTAACGTTTAGTCCTTCTCTCAAATTATATCGTTCAGTTCTCTCGTCTCTCATTGGTCGATCAATCAGAGAACGCCCACCGACTTCTGGAATTCATCTAGAAGCTTGAGCTCCGTATTCTTCTCGACGTCGCCCTTGACATCAGGTGAGTTCATTCTTAAAGGTAAGTCCCTTCTTCCTGTTGTGGTTATGATCTCTTCATTAACGACATGTACTTCCTCCCGTGTACAGCCCTGCACATCCTGTAGGTCATCTGGCACCTTAGTAGCTGTCTGTTCTCCAGTCAGAGGGTGCATCTCTGACATCTCCCCTTCCTTAACTCGAGAGCCATCTCGAGATAACCCGTCTGCGTTCGCATTCTTTGTTCCCGCTCTATGCATGATGATAAAATCATAGGCCTGTAAGGCAAGCGCCCAACGAGCCAGTCGCCCGTGGCTATCCTTTACGTTGCCCAAATGGGTTAGGGGGTTGTGATCAGTTTCTATCTGGAAACTGGTTCCTTCCAGATAGACTCTGAAATGCTTAATCCCGGCTACTATGGCCAATAACTCCCTTTCTATGGCTGAGTAGTTCCGTTCCCGGGGTAATAACTTTCTTGATCCGTAAGCAATAGGGTGTTCATCTCCTTGCTCGTTAACCTGGCTTAGGACATATCCCAACCCAGTTGCAGACGCATCAGTCTGAAGAATAAATTTTCTCGCCCAATTTGGGGTAGTCAAGATGGGATACCTTGTAATTGCCTCTTTCAGCTTTCCAAATGCTTGTTCACACTTTGGGTCCCATATCACCAGGTTAGGATTCCTCTTCCTGGTCAGTTCCGTTAGTGGGTTGGCTATTGTGGAAAAGTCTGGGATAAACCGTCTATAATAACCAACCAACCCCAAGAATGCCCTTACTTGCTTCTTATTGTAAGGCCTCTGATACTCTCTTACTGCTTCAATCTTACAATCGAGTGGCTTGATCTCTCCTCCACCAACTATATGACCCAGGTAGGTACAGCTGTTCACTGCAAAGTTGCACTTTCTTTCCTTAATTCGCAAGCCAGCCGTTCTTAAACGTTCGAATACTTGCGTCAGGTGCCTCATATGTTCCTTCCAGGTCAGACTGTGGATTAGTATGTCGTCGAGGTATGCGTTTGCAAACCTCTGTAGATCGGCCAGAACATGGTCCATGAGTCGCTGGAAGGTAGAAGGTGCTGCCACTAACCCGAACGGCATTGTCAAAAATTGATACTTACCGTAAGGGGTGACAAACGCCGTCTTCTCTCGACTACTTTGGGTCAGGGGCACTTGGTAGTACCCTTTCGTCAGGTCTAAAGTTGTGATGTAACTTGATCCTCCAATGCCGTTGATTAAGTCCTCAATATGCGGGAGTGGATAGGGATCCTTGGTTGTGACTGCATTAAGTTTCCTGTAGTCGATGCACATGCGCCTTGTCCCATCCTTCTTCGGCACTAGCACAATCGGGGCAGCCCAAGGGCTCTTTGACACTTCGATAATCCCCTGCTTCAGCAATGTCTTGATTTCTTCGTTCAAGTACTCCTGGGACGCATGGGCCAACCTATATGGAGGCAGACGAATAGGCAGAGCCTCCCCTGTGGGTATGTCGTGCTCCACTAGGCTGGTTCGTCCCGGCTCATCCTGGATCACATCCTCAAATTTCTTCTTGAGGAGAGTTAACTGCTGCTGTTGTTGGTTAGAGAGAGAGTTCTTCAATTCCATATTCGATTGGAACTGGTCGTCCACATCTTCTTCTTCCTCCTCTTGGGTTAGGAAGACTGCTGCCGTCGGGGGTGTCCACAGCTTCATAGAGTTTACATGAAACGTCTTGAAACGCTTTCCGGTAGCTCCTGTGTCCACTTTGAACGTTACATCTGTCACTTTCTTAGTGATGATGAATGGCCCTTGCCATTCGTTTAGTAGTTTGTTGGCTTTCCTCGGTCGAAAAACCAGCACAAATTCACCGACTTGGAACTCTAGCTCCACTGCTCTTTTATCATATTGGGTCTTCTGCGACTCTTTCGCCTTCTCTTCATTCTTTTGGGCCATCTCTTGTACCAGTTCCATATTTGCTTTCATCACGGCAATGTGCTCTTTTGCATCTACTTGGCTAACTGGCTCCTTCCCCTTCCAGAATCGTACTAGCTCGTCGAGGGGCATCCTCATTTCTCGACCGAACAGGAGCTGGAACGGCGAAAAACCTGTCGAACTATGCACCGTGCCTCTGTATGCCCATAGTACAAACGGGAGACACTTGTCCCACTCGATCCTTGAGTTTTGGGTGAGCTTGCGTAATAGACTCTTTAGGGTGGAGTTGAACCTCTCCACCATACCATCCGTCTGTGGGTGGTATGGGGAGGTCCTAAGCTGTTTAATTCCTACAGCTTCACAAAACTGTTTGACCACTTTGGAGAGGAAGTTCGTACCATTGTCTGACAGCAACTCCAACGGCACGCCCACTCTGGCGGCCATGTCTATAAGACAGTTCACCACCGTCTCGGCTGTGGTGTTCTTCAGTGCGAATGCTTCCGGCCACTTTGTGGCATAGTCCATAACTACGAGAATGTACTTATTACCAGAAGGTGTTCTCTTGAGGGGGCCAAAAACATCCATGGCTACCCTCTCAAAGGGGGTGCCTATGATAGGCAGAGAGTGTAATGGGGCTCGGGCATTCACTGCCGGCTTAGCCTTCTGACAAATCGGACAAGATTGGCACATGGACTTAACTTCGGTTGCCACTCCAGGCCAGTCCATTCTTTGTCTGATTGTCGCCAAAGTCTTCTCGCTCCCAAAGTGTCCCGCCACTAAAGAGTTGTGGGCTAATTGCATTATCTTTACTCTTGCAGCTTTAGGCACTAGGATGACATTCTTTCCGTTGACTCGGTACGGTTTTCGCATCAACATTCCCTGCTCCCAGAAGTAGGGGCTATCTGGTTTCCCTATCTTGCTTCTTACTCTCTCTAGGGTGGGGTCACTCCGTTGCTCCTCCTTGAACCGCTCTGCTGAGATGGTATCGAAGAGGGCGCTCTCCGTGTCCGTACTTTGTTTCGGTGAACTGGAGTCACCATCGCTAACTCGAGCCCGTCTACTTCCCTCTTCGATAGCAAGGGGCAAGTCTTGATAGAGCTCTGCATCTCCCTGGGTACACACTTCCACTTCTTCTCCGACAGTACTAGGTTCGAGGGAGTGAGTGATTGGTCCGTCTTCCTTTTGTTGAAGGTTAATCGCGGCTTCAGCCTGAGCCAAGGCTCGCTGCTGAGCACGGGTTGTCATCATCACCACCTCTGTTGCTCCAGGTCCGGCTTGGGTCGTCACTTCCTCCGATTCTATTGGGGAAAGGGTCGTCACTTCTGCAGGTTGGGCAGTGGGAAAGGTCGTCTCCGACTTCCACTTAGTCATTTCCTCTGCATACATGGGTGGAGTCCACTCTGCCTTCCACTTCTTCATTCCCTTCTGGATTTCCGGTTCCCATGTGTTAGCATCCAAGGCCTCTTGTACATACTTCCCAAACCCAGGGACATCTTGTCCCAATAGCATATCCGTATTTAGGTGTTTAGATACTCCAACTATTATCTTACACACCCTGCCGTTCAGCTCCAGGCTCACTTGGGCCGCTGGGAATAGCGTCCTCCTTGAGCTGGCCGTGACCACAGGAATTTTCCAATTCAGGTAATCTTCCTTACGAATGTACCGCGGATGTACCACTGTCTTAGTGCATCCCGTATCAATCAATGCAAGGCTGTCTCTATCATTCACCTTGACCCACTTGGTCCACTTAGAGGTTTGGCTGTCTCTTGCACTTCTGATCATGTTCGCTGCTTCGTGTTTGACTGGAGGCATTCGAACTCTACAGTCCTTGATCATGTGGCCCTTCTTGTTGCATCGAAAGCACTGTACTTCTTTCATATCTTTGTAATGAGTTCTTGGAGTATCCTTATCAGGGACAAAGGGCAACTGTCTCGGATCCGGAACTCTTTTGCGGAACGGTGTATCTTTTTGTTGTTGCCGGGAGTGCTCTTGCGGTCCGAGTTTTTTTACTTCCAACTCTTTGTGTTGGTTGCCCAGAAACCTCACTACAGCTTGGGTTAGTTCTTGGTAACTTCCTGGGTTCAAGTTTCGCATTTGTGTCTGCAGCCAACGGGGCAGCTTCTGTAATGCTAACTCAAACAGTACTATATTATGCACTGCTCCGTCCGTTTCTCCTACCCATTGGTTAAAGGATAGGCGGAAGGTCCTCATCCACATATCTGGGTTATGCAGATCGAAGGTAGTGTCAAACACTTTACGTCTGTAACTTTCCGTACTGATGTGATATACCTCCAAAAGAGTGCGTTTGACTTCTTCATAGTCCGCTTGGTCAGCGGCCGGTAGGGCGTTCACACTTGTCAGCCCTTGTCCTGACAGTGAACCTCTCAAATATACACTCCACTGAGCCTGGGGCCATGCTGCGGCTGTCGCAGTGACTTCAAAAGCCCCCAACCATGCTCCCATATCATCAGTTCCTTCTGTAAATTTTTGCACTGAGAGCTTCGGTGGTCTGGGGGGTGGAACTGGCAATTCCACTAGGGGAACAGGTCGTCTTGCCTCCATCATCATCTGGGCCCATCTCTCCTGTTGTAGTTCTTGTAGCCTACGGTTCTCTGCCCGCTCCTCGGCTTGTAGTTGGCGGTCCTCCTGCCTTCTCTGATCCTCTCTGAGAGCTCTGTCGGCTTCCGTCCTCATCCAAGTTTCCATGAATCTGTTGAGGGGAGCATCACCTTCTTCCCTCGAAGCAAGGTGTTCAGCCTGAGCAGAGTTATTTCCACTCCTCAATGTTCGATCTTCACCTGCTCTGCTTCGGTGCCGTCGTTCTTGCGACATAATGATGGAAGTTTAAACAATTAAACTTGAAAATTTTCAATAACCTGGTAAGGTGTGTTCCAAGAATTTTCTTTGCTTA
This sequence comes from Cladorhizidae sp. MBARI D1340-BT2, assembly GCA_028752905.1. Lineage (NCBI taxonomy): Eukaryota > Metazoa > Porifera > Demospongiae > Poecilosclerida > Cladorhizidae > Cladorhizidae sp. MBARI D1340-BT2. The sequence goes on from JAQNBH010000015.1 coordinate 34,109,051, forward strand.
CTTGGTAAGGTGTGATCCACCACAGAAATTTTTACAACTTGACAACAGTAGGTCAATTAAGGTATATATACAACTCAAAATACCTACTCAGGGTTTGGGTTCACAAGCCCCAAGGTATTGATAACCTGGGCTGTTTCCCTGGCTAACAGTCCTACCAGTGAGCTAGCAATTCCTTTAGCTAACTATATAGACAACTCCTGTCTATTAGCAATACACTTACTTAGGACTGTATGCCCCACCAGAACCTCTCACCTCAGGTCTGGTACAATTTGTAAGTATAAGACCTCTCACCTTAGGTCTACAACACACGCTAAGTAACCTTTCTCTTAGGCTCCCTTAGCTACCCCTAGATACCTCTCTCTAGGTTTTCTAGTCTCTGACTCTCTACCTCTCACTTAGATAGTTCCTTGAGCCAAGTAACGGGACGCTAGGCCTCTCGCTTAGTTGATCCCACCGCTGCCACCACTGTGACGAGAATACCCTTCTCTGGGACAATGCCTTTTGATTTCCCAGACAGATCCGTATCTCGTTCGACGCCAACCTCACTTTAGTTCCCCACTAAAGTCTCAGTCAGCCAAAATCAACTCCCTTAGTTGTTTACCCTCTTACGAAAAGAGATAGTATAGTTAGACAGCCGATCTAGAAAATACCATACCATTAACGATGCTTTGGCACAAACGAGGTATGCCGCCTTTTCAATTATATCTCATACAACAAGGCTCTAGAACATAGTACTCACACTCGATTACAACAACGCATACCACTCAGTAACGTTTAGTCCTTCTCTCAAATTATATCGTTCAGTTCTCTCGTCTCTCATTGGTCGATCAATCAGAGAACGCCCACCGACTTCTGGAATTCATCTAGAAGCTTGAGCTCCGTATTCTTCTCGACGTCGCCCTTGACATCAGGTGAGTTCATTCTTAAAGGTAAGTCCCTTCTTCCTGTTGTGGTTATGATCTCTTCATTAACGACATGTACTTCCTCCCGTGTACAGCCCTGCACATCCTGTAGGTCATCTGGCACCTTAGTAGCTGTCTGTTCTCCAGTCAGAGGGTGCATCTCTGACACCCCACCATGACCCCTCCCACCCCAAATTGGACCTATAGGTCGAAATATTTTCCAGGTGTTTGTACAGTTTTCCTGGGGCCAACTTTTCCTTACACTACCAGTTCTTTCAATCCTGGCACAGCTTGTGGGGTAGTGTATGGAGTATTGTTCTAGTTCTAGCATACTGTGCCAGGCAAATGTGTGGTAATTCCTATCCTAATTGCGAATGCTCTCTCTGACACTTGCACTCACACACACACACACACACACACACACCACACAAATAAAGACACACACACACACAAACATGTTAAATTACATACAAAATTAACAACTTAGATAAATAATTTATACAGGTTGATAATTGATCACCAAGTTGCGTTAAATACATTCATGAAATTATTCAGCATCTTTATGATAAACGTCTTCTTCTTGTCTAGCTGCTGGGGTGGTGAATTCATGTTCTAGAAGATCCTCCTTTTCTCTTACTTGTCTGTGAAGTGAAAGTCAGTTATGTTATGCGTGAAAACTATTATAAAATGTTTACACACTTATTTGCAATGACTTCCTTCAATAGCCTACTGGCTATTGTTCATAAGGATAATACCCATAATATCTCCAGGTGGTACTGCTAAACTGCAAGAAAACTAGCAACTATCACTGAATAACCTTCTACTTAACATCAATAAATAATGTAATTATTCTACCACAATTATATAATATATATTATTATCATCATCATCATCACCATCATAACCACCACTATCACTACCACTACAATCGTCACATCTTCGTCATCATCATTACCACTACTACCAAAATCAATCATCATCAATATCATCACGAGCATCATTACCTTCATCATCATCAACATCATCACCACCACCAACACCACCATCTACACCACCATATTAGTTATTATCACCGATATCATCATCATCATCATCAACATCATCATCATCAACATCAGCATCATCGTCATCATCAACATCACCACTTTCATGACCACTATTATCAACATCATTAACATCATCGTCACCACCACTGTGATGACAGTCACCATCATCAATATAATCATCATCAACAACAACTTATTATCATTATCATCATCATCATCATCATCATTATCATCAATCTTGATGTGAACAGATAAGCTACTCTCACAAGCCAGACAAATAGTCTCATAAGCCAGATTAAGTCTCTTGAACCAGACTAACAAAAAAACTAGCAATGTTGTGTCTTGCCTTGCATGGGTAGACACTTTACTGAATGCAATGCTAGAGATCTTGATACTGCCTAACTGATTCCCTAGCATCACAGAACAGAAAGTGCATGACAGCAGAGTTTGTTATAGCACAAAGCTTGGGGAGGGGGATGGGACATTAAATAAACAAGCAAGATTTTAACTTCACCCAAGGTGTTAGATGCAAAGTAACTGGTGTTAGAAGACTGGGGAAAATAACCTGCAACTATAATTCAATGGGAAGCAAGAAGAGCAATGAAAAAGAATAGATGTTGTCATTTGATTTTGTCTCGATACCCTTTGTGAAATACCTACGTTATGGATGTCTAGTACTATATTTTGCAATCAAAATGAGACTATCATTTCTCAGTGTAATTCCACATATATACTTATCAAATATGTTTTGTAATGACAATGAGACCAGCATTTAACTCCAACTGGGAGATAATACATGCCTTACCTGGTTTTCGCTTGGTGCTTCCTATGCATATGGCACGCTGCTAACACCAGTGACAGGATGGTAGAGTATAAAATTATTGTTATGATGGTAGAAAGAACCGCAACGAAAATAACTGTATAATGTATAGAGAGAGGAAATTGTACTTAATTAATGCCACATTAAAATTATACAATTTTGTATAGGATATCTGTATTCAAACTAATTGCTTCAATTCAATCTAGTGGAATAGCTAACTTTCTACTTCATTGCCATCATACTATGAACACATAATGCTAGTTTTACAGCACAGTGCCGAATCAATATTTAATTTGTTCATTGAACATAAATTATGTACTATGTATATACTGTTCCTGCAGAGTTAGCATAACACTTTAGTCCGAGTCATTTACTTACAAACAACTCTTTGATCACGTCAGATATGAGTTGGTTGCAAAACTCCTTATAGTACAGATGACAAACTTAACAGAGAAGACTGGAAGCAGAATTTGGAACATCAACATCTATCTTGGCAATAAAAACAGACTCCTGATCTTCCCAGCCAGTCTCAATTTCAAGCAACTAGCCAGATATAAATGGTAATGAAGAGAAACTCGATTTCTATCATTAAAACTAGGATTGTGCCCTATATAAAACTGCACTACACCCGACTTATCAAAGCCAAACAGTTTGACTATCCATGGCATACACCATTGTGAGATGGATGGGTATTACAAACATGCCAAAATCCTTGAAATTGTTTTTGGCAACCATTCTGACTTGAGAGGATCTGAAGCAATACCAACAGCTCAGTTATAAGCTGGTTCAGTCGTTTTGCCAAACTGAGTGATATACGGAAGATAAAAACATCAAAGAATATTCTGCTGCAATGCACCATGAAACCTCTCAGTGGAAATGTTGAGCTCATCAAAATCCTGAAGTGATTGGGCCATGAAATATCATATTGGAAACTTAAGGAACTAGTTACAGCTCTGTAGCTATCTGCAGAAATTTAGGAACAACAAACGGGGCTAGTGTTCCGTTTCCAACAAAACATATGCTGGTGTTCCTCCGGTACTGTTATATGACAACTTAGATGAGCCGGAAGAAATGCAGGACCATAGATGAGCAGGAAGAAATTCTCAGTATAGCAGGAGCATCTCATCATGTGAATGAAATAATAGGTTCAGCTGCTTATGTCTACAGCCCATCCGCTGAGAAGAAATGCCCTCCTGCTAGACCACTGTTGCCAAAAACAAAAACCTTATATGACCTTTGGTAGGTAATCTGATCCCACAAACTAACAAATGAGTTCGTGGAGAACTTTCAACACACACACTAATGATGATGTGTCCATAAAGGTTAAGAAATTGGGGCATTTGTGTACCACCAATGGCTTAGTCACTAATATTGACTCTGCACCAAATACTGCAACATATATACAATGACTGCAATCAATCCACAAGAAGTTCCATGCACACATTTGATCAAGCCTCATTTGATCAAGCCTTATATGAAAAGGCAGCAGAGATTATTTAGAAGGATGAAAGGACCTTCCCAAAATGTGATGGTGAGGATGGTGAGTTTCCACACAATATGCATTATGGTAAACAGTTTGGAGAAGCTGGACTTCAAGATGAGGTTGGAGTCATTGCAGAGTGGTCAATTATCATCATGATTTGGAGGCTGATGACTATACAACCATAGTGTTAGATTGTTCCGGTGATCTATGAAGCATTGATGCATATGGTGAAGAAAGACTTCCAAGAGTGGATGTAAGAAAAAAACACCAACCACTTGCCAGACTTTCGACACATGATCAGCCTTGCCACAGAGATAGATGTCAAAACTGAAAGACTTTCCTTGTCTGCACTCCTGGATACCACATCCATCAAAACAAGTTATTCTTCTTTTCGGCAAATAGTTATGATACTGAACTTTGCGACACTTATGGGCCACTGGTATACATGGTTGACCTTACCTGGATATTGTAGAAATCCACATAACTTGCATAAAATATGTCCATACATAAAATGTACTACTCTCCAATAAGTAATCTAATTCTTGATTCAGCACTAAATCGTTTCTGTATTCAGCAAAACATCAACAGTTGGTAAAAGGTCATTATTAAGTTTAGCTGAGTTCAATCACGCACATTTTGATACCAAGAAGTGATTTTTATCATCATTATCATCATATCATCATCATCATCATCATCATCATCATCATTACTATTATTATTATTATTATTATTATTATTATTTATTATTATTATTATTATTATTATTATTATTATTATTATTATTATTATTATTATTATTATTATTATTATTATTATTTATTGTCAATTGATGTCATCAGAATGCAAATGTAATAAGCTACAGTTTGGTGTAAGAACCTGTGTCATTGAAGTAACAGAACAATTCATGCATACTAAGTAGGAGCTATGTTTAATTTGTTTTACACCATAAAAATCCATCTAGAAACACCCCTTTCTCAAGAACCAAGGAGATTACTGTTATGCATCAATACCTCTATCATTCTTATAGGAATGTCATAGAGATATGTTTGTGTGTGTGCGTGGGGGGGGTGCACTTTCTAAATATATACATACATATATAATATATGCATGTGTATTGTGGAAGATTAGATACAATGGAAGCATTTTGATCAGATCTTTTAGTTTAATCCTCAATAAGTAGGAGCATGGGAATCTTCTTTTTTTTTTAAGTATTAAGAGAGGAAAAGGTGTAGTTAGAAGTTTTTCTATTTTTGCACAGAGCGTGAAGCTCAGAAACTAGTGCTTGCTTAATTTTAATCCTTTCTACTCAGCTAGTAAGAATGAAGGATATTGGCAGAGGAAGCATTACCAGGCAGAAGGTCTCCACAGGAATCCTTCCTAGGGTAGATTGTCCCTGACTATTTCACACTCTTTCCCCTTACCACATGGTTCCTCTTTACTTCTGCATATATACACAGCAAAATAGCATAGGAAGTAAAAATGAAGGTCTAATTGATTCTTTTCGCTCTACACATATTATGATTCCCCCTAGCAACCTATGTTCCACCCCTGGCTACCTCGATATTGCTGCATTGAATGTTGAAGAAAAACTTCTAGTACTATTTTTACAAAACACACAAATAAGAATCAGATGAATGAATGGAATGTTGATAAGTTTCTCTAAGCAGTTACAGAATTCAGATAATTATCAAGAATAGTGAACTGTTTCTTCTCAATAGCATGCTCAGAGATGGCTCTTCTTCCCACATTGCCAAGATGGAGGTGCCATTGTTACCTCAAGCAGTAGCAACCTGTGTTTCTCCTGTCATACTAAACAAATTGACCTCCAAAAGTCGTGTCAAATCACACAATTGGAAATAGAGCAGATTTCATCCGAGGTGCAATGGGCTACCTTCAAACCATTGAAGCTGCATAACATTGCATCCCTCCCATCTCCCACCTCCCATGCACTATGAACCAGGTTGTCCTGCTAATCACACTGGTGTTGCTGGCACTGACCCTATATATCTCAGCATTAAGTCTGCACAACCATTTGTGTTGTATATGTAAGAAATTACATGAAGCTTTAGAAGTAGTAGTAGCAGAAGTGATAAAGCGTTTTAGCAGAGTCCGAATCGGAGAGGATCTCTGTCCCAGGACAGTCATTCCAGCCACCATAGCTTGTGCTGCCACCTGAAATTGGTACTCTGCACCAGTATTCAAGCCAGTGATGTTCACAGAACTCTCAGTACTGAACACATTTATGGATTCTGTTGCCTGCTTATTCCCATTCACTGTCGCCTGGTAGAATATTACATAGTGGGTAATTTCACTTATTGGTTGTCTTTCCCATGAAATACTGACTGAAGAGTTGGTCAGTACTGCAACTGCAACATTATTCACAACAGCTGCAGTATAGACAAAAAACAATCATTAAAATTGTCAATAGACCAGGTCAGTACCAATGAGCCAGGTAAGCTAACTACAGTAATTTATAGTATAGTTTAACAGATACAGTCTTCTTCTATGAATTTGTCTCCTCTTCTATTACATCCCCTCTTCCAGTGTCACCCCCTTTTTTACACATCCTTCTTTTTACACTCCTTTCTTTTAACACCACTTTCTTTATAACTGTTCTTAATATAACTACAATGCACTCACGTGGTTTAGTGAGAGTAAAAAAGACATTGCTGAACAAAGTTGATGGTCCTGGTCCTATCTGAGTGTAAGCAGTGACGATGATGTTTGAGATCTTGATATGTGGCTCCAGGTTTGATATGATGTAGGTTTGGGGGTCGGAGGTGGCATTCAACATGTCAGTAAGGGAGATATTTCCATCCACTGTATATATGATGTCATAGCTAGTAAGAACACCATTAGGCTCTTGAGGATAACTCCAGGATAGCTCCAGAGAATAGAATTTGGCATAGCCTGTCAGAAAACCTGACACAGGACCAGGCACTGCATAATGGTTAGGAAATAAATCATGAAAACAATAACATTATTTTGACATACCATCATCATCAGTTTTTATTGGGCCAATGAAAGTACTGTATGGTCCAGTGCCATTGCTGTTAATTCCTGCCACTTGAAACATGTACTCAGTGATGGGAAATAGTTCATCAACAGTATAAGTACTTTCTGAAGCATTAACATTTCTCGAGATCAATGTACCATCTACTTGTCTATAATAAGCTACATTTATGTTGTAACCAGTTATGTCTCCATTTTGTCCTATACAGTCTATATCCAACCATGTCAATGTAATGCTTGTTGAAGTTATGCTGCTATTTGTTAAATCAGGTGGAGCAGCATCTGGAACTATGTGGATAAAATATGTATTGTAGTGACAAAACTAATTATTCAAGTAACAATTATCATTGCTATGCACCTACCAGCTTTTAGTGTTTTGATATGATGTGGATTTTGTAATGATCTTTCTAGATCAAAGGTTTTTGCACGGACATTGATAGAGTATATACTGAATTTTTCCAAGTCCTCAAACAGAGCTATCTCAGTGTAGACAGTCATAGTCCTAGTGCTTTCATAGCCCGGACAGCGCTGATTGATATTTCTAGTGAGGGTCACCGTATACTGCTCTGCTGGTAGGCTGTCTATAGGCTGGGTCACATATATTATGGCTGAGCTGTGAGTCACCAAAGTTGATATGATAACTGGTTCCAGTAAATCTGGTGGAAAATTTAGCATTTCAAAGAATATCAATTTCCAAAAGTGATAGAGTTCGTAACTCCTTACCTCGCACAATGATAGATACTGGCCCCAGTATTTCACTGGAAAAGTGTTTGGAACGAGCTACCATATGTATACTGACGTTTTGACCAACAGAAAGTGCATCCAAAATGTAAGGAGGATTGTAGCTTATTCTGCCAGTTTCAATCTTTTTTTCTGTTGTGAGGAGATATCCTCCAGTAGGAGGAATGGTGGGAGGAGTCCAGAGTATTTCTATACTGTTCTTTCCAATTTGATGGAGCACAAGATTAGTAGGAGGTTCAGTATCTGTACACACACACACACACAACACATACACACAAACACAATGTGCACGCAGACACACACATGCATGCACACACACACATGTGCACACATACACACATAATTACAACAACAAACATTAACTAAAACGAGTATTGGCTGTGCAAAAATTAAGCCAGATCTGATCTCTATAATGGAATAACTCGGCAAACAATTGAAGAGGTGGACCAAAGATTTGTATTGCCACTCATGTCTGTATACCTATATAAGGATGTTTATGTATCATGTATATATATGCCATGCCTTCTAAGGTTGTTAATCCTTAATATCAGTAGTCTTCCCTGCAAATATGTAATGGCAGTAGCTTTCCTCTCAATTACCACTTTCACTTTTAGTTTAGAATCTTATATAGTAATTGACAGAGATGAAATTTTTGGTTGGAGCACAATCAATATCAATATTGCTAATGCGAAAAATAAAGGCTTTTTAATCAAATAAGAGCATTAAAAATACATACCAACGACAGTAAATGTGGTCACTAGGGGCCTGGCTGTGTCTGCATTATCGACCAAGTAAGTGAATACTCCTGCTTGCTTGCCAATCACTGATATTTTGCTCACATAAATTCTTTCAGGGCAAATAGCCTCATCGATGTTCACAAGGTCGTAATCGAAATTATATGGTACTTGTCGTGGGTCAAAAAGTGTATAGCCGACAACATTGGTAAGATCAATGCCATTTCTTCTCCACACGAATCTTGTAGGGTTACCTCCTCGAGATACGCCTATCAGGGACAATTTAAAATCTACTGGTTGTAAAAAATTACTTGGTCCAGTTATCCTTATAGAACTTGATCTAATAGCACCTAGATATACATCAGAAAAATAATATTAATGAATCATAATTGTTCTTAACCATCCCAACTTGATCAAGTGCTTAATCATCATTAAAAATCATACTTGAATTATCTATATTATGATCTGCCTATAACTTCCACCTGCAGTAATACAAGAACCATTTAAAACAACAGGATAACCTGTTCAAAGGAAACATGTCTACCAATGTAGACCACAATCAGTTGAAGGGCCCTTAAATAAATATTGTCCCTGATGATTGCATTAGCATGAAACTGCAGTAGGACTAGCCATCCCAGTACTTTTCTATATATATATACATATATATTATACACTAAACATTATGCTGACTTTAAAATATTTATGTAAAGGATGAAGGTTCATCCAACTGGTTCTAGCCTACATGTTTCCTTTCTTTTTAACAGGTCAATCCAGTATAAGTAATTTTTTGTTTCAATTTAGTTGTTGTTTTTAATGTGTAATTGAGTGGTGGAGGACTAAACCAAGTTTGAGCTGAGGATCTCCAGAAAATTTTACCTTGTTGTACACTACACATATACATCATACTGTGTCTTGTCAACTGTACCTGCATGTTGTCCACCACACATATATCAGCACATATCTTGTTGCTATTGTTGACTTCAGCCCATAGAGGCAGCTACCTGCTTCCTTCAAGTACTTGGTAAAAGTTTATTGAGTCTAGTAAACAAAAGCTATGCCTTATGTAGTATTCACAGCAAAGAAATCCCTCCAGGAGTACTTTTTTCACAACAGTTGGATTTCGGGTGGTTCCTGATACAAGTGCTATCTTACTTCCTGAAAAAGACATGATGCAGTTGAGTACACTCCTGGCATAGCATTGAGTCATGTTTGCAATCGATTCTATTTGAAGAGGAAAGTGAGTCCTTGGTGGAAGACTTGTATAATGATATTCACGATTTGTCTTGCCTATTTCTGTTTTTATCACACCTTCCTGATGTTTCTCATGTCCCTTCTACAGGTAGATTACTAGTTTATTAATGTGAGGTAAGGTGGAATAAAGATTGTTCCTAGTCTCGGAGCTCATACATGGATCAAATTGCAGCATGTGTGCCTCGCCATTTATGTGCTCATCCACTAGAGGTCCTTATTCCACACAATATTGCCTAATAATGCTATCATTCCATCAAGTAAAACAAAAATACAGAGCACCATATCAACTGCTACAAGGTTTTAAATTATGTCAAGCCATGCATTGTACCTTACTGACCAGAGATGGATCAAGGGTCATAGGATTTGGGATATATCTACCCAGTTAACAGATCATGAGGAGAGATTTGATCAACATCTGTATCTGCGCATAAAATTCATCCATATCTGGTTGATAAACTATTATGCATGTGCAAGTTGCCTGGTTATTATGTGTAAACAGGGCATCACTTCATCATGCCACTTTGCCACTGGCATAATTGATTATTATGTGTTTGGTATATTTTGTTTTACTTGAGTATATATGATACATTTATTATGCGCATAAAATTCATCCATATCTGGTTGATAAACTATTATGCATGTGCAAGTTGCCTGGTTATTATGTGTAAACAGGGCATCACTTCATCATGCCACTTTGCCACTGGCATAATTGATTATTATGTGTTTGGTATATTTTGTTTTACTTGAGTATATATGATACATTTATTATTCAGCTCAGTTTAGGGCAAGATATGGATTCTCTCCAGACAAGTAGCTATTAGTTCCTCCTCGACTAGAGATAGTCACAGAATGGCTCAGATGAGGAAGTAGTTGCCAGCTATTCTGGATTATAGACGTCAACATGGAATGTGTTTGGCCTAGCTTCCTAATTTTATAACTAGTAATTTGTAGCATTTTTCTAAATGCCTGGCTTGAACAAAATGTTTGACATCATTCTTTTAATCTGTGCAATCTCTCATTCAGTGGCATTATTATTAGAGATCTGAAGTTACTAGTCAGTGTTGTCCAATTGGTTTTGGTGTGGGAAGGAAAAAATGGATGGGGCACTGATACGTTCGAGATCACATTCTTCTCATAATCCAGAATAGGTGGCAGCCACTTGATGGTCTAAGCCATTCTGTTAGAATCTCTCTCATATCTCATCTGTAATTTTGTAGTTAAGTCAGTGGTTGGCTGCTTAGATAGTACCAACGTTTACCAAAAGTGTTTGCATGTTCAGATCAGCTGTTCTGAGTACATAAATCAGCTGTTGATAACTCAGCATTTGCAGCTGTTGATGTTGTCATACTTCGCACTGAGCGGGCTTTAAATATATCTGTTATATTGAGTCCTGACTTTGTCACTGCTGATTTTAGCCATGATAAGGTGTCACCTGTTAAAGTCACACCTACTCTCTCTCTTCACACCCCCTCTTTTAACTGGGTATAATCGTTAGCTGTCTAAATGTTGGGAAGATGAATTCTGACACATCCTTGGACTGGCTTGATTGTTAAGTGAACTTTGTTGGTGTAAAGGCAACTTCATCATGGGAGTAAACTTGGTAATTTGGGTTCAGATTAGCTGATTGGTTGGGAAGAAAATTGATTTTCAGTGCCCACACTTAATTACCTAGTCAAATTTTAGTGCCAGATGAAAACATTTATTTTGTAGACTGGGTCTTCGTCTTGTCACAGATAGAAATATCAACTAGCAGTTTCTAATCATGAGTCCCAACTCTATGCAGTTCAGGCACTCAGATTTTGAGGAATTCCCACTTTGGCTGCCAACCTATGGCATAATTATACCTTAAATCAAAAGAGAGCACAGAGAGCGATCTATCTTTTGTGCTATATATAAAGTTGCACAGTAAAGTTGGCTGAATCTATGGAGCTCCAAAATTCGTAATCACAAGATTTTGTTAGTGTTTGTAATTCCCCACCTCCCTTCATACAAACATTTGGTCTACTTATAAAACATGTTTTCAAAAATTTCTATATCATTCTAAACTGCACAACTACAGTGGTCATTGCCATTAGAGACCTGATATTGGATTGTAGTGCTAAAAATGGTGTTTGGGGCATGATTGCCAACACATTTCCACCTCCAGTTCCAAAACAAAAACATGTATACATGTATATGGTAAAAGAAAAATGATTATCAAGCATGAATGGGTTACAATTTGGTAAATAAATCAGGATCATAATAGCTTAAATGTGTGCAAAGATATGATACCTTATATCAAAACTATAAGGTCAGATCCTCTCTTCCCCCATCCTAAAATGCCACTGCACCTTGGAGTCTCATGTCAGAGAGTTCCTACACAGCATGGACTACTTGAGGTTAGTACTTACATTAGGAACTCAACTGAATAATAAGTCTTGGTAGTAATTAAGTCATCTCCAGAGTAAGAATTAATGTTTATAGAATCATTAAGGGTAGTATAATCTGCTTTTTGACTCCCACAGTTCTGTAGTAGTGCATATAGGCATACACTTCAAAGTCAAAATAAAAATGCAGATCTCTTTGTCGTGCATCCTTGTCTGCACTGACAAACAATCATTGCCATCACAGAATCTGGTTCTGGTATTCCTTGTATCCCTATAATGCCATCAACTCCTTTTGTCTGGCCACATACATCTAGATCAGGTACACATCAAGATTCTTTTCCAAGTAACTACCCATACCGTATGCTGATAACTGGCATCACTGACTGACTGCCCTTACAAGGAGGAAAAAGACTTGACTCAAATTTACTTTGTTTGGTGAAAACATTTCATATCTTGGCTCATGCATCTGTCTTGATTTGGATGAAGATGCATAGAGAAGGAATGTGAAATGCTGTAGAGCAGTGAACAGTTCATCTGCAATGTCCCAAGACTTTTCCAGACTAAACAAAGTTTCCTCAAACTCCCTGCTCAACCTAAATCTATCCATGGTCCTATAATGGTCCTATGTTGTTATGCCCAATGAAGGAACTGGCAGTGATACACCCTTTGAAAGAAAACCATCCAATTAATGGTCATATCCAAGAGAGTCACTGAGCTCTGTGGTGTCCATGAACTGTCTTCTGGTTTTGGTACCCCACAGATAGCTGGATTTTTCTCGACCTGTTCTTTTTGTAATTAGCAGGTCATTTGTGATATCAGAAGGGGCCTGCATTTCAGTTGCGATTTTAACCAAGGCATCTTGTTGTTTTTGAATAGTTTAGTCCACATGTTTTGCAGGTCAACCAGTGACTAGACATCAATCTGGTCTTTAAGAATTCTGGTTGATTGCAAATCTGCATGGTTTAACCTTGAGCTACCAAAGCCTGTTATTTCTGAAATCTTGTGCTCCTTTATACTCAGCATTTAGTAATTGCTCCTGGGTTTGGACTGAAATCCTTTGTCCCACTTGGGGTCGGCATGTCCTTATCTATGGTCTCCAAGGTTTGATCAACAGAGATTCTGTTCAATGAGTTTTCCTCTCCAAGCTATATAGATAAATCTACCTGTATAAAAATTAATGTCTGTAGACCTCAGGATGATCAAGTTGAACTCTTGACATCTCAGTATAGATAGAGTAGGCATAGTTCTGCCTGTAATAGGAATATTTCACCCAATGGATTAGAAATGTAGAGGCCAATCCTTTCTTTTGTTGATTGTACAAAGTACAAGTACAGTTCTCAATGATGTCAATGTAAAACATCTAGAATGGACAAAAACTTCCACTTTAGACTTCAGGATATCAAAGCATTGCTTTGAGAGCTGCATTTCATACCTACATGATACACTCAACATGACTTCAACCTGTCTGAGTGAGATTCATTAGCAAGATTTGGTAGGGTTGTTTGGTTGGTGGAGTTCTCCTGTGTAACTATTACCAAACCATTGATTCTGTCATGTACAACATGGTAACATTAAACAGGCATGGCATGACTGATTTATGTAGTACTCAAGAAAAGTACCAAGATAGGGAAAAACATAGTATTTAAAACAATTACCACTAGATCGACTCGTCAATGTAACTACACCCGTATACACAGTAACCTGTCAGATGCTAACATTTAAAATCTCATAGACTAGATAATGATTTTAAAAGCATAATGACTGATGTACATGTTTTTAATGGTAGGTGTTGTCTACATGGATTGGGGATTATAACACAGTGTTTTTTCTTTCTTTTTTAACTAGTCAATATATTTGTTGTTGTTTTTAAATAAAAACATTTACATTTCCCAGTGCCTGCATATTTTAATCTGTTCAAAGTTCCCTTCATTGTTTTAGTCTTTTGCTGTTTAAGATATTTAGTCATTTTGGCAAAATATACAATTGCCCTGTTTGAGTAGAGTAGCCTCTTATTTTCTGGCATATTGAATGGATATTGCATGGATACAAGAGTCCGATGGTTTGATTTATCTTTTTCCTCAATAATTGCATTTAATGACTTTTTAAATGTGAATATATTATGACAGAGTTGTTGATAGTGTAGAATTGGAATTCTGCCCTGTGGTATGCCCTAAGCTAAAAGACTGGACTCTTCTTGTGGATTTTAGCAGTGTTTCAGCAACATTTTCCATGATTGAAAAGCTGTGACAATATGAGGTAAGGGAGTCTTCTTCAGTACAGTTTAAGATGAAGGTAACTGTCAACCATTTCCAGTGGGCCATATACATTTCATTCTTACTAACTACGTTTGATTTTTAATAAAGAAAGAAAAATGCTCCCTCTCATTGGACACTGACGCATATATAGGTCACATTAACAGGATAGATATCAAACCAAAAAAGCAAAAGAAACAATCGACATCATAAATACGAGTTAAAGAAATTGTAGAAAGTGATTACAGTTTAATTGGCTGAAGATATTTGAAATGTGTTTTGATACCTATTGTTAAAGTGTGGTATTAAGTTTGATTAACAGACTGTGTAGTTTAAAACGAAATAGTTAGCTCTCCTTCATGCAACAGTAAACTAATATAAAGAACCTCATTTACAATTATTTGACAACTCTATAGTCTGATAACTGTAATGTACATGTCTTGGAGAAAATGTAAAATGTCTGAAAGATGAAATTGACTTCACTTCATGACTAGTGCCATCCAATCATATGTGTTTAAAAAGGAGTGATAGAATGATTCAATGTGGGCAATTTCAATTTGTCACGGATTTACTCCAGTTTAGAGTTTGACTCGCCAGGACTAAATATTTCCATATCACTGCTGAGATAAGAAATATCATATATACCCAAGTGTCACATGGATCGAACCTGGTAACCTTTTGGCTGTGGTTGTCTTAGATTCTCCTTAGATATGCTAACATTTAAAGGATTTCAAGACGATGTTTTGAGTGGCAGTTTAATGCTGAGATATTGCTCATTTTATTTCCCATATCCCGAAACACTGCAAAGTTTATATCTATCAAAAATCCATTCTCAACAAATGTCTCTTTAATAACTTTTGAGGTGGAGCTATTCTAAAAACAGCAAGGAGTTTTGCTCACCCAGGTGATACTAATTTATTAAATTTCATATCGATATTAGAAAATACTTCTGTAATTCTGATGAGGTGATCTGTTTAAATGTCAGGGCTGAATGAGTTCAGTAACCAAGGTTTTTGGAAAAGCATAGTGTATGCAAATTTTACTAAAGAACAAAAATGTTTTTATAGTGGATAACAAGAATAAATCCCAAAGTAGCTGCTCACATACACAGTCACTGCATGTGCATATATTTATTGAATATTTATGTGGTTAGACATGAATACTATACTGTTTATCTGCTCTGAACACCATGGTTAATAAAAGGTTTGGTCATAATAGGAGGGTTATACTACCCACTCCTCAATATCATATTTCAACAACAGAAGTGATTGGGCTTGAGAATTATTTCTCCTGTAATCTATACATAGGTATAAGCCACCTATTCAAACATGTTGGGACCAGTGGGGTTGGACCATTGAGACCAAGGGTGGTCTTCAGAAATTCAGATAACTGAACTTCAGTGAGGGGAAAATCACAGCAATCCATTTTCCAATATAGCTACTCGAGAGAAATTTCCCATTCTACGCAATCACACCGACGTTGAACTTACAACAATATTAAGACAACGCTTTTTCTTTTTCTGAATAGGTCTAGCTATGCTCGCTGCCTTGCTATGGAGTGAGAAGATGAGGTTCAAACATTGTGTGCATGCGAAATGGGTTTCTATTCCTCCTCCCCCCCCCCCCCCCCCCCCCCCCCCCTCCCCCCAGACTAGCATTCCCACGGGCTGGTCTACTTTTGTAGCATTTGGTTGACCTACGTATTCCATCCAGATAAGTCACCTTTTATTGTGAATATAATTCTTAGCCATTTCCCCATATCATGATTCAAGCATTACCGCATACTATATTAGGCCATCAACTGCAAGGGCTGGGAGAGTGGCAAGAAGAAAGCATTCTAACAACACTAACTAAAAAAAATTAAATCTCTCTTACTCCATTATACCTTTGTCCCTCACTCAATGCCTTGCATTGCATTCATTACACCGATTCTGTGATCAATAGGACACAGTCATTGAGGGACTGAGCAACAGAACTATCAACTACTATGACTGGTGACAAGGGCATTTTTGGCAGAGTGAGGAAAAAAACTTACATGTGTCTGATTGTACAGCAGATTGTGAAATAATAGTAAGCAACACGCTAACTGCCAAGATCAGTGCACTCAATTTTCTTTTCATCTTGAAAACTGCGTAGTGGTGTTTCTATGGTTTCCAGACAACTCTAAGCCTGGTTACAAATAATGTCGCGTGGCCCGTGACGCGTAAACTGCACAGAGGCATAATAATTATGACGAGTGTCAGAGTTTATTTTCTCCCCCAGTTTATTTTATTCCCTGGATAAATCCGCCTACCGCTTTGTTTTCTCCACTGCCTCCACGACTTACCTCCCGCCAACTCCACCCGCCAGCTCTGGCACCGCCGGGACGGATGTTTTTGTTGTTTTAGTTTTTTCAACCCAACTGGTGATGGTAAACGCATTGGTGTACAGAGAAGTCATGGCCTATGTTAGAAGCTTTGGAAATGATGCTAATGCTTGGTCAGGCCGAAGTGAGTGTAGTCAAATATATAATTCTGGATGAATGAGATGATCCAGACGAGAACAAAGCTATCTGCCTACCAAGTTTGCTAAAGATTTATCAAGTTTAAAACACACACACACACAGATGCACAAACTAAGACAATGCCTTATCATCATCGCTGTGGGCAGATTAACAAGAGATATTTCCAGTGAAAATGCAATAAAACGCTCTCTATATAAATAAATAAATTATAAAAACATAAAAATAATTAGTAAACAAATCAATAAATAAAGATATAACTATGGTGGTCGTGGTTTCAAGTTCAGGTTCTCGAGAGTGGACTCACACTTAGGTGCTAGGCTGATGTGTGTGCCTCTTTTACTAGCAGTTCCTTCTGTTTTCTGGACTGGGCCAGGTACAATGCAAATAACTAATTTTTCACTTTTTTAAACAAATTTTTCAAACTATTTTAAATGGTGTATTTGCTCATATTGAAGTCATTTTCCAAGTTTCAGAACATTTGAAGATTTTATGATGCAGTTACGACAGCTTTTGCACTCACTATTTTCATCAGAAACTCAAAGAAGAATCGCGTCCCGTTAGATTAGAAGAATTTGACAATATTTCCACTAATTTCTCCCCTAATTTCTCACCCAAACTCCATAATTTATATATTACCAGAATGCTTATTGTCTGCTCTTTAACTTAATTAAGCTAATCTATTTTCACTGTTATGAGAATGTGTTGGGTATAGACCAGCATATCTGCATGTGGTTTGTATGGGATTTCCCCCCCCCCCCCCTCTCCTGTGGTATGCATTATTATACTGATTCAAATAGTTTAGGTGAAACTACTACATTGTACTCTTACCATAAACCACCTAACAGCCACTTAGCATTATTAATGGTTTTTTAATTCAAGGACAGGGCAAAAGTTGGATTGCCTGGCTGCATAAAAAATATCTATGACAAAAGTTAAATACATTATTAAATAGCTTATTTTCTAAGCTACATTTTGGTACAAAAATGATGTTGATAGAGGGTAGTGGGTGGAAGTTATGATTGGTATTGTCGAGGTGTATTTTTTTGACATTATTCCCCCCTTTTAAGCACACTTTCTACAGACATCTGAAGACATCAGGAGGGTCTGCTGGAAGTTCAACATCAAAGTCGTTTTCAGATCAGAAGAACTCTAAGGACACACTGAGTAGAGTGAAGGATGTTTTACCATTTATTATGCACTCGTGCATTGTGTACTGCATCCCTTGTAGCTGTCAAAAATACTACATAGGGGAGACCATCAGAAGACTGGAGGCTATAGTGAAGATACATGTGGTAAGTGTGCTAAAGAGAAGTCTGTAATTGCTGAACATGCATGGGATAATGGACATCCTATTTTGTGGGAGGAAACCACCTTCTTGAACCAGGCCAGAAGACAGAAGGAACTACTGGCGAGGAAAGAATTGTACATCAGCATATCATCAAAGTGTGAGCAGTTCAATCGAGACTTTGGAATGGACTTGCCCATCTACTGGGGAGCAACTCTCAAGAGCCTAAACTTGAAGCAAATAATTACTTGCTATTATTTTTAATTTATTTATTGTAATTTATTAAACTATTATTATTCTCAATGGACTCTCAGTTGACATAATAACATTAAAATCACCTTCTCAATAATCAACTTCAATTTTTATTCACTCGACGTTTCGACTAGATGCTCTAGTCTTCAACAGGAATATTATTATTGTTATTATTATTGTTGCTGTTGTTATTATTATTATTATTAATTTGTTTATTATTATTATTTATATATATATATTATTTATTTATTGTTATATATATATATATATTTATTTTTTTAAATAATTTATTTGTTATTATTATTACATTTACTATTCTTTTTCACATCCGGTTCACATGCCATAATTATGTGTGTGCCGGTTCACTTGTGCCATGCTTTTGCAGCACGTGCTATATAGCAAGATCACAGAGTCTTAGTGTCTCATGAAGGCTAAGTCGAAAGGTCGAGAGAATACAATTTCAAGTTCATTATTGAGTAGGTTATTGTTATACATTAAATTATTCTAATGTGTTGAGCTACTTAAAACTGTCAGTTTTAAGTAGCATATTTTATTTAGGTCTAGTTGTTTATTAAAAATCATTGAAAATATCCTGACCAGCTCATTTCCTTTTAGAAAAAGAGGTGGAGCACCACACACCTCAACACTGCATGACACCGTTTTCCCTCTATACTTATCAAGTTAAAGTATTACTTGGACAATGTTGGCATTTGTTCTAAGCTAATGGTCACATCGAATTTGTTTCATTTTCATCTGTGAAGGTTTCTGGATGTACTGGGGAAAGGAATTTGGGGGATATTGCAAGATGTGTAATAGATGTGAGAGAGTAAACAACTGGCTAGGAATGATCAAGGCTGAGTTACATCTGATCCCTGTAAATTCAGTTTGGAGCAAACTTGGCATTAATCTAATAGGTGAGTTGTAAATAATTTTCTTTTTTCTGTCTTTTGTCAGCATGGCTGCCAAAGATGATCATCTGATCAAGGGGAAGGGATTTATTAATGCAGTGACAAGGTATCTCACTTAGTATTACAGTTCAATAGACTATGCTAATCCATTTTACCTTTTTGCAATGTTATTTTCGCTCATGCAGTAGGCATGTACAATGTACAGATACATGCTTTCAATATGAAATCTTGCTCATCTTCAATACAACTATTCTAATACTAAACTAGAATGGTGGCTTTTAGCCGATGACATCAATTGTAAATTGTAGGTTAATTAATTTTTAGCCAATGTTTTGACCAGTGTCATTTGGGCTTTCGGAGCAAGTGAAAAAAGCACAAAATATAAGGTAATTTATATAGATTGCAATGGGTTCAAAAAGTTCACCAGATTCGTACATGAACATGATGTGTCTGATTGTCAGCAAGATAACCTTGCGTTTTAAACTCATATTGCTGTTGTTTTTCACTTGCATTTAACTGGTTCATTTTACGTGCCTTTATGACTATACAAATGTTAACTGCTGTCATATATTGTACCTCTTACAATATTTCCCCAACATTATTTACAATTCCTTTTCACCAATACATCTCAGAAACCTTCATAGAAACAAAATTCAACATGAACGCTAGCTTACAACAGAAATGGAATCAACACACCTTGTTAAGTGGCAATACCACTGATGCCAGCCATCAGGAAGGAGGTAGATGGAATGGAGAAATTTGGGGGTAATTTCTCAGGTAGAAGAACAAAGAGAGTGGTGTGCCTGGGTGGTGGTGGTGGTACCAAAATCCAAAGGCAGAGTGAAAATATGTGCCAACCTGACATGGTTGAATGAGTGTATGCCGAGTTGGGGTCCACTACAGAAACTAGCCATTGCCAAGATGGAGGAAGCTCTAACGAGGATTCCTGTGGGGGCCTTGCAATCTAGATCTGCCTCATCTTTGAGGCTAGAGGCAATTCTTTGACATAAGCAACTTAGTGGTGAAACAAAGCCAGTCACACATATGTGTCCATATTGATGACTCCAACTAAAAGGGACACCCAGATCGAAAAAGAAGCTCAGGTCCTCATGTGGTATATTGGCATTGCTGGACTACAAGTCATTGGATGCAATCTGGGTGCAGTAGTTCTGAATGAGAACAATTCATTTCTGTTTTAGAATCAGTCATGTACCAGGACAAGAACTGGTCACAGCAGATGCACTTTCCGGAACCCTCACCACTGTTATTACAGGAAGAATCAGGTGCCTACACACAGGACACTTTGCAAAATTTACTATCAATGGGGAAGAGATTGGAGGAGATGAGAAGTTTCCAGCAGAAGGACGAAATGTGAGATGCTAGTGAAATACTGCTTTGAGGGCTGGCCAGATAAGAGCAGATTGGTTGGGGTTGTGAATAAGTCACAGCAAAGCAGTCAGTGCTACTCCTGTGCTGCATGTTCTCAATACCAATCACAGAGAGCAAAGCCACCAAAAACAACACCCTTACCTGATCTACCATGAAAAAGAGTTGGAAGTGAGTGGAACAAATTGACTTACCTGCTCACCCTTGAGTACTATTCCAGATAAACTGAGATTGCACATATGGAGAGTTCTACAGCTGAGTCAATGGTGAATCATACAACCTCTATCTTTGCTCAACATGGCATTCTAGAGGTTATTATCTTAAACAGGGACCTCAGTATACATCAGAACATTAGCAGAGATTCACTAAGGAAGATGGGTTCAGACATATTACTAGTAGCCCCGACTACCTTTGAGCAAACTGTGAAGCCAAGAGAGGAACACAGAGAGTAAAAAACATATTTTGTAGAAATCAAAGACTTCCTACCGAGCACTACTGGCCTACCATACACCACTGCAAATTGGATACAGTCTGTCCGAGTTACTGATGTCCAGGAAGTTACATAAATTACCATGTTGGTACTATGCATGCTCTGATTACCTAGAGAGTAGAGAACATTGTTTGGTGGTTATTACTCCATGCCAGCTAATCTCAAGTGAGCCCAGGCCTAACACCACACTAATGAAGACCAATATTATAATACAGCATTTAATAAGTATATCTGTATATAATATATTTGGAGTTGATTAAATAAAGGGTCTGTAAATGTTTGTTGCTACATAGGTAAATTCTTGTTCATTTTTTTTTCATTTCTTTTTCGACTAGTCAATATATATATTTTTTTAGCTGAAACATATTTTGTCTTTAATCTGAATCGAGATTTTCTGCTGCACTATGTTAACCTTTAACACTAGTAGTATATATCCTACATCATTCTTTCTTCTCTCAGTCTCTGAGGTATGCATCACTTTTTCAAAAACTTTTTTCATGTTCTTCTAAGTTCAGTTTTATCCATAGTTTCATTAAACTTCACTTAACTATATAGCAATATGGCAGAGCATGCGGCAATGTGTGACTTAAATAAGTTCTTCTATTACTCAGAAGGCTATATAACACAGATGTTACAATGACATCAATGTCAACATTTCAACTAGATGCTCTAACCTTTATCTGGAATATCCATAATTTTTATTTTGATATTTATTGTTCATCTTTTATTAAACTAAGGCATGTATTTGTATTTAATTTTCTTTTCTTTTATTTAATATTTATATTTATTATAATTATTTATTAATTATTTGGATTATTGTTTTGATGCTTTGATGTTTTGATGCTATTTTTATTGTCTTATTCAATAATGCCTTTAATACTATTATTTTTTCATATCCTGTTTACAGACTAGATGTGACACAATGTGTAGTTTATTGTGATATTTCCTGGTATTTCCAACTAAGATGCATTTCCGATAAGTTGAGAGTAATTTATCATCAATAATATGCAGAACAACCTCTTCCTAACTGCATTAGAAAGAATACCTAGCATATCACGTCACTTCCATAAACAATTTTTTTCTCGATTCTTTGAGGATTCCAGGTAGTTTTTGGTAGCAGTATAACTACATATATTGCTCTAGCCACCATTGGTCTAAATTTCCTTTACCAACAGCCACCAATCTAGTTAAGCAGTTTTCCTAAGATAGAAGGAAAACATGAACCTATAACTTGTTCAGAGTTCTGGGTGCTTGCCAACTAGGGGAAATATATAGCTAAAAAATATCATTAGTTTCATTCCAAAACCTCACAGTTCAGCACCTAAAGTCATCAGTTTTATGGTCCAGTAGGGAATAATTGTAGCATACATGGGTTTGAGCGCTGAACTTGTATAATAAAAGTCATCAAAGTGAAAATCAAATTACAATGATGCAAGTTGTATTTTTGACACTATTGCCACTTATGCAGACAGTCCAAAGCACCATTTATCTGGGGGTTTTGACATAAATACTGCCTTTGCAAATCTTCTAATTCTCAAGTGCGAAGCCAAGTTGCAATCAAAGTTTTAAAATCAAAATGTTAATCGAAGTGCAAGATTTTCAAAGAGGAACGCAATGTTGCAAAACAAAGTGTCAAATCGCAAGTTTATTTTTTACTCGAATGTTAAGCCATACTGGATACTGTTTCACTAGTGACATTGTGCTAGGCCTTGACCAATTATGCTAGCATAATTTTCAGAATAATAGGTAGCCAGAATTATGCTAGAATAATAGGCTAACATTCAGACCAAAAAAAGAATAATAGGTAGCTACTTCTCCTATATATATTTTTGGCTGTTCCTCTTGTTTTTTCTTCTTGTTTTCTTGAGTTTGCTCCACACTGCATTGCGATTAGGTAAAGGGTCTGGCAGGCAATTTCAATGATAGGTACATGTGCTAACAATTATTATGGCAGAAGTTTTCCATTCTGTCGAACTCATTTACACATTGTAGAATCATCACTAGAGGACTAAATCCCATTATCTGTGATGTTACAGTACAGTTAGTTAATATTTTGTACACCTTTACTTTGTCATGTTGTGGAAACGGTTTTATATTCAAGAATAGTAGGTGAAAGAAAAAGAATAATAGGCAGTGAAAAAGGAATAATAACGAGAATATAAGAAAAGAATAATAGGTGAATAATAGGTCAAGGTCTACATTGTGCCCAATCACCAATCTGTGTTATATGTTTTGACTTTACCTGTAACCAGTGATCATATGAAACCAATTCTGCCTCATGTTATTACCACAACAATCTTTAATGACGTGAATAACCAGTTAAATTTAAAATTATTTATCAGGCACCTAAAGGAAGGATCCACTGCATGTCCCAAATACTTGCTGTACACAATAATGGTCTTTGATGTGCAACTAACCGTTCCTGATTCCAAAGCATATTCAGAGATCATCCTTTTAGTTAATTGCATATATGGGAATAACACTTTTCGAAGTGCCTTCAGTCTCAGCTTGGTAGCTAGATCAAGTTCTTTTTTTAAGTTATGGTACAATCTTATCCTGAGGTCCAATGTGGTTAACAAGAAGAATTTTGGGGGAGTTCGACTGTTAGAGTAAAATCTCTTTGGTTTACCAGATTTTGTATATGTACTTAGCTATGCTATGTATATTAACCAAAAAAATCTTGGACAAGCACATTATACAGGACAGATAATTCTTAAGATATTTTAACGAAATCATAAATATGCTTCTGTTGCTTCAGTCGAAAGGGTTTGAGAGCTGTGCTCTAGTTATTAAGAGTTCCCCATGTTGTAGACCCTTTTTTATCTCCACTTCTAAATCGTTTTCTATCTTCTCTTCTAGACTCCTTTCTATCTCCTCTTCTAGATCCTTTTCCGTCTCCTTTTCTAGATTGTTTTCTATCCCATTTCGAGTCAACTTTGCTGGTCTGTGAAAGAAAAATGTAACTTATGACATTCAAAATTACTTACTATAATATCTACAAAAATTATTGCTATAAAAGGTTTTGTAATGACTCCCTTCACTGTGATTTCTTGGCTACTTAGCATAGGGACAGTAACAGGTATTCATGGAGCATGCTAGTTCTCCTTATATTGGCTTGATTCACTTTTTAAAATAACAGACTTACCCTATCCCTTCTCCTCCCCCCCTTCATCCACCCCCCCCCCCCCTCCCTCAAAAAGTTCATATTCCAGCTAAAATTATCTTGGGCAACTTCTTAGCTGCCTAAATGATGATTTCAGCCAATTCGCTCCAGCACGACACCAAACAAGCCTTGAATCCTTAGATAAGTAGTAAACCAGGCAAAACATAAAAAGTTTGTAAAACCATCTTCAAGGATTAATCTGTGATCATCTATGCATCTTTATATTCATCTTTTTATTTTCTCTCCATACATTACTTGTGTACAATAGGTCGATAAATGGAAGACACCAATTTTTAATGCACATCCAGCACTCATCAGTTAGCTACTTCATTGTGGTAAGGTCTAGATAGTGGTAGTTTTTGACGATATGTTCAAGCTAACTCATGTGCAGTATTGTAATCAGAATTGGGTAAAATGTTCACATAACTTGTACTATGCAGCTGAATCTGAACTGAATGGTCAGTAGATTTACTGATGAATAATTCTCATTGCTTTATAACAAAAAGTTAAACTATATAACAAAAATATTTAGCAAGAAACATGGTAAAGAAGACCATTTTCTACATTTGTTTGGTTCTGCAGTTCTCCTGTGCAACTTTTGCCAAGTCCTTGAGAAAGCTAGCTTCCTGATGAAGGCTAAAGCATCTAGTGGAAATGTCGAAAGCGTAAAATTTCAAGTTGATTATTGAGAAGGTTATTATAATTTTTATTATATCAACTGAGAGTTCATTGAGAGCTATATATAGTTGAACCCTGACTGACTCTAGTAATAAACCAAGAAGGTGTGTGGTAGCTATGTGTTGAGTTGTATAGTGTACAGCAACTGTATAAGGGTGGTTCATCTCTGCTAGTTGGTATGATGCTGTTTGATTTCTCAAAGAGAAAAACAACAAGGGGAAGAAAAAAAGGGGAAAAAATAAAAATAACAAGAACAAAAACGATTATTGGATTGACTGATCAAATAAAGGAAACAGGAGTGCATCCATGTAAATTACAATCAATAGATGACCCTTTACAAGTTAAAAATAATATAATACTGCTTATACAAGCATTCTGGAGCATATCAGTGGTGGGTAATCTAACTGGTTGTGGTCTACATTGAATTTAAAAAAAAATTGTGCTATTAATAAGTCTTACCTGTTCTTTGCATGGAATTTCTTTCGAATGTATAATAGCAGTACCACCAGCAATAGGATGATGGAGTACGCAACAAAAGTCGAGATCGCAAAAATGACTGCAGTGTTAGCAACTGTATAATGTATAAGAAAGGTAAGTTATATTAAAGACCTCATCAGACATTGAAATACAAGTATTTGTACTGAAATTTGTGTCATAGCCACAGTTTGTCCTTCAATATCACATTCAATTTGACTATTAAAAGTTTAACTCCAACATCTTTTTCAACTATATATGCATTCATTACCATAACATCATGATCATATAAATGCCAAATATGCAGAAAGTGTCCTTTGGAATTACGATGATGACAAATGCCTATTCCAATATAATAATTAAGTGCCATATATCCAATTTTTGAGGAGAACTTTTAGCACTCATATGACCATATATATGACTATATATAATATATGGATTTCTATCATAGCAACCTTGGGAAGAAGTTGGATTTGACACTACAGCAAGTATCTATTGTTTCATAGGAAGAACTATATATAGCAAATTGTAATTTTGTTTGTAGATGCCCACATAAGCAAAGAATCAAGCTAAATAAACTTATCCGACATTATATGCATGAATTCTTATTCTAAAAGAACTGGAGCAATTACTTTATAGTTGAATCCATGGACACTGTCGGTCATCCATTAGAAAGCCTATGATGATTGGGTGGTGTTGGGTTTAATTGAGTACAGTTATCTAGGTGCAGTGTAGTATTCATACTGCTCCCAGTGTAAAGTACCATTATCTAGAGGATACAAATGGAAGGCATTTTTATGCCTACACTGAACATAACTATTATCTTATATTATTGTGTGTTGCATAATAGCAAATAGTGTACGGAATGCTAGTAGAATGCAAGGGCAAAAAGACGTGCAATATGTATTTAGATATATATCTTGCTGCAATAGGTATGCAGATATAGATCTTGCTTTATGGAGAATACAGAAAAAAGTAAAAGAAGGATTCATCTTGCTTTACTGCCAAATTAATATTGCATTTGAAGTACATATAGGGTTCCTTTAAAAGATTGCCTTGAAGATTACAACCACCCTTTTCTATTAAAAATCATGCACACCAATGATTATATAATGTTTGGTGTATATGATTTTAAATGGTAAATGGTAAAGGGTCATCTAACTGGTTGTGGTTTCCAATACGACTTCAACTATGCATTCATTACCATTAAGAGAATACAATTTATTGGGAAGGTTATTTATGTCAAGTTCATTGAGAATTCAATACAGGTGTTGTTACATTACACTTGGCATGTTATTCCTGCTGAAGGCTAGAGTGAAACATCGAGAAATGTCGAGATATTTTTTTAAGTTGATCATCAACAAAGTTGAAATCATTTTTATTCCTATTTCAAGTTGGTAGTTTGTTTGTTTGTTAGTTTACTTTTGTTTATTATAGTTGAGCAATGGAGGACTACACCACTTGTGAGCTTCACTGCATCCATGGTTTTAAAAGCACCTTCTAATTTGGTTAATTTTTTGTACATTACACGTATTAAGATATGGCATGTCTTGCTATTGTTGGCTGTACCCATCTATGGTCACCTACAGCCTCCAACCTTGCGTAGCACATGAGAATTCTACCACCCAAACAGTAGGTGTTTAAACCGAACAGGTCAACTGAGAGTGGGCATCTATTCTGCTTATAACAGAGTGTATGTGGTCTGACTCAAAAAGGCATGTGAGCTATTTAGCTTCATTGTTCATCGGCAGCACTGCTACACACACTTTTTTTTAACCAGAATCACTGAACTAAAGTAGTTATGGACATGCATTGAGTGTTGTGGTTATGCAAGTTATGCACGAAGACATAGAATAATTTTAAGTTTTTTTAAAGTTTTTGGCGCATCACTCAATATAATACTAGCAGAAATACCCACCCTCCAGGTGGTATATTCCCTACCCCTTTGATCTACAATGTTGTACCTCATAATCACTCACTCCCCACACTATGCACAGATGCACAATGTCCATGTGTCCACCATTGATGGCTTATTGAGCATAGTCCAATCAATTTTCATCGCACCCCAATTCCAGCAGATGAACTTGATTTCATGACCTGTTGCAGTCACTCACTATCGATTCTTCACATAGAAGCACTGTGTCTGTATACTCATTTGCAGTGGCTCCAATTATAGCCCAGTTGTAGTTGCATTTGCCAAAGCGTGGTCCAACATCCTGTCATAGTCATGTGCACCGCACTCTGTGCAAAGGAGCATGCAATCTGCATATCTACTGCCAGTATCCTGCCATGGCCAATTGCAGTTGCATGCACAGACAGATTGTATCCTTGTACCACTCTCAGCAACAAAGATCTGGAACCAATGGTAGTCTGACATGCCTCAATCTTGATTAAGATGTGCAGTGTCTAGATAGCCAGCCACTTTACTCTGGGACAACCATAATCACATACAATGTGCAAGCATGCACAATAAACAGAGATAGTCTTCTGGTTTCTTTTTTATTAGTTGCATTTTTAGCTGGTCAGCTTGAAGCTTGTGCTCTCATGCAATGAGCACGTAATAGAGCCTGCAACATTTCTACTATACACCGAATCAAGGGAACATGATATAGTTCACCTGATGCCTATGAGTCCACACCAAGGGTATGTATTCCTTAAATTCAACCCGAGAAGCATTTTTCTAGTGGAAAATATCAAAGTCTGGGCCAGTGTCAGAGACTCTCCGGTTGGGATGAAAAGTTTAGCCCCTTGTGTGTGATTGCTGGTTTCCAAGATTGGAAGTGTTCCTTTCAGAAGAAAAGCCGAATGAAGAAGCAGGCCACTCACCGATAATGACCAACGAAGGCTCAAAATGAAAATAATAACCACTGTGTTCACAAACCATGGAGCTAGGGCATCAAGAAGGTAGGCTAGAGGCTTCAAAAAAACTTCAAAAGTCAGGATGTAGATTAATCAAAGTTTTCTCACGGCTTTCTACCACCATATGAATAGTCTTTTGAGAGTGTAGGTATAGGCAGATGTCTGTATCATTATTTGGCATAACCTAACATGCTGCTGATTGGCTGGGCATAATAAAGAATGTGCGACAGTGTTTGATACTTCTATCAAGCACAAATGTCTGATTTTAGAATTGTACACACTTATAGAGAAGAGGGAGAGCAACTGTGACAGTGACAATGGAGTGTTTTATTCCACATTTAGAGCCAAACATAGATATTGTTAATCTAGACAACATGCACCTGTATCGCAATTTGGGTTTGGGAATGAGACTGGTCCCTAGTCTGTGCTGCTAGTGGTGGACATGTGAATTGTATGCTTCTAAAGTGAGGAGCATGCATAACTATGAAGAGGGTATGGGGTATGCAGCACTAAATGAATGTACAGACACCATGCTCCTGTGCAATGACTGGGTTATGATGGGCATAACTGAAAACAGGTATACAGACATCATACATCTATGTAAAAGGTGGGGAGAGAATGGCAAGATGGAGATAGAGCCATAAAAAGCAACCACCATGATATCATGTACTTTTCCAGGATAGGAGTGTAAAGCACTTCGTTTTGACTATGCTCAATGCTGCTGAAGATGGATATGGATGTGGATCTGTGCAAATTTGAGGAGGTACCCTGCTATTGCAAACAGTAGGAAGCACATAACAAACCAACACCCAGGCCATGGCATAGGTCATCACTGGTGAACATGAGACACAACATTGTCCAAATGTGTCAGGCTTGATTATAGATCCGTATAGAGAAAATATGAGAATTGCAAAGTTATGATTGATGCTGAGAGCTTGGTGTTCTGCTATAAAAGATGCACTGTAAATATGAATGTGAAAGTTGATGAATGTCATGGGATTATGGCAGGCTATTGAATATCAGTATCCTAAGTGGGACAGAAAAGAACAGGGTCGAGGGATATTTTTAGATCCTTTGTACCTCCATGTCTCAAGATTTATCTTTTGAGAAACTTGCCACACTGACTTTTCTCTAGTGGTAGGGTTTCCATTCTCACTGATGGGATGAAGGAACATCAGTATTTGTGGAGCTGTGCTGAACATCATCTGAGTGTACTGCACACATGCTGACTCTACCTCCAATAGGTCAATTGTCTTGGATGGACCTTGGTGAATATCATTGCCTCCTCATAAACAACCCTCCTATTTTCAGCTGTATGTGGCTAGTGTGGCAGTTGGGATTATTAAATATGCAAAGACTCTTGTCTATTGAACCTTGTTCATAGAGAGCCAATATTTTGTTGATGACCATAAATATGTATGCCATAAAATACTTACTGATATATCATCTCTTAGGGTAAGAATCGGACTTGTGTTTGTACAGTTTTCCTGGGGCCAACTTTACCTAACTTACACTACCAGTTCTTTCAATCCTGGCACAGCTTGTGGGGTAGTGTATGGAGTATGTGTTCTAGTTCTAGCATACTGTGCCAGGCAAATGTGTGCTAGAATTGGTAATTCCTATCCTAATTGTGAATGCTCTCTCTGACACTCGCACTCACACACACACACACACACACCACACAAATAAAGACACACACACACAAACATGTTAAAAATTACATACAAAATTAACAACTTAGATAAATAATTTATACAGGTTGATAATTGATCACCAAGTTGCTTTATATACATTCATGAAATTATTCAGCATATTTATGATAAACGTCTTCTTCTTGTCTAGCTGCTGGGGTGGTGAACTCATGTTCTAGAAGATCCTCCTTTTCTCTTACTTGTCTGTGAAGTGAAAGTCACTTATGTTATGCGTGAAAACTATTATAAAATGTTTACACACTTATTTGCAATGACTTCCTTCAATAGCCTACTGGCTATTGTTCATAAGGATAATACCCATAATATCTCCAGTTGGTACTGCTAAACTGCAAGAAAAGTAGCAACTATCACTGAATAACCTTCTACTTAACATCAATAAATAATGTAATTATTCTACCACAATTATATAATATAATCATCATTATCACCATCATAACCACCATTATCACTACCACTACAATTGTCACATCTTCGTCATCATCATTACCACTAAGAGGGATGGGACATTAAATAAACAAGCAAGATTTTATTAACTTCACCCAAGGTGTTACATGCAAAGTAACTGGTGTTAGAAGACTGGGGGAAATAACCTGCAACTATAATTCAATGGGAAGCAAGAAGAGCAATGAAAAAGAATAGATGTTGTCATTTGATTTTGTCTCGATACCCTTTGTGAAATACCTATGTTATGGATGTCTAGTACTATATTTTGCAATGAAAATGAGACTATCATTTCTCAGTGTAATTCCACATATATACTTATCAAATATGTTTTGTAATGACAATGAGACCAGCATTTAACTCCAACTGGGATGCCTTACCTGGTTTTTGCTTGGTGCTTCCTATGCATATGGCACGCTGCTAACACCAGTGACAGGATGGTAGAGTATAAAATTATTGTTATGGTGGTAGAAAGAACCGCAGCGAAAATAACTGTATAATGTATAGAGAGAGGAAATTGTACTTAATTAATGCCACATTTAAATTATACAATTTTGTATAGGGTATCTGTATTCAAACTAATTGCTTCAATTCAATCTAGTGGAATAGCTAACTTTCTACTTCATTGCCATCATACTATGAACACATAATGCTAGTTTTACAGCACAGTGCCGAATCAATATTTAATTTGTTCATTGAACATATGTACTATGTATATACTGTTCCTGCAGAGTTAGCATAACACTTTAGTCCGAGTCATTTACTTACAAACAATTCTTTGATCACGCCAGATATGAGTTGGTTGCAAAATTCCTTATAGTACAGATGACAAACTTAACAGAGAAGACTGGAAGCAGAATTTGGATCATCAACATCTTTCTTGGCAACAAAAACAGACTCCTGATCTTCCCAGCCAGTCTCAATTTCAAGCAACTAGCCAGATATAAATGATAATGAAGAGAAACTCGATTTCTAGCATTAAAACATGGATTGTGCCCTATATAAAACTGCACTAGACCCGACTTATCAAAGCCAAACAGTTTGACTATCCATGGCATACACCATTGTGAGATGGATTGGTATTACAAACATGCCAAAATCCTTGAAATTGTTTTTGGCAACCATTCTGACTTGAGAGGATCTGAAGCAATACCAACAGCTCAGTTATAAGCTGGTTCAGTCGTTTTGCCAAACTGAGTGATATACGGAAGATAAAAACATCAAAGAATATTCTGCTGCAATGCACCATGAAACCTCTCAGTGGAAATGTTGAGCTCATCAAAATCCTGAAGTGATTGGGCCATGAAATATCATATTGGAAACTTAAGGAACTAGTTACAGCTCTGTAGCTATCTGCAGAAATTTAGGAACAACAAACGGGGCTAGTGTTCCGTTTCCAACAAAACATATGCTGGTGTTCCTCCGGTACTGTTATATGACAACTTAGATGAGCCGGAAGAAATGCAG
Organism: Cladorhizidae sp. MBARI D1340-BT2; assembly: GCA_028752905.1. NCBI lineage: Eukaryota > Metazoa > Porifera > Demospongiae > Poecilosclerida > Cladorhizidae > Cladorhizidae sp. MBARI D1340-BT2. The sequence continues at coordinate 34,141,275 of JAQNBH010000015.1, forward strand.
GACCATAGATGAGTAGGAAGAAATTCTCAGTATAGCAGGAGCATCTCATCATGTGAATGGAATAATAGGTTCAGCTGCTTATGTCTACAGCCCATTCGCTGAGAAGAAATGCCCTCCTGCTAGACCACTGTTGCCACATACAAAAACCTTGCATGACCTTTGGTAGGTAATGTGATCCCACAAACTAACAAATGAGTTCGTGGAGAACTTTCAACACACACACCAATGATGATGTGTCCATAAAGGTTAAGAAATTGGGGCATTTGTGTACCACCAATGGCTTAGTCACTAATATTGACTCTGCCCCAAATACTGCAACATATATACAATGACTGCAATCAATCCACAAGAAGTTCCATGCACATTTGATCAAGCCTTATATGAAAAGGCAGCAGAGATTATTTAGAAGGATGAAAGGACCTTCCCAAAATGTGATGGTAAGGATGGTGAGTTTCCACACAATATGCATTATGGTAAACAGTTTGGAGAAGCTGGACTTCAAGATGAGGTTGGAGTCATTGCAGAGTGGTCAATTATCATCATGATTGGAGGCTGATGACTATACAACCATAGTGTTAGATTGTTCCAGTGATCTATGAAGCATTGATGCATATGGTGAAGAAAGACTTCCAAGAGTGGATGTAAGAAAAAAACACCAACCACTTGCCAGACTTTCGACACATGATCAGCCTTGCCACAGAGATAGATGTCAAAACTGAAAGACTTTCCTTGTCTGCACTCCTGGATACCACATCCATCAAAACAAGTGATTCTTCTTTTCGGCAAATAATTATGATACTGAACTTTGCGACACTTATGGGCCACTGGTATATATGGTTGACCTTACCTGGAAATCCACATAACTTGCATAAAATATGTCCATACATAAAATGTACTATAAAACTCTCCAATAAGTAATCAAATTCTTGATTCAGCACTAAATCTTTTCTGTATTCAGTAAAACATCAACAGTTGGTAAAAGTTCATTATTAAGTTTAGCTGAGTTCAATCACTAAGTAGTCGCACTTTTTCATACCAAGAAGTGATTATTATTATCATTATCATCATCATCATCATCATCATCATCATCATCATCATCATCATCAATCTCATCATCATCATCATCATCATCATCATCATCATCATCGTCGTCGTCAATCATCATCATCATCATCATCATCATCATCATCATCATCATCATCATCATTTATTATTATTATTATTATTATTAATTATTATTTATTGTCAATTTATGTCATCAGAATGCAGATGTAATAAGTTACAGTTTGGTGTAAGAACCTGTGCCATTGAAGTAACATAACATACTAAGTTGGGGTAGCTATGTTTAATTTGTTTTACACCATCTAGAAACACCCCTTTCTCAACAACCAAGGAGACTACTGTTATGCATCAATACCTCTATCATTCTTATAGGAATGTCATAGAGATATGTTTGTGTGTGTGCGTGGGGGGGTGCACTTTCTAAATATATATAATATATTATGCATGTGTATTGTGGAAGATTAGATACAATGGAAGCATTTTGATCAGATCTTTTAGTTTAATCAGGAGCATGGGAATCTATTAAAAAAGGTATTAAGAGAGGATAAGGTGTAGTTAGAAGATTTTTCTATTTTTGCACAGAGCGTGAAGCTCAGAAACTAGTGCTTTTACGGATTGCTTAATTTTAATCCTTTCTACTCAGCTAGTAAGAATGATGGATATTGGCAGAGGAAGCATTACCAGGCAGAAGGTCTCCACAGGAATCCTTCCTAGGGTAGATTGTCCCTGACTATTTCACACTCTTTCCCCCTACCACATGGTTCCTCTTTACTTCTGCATACACAGCAAAATAGCATAGGAAGTAAAAACGATGGTCTAATTGATTCTTTTCGCTCTACACATATTATGATTCCCCCTAGCAACCTATGTTCCACCCCAGGCTACCTCGATATTGCTGCATTGAATGTCGAAGAAAAACTTCTAGTACTATTTTTACAAAACACACAAATAAGAATCAGATGAATGAATGGAATTTTGATAAGTTTCTCTATGCAGTTACAGAATTCAGATACTTATCAAGAATAGTCTTCTCAATAGCAAGCTCAGAGATGGCTCTTCTTCCCACATTGCCAAGATGGAGGTGCCTTTGTTACCTCAAGCAATAGCAACCTGTGTTTCTCCTGTCATACTAAACAAATTGACCTCCAAAAGTCGTGTCAAATCACACAATTTGAAATAGAGCAGATTTCATCTGAGGTGCAATGAGCTACCTACAAACCATTGAAGCTGCATAACATTGCATCCCTCCCCCCTCCCACCTCCCATGCACTATGAACCAGGTTGTCCTGCTAATCACACTGGTGTTGCTGGCACTGACCCTATATATCTCAGCATTAAGTCTGCACAACCATTTGTGTTGTATATGTAAGAAATTACATGAAGCTTTAGAAGTAGTAGTAGCAGAAGTGATAAAGCGTTTTGGCAGAGTCCGAATCGAAGAGGATCTCTGTCCCAGGACAGTCATTCCAGCCACCATAGCTTGTGCTGCCACCTGAAATTGGTACTCTGCAGCAGTAATCAAGCCAGTGATCTTCACAGAGCTCTCAATACTGAACACATTTATGGATTCTGTTGCCTGCTTATTCCCATTCACTGTCGCCTGGTAGAATATTAGATAGTGGGTAATTTCACTTATTGGTAGTCTTTCCCATGAAACACTGACTGAAGAGTTGGTCAGTACTGCAACTGCAACATTATTCACAATAGCTGCAGTACAGACAAAAAACAATAATTAAATTTGTCAATAGACCAGGTCAGTACCAATGAGCCAGGTAAGCTAACTACAGTAATTTATAGTACAGTTTAACAGATACATTCACTTTGTCTTCTTTTATGAATTTGTCTCCTCTTCTATTACATCCCCTCTTCCAGTGTCACCCCCTTTTTTACACATCCTTCTTTTTACACACCTTTCTTTTAACACCACTTTCTTTATAACTGTTTTTAATATAACTACAATGCACTCACGTGGTTCAGTGAGAGTAAAAAAGACATTGCTGAACAAAGTTGATGGTCCTGGTCCTATCTGAGTGTAAGCAGTGACGATGATGTTGGAGATCTTGATATATGGCTCCAGGTTTGATATGATGTAGGTTTGGGGGTCAGAGGTGGCATTCAACATGTTACTAAGAGAGAAGTAGCCTTCCACTGTATAGATGATGACATAGCCAGTAAGAACACCATTAGGCTCTTGAGGATAACTCCAGGATAGCTCCAGAGAATAGAATTTGGCATAGCCTGTCAGAAAACCTGACACAGGACCAGGCACTGCATAATGGTTAGGAAATAAATCATGAAAACAATAACATTATTTTGACATACCATCATCATCAGTTTTTATTGGGCCAATGAAAGTACTGTATGGTCCAGTGCCATTGCTGTTAATTCCTGCCACTTGAAACATGTACTCAGTGATGGGAAATAGTTCATCAACAGTATAAGTACTTTCTGAAGCATTAACATTTCTCGAGATCAGTGTACCATCTACTTGTCTATAATAAGCTACATTTATGTTGTAACCAGTTATGTCTCCATTTTGTCCTATACAGTCTATATCCAACCATGTCAATGTAATGCTTGTTGAAGTTATGCTGCTATTTGTTAAATCAGGTGGAGCAGCATCTGGAACTATGTACATAAAATATGTATTGTAGTGACAATTCAAGTAACAGTTAACATTACATGTGTACCTACCTGCTTTTAGTGTGTTGATATTAGGTGGATTTTGTAATGATCTTTCTAGATCAAAGGTTTTTGCACGGACATTGACAGAGTATATACTGAATTTTTCCAAGTCCTCAAACAGAGCTGTCTCAGTGTAGACAGTCATAGTCCTAGTGCTTTCATAGCCCGGACAGCGCTGATTGATATTTCTAGTGAGGGTCACCGTATACTGCTCTGCTGGTAGGCTGTCTATAGGCTGGGTCACATATATTATGGCTGAACTGTGAGTCACCAAAGTTGATATGATAACTGGTTCCAGTAAATCTGGTGGAAAATTTAGCATTTCAAAGAATATCAATTTCCAAAAGTGATAGAGTTCATAACTCCTTACCTCGCACAATGATAGATACTGGCCCCAGTGTTTCACTGGAAAAGTGTTTGGAACGAGCTACCATTTGTATACTGACGTTTTGACCAACAGAAAGTGCATCCAAAATGTAAGGAGGATTGTAGGTTATTCTGCCAGTTTCAATCTTTTTTTCTGTTGTGAGGAGATATCCTCGAGTAGGAGGAATGGTGGGAGGAGTCCAGAGTATTTCTATACTGTTCTTTCCAATTTGATGGAGCACAAGATTAGTAGGAGGTTCAGTATCTGTACACACACACACACACACAACACATACACACAAACACAATGTGCACGCAGACACACACATGCATGCACACACACACATGTGCACACATACACACATAATTACAACAACAAACATTAACTAAAACGAGTATTGGCTGTGCAAAAATTAAGCCAGATCTGATCTCTATAATGGAATAACTCGGCAAACAATTGAAGAGGTGGACCAAAGATTTGTATTGCCACTCATGTCTGTATACCTATATAAGGATGTTTATGTATCATGTATATATATGCCATGCCTTCTAAGGTTGTTAATCCTTAATATCAGTAGTCTTCCCTGCAAATATGTAATGGCAGTAGCTTTCCTCTCAATTACCACTTTCACTTTTAGTTTAGAATCTTATATAGTAATTGACAGAGATGAATTTTTTGGTTGGAGCACAATCAATATCAATATTGCTAATGTGAAAAATAAAGGCTTTTTAATCAAATAAGAGCATTAAAAATACATACCAGCGACAGTAAATGTGGTCACTAGGGGCCTGGCTGTGTCTGCATTATCGACCAAGTAAGTGAATACTCCTGCTTGCTTGCCAATCACTGATATTTTGCTCACATAAATTCTTTCAGGGCAAATAGCCTCATCGATGTTCACAGGGTCATAATCGAAATTATATGGTACTTGTCGTGGGTCAAAAAGTGTATAGCCGACAACATTGGTAAGATCAATGCCATTTCTTCTCCACACGAATCTTGTAGGGTTACCTCCTCGAGATAAGCCTATCAGGGACAATTTAAAATCTAATGATTGTACAAAATTACTTGGTCCAGTTATCCTTATAGAACTTGATCTAATAGCACCTAGATATACATCAGAAAAATAATATTAATGAATCATAATTGTTCTTAACCATCCCAACTTGATCAAGTGCTTAATCATCATTAAAAATCATGCTTGAAATATGATCTGCCTATAACTTCCACCTGCAGTAATACAAGAACCATTTAAAACAACAGGATAACCTGTTCAAAGGAAACATGTCTACCAATGTAGACCACAATCAGTTGAAGGGCCCTTAAATAAATATATATATACATATATAATTATTATACACTAAACATTATGCTGACTTAAAAAAAATTTTTATGTAAAGGATGAAGGTTCATCCAACTGGTTCTAGCCTACATGTTTCCTTTCTTTTTAACAGATCAATCCAGTATAAGTAATTTTTTGTTTCAATTTAGTTGTTGTTTTTAATGTGTAATTGAGTGGTGGAGGACTAAACCAAGTTTGAGCTGAGGATCTCCAGAAAATTTTCACATATTTTGCCTTGTTGTACACTACACATATACAGCCCATACTGTGTCTTGTCAACTGTACCTGCAAGGTTGTCCACTACACATATATCAGCACATATCTTGTTGCTATTGTTGACTTCAGCCCATAGAGGCAGCTACCTGCTTCCTTCAAGTACTTGGTAAAAGTTTATTGAGTCTAGTAAACAAAAGCTATGCCTTATGTAGTATTCACAGCAAAGAAATCCCTCCAGGAGTACTTTTTTCACAACAGTTGGATTTCGGGTGGTTCCTGATACAAGTGCTATCTTACTTCCTGAAAAAGACATGATGCAGTTGAGTACACTCCTGGCATAGCATTGAGTCATGTTTGCAATCGATCCTATTTGAAGAGGAAAGTGAGTCCTTGGTGGAAGACTTGTATAATGATATTCACGATTTGTCTTGCCTATTTTATGTTTTTATCACACCTTCCTGATGTTTCTCATGTCCCTTCTACAGGTAGATTACTAGTTTATTAATGTGAGGTAAGGTGGAATAAAATTGTTCCTAGTCTCGGAGCTCATACATGGATCAAATTGCAGCATGTGTGCCTCACCATTTATGTGCTCATCCACTAGAGGTCCTTATTCCACACAATATTGCCTAATAATGCTATCATTCCATCAAGTAAAACAAAAATACAGAGCACCATATCAACTGCTACAAGGTTTTAAATTATGTCAAGCCATGCGTTGTACCTTACTGACCAGAGATGGATCAAGGGTCATAGGATTTGGGATATATCTACCCAGTTAACAGATCATGAGGAGAGATTTGATTAACATCTGTTTCTGCGCATAAAATTCATCCATATCTGGTTGATAAACTATTATGCATGTGCAAGTTGCCTGGTTATTATGTGTAAACAGGGCATCACTTCATCATGCCACTTTGCCACTGGCATAATTGATTATTATGTGTTTGGTATATTTTGTTTTACTTGAGTATATATGATACATTTATTATGCGCATAAAATTCATCCATATCTGGTTGATAAACTATTATGCATGTGCAAGTTGCCTGGTTATTATGTGTAAACAGGGCATCACTTCATCATGCCACTTTGCCACTGGCATAATTGATTATTATGTGTTTGGTATATTTTGTTTTACTTGAGTATATATGATACATTTATTATTCAGCTCAGTTTAGGGCAAGATATGGATTCTCTCCAGACAAGTAGCTATTAGTTCCTCCTCGACTAGAGATAGTCACAGAATGGCTCAGATGAGGAAGTAGTTGCCAGCTATTCTGGATCATGGAATGTGTTTGGCCTAGCTTCCTAATTTTATAACTAGTAATTTGTAGCATTTTTCTAAATGCCTGGCTTGAACAAAATGTTTGACATCATTCTTTTAATCTGTGCAATCTCTCATTCAGTGGCATTATTATTAGAGATCTGAAGTTACTAGTCAGTGTTGTCCAATTGGTTTTGGTGTGGGAAGGAAAAAATGGATGGGGCACTGATACGTTCGAGATCACATTCTTCTCATAATCCAGAATAGGTGGCAGCCACTTGATGGTCTAAGCCATTCTGTTAGAATCTCTCTCATATCTCATCTGTAATTTTGTAGTTAAGTCAGTGGTTGGCTGCTTAGATAGTACCAACGTTTACCAAAAGTGTTTGCATGTTCAGATCAGCTGTTCTGAGTACATAAATCAGCTGTTGATAACTCAGCATTTGCAGCTGTTGATGTTGTCATACTTCGCACTGAGCGGGCTTTAAATATATCTGTTATATTGAGTCCTGACTTTGTCACTGCTGATTTTAGCCATGATAAGGTGATTTGGGTTCAGATTAGCTGATTGGTTGGGAAGAAAATTGATTTTCAGTGCCCACACTTAATTACCTAGTCAAATTTTAGTGCCAGATGAAAACATTTATTTTCTAGACTGGGTCTTCGTCTTGTCACAGATAGAAATATCAACTAGCAGTTTCTAATCATGAGTCCCAACTGTATGCAGTTCAGGCACTCAGATTTTGAGGAATTCCCACTTTGGCTGCCAACCTATGGCATTATTATACCTTAAATCAAAAGAGAGCACAGAGAGCGATCTATCCTTTGTGCTATATATAAAGTTGCACAGTAAAGTTGGCTGAATCTATGGAGCTCCAAAATTCGTAATCACAAGATTTTGTTAGTGTTTGTAATTCCCCACCTCCCTTCATACAAACATTTGGTCTACTTATAAAACATGTTTTCAAAAATTCCTATATCATTCTAAACCGCACAACTACAGTGGTCATTGCCATTAGAGACCTGATATTGGATTGTAGTGCTAAAAATGGGTGTTTGGGGCATGATTGCCAACACATTTACACCTCCAGTTCCAAAACAAAAACATGTATACATGTATATGGTAAAAGAAAAATGATTATCAAGCATGAATGGGTTACAATTTCGTAAATAAATCAGGATCATAATAGCTTAAATGTGTGCAAAGATATGATAGCTTATATCAAAACTATAAGGTCAGATCCTCTCTTCCCCCATCCTAAAATGCCACTGCACCTTGGAGTCTCATGTCAGAGAGTTCCTACACACTATGGACTACTTGAGGTTAGTACTTACATTAGGAACTCAACTGGATAATAAGTCTTGGTAGTAATTAAGTCATCTCCAGAGTAAGAATTAATGTTTATAGAATCATTAGGGGTAGTGTAATCTGCTTTTTGACTCCCACAGTTCTGTAGTAGTGCATATAGGCATACACTTCAAAGTCAAAATAAAAATGCAGATCTCTTTGTCGTGCATCCTTGTCTGCACTGACAAACAATCATTGCCATCACAGCATCTGGTTCTGGTATTCCTTGTATCCCTATAATGCCATCAACTCCTTTTGTCTGGCCACATACATCTAGATCAGGTACACATCAAGATTCTTTTCCAAGTAACTACCCATACCGTGTGCTGATAACTCATATTTCAACAGACTGCCCTCACAAGGAGGAAAAAGACTTGACTCAAATTTATTTTGTTTGGTGAAAACATTTCATATCTTGGCTCATGCATCTGTCTTGATTTGGATGAAGATGCATAGAGAAGGAATGTGAAATGCTGTAGAGCAGTGAACAGTTCATATGCAATGTCCCAAGACTTTTCCAGACTAAACAAAGTTTCCTGAAATTCCCTGCTCAACCTAAATCTATCCATGGTTCTATCATGGTCCTATGTTGTTATGCCCAATGAAGGAACTGGCAGTGATACACCCTTTGAAAGAAAACCATCCAATGAATGGTCATATCCAAGAGAGTCACCGAGCTCTGTGGTGTCCATGAACTGTCTTCTGGTTTTGGTACCCCATAGATAGCTGGATTTTTCTTGACCTGTTCTTTTTGTAATTAGCAGGTCATTTGTGATATCAGAAGGGGCCTGCATTTCAGTTGCGATTTTAACCAAGGCATCTTGTTGTTTTTGAATAGTTTAGTCCACATGTTTTGCAGGTCAACCAGTGACTAGACATCAATCTGGTCTTTAAGAATTCTGGTTGATTGCAAATCTGCATGGTTTAACCTTGAGCTACCAAAGCCTGTTATTTCTGAAATCTTGTGCTCCTTTATACTCAGCATTTAGTAATTGCTCCTGGGTTTGGACTGAAATCCTTTGTCCCACTTGGGGTCGGCATGTCCTTATCTATGGTCTCCAAGGTTTGATCAACAGAGATTCTGTTAAATGAGTTTTCCTCTCCAAGCTACATAGATAAATCTACCTGTATAAAAATTAATGTCTGTAGACCTCAGGATGATCAAGTTGAACTCTTGACATCTCAGTATAGATAGAGTAGGCATAGTTCTGCCTGTAATAGGAATATTTCACCCAATGGATTAGAAATGTAGAGGCTAATCCTTTCTTTGTTGATTGTACAAAGTACAAGTACAGTTCTCAATGATGTCAATGTAAAACATCTAGAATGGACAAAAACTTCCACTTTAGACTTCAGGATATCAAAGCATTGCTTTGAGAGCTGCATTTCATACCTACATGATACACTCAACATGACTTCAACCTGTCTGAGTGAGATTCATTAGCAAGATTTGGTAGGGTTGTTTGGTTGGTGGAGTTCTCCTGTGTAACTATTACCAAACCATTGATTCTGTCATGTACAACATGGTAACATTAAACAGGCATGGCATGACTGATTTATGTAGTACTCAAGAAAAGTACCAAGATAGGGAAAAACATTGTATTTAAAACAATTACCACTAGATCGACTCGTCAATGTAACTATATACACCCGTATACAGAGTAACCTGTCAGATGCTAACATTTAAAATCTCATAGACTAGATAATGATTTTAAAAGCATAATGACTGATGTACATGTTTTTAATGGTAGGTGTTGTCTACATGGTTTGGGGATTATAACACAGTGTTTTTTCTTTCTTTTTTAACTAGTCAATATATTTGTTGTTGTTTTTAAATAAAAACATTTACATTTCCCAGTGCCTGCATATTTTAATCTGTTCAAAGTTCCCTTCATTGTTTTAGTCTTTTGCTGTTTATGTCATTTTGGCAAAATATACAATTGGCTTTGTATACCCTGTTTGAGTAGAGTAGCCTCTTGTTTTCTGGCATATTGAATGGATATTGCATGGACCGATGGTTTGATTTATCTTTTTCCGCATTTAATGACTTTTTTAATGTGAAAATATTATGACAGAGTTGTTGATAGTGTAGAATTGGAATTCTGCCCTGTGGTATGCCCTAAGCTAAAAGACTGGACTCTTCTTGTGGATTTTAGCAGTGTTTCAGCAACATTTTCCATGATTGAAAAGCTGTGACAATATGAGGTAAGGGAGTCTTCTTCAGTACAGTTTAAGATGAAGGTAAGCTGTTTCTATTTCCGTTTTGAATGAACTTGGTACTGTCAACCATTTCCAGTGGGCCATATACATTTCATTCTTACTAACTACGTTTGATTTTTAATAAAGAAAGAAAAATGCTCCCTCTCATTGGACACTGACGCATATATAGGTCATAATTTTATTAACAGGATAGATATCAAACCAAAAAAGCAAAAGAAACAATCGACATCATAAATACGAGTTAAAGAAATTGTAGAAAGTGATTACAGTTTAATTGGCTGAAGATATTTGAAATGTGTTTTGATACCTATTGTTAAAGTGTGGTATTAAGTTTGAATAAAGACTGTGTGGTTTAAAACGACATAGTTAGCTCTCCTTCATACAACAGTAAACTAATATAAAGAACCTCATTTACAATTATTTGACAACTCTATAGTCTGATAACTGTAATGTACATGTCTTGGAGAAAATGTAAAATGTCTGAAAGATGAAATTGACTTCACTTCATGACTAGTGCCATCCAATCACATGTGTTTAAAAAGGAGTGATAGAATGATTCAATGTGGGCAATTTCAATTTGTCACGGGTTTACTCCAGTTTAGAGTTTGACTCGCCAGGACTAAATATTTCCATATCACTGCTGAGATAAGAAATATCATACCCAAGTGTCACATGGGTCGAACCTGGTAACCTTTTGGCTGTGGTGGAGCTATGCAAGGAGTTTTGCTCACCCAGGTGATACTAATTTATTAAATTTCATATCGATATTAGAAAATACTTCTGTAATTCTGATGAGGTGATCTGTTTAAATGTCAGGGCTGAATGAGTTCAGAAATAACCAAGGTTTTTGGAAAAGCATAGTGTATGCAAATTTTACTAAAGAACAAAAATGTTTTTATAGTGGATAACAAGAATAAATCCCAAAGTAGCTTTAAATAGCTGCTTACATACACAGTCACTGCATGTGCATATATTTATTGAATATTTATGTGGTTAGACATGAATACTATACTGTTTATCTGCTCTGAACACCATGGTTAATAAAAGGTTTGGTCATAATAGGAGGGTTACCCACTCCTCACACCAACGTTGAACTTACAACAATATTAAGACAACGCTTTTTCTTTTTTTGAATAGGTCTAGCTATGCACGCTGCCTTGCTATGGAGTGAGAAGATGAGGTTCAAACATTGTGTGCAGGGTTTCTATTCTCCCCCCCCCCCCCCCCCCCAGACTAGCATTCCCACGGGCTGGTCTACTTGTAGCATTTGGTTGACCTATGTATTCCATCCAGATAAGTCACCTTCTATTGTGAATATAATTCTTAGCCATTTCCTCATATCATGATTCAAGCATTACCGCATACTATATTAGGCCATCAACTATGCAAGGGCTGGGAGAGTGGCAAGAAGAAAGCATTCTAACAACACAACTAAAATTTTAAAAATCTCTCTTACTCCTTTATACCTTTGCCCCTCACTCAATGCCTTGCATTCATTACACCGATTCTGTGATCAATAGGACACAGTCATTGAGGGACTGAGCAACAGACTATGACTGGTGACAAGGGCAGAGTGAGAAAAAAAACTTACAAGTGTCTGATTGTACAGCAGATTGTGAAATAATAGTAAGCAACACGCTAACTGCCAAGATCAGTGCACTCAATTTTCTTTTCATCTTTTGAAAACTGCGTAGTGGTGTTTCTATGGTTTCCAGACACTGGTTACAATAATTATGACGCGTGGCCGTGACGCACAGAGGCATAATAATTATGACGGGTGTCAGAGTTTATTTTCTCCCCCAATTTATTTTATTCCCTGGCCTACCGCTCCACTGCCTCCGCGACTTACCTCCCGCCAACTCCACCCGCCAGCTCTGGCACCGCTGGGACGAATGTTTTTGTTGTTTTATTTTTTCTACGCAACTGGTGATGGTAAACATGGTATGTTAGAAGATTTGGAAATGATGCTAATGCTTGGTCAGGCCGGAGTGAGTGTAGTCAAATATATAATTCTGGATGAATGAGATGATCCAGAAATAGATAGTACCAAGTTTGCTAAAGTTTAAAACACACACACACACACAGATTAAGACAATGCCTTATCATCATCTCTGTGGGCAGATTAACAAGAGATATTTCCAGTGAAAATGCAATAAAACGCTCTCTATATAAATAAATGAATATAAAAACATAAAAATAATTAGTAAACAAATCAATAAAATTAATAATGTATTTGCTCATATTGAAGTCATTTTCCAAGTTTCAGAACATTTGAAGATTCTATGATGCCGTTACGACAGCTTTTGCACTCACTATTTTCATCAGCAACTCGAAAAAGAATCGCGTCCCGTTAGATTAGAAGAATTTGACAATATTTCCACAAATATCTCCCCTAATTTCTCACCCAAACTCCATAATTTATATATCACCAGAATGCTTATTGTCTGCTCTTTAACTTAAGATAATCTATTTTCACTGTTATGAGAATGTGTTGGGTATAGACCAGCATATCTGCATGTGGTTTGTATGGGATTCCCCCCCCCCCCTCCTGTGGTGCATTACCATACTGATTCAAATAGTTTAGGTGAACTACTACATTGTACTCTTACCATAAACCACCTAACAGCCACTTAGCATTATTAATGGTTTTTTAATTCAAGGACAGGGCAAAAGTTGGATTGCCTGGCTGACACCTTGGCATAAAAAATATCTATGACAAAAGTTAAATACATCTTATTTTCTAAGCTACATTTTGGTACAAAAATGATGTTGATAGGGAGCAGTGGGTGGAAGTTATGATTGGTATCGTCGAGGTGTATTTTTTTGACATTATTCCCCCCTTTCAAGCACCCTTTCTACAGACATCTGAAGACATCAGGAGGGTCTGCTGGAAGTTCAACATCAAAGTCGTTTTCAGATCAGAAGAACTCTAAGGACACACTGAGTAGAGTGAAGGATGCTTTACCATTTATTATGCACTCGTGCATTGTGTACTGCATCCCTTGTAGCTGTCAAAAATACTACATTGGGGAGACCATCAGAAGACTGGAGGCTATTGTGAAGATACATGTAGTAAGTGTGCTAAAGAGAAGTCTGTAATTGCTGAACATGCATGGGATAATGGACATCCTATTTTGTGGGAGGAAACCACCTTCTTGAACCAGGCCAGAAGACAGAAGGAACTACTGGTGAGGAAAGAATTGTACATCAGCATATCATCAAAGTGTGAGCAGTTCAATCGAGACTCTGGAATGGACTTGCCCATCTTCTGGGGAGCAACTCTCAAGAGCCTGAACTTGAAGCAAATAATTACTTGCTATTATTTTTTATTTATTTTTTTGTAATTTATTAAACTATTATTATTCTCAATGGACTCTCAGTTGACATAATAACATTAAAATCACCTTCTCAATAATCAACTTCAATTTTTATTCACTCGACGTTTCGAATAGTCTTCATCAGGAATTTTTTTGTTTGTTATTATTATTGTTATTGTTGTTATTATTATTATTATTATTAATTTTTTTATTATTATTATTTATATTTTTTTATTTATTTTTTTATAATTTATTTGTTATTATTATTACATTTACTATTCTTTTTCACATCCGGTTCACATGCCATATGTGTGCCGGTTCACTTGTGCCATGCTTTTGCAGCATGTGGTAAATAGCTATATAGCAAGATCATCGAGTCTTAGTGTCTCATGAAGGCTAGAGCATCAAGTCGAAAGGTCGAGAGAATACAATTTCAAGTTCATTATTGAGTAGGTTATTAAATTATTCTAATGTGTTGAGCTACTCAAAACTGTCAGTTTTAAGTAGCATATTTTATTTAGGTCTAGTTGTTTATTAAAAATCATTGAAAATATCCTAACCAGCTCATTTCCTTTTAGAAAAAGAGGTGGAGCACCACTTACCTCAACCCTGCTTGACACCGTTTTCCCTCTATACTTATCAAGTTAAAGTATTACTTGGACATTTGTTCTAAGCTAATGGTCACATCGAATTTGTTTCATTTTCATCTGTGAAGGTTTCTGGATGTACTGGGGAAAGGAATTTGGGGGATATTGCAAGATGTGTAATAGATGTGAGAGAGTAAACAACTGGCTAGGAATGATCAAGGCTGAGTTACATCTGATCCCTGTAAATTCAGTTTGGAGCAAACTTGGCATTAATCTAATAGGTGAGTTGTAAATAATTTTCTTTTTTCTGTCTTTTGTCAGCATGGATGGCCAAAGATGATCATCTGATCAAGGGGAAGGGATTTATTAATGCAGTGACAAGGTATCTCACTTAGTATTACAGTTCAATAGACTATGCTAATCCATTTTACCTTTTTGCAATGTTATTTCCACTCATGCAGTAGGCATGTACAATGTACAGATACATGCTTTCAATATGAAATCTTGCTCATCTTCAATACAACTATTCTAATACAGTACTAAACTAGAATGGTGGCTTTTAGCCGATGACATCAATCGTAAATTGTAGGTTAATTAATTTTTAGCCAATGTTTTGACCAGTGTCATTTGGGCTTTCGGAGCAAGTGAAAAAAGCACAAAATATAAGGTAATTTATATAGATTGCAATGGGTTCAAAAAGTTCACCTGATTCGTACATGAACATGATGTGTCTGATTGTCAGCAAGATAACCTTGCGTTTTAAAGGGACCAAAGTATGTTGGTAACAAGAAGCTTACTATTTGCTATTCTATTCAGTTTTTTCTCATATTGCTGTTGTTTTTAACTTGCATTTAACTGGTTCATTTTAGGTGCCTTTATGACTATACAAATGTTAACTGCTGTCATATATCGTACCTCTTACAATATTTCCCCAACATCATTTACCTTTTCACCAATATATCTCAGAAACCTTCATAGAATAAAAATTCAACGTGAACGCTAGCTTACAACAGAAATGTTAAATGCCAACGTTTTCCAAGTACTATTTTAAGATGGCAAACAACGTCATGCAGGTTTGAGGAAAGTGGTGCTCCACCTCTTTTTGAAATGAGCTTGTCAATATTCTCACATTCAAAATATAATTTATAACTTCTGCTGCTCTGACATGGACAAACCTATGGGGAGAGCTCTCGGGATAACCAAATGTAATTTTGTAAGAGACAAACCTTGCTCATGATCTTACTCAGGTCTTGTCTCTCCCAAATAAGGTCAACAAGCAGTTGTCAGAGGAGAAGAAGTGGACAATACAGAATATTGATACGAACAAATGAGAGGGGAAAGCCTGGTCATGAACGAAAAGTTTCCAAAGATTCCCAGAAGTCACCCCAAACACTCTTCACCAAGCAAGATGGGGAGAGCATGTTTCCAATGCGGCAAGACACTGACAACATTGTCCTGTGAGAGAGACAAAATGTGGCAAGAAAGATCACCATCAATGGGTGTGCAAATCTAATGCAAAAGTGGGATGAGTCCATGCAAGCTACAAGAGCCACCAAAAAGAAGCAATGATGTCTTGCTTGGAATAGAAAGAATGATCAGAACCAGTGGGTGGTTAATTTGAAGCTGAATAACCAAAGTTCCTCATAGATACAGGAACTGAATCTAATATCAATTTCTAGAGATGCCTCTGGTACCTTCAGATCCACTCTTGAGCAGTCCAAGCCCGAATGATTTTCCATGCGAAGGGAAGTTCTGGGGCAAACAACAGGTTGAAAACTGTGAAACCGAACAAGAAACGCATCGTATATGTTTACATCACCCTCACTGGGGTGGCAGCTATAGAAGCACTCAACTTATACTAGCATGGGTTTGCCCTGTTGAGGAAACAAGAAACTGGAAGACATTTACCTTTATATCTTCAGTCGGCTAGGCAAGCTAGAGCGAGAGTGCAAGAACAAGCTGAGAGAATATTTCCATCTGTATGGAATCAACACACCTTGTTAAGTAGCAATACTACTGATGCCAGCCATCAGGAAGGAGGTAGATGGAATGGAGAAATTTGGGGTAATTTCTCAGGTAGAAGAAAAAAGAGAGTGGTGTGCCTGGGTGGTGGTGGTGCCAAAATCCCAAGGCAGAGTGAAAATATGTGTCAAACTGACATGGTTGAATGAGTGTATGCCGAGAATGAGAGTGGTTGCCAAGAATATCACCAGAAGCCTGCAGTGCAACAGAGACTAGCACAAGTTACAGGGACTTGAGCCTTCGCTATGGTCAATGCAAACGCAGTCTTTTACATAATTACAGGAAGAATCAGATGCCTACACACAGGACACTTTACAAAATCTACAGCTGAGTCAATGGTGAATCATACAACCTCTATCTTTGCTCAACATGGCATTCTAGAGGTTATTATCTTAAACAGGGACCTCAGTATACATCGGAACATTACCAGAGATTCACTAAGGAAGACGGGTTCAGACATATTACTAGTAGCCCTGACTACCTTTGAGCAAACTGTGAAGCCAAGAGAGGAACACAAAGAGTTAAAAAAATATTTTGGAGAAATCAAAGACTCCCTACCGAGCACTACTGGCTTACCGTATGCCACTGCAAATTGGATACAGTCCATCCGAGTTACTGATATCCATAAATTACCAATAGTTATAATGTTGGTTCTATGCATGCTCATAATTGTACCTAGAGAGTAGAGCATTGTTTGTGGCTATTACTCCATCCTAGCTAATCTAGTTCAAGTGAGCCCATGCCTAACACCACACACTCATTATATAAGATTTAATGAAGACCAATATTATAATACAGCTGTATTTGGAGTTGATTAAATAAAGGGTCTGAAATATTTGTTGCTACATAGGTAAGTAAATTCTTGTTCATTTCTTTTTTCATTTCTTTTTTGACTAGTCAATATATATATATTTTTAGCTGAAACATATTTTGTCTTTAATCTTAATCGAGATTTTCTGCTACACTATGTTAACCCTTAACACTAGTAGTATATATCCTTTCTTCTCTTCCTCAGTCTCTGAGGCATGACAATTGACTAACTTGATAATCCAAAGAGAGACTTTTACAGAAGAAGGCTGCTCTTAAATAAGCTGGCCTCTCCTGAGGACATCAGTGGGTTTCAAAGACTAATGTTATTCATAGTTCATTGTAAACTGTTAATTGTCTAGAAGTCTATATTTGGCTAGAACTAGGTTAAGTAAGTTAAGTTGGTTGTTCTTGTAAGGTTGACCTAACATCACCCCCTTCGGTGCAAGCTGTTGGTTCATCTGGCCATTCCCGTTTGGAGAGAGCGTCCGCGTTGGCATTGGCCTTTCCTTGTCTGTAGATGATGGTGTAATCAAGCTGGCATAGAATATCCATCCAACGAGCAAGGCATCCACTGGTGGTGTCCTTATTGTTCAGAAAGGCCAAGGCATGATGGTCTGTTTGGATGATGAAGGGGCGACCGAGCAGATAAGGAAGGAAATGTTTGCATGCGTCAACCACCGCCAAGCCCTCCTGCTCTGTCGCCAAGTAGTTTTGTTCCCGAGGAAGCATCTTTCTGGAATAGAAAGCCAATGGGTGATCATTGCCTGCATCGTCCTCTTGTGACAGGACCGCTCCAATCCCTCTCTGCGATGCGTCAGTCTGAAGGATGAATGTTTTTTCATAGTCGGGTGCAACCAAGAGACTGGGCCTGTACAAAGAAGTTCTTTGAGACGTCGAAATGCTAGTGTACAGTCGGGCGTCTACTCAACAGGATCTGGGCCTGCCTTTTTGGTGAGATCTGTGAGTGGAGCTGCTAATGAACTAAAGTGGGGAATGAAGTGATGGTAGTAACCTGTCATTCCTAGGAATTAGCGGACTCCTGTTTTGGTTGATGGCTGTGGGTAGTTCTGGATAGCCATGAGCTTAGCCTCTTGAGGGGTGATAGTGCCGTGGCCGACCGTGTGGCCTAGGAATTGACAGGTAGTCATCCCTAGCTGTGACTTGCCAGACTGGATCGTGAGACCCTCATCTCTGAGACGGCCAAACACTTGGCGAAGATGGGCGAGGTGATTCGTCCAGGACGGGCTAAAAACGGATATGTCGTCAATATAGACAGTCACAAAGGAGAACAGATCCCCCAGCAGTCCGTCCATAAGGTGCTGAAAGGTGGCGGGGGCATTTCGCAGTCCGAAGGGCATGACTGTAAACCGGAATTTACCAAAGGGTGCAAGAAATGTTGTTTTGTCCATGTCGCGTGGTTCCAGGGGAACTTGGTAAAATCCCCTGGCTAAATCAAAGGTAGAAAAGTATGTAGCCGAGGCCATTTTTTCCAAGATGTCCTCTATTCTGGGCATGTAATAGGGGTCTGGAGTGGTGACTGTGTTGAGGCGTCTATAATCCACCACCAAACGTACCGAACCTGGCGACTTCTTTGGGACCGCAAACATGGGCGCTGCCCATGGTGCCCTGGATGGTTCGATGAGATGTTTTTGTCTTAAAGTGGCGATCTCCTGCCGGACGGGTTCCTCCCACGCTTTAGGAATTCGGTAGAAACGAAGGTGAATGGGTAGGGCCGTGGCTGTATCGATGCGGTATGTGGCTGTATCGATGCGGTGTGTGGCTGATGTAGCTCTTCCCAGTTTGCTCGCTGTAACGGTTGGATAGTCCTTCCATAGGTGGAGAATGTCCTGGCGTTGCACTGGAGTAAGAGTTGGTCCAATCTGTGGAGGCTCAGTCGAGGTATGTGGACAGTAGTCTGGTAACTCTGTAATGACAGAGGGATCGGTGGAGATGTAGAGTATATTGGCAACAGGTCATATCCATAACTTCAGGGCTGTGACATGGACCGAGCGCGTACACTTATGCCTCTCTGGCATGTCCACCGAGTAAGTTACTGGGGAGAGAGAGCCTAGGATGGTGTATGGTCCACACTAACGGTCCTCTAGCTTCTGACCCCGGTGGCCAGAGAAGGCAGGAGTAAAGACCAGTACTTGGTCCCCCTTGTGGAAAGATGTAGTGGTAGCTGATTGATCAAACCAAGCCTTGGTTCTGGCTTGAGTGGTCTCATGTTGGTTGATTAGCAAGAGCCCTCATCTCGGTGAGGTCTGTACGGAGTTTAAGCAACCACTCCGTGACTGTGGTAGAGGTTGTCTTAGCTGGAACCCATTGCTGTCGTAAGATGTCGAGGGGTCCATGTACTTCGTGCCCGAAAAGCAGCTCAAAGGGTGAGAACCCTGTAGAAGAGCAGGGAGCTTCACGGCAAGCAAACAAGAGGTACTGGAGGTGTTCGTCCCAGTCCCTATGGTCTGCTACTGACTTCCGGACCATCTGCATTAATGTTTGATGAAATCTTTCAGCGGCCCTGTTGGACTGAGGGCGGTATGGAGCCGTCTTAGAGTGGAGTACGCCGAGGAACTTGAATGTTTCTTTCATCACAGAGGAGAGGAAGTTACTACCCCTGTCAGATAGTATCTCTAGAGGTACCGACAATCTCGACATGATATGTAGCAGGGCTTTGGCGATGACATCTGCCGTGGTTGTGCGGAGGGGAACGGCATCCAGGTATCGGGAGCCCAGATCTATGTACGTGAGGATATATCTGTTTTTGGACTTGGTCACAGGCAAGGGGCCCACCACGTCAATAGCCACCTTGTCAAAGGGTCGAGTGATTATGAGGTGGAGGGGATACCATAGGTGCTGTTTTGTGTGTATGCTTGGCCATTTTCTGGCAGCGGTCACAGGATTGACAAGTGGCCTTGACATCGGCGGCTAGGTGCGGCCAAAAGAAATGCTTAAGTATTTTATACTTGGTACGCTTGAGGCCTCCATGTCCGGCCATTGGAGTCGAGTAAGCTAAGTCCAGTACCTGCTGCCGTCGGTTGGCAGGGAGAACTATTTGCCAAATTGGTTCTCCCAGTCGGTCGGTAGATTGTCGATGAAGGACGCCATGTTTGGTGACATACGGGGAGTTCTCCTTGTCTGCGGAAGACCAAGGTTCTGCCAGTGTGGAGTCATTACGTTGGTCCCTGCAGAGGGCCTCAGAGTCAGCATTGGGCTGCAAAAGGGGGTCAAAATCCGGCAAAGGGGAAGGGTCAGTGTCTGGCCGGGATAGGTTTGTCTGAGGGAAGTCAAAGTCGTCCCCGATGAGGTCTGGGTGGAGTGCGAGGAGTTCTTCTGAAGCATCAGCATTCTGTTGCTGACAGTGACTATCCTCTGCTGCTTGTTGGCGTGTTTGGACCACTAGTACGTCTCGAGGGATATCCTCAATTGCGGCCTTCATGAGTACATAGAGTATATCGCAATCTCTGCCCAGGATGACATCATGATGGATATCATCAGAGATGGCCATAGGTAGGTAGTGTAAGTATTCGTCCCAGGATATTGCAGTCGAGCTGTACGACTGGCAGGGAGGTCGCCGGACCATGGACTCCCTTAATCGTGACATCAGACTGTCGGAGTGGGGTGATCGTCCCTGCGGAATGGAGGTCATCTAGCGTCCGCTTATTTATTACTGTGAGATCTGCCCCACTGTCGAGGAAGAAATGGACTGGTGCTTCCCCGATGGTACCCATGGTGAAGAGGGATGGCAGTCTGGTGACTGTTGGTTGAGATGGTTGGGTATGTCGGATACGATAGAGATCTCTATCTGGGCAGGCTGCACTGATGTGTCCCCATTTCCTGCAATTAAAGCAGAGGGGACCTTTGACATCGTCAAAGTATTTGCTGAGATCCTTTGGACGGCGGGTGGGCTGGTCGGATTTTTCCCTCTTGATCCAAGTGGGTGGCGGGATGTGGTGTCCTGGGTGAGTAAGAGGGTTCACATCCTCACTTAGTAGTTGGGATGGAGGGGGAGGGGGATGGTCTTGTTGTTGATACATAGGCCTTGGATACGGAAGATGGTCAGAAGGTCGTTGTGGTCTAGGACCTTTCCAAGTGGTGTGGCTCTTCCATGCCGTAAGGCGATCAAATTTGCCTTCTGCGACCCAAGCATCTGCTTCTTGGATCATGTCCTGTGCTGTGAGTGGCTTTTGTGCACGTACAAACTGTGCCACCGACGGTTGCAGCTGGCGGTAAATAACTTCCTGCGTGATTAGAGTAGCACAGTCATTTATGCTGTGGCAATCTCTGAGACAGGTAAGGGCGACATCGAGGGTACGGTGGTGAACCTGGGAAACAGTCTCGAATGTCCGAGGATTGGGTTCTAGCCAGGCAGAGAATCGGGCAGACTGGGTAATGCCTAGTCGGGTGAGGATGGCTTTCTTGAGGGTAAAGTAACAGCCAGCCTGGTCCGTGGAAATGGAGAGTGTGACACTAGTGAGATCCCCCTGGAGCAGTGTACGGAGTTCTGCCGCCCATCTGGTTCTTGGTACATCATAGGCCGTCATGTGTTTTTCAAAACGGGCAAGATCCGCTTCGGCTGCCATGCCCTCACGGAGGAGGGGGAGTCGAGGGGGGGTTGGAGGGTTGGTAACAGTGATAGGATGGGTGCTCAGTGTCTCGAGTGCCTTTGCTAGCTGGATTTGGGCAGCCTCCTGCTGGCGTTGGTTCTCCAGCTGTTGTTGTTGCATTTGCAGCAAGAGGAGAGCTACAGTGGGGTCGACAGTCGGAGTAGCAGTGGGTGGTAATCTGGTTCGTGGGTCTACTGGTCTTGGTCGATCTTGAGTTGGGTTTCTATCTGGGAGATATGGTGTCTCGCTGGGGTCTACTAGATTGTCGCAAGGAGGCGTACAATCACGAATGTAGGGATTCTCATCTAGAGGTGAGTGATAATCCTCTTTGTTTGATGGGTGTGGCCTTTCGTCTGGCCACACTTGGTTGTCGTTCTCATTGCCACTCATCGTGAAATCAAAGGGTCTGATGGCAAGGTCAGAACTCACTATAACTACGGCAGGTCGAATTTGGAAAGGGTGTGGTCAAGGTACGTTAGAACGAAATTTGATGAATGAATCGAAGATCAGTAGCTCGGGCGTGGTCGAAATGGTAACTTGAGCGTGGTCGAAATGGTAGCTTGGGCGAGGTCGAAATGGTAGCTCGGGCGCCTCCTTGGCTGCCACCAGATGTTAGACTATTGCAGACAATCTAATGGAGCAGTTGATAAATATAGAATTTATTATTGATAATCAAACACAAGACAATTGAAATCCAAAGAGAGACTTTTACAGAAGAAGGCTGCTCTTAAATAAGCTGGCCTCTCCTGAGGACATCAGTGGGTTTCAAAGACTAATGTTATTCATAGTTCATTGTAAACTGTTAATTGTCTCGAAGTCTATATTTGGCTAGGACTAGGTTAAAGTTAAGTTGGTTCTTCTTGTTAGGTTGACCTAACAGACTTAAATAAGTTCTTCTAATACTCAGAAGGCTATATAACACAGATGTTACAATGCCATCAATGAACTATATAGATGCTCTAGCCTTTATCTGGAATATCCATAACTTTTATTTTTTTATATTTATTGTTCATCTTTTATTAAACTAAGGCATGTTATTTGTATTTAATTTTTTATATTTAATATAATTATTTATTAATGATTTGGATTATTGTTTTGATGCCACTTTTATTTTATTATTATATAATGCCTTTAATATTTACTATTTTTCATTATTTTGTCATATCCAGTTTACAGACTAGATGTGTCACGTTTAGTTTATTGTGATATTTCCTAACTAAGATGCATTTCCGATAAGTTGACAGTAATTTATCATCAATAATATGCAGAACAACCTCTTCCTAACTGCATTAGAAAGAATACCTAGCATGTCACGTCACTTCCATAAACAATTTTTTTCTCGATTCTTTGAGGATTCCAGGTAGTTTTTTGTAGCAGTATAACTATATATATTGCTCTAGCCACCATTGGTCTAAATTTCCTTTAACAGCCACCAGTCTAGTTAAGCAGTTTTCCTCAGAAGAAAATATGAACCTATAACTTGTTCAGAAGTTCTGGGTGCTCGCCAACTAGGGGAAATAGCTAAAAAATATATCTTTAGTTTCATTCCAAAACCTCACAGTTTCAGCACCTAAAGTCATCAGTTTTATGGTCCAGCAGGGAATAATTGTAGCATACATGGGGTCGAGCGCTGAACTTGCATAATAAAATTCATCAAAATGAAAATCAAATTGCATTGATGGAAGTTGTATTTTTGACACTATTGACACTTATACAGATGGTCCAAAGCACCATTTGTCTGGGGGATTTGACATAAATACAGCCTTTGAAAATCTTCTAATTCCCAAGTGCGAAGCCAAGTTGCAATCAAAGTTTTCTAATCGAAGTGCAAGATTTTCAAAGAGGAACGTAATGTTGCAAAACAAAGTATCAAATCGCACGTTTATTTTTTACTCGAATGCTAAGCCATACTGAGTACTGTTTCACTAGTGACATTGTGCCCAATCACCAATGGCACCCAGTCTGTGTTATATGTTTTGACTTTACCTGTAACCAATGATCATATGAAACCAATTCTGCCTCATGTTATTACCGCAACAATCTTTAATGACGTGAATAACCAGTTAAATTTAAAATTATTTAACAGGCACCTAAAGGAAGGACCCACTGCATGTCCCAAATACTTGATGTTGGTTGTAGCCTAGTGATGTGTGCATGACTGATGTAGTCTGCCAACACATCACCTCGTACACAATAATGGTCTTTGATGTGCAACTAACCTTTCCTGATTGCCAAGCATATTCAGAGATCATCCTTTTAGTTAATTGCATGCATGGTAGAGAAGCGCTATGCGCCGTCATAGAACAAGATTGAACTGGACCAATAATCAGTGTGCAAGTCATATGATGATAGCAATAACTGAGGCAAGGTAAGGGTCGTCAATTAGGTAAGATCGCTAAATGGAATATTGTGTGTGGATGATATTACATATCTAACTAAAGGTCGCTAAATGGAATATTGTGTGTGGATGATACTACATATCTAACTATCTCCCCCCAAGTTCACTGTAGGGGAACTGAAAATTCTGTGGTATCATCGTCCATCATTGTCCGTATCTGTCTACCGGGACCTTGATCCTGGTGCTCCGGCGAAGTGGCGGCGGTTGGATGGGTGGTCTGTTCCATGGTGCCATGGGTCCTATCGCTGGGCTGTCGTGGGGCTTGGGTGGTGGGAGTTGGAGGGTTGGCGGTGTCCCAGCAATCGAGGCGTACGATCTTCCCCCTGCCTGTGAAGGTGGGGGCGAGAATTGCAGTTTATTCGGAGCCTGGTGTTGAGCCGGGGGTGGTGCCTGTGGTGTGCCAGGTGTGGTAGGTTGGCGAGATGCCGGCGGCGGCAGAGTCACTGGTGCTGGCGGCGTCGGTGGTGTGGGTGGTGGTGGTGGTGGTGGCGTGGTAGCCACTGGTTGGTTTTGCCGTGGCGGTATGCCAGCTAGGCGGGTCCGGAGTGCGTCATCGGGTGACAGTTGTGGGGTGCTGTTTCTTCTCAGGTGGCGGCGGTTGCGGGTAGTCAGCCGGCCGTTGCCATCCATCCTGACGGTGTATTGGTGGTACTGGAGCACTTCTGTTACCACACCGGTGTGGTCCCATTTGCCTGGGTGGTGGCCGTGCTGGTTTTGGACATGGACCCGGTCCCCACACCGGAGTGGTGAGAGGCCTCCAGTATGTTCTGTCCACCTTCCGTGTGCCAAGGACTGTCGCTTCCTCATCGCAGCTTGGCGTTGCTTTTCCGAGGGGTCATCCTGGGGTACTTGAAGTTTGTGTGGTAGAATGGGTAGCAGGTCTCTTGTGGGTCGGCCAAGGACACACATCGCCGGTGACATCTTGGTGTCTGGACTTGGGGCGTTGCGGTATGTCAGCAGGGCCTTGAAGAAGGAGGACTTGAGGGTCCCTCCTGGGCCAGTGTTGCCGGTTATCAGGCGTTTCATCGTCTTGACAGCGGTCTCGGCCCTGTTGTTTGAGTGTGGGTGGTATGCTGAGCACAGCCTGTGTTGCACCCCCCAGTCGGTTAGGAATTCTGCTGTTAAGTGGGCAGTGAATTCCGGCCCGCCATCTGTGGTGATGGTATCGGGTATGCCGAAGGAGGCGAATGTCTCTCTTAGTACGGCAGTCAGACCTGCTGCTCCCCCGGTGGCTGGGGCGACTATGGGCCAGCCCGAGAATCGGTCCACCACCACCAGATAGCAGGATCCGGCGTGGTGGAAGTAGTCGGCACATATTGAACCGAACGGGCGGTCAGGTACCTCGGGAGTCGTTGGGGGCAGGTGAGGTTGGGATGGGGCGTTCCCGTTGCATTCTGTGCAGTGGGCGCGGGTCGTATTGATGTCCGACGTCATGCCTGGCCAATACATAGACGATGCTGCTCGGGCCATCATCCCACTCGTGCCCTGGTGTGCAGCGTGGAGGGCTTGCAGGCACTGTTGTCTGAGTGATTGGGGGATGACGATTCGGTCCCCGTAACACACCACGTCGTCAATGATGGTTAGGTCGCCTAGGATGTTGAAGTATGCTTGGATGCTTGGCGGGAGTAGGTCTTTGGCGCTTGGTGGCCCTTCCTCGATTGCTGCCATGAGGTCCTGCATCGTTGGGTCTTCTGTTGTGGCGATTTGCAACTGCTCCCAGCCAATCGGTGTTGCTGAGAGGGCGCTGCACAACGCGATGGGGAGACCATCTCCCTCTTGAAGCGTGCAGGTCGAGCAGTGCACAGTGTCGGGTGGGGTGCTGGGCCCGCCATGGCAGTTGCTGCTTGGTGACTGGACGTCGTCCTGGAGGTGTAGTCTAACCGGTGATCTCGGCCCGGATGGATGGCGAGACAGGGCATCGCTGGTCTGGTTGCGTGTGCCCGGGATGTAGGCCATCCTGAATCGGTAGCGTAGTGTTCGCTCCTTCAGATTCCTGAGGCGAGGGTTCGGGATGTCCTCGAGGCAGCGATCGCCGAATAGTCTGAGCAGTGGCTTGTGATCCACTGCTACGACTAGATCGCTGCACCCGAGGACGAAGTGCCGTGTTCGGTCGAGGGCATCTGCCACCGCCAGTGCCTCGCCCTCCACTGGTGCGTACCGTGATTCGGCCGCGTGGGTGAATCGGGACCCCACTAGTGTCACTCGCCATCCCTCCCGGCAGCAGAATGGGTCGGACGACTGGCACTTGCAGTGTTTTTGCGTTAGCCAGAAGCCGATCCCGTTCTTGCTCCAGTCTGTTGCAAGGCATGTGGGTCGCCCCTTGTCGAATATTTCGACGCCTGCTCGGATGCTGCTGCATATGTGATCCTTTGATGTAGTGAGGGCGTCTGACAGCTTGTCTGTCCATTCGAACGGGGTGGATGGTTTCAACAGCTCACGGAAGGGGAGCATGGCTGCGGTCATGGCAAAAGAGTATGAGACTTGATTTACCAGACCGAACCATGCCCTCACATCGGTGATGCTCGTTGGGGTTGGGAAGTCTCTGATGGCCGCCGTGAATTTGTCTGCTGGGCGGACCTCGGTGGGTGTCACGGTGAATCCGGCGAATTCGACCTTGTCCTTGGCGAAGAGAAACTTGGCCGGGTTGAGGGTGATGCCGTTCCGTGCGCAAATGTCGAGCCACTCGGTTGCCTGATGGAATGCCTCCGTGATGTCTGAAGACCAGAGGAGCGCGTCGTCTACACACTTGGTCTTCGACATCACGTGGGCGACGAGGGCGTCGTAGCGGGATGTATAAGCGTCACCGGAGGCGATGTAGCCCTGTGGTGCCGTCATATATCGGTATCTCCCCCACGGAGTTATGAATGTGGTGAAGTGTCTATCTTCTTCCCTCAGTGCTACGGAGTGGTAGCCATTCCACGCGTCGAAAATGGTCTTTTTGGTTCCGCGTGGAATGGCTCTGGCCTGGTGGAAGGGGGACGGACAGTGGTGCGTCTCTCGCGTGGCATGTTTGTTCAGGGGTTGGAAGTCTATGGTCCTCCTGAGCGACCCGTTCTTCTTGGTGCATATCACCATTCGGTGGCACCAAGTGACGGGTGTGCCCAGGGGGACCTTCTCAATCACACCGAGGCGGATGTCCCTGTCCAGTCCCCTCTTCACCTCCTCCTGCCAGTGGATCGGTATCGGGATCGGGGTGTGGCAGGGTTTTGGGGTGGCTGTTGGGTCTATGTTGAGGGCGAGAGGTGGGCCAGACATCATCGGCAAAGTCTGGTGTTCGCAGATGTTGAAAGTGCTGGACGAATACATCTCGAGTAGGTACTTCTCCAACTTCTCTCGGTTCTCCTCCGTGGCGGGGTATGGCAGTGTGGTTGGCCGCTGTGGAGGTGGTGCCCTGTCTGGGCAATGGCACGGTCTGGCTGTGGCTGGTTTGAGCTCAGGCTGACTGCATTTGGGGGGCTCTGCAGGCAAACTGGGTTTGGTTGCTCCCTTGGCCTGCTTGTCCTGGATGGATGCGGTTGATTGGCCCCGTGGAAAGTCGTTCCGGATCAACCCCAGGTCGGTGCAGGTCGACAGGCTCAGGTACAGTTTGGTTGCTATAGGGCTGATGTATACCATCTGCCGTGTCTCCCTGCCCGACTGGGTCAGTCTGATCCTCGTCAGCGCCGCTCCGATGATGGGGAGTTGGTTGCCACTCGCCGATCTCATTGTGAGTGATGCCGGTATCAGGTCTCTCTTTTCCAGACCAAGGCTTCTCATGAGTCGGGGGCCAGCCAGACAGCTCTGGCATCCCGTATCCGCCAGTGCTGTTGCGGATTGGTTGGAGCCCTCCTTCCTGAGGGTATGGCCGTGTGCTCGGTAGTCGGCTCGGTTCGTGGTGATTGCGACCGTCAGGGTTGGCTGTGGTGGCGATCGGCGCTGGGTCCATGACCCAGATGTCTGATTCCATGTCTGGTGGTGCAGTGCGCCCTCTGTCATATCATGGACCGTTTCGTTTATTGAGTTCCCCAGCTCCATGGTCTGCCAGCACAGTTTTGAGAAGTGGTTGGGGCGGCCGCATGACTGGCATGTCTTGCCATATGCTGGGCACTGTGCCTTCCTGATGGCCGTCCTGGGTGAGGTGCCGTGCCCTTGTCGGCCGCAGAAGTTGCATGTCCCCTTGTCCGTGGTTTTGGGCGGGGTAGCTTGGGGTCTGTTGGTCAAGGGTATTGGTACGCTGTGGTTCTGTGGGCGCTGTTGCTGTTGCCGTTTGTACCCGCTATTCACCGCCTCCTCCCGGTCAGCCCCCTCGTCCAGGGCATTGGCGGATGGAGTTGTGGGTGCCTTCAGCGCAATGGCGGCCCGTTTCCCTGTGGCTTTCTTCTCGACAAAGCGCAGGGTCTGTTCGACGGTCATCCGTTTGGTGGCCTCCTCCATGAGGTCCTCTTGGATGTCGGGATCAGCCATGCCGATGCACAGCTGGTCCGACACCCTGCTCTCACTGTGGTCGACTGTGTGGCCGCAATTGGTGCACCGTTCGTGGAACTCGCACGTCTCTGCCACGCCCCTCAATCGCGATGCGAAGGACCTGAACGACTCGCCTCTGTCTTGCGTTGTGCGGGCGAATGCGAATGTGGCGACCATGTAATTGTCCTCTACCACAGCCATGGCTTTGATGGCTGCCAGGAGCTCGGCTTCCGGTCTCTCCTCAATGGGCGTTGGGCCCTTGGTGGTTCTGGTGAGGTCACGTCGCAGGTTCGGTTCCAGACACTCCAGTAGTTGGATGCCTATGTCGGTTCCGGTGAGTTTGGATGCCCTGGAGTATGTCCTCCATCTGGCCTTGAAATACTGCCACCCTTCAGATGTCTCCCCCGCTGCAATCAGCGGGCGGTCGACGGGCTTTGGCTTCATTGAGCCAGCCTGGTTGTGGTCGATCTTGACATGGGCATCTAGCAGTGCTACTATCACGGCAGGGTCGGTTCCCTCCGGAATGGAGTAGGGGCAGTCGGCTTTGGGACATCTGACTGCCATGTGGGGTGGGCGTTGAATGGAATCGCCTCAGAAACTAGCTTCCCTCCAGCCAGCTGCTCTGCTGGTGAGGTGTACTGAGCTAGCTACTCCAGCTAATCAGTTATTGCTATCATAGAGAAGCGCTATGCGCCGTCATAGAACAAGATTGAACTGGACCAATAATCAGTGTGCAAGTCATATGATGATAGCAATAACTGAGGCAAGGTAAGGGTCGTCAATTAGGTAAGATCGCTAAATGGAATATTGTGTGTGGATGATATTACATATCTAACTAAAGGTCGCTAAATGGAATATTGTGTGTGGATGATACTACATATCTAACTACATGGTATGGGAACAACAACACTTTTCGAATTGCCTTCCATCTCAGCTTGGTAGCTAGGTCAAGTTCTTTTTTTAAGTCATGGTACAATCTTATCCTTCAATTGGTTAACAAGAAGAATTTTGGGACTGTTAGAGTAAAATTTCTTTGGTTTACCAGATTTTGTATATGTATTTAGCTATGCTATGCATATTAACAAAAAAAATCTTGGACAAACACATTATACAGGACAGATAATTCTTAAGATATTTTAACGAAATCATAAATATGCTTCAGTCGACAGGGTTTGAGAGCTGTGCTTTGGTATTAAGAGTTCCCCATGTTGTAGACCCTTTTTTATCTCCTCTTCTAGATCATTTTCTATCATCTTCTCTTCTAGACTCCTTTCTAACTCCTCTTCTAGATCATTTTCTATCTTCTCTTCTAGACTCCTTTCTAACTCCTCTTCTAGATCCTTTTCCGTCTCCTTTTCTAGATTGTCATTCCGAGTCAACTTTGCTGGTCTGTGAAAGAAAAAAGTCACTTATGACATTCAAAATAACTTACTATAATATCTACAAAAAGTATTGCTATAAAAGGTTTTATAATGACTCCCTTCAATGTGGTTTCTTGGCTACTTAGCATAGGGACAGTACCTGGTATTCTTGGAGCATGCTAGTTCTCCTTATATTGGCTTGATTTACTTTTTTAAATAGCAGACTTCCCCTATCCCTTCTCCTCCCCCCCCCCCCCCCCCTCCCCCCTCCCCCCCTCAAAAAGTTCATATTCCAGCTAAAATTATCTTGGGCAACTATTTAGCTGCCTAAATGATGATTTCAGCCAATTCGCTCCAGCACGACACTGAACAAGCCTTGAATCCTTAGATAAGTAGTAAACCAGGCAAAACATAAAAAGTTTGTAAAAACCATCTTCAAAGATTAATCTGTGATCATCTATGCATCTTTATATTCATCTTTTTATTTTCTCTCCACACATTACTTGTGTACAATCAGTCGATAAATGGACATCTAGTTAGCTACTTCATTGTGGTAAGGTCTCGATAGTGGTAGTTTTTGACGACATGTTCAAGCTAACTCATTTGCAGTATTGTAATCAGAATTGGGTAAAATTTTCACATAACTTGCACTATGCAGCTGAATCTGAACTGAATGGTCAGTTGATTTACTGATGAATAATTCTCATTGCTTTATAATACAAAAGTTAAACTATATAACAAAAATATTTAGCAAGAAACATGGTAAAGAAGACCATTTTCTACATTTGTTTGGTTCTGCAGTTCTCCTGTGCAACTTTTGCCAAGTCCTTAAGAAAGCTAGCTTCCTGTTGAAGTCTAAAGCATCTAGTGGAAATGTCAAAAGCGTAAAATTTCAAGTTGATTATTGAGAAGGTTATTATAAGTCAACTGAGACTGAGAGTTCATTGAGAGCTATATATAGTTGAACCCTGACTGACTCTAGTAACAAACCAAGAAGGTGTGTGGTAGCTATGTGTTGAGTTGCATAGTGTACAACAACTGTATAAGGGTGGTTCATCTCTGCTAGTTGGTATGATGCTGTTTGATTTCTCAAAGAGAAAAACAACAAGGGGAAAAAACAAGCAAACAAAAATTAAGAACAAAAACGATTATTGGATTGACTGATCAAATAAAGGAAACAGGAGTGCATCCATGTAAATTACAATCAATAGATGACCCTTTACAAGTTAAAACGATATACACCAATATAATACTGCTTATACAAGCATTCTGGAGTATATCAGTGGTGGGTAATCTAACTGGTTGTGGTCTACATTGAATTTTTTTTTAAGTTCTTGTGCTATTAATAAGTCTTACCTATTCTTTGCATGGAATTTCTTTCGAATGTAGAATAGCAGCAACACCAGCAATAGGATGATGGAGTACGCAACAAAAGTCGAGATCGCAAAAATGACTGCAGTGTTAGCAACTGTATAATTTATAAGGAAGGTAAGTTATATTAAAGACCTCATCAGACATTGAAATACAAGTATTTGTACTGAAATTTGTGTGCCTTAGCCACAGTTTGTCCTTCAATATTACATTCAATTTGACTATTAAAAGTTTAACTCCAACATATTTTTCAACTATATATGCATTCATTACCAATCATATAAATGCCAAATATGCAGGAAGTGTCCTTTGGAATTACGATGATGGTTTTATAAAACAAATGCCTATTCCAATATAGCAATTTTTGAGGAGAAGTTTTGGCACCATATATATGACTATAATATATGAATATTTTAATAGAGCTGCTAGAAACCATGCTTGAGAAGTTGGATTTGACACTACAGCAAGTATCTATTGTGTCATAGGAAGAACTATAGCAAATTGTAATTTTGTTTGTAGATGCCACATAAGCAAAGAATCAAGCTAAATAAACTTATCTATTATATGCATGAATTCTTATTCTAAAAGAACTGGAGCAATTACTTTATAGTTGAATCCACGGTCATCTGGAAGGCATTTTTATGCCTCCACTGAACATAACTATTATCTTATATTATTATATTTAGTGTGTTGCAGTAAATAATGCAAATAGTGTATAGAATGCTAGTAGAATGCAAGGCACTTGTGGGCAAGAAGATGTGCAATATGAATTTAGATATATATCTTGCTGCAATAGGTATGCAGATATAGATCTTGCTTTATAGAGAATACAGAAAAAAGTAAAAGAAGGTTGGTGCAGTATTCATCTTGTTTTACTGCAATTGGTCATCAAATTAATATCAGGTTTGAAGTACATATAGTTGACCTAAGGGTTCCTTTAAAAGATTGCCTTGAAGTCACAACCATTAAGAATACCCTTTTACATTAAAAATCATGCACACCAATGATTATTATAATGTTTGGTGTGTATGATTTTAAATGGTAAATGGTAAAGGGTCATCTAACTGGTTGTGGTTTCCAATACGACTTCAACTATGCATTCATTACCATTAAGAGTATACAATTTATTGGGAAGGTCAACTGAGAGTTCATTGAGAATCAAATACAGGTTTTGTTACATTACACTTGGAATGTTATTTCTGCTGAAGGCTAGAGTGAAACATCGAGAAATGTCGAGATATATTTAAAAGTTGATCATCAACAAAGTTGAAATAAGAATATTATATTTTTATTCCTATTTTAAGTTGGTAGTTTGTTTGTTTGTTAGTTTACTTTTGTTTATTATAGTTGAGCAATGGAGGACTACACCACTTGTGAGCTTCACCACATCCATGGTTTTAAAGGCACCTTCTAATTTGGTTAATCTTGTTATTGTTGGCTGTACCCATCTATGGCCTCCCACTTTGCAACAGTAGCACATGAGAGAATTCTACCACCCAAATAGCAGGTGTTTAAACCAAACAGGTCAACTGAGAGTGGGCACATTACACGTAGCATATCTTGTTATTGTTGGCTGTACCTATCTACGGTCATCTACAGCCTCCGACTTTGCAACAGTAGCACATGAGAGAATTCTACCACCCAAATAGCAGGCGTTTAAACTAAACAGGTCAACTGAGAGTGGGCATCCATTCTGCTTATAACAGAGTGTGTGTGGTCCTGACTCAAAAAAAGCATGAGAGCTATTTATCATTGGCTGCACAGCTACCCACACTTTTTTAAACCAGAATCACTGAACTAAAGTAGTTATGGAGTATTGTGGTCCTAAAAGGTATGCAAGTTATGCACGAAAAGGGTTTTTTTCACTTTAAAGGTTTTTGGCGCATCACTCAATATAATACTAGCAGAAATACCCACCCTCCAGGTAGTATATTCCCTACCCATACCCCTTTGATCTACAATGTGTACCTCAGTGTGCTGATCTTGTATATGCCACAGATTAGTCATTATGGGTGTTTTTAAACCTTTGTAGGGTGGCATGGCTAGAAAGAATGGTCTAGGGCCCACGAGTGGGTTCAAAACATTTTGGGTAAAAATATTTCTAATTACAATGCGTGTGACATGTAGCTACGGGTAGGCCCAAAATATCTACTTCGGATACTTTTTGACAAATAGTTTAAATGATGGTTTTGGCAATGTTGTTCAATATGCAATAAGGTACACCCATATGCTGGCTCCAGCTAGATTGATCCTGATCAACAACACTCCATTTCTGGGCTGACCACTCTTTTAAAATTAGGAGGAGGGGGGGGCATGATATAACCCGGTGAATATGACTAAGGACCAAAAACAGTCCAAAACCTTCCTGGTATCAAGAGGTTTCCAATTATTTGTGACATGTGTGAGTAGGCCCAAAGAGGCACACAACATGCACATATACACACACATGCACACAATTACAGAAATGCATGCACGTTCTTATTAAATATTATTATATTGAAAATGGGGATTCCAGCACACTTGTTGTCTGTGTTTTTGGAATTGGCCTAAACTATACTGAGTTTTTGCTGGCATTGTTTTTGTCAGCCATAGGAGTGAAACCAAAATAAGGGATGCTAATGCACTCACCAATATACAAGAAAATACTCACTCATCTGTTTATTGATGGGAGATATCCCTATACAGGGGATGGGAGCCTGGTGAATGAAAACCACTTTACCCAATTTGCCATCTCTGAGGCTGACACTTTTGTATAACTAGTACACTTAGCCTAGCACACTCGCACACCTTTCCTGTATCTGGAGTGGGATTTTAGCAGATTTTATATTTGGCACAACCTGTGCAAGCGTTGAAGACCTGTGGTTCGGGTACAGGAGCGCATCTAAACATTTTAAAGGACCTTTGTGGTTTTGCCCATTTTCAGTTATAGTTTATTGGAACACCATTATTCTAATGGCATTGGAAAGCACCTAGAATGAGCTACAATTTGAGACCATAATCTTTGGAAATAGATTAAGCATTCAATAGTTATGACACATTAATTTTTTTAACCACAAAATGGTCTACGCCCCCCTTTTAAAAACATTTCGATCCCAAAACAAACTCCTGTAGTCAGCGCTATGTACATGTAAAATATTTACACCGATTAGAAGCAATTGTAGCAGCAGTAGTGGTAGTGAGAATGGGTTCTAGCAATGACTTGAGAGGAGAGGATTTCTGTCCCAAGATGATCTTTCCATCTATCATAACTTGTGCTGCCACCTGAAATTGGTACTCTGCACCAGTGATCAGCTCATCGATGGTCACGGAGCTCTCAGTACTTTTCACACTGATAGACTTTCTTGCCTGGTTCTCCATTGTAGGCCGATAGAATATGATATAGTGGGTAATTTCACTGATTTGTTGTCTGCTCCATGAAACATTGGCGGAAGTGGTACTCAGAACTGTAATGGCTACATCTTCCACCAAAGCTGCACAGACAAAGAGAAAAATATTAAAATTGCTAATGTACCAGGTGAGTCCCGATTAATGAGCCAAATGACTCAAACAAAGAACAATTTTTTTTTGCTTGAAGCTTTGCGTCTCCTTTACCAATCTCCCCCATTTGTTGACACCATTTTCTTTACAACTGCATTATCAGATAGTGCAGTATCATTATTGGTTTGGCCCCTTATTTCAAAATCATGATATTAAAAGCTAAAGCAGTTCCTAAATAGTGGTTTCAGCCATTTATACACTCAAAACAGTTTATGCTTTGAATCCTTCACTAAGGTAGTAACTATAGACCTAACCTCTCCCCCCCTACTAAAATATGAAAATTGTCTTCTAAGATCTTGTATTTATCTATTTTTTCTCTCCCACCCTTTTAATTGAGTACCATAGGTCCTTTCAATACCATAAAACACCAAATTTTCTGAACTCTTGCAAACACTAATCAGTTTCTCGATTCATTAAAAAACGAGCGAGATAAAGTCCATCAACACAATAATCATGCTCACATGTACGCAAGATTGAATCCAACTGAGCTGGTTCAGCAGCTGCATGTTTTCAATAAGAAGTGAAAGGTCAGTCGGTTAACTGAGAAGATTATTTTTCCGTGGAGCAAATTTGGACTAATAGAGTATTATTATAAGCAGCTTGCTTTGTATGTTGAGCTATCACTACCACTTATGGTGTCACCCCAATGATAATAAATATTACGACAACAGTTATTAGCAGGTCCTTCAACAAGACCAGGTAAATAATTTGTTATCCACATGTGCACATATATAATATTATATATCTGTACTTTTGGAATAAACATGGTGTAGAATAACATCTGCTATGTTTGGTTTGTGAAGTTAACATGAAGCATGAGATGCCCCAACCTCTGACACAGACAGTAATGAGAAGGAGGAAGAGGAAGAGAGAAGCTGTTACTTGATGATTGGAGGACTGGATTCAGGATGATTGACTCAATCTGGTACTTGCATTAGAGCTATTGTGTTTGCACTCACTACTGATGATTTGAATTAAATGTAAGTTGTCAAAGAATTTGATAGCAGATCAAACTCTGAGAATGGCAGGAGAAACTTGACTGTACTCAGATTTTGGTTGTAATTTCCACACTCTGATTATTGGGGTTTTTTTTAATGGAAATGAGATGTGACCAGACCACAAATTCCATACCTTGTTTAAACCTGTACTATATTAGGTGCTGATCACTTTAATAGTAAGGGGTGCCCTAAATATTGTCTACATTGGTAAATATAAATTCTTGTTTTTAAAAACATTTTTACTTAAACGAAGGAATTAAGAATGTTCTTGCATAGACCACAATCTAAATTCACATGCACCATTATTGTACAGCTTTTTAAAATCTATACTATAATTTGGTATACAAGTTTTAAAAGGTAAAGTGACATCTAATATTTGGTCCACATTATACTTCTTGCTTCCTTTCTTTTTTGACAAGACAATTTTTTGGTTTTGTAAAACTGTATTAAGTGCACTCACGGAGTTCAGTTCGAGTAATAAATGTAGTGGTGAACAATGATGAAGATCCTGGTCCAATCTGAGTCCTAGCAGTGATGATGATATTGGAGATATTAGTTTGGGGTTTAAGGTTTGATATGGTGTAAGTTTGAGGGTCAGATGTGGCATTCAACTTGTCAGTAAGAGAGGAGGTTCCATTCACTGTGTACTTGATGTCATAGCCAGTAAGAACACCATTAGGATTCTGAGGAGCACTCCATGACAACTGCAGGGTGTAGAAACTGGCACTGCCCACAACAAGACCCATCACAGGACCAGGCACTGCATAATAGTTAGGCATATTAATAATACAGACTTAAAGTATCGAATTTTTAATACCTCCTTCTTCAGTTCTTATTCCAATGGGAGCAGTGTATGGTCCAGTGCCATTGACATTGACTCCTGCCACATGAAATCTGTACTCAGAGATGGGCAAGAGTCCACCAACAGTATAAGTGGTTTCTGAAGGATTAATATTTCTCGAAATCAGTGTACCATTTATATTCCCACTGTAGATTACAAGTAGGTCATAACTAGTTATGTCACCATTACGTCCTCTACAGTCTATAGCCAACCAAATCAATGTGATGCTTGTTGAAGTTATTCTACTAGTTGTGAAGTTAGTTGGTGCAGCATCTGGAACTATGTACATATGTATCTAATGATGACAACCTTAAATGTATTATATCACCAAAATATTTTTAGAGGGTACCCACCTGCTGTTAGTGTGGTGAAAGTAATCGGGTCTGATAACCTCTCTAGATCAAGTGCATAAGCAATGACATTGACATCGTAAACAGTGAATTCTTCCAGGCCATCATAAATTACTGAGTTAGTGTAGGTGGTAATATTATCGCTTCCATAAAATGGGCATAGTTGCTGGTCAGTGACTGTTCTGGTGAATATTACTGTATACTTCTCTGCTGGTAGACTTTCTAGTTCATCTAGTTGCCAGCGTATGTTGGCTGAAGTGGTTGTCACTATCACTGGTTGCTGAATAACAGGCTTCAGTAAATCTATTAAAAAAAAAATAATGCATAGAAATACAAATCCTGAATGCAATAAAATTATTATCTCCTCACCTCGCACAGTGATAGATTTTGGACCTATCACTGCACTATTAAAGTGGCTGGTACGGGCCACCACACGAAAATTCAATATATCAGAAACGGAAACTGGTTTAAAAATGTGAGTAGAATCAAATGATATCATTCCTGAATTAATATTCTCATCAGTTGCGAGCTGGTATCCTCTATTGGGAGGAGGAACTGGAGGAGTCCAGCTTATTTGTACACTGTTTCTACTAATTTGACGGAGCACAATATCAGTGGGAGGATCAGCAGCTGCAGAAAGACACAAACAAACACTCAATAATTTTACTAACAGAGATCAGTGTAGGTAGGTAGACTAAATCTCAGCTGGTGATAGTGTGAATTCTTTGGTTAATTGCAACAACCTCAATGAATATGATTATCTTGGCCAGATGGGCAGAATGGGTATTCTACTAGTGCTGAATATAGACAAGACACCAAGAATAATAAATCTTCTCTGTTTAATAGGAAATAATGTCGTGAAGGTGTGACGATGATTGTGGGAAAGGGGGTGGAGGGGGAGGATGCAACCAGAATGCAGGACACCTATTAACTTCCCATGCCCCTTCCCCAAGAAGCCACACCTTTTATAATTTTTATTTCCAGTGGGATGATAATCACACCCAATAATTATTTGTCTGCTGTCACCTTGGAGTTTAAGAGAGAACTCCAGAAGGTCTAACAGCTGTGCAACAAATCATCAACAACCAGGCTGTAATCGTATCAACAACTTGGGTATAAATAGAATCAAGAAGTTTTAGGAGCAACCAATCAACATGTTCTGGAATAAGTTTGACAAAAGTAGGTAATACTAGAATTCAGAAAGTAAGTTTATAAGAGCATATTTACACATCACTATTTTGAAAGTAAGGTGGTACGAGTGGCTTTCTTACACATAGTAATTAGTTCTTCACTGAGTTTGATATCAAAACAACAGCTACCACAGTTAAACTTCAATGACATTAGAGCAGTGATGATCTACATTTGACCTTTGATCTGTATATATTTTCCTCGATATAGAAAACCCTCGTTCAGAGTCGGCGTTTGAATATGGAATTGATAATAAGCCCATCATTAGTTAGTACGATTTGAGAAATATTTTACCAAGTGCAGTTTGTAGCTTGTGAATCCCACCAAAGTGATCCAGTTCGAGGTTTTGTTGCCCCATCTGAAACATGATATGCACTTAGTGTAGGGAGGTCTGCTAGCAAAAGGTTGAAATGTATGAGGATGTTTTCCCAGGTTGGAGTACTCCCAGATCTTTCAGTAGAGTGTCGCTGAAAAACTTTTGCAGCATCTTCATTGTAGCCAAGTAAAAGCTTTTCACAGATAGAACGGCTTTGTGACATACTCAGCTTGCAGTTGAGCAATATTATCGCATGTGTTGCTGATTTCAATGGAAATATCTTTATCAAGGAGCTGGTTTTCTCCTCTAAGCTAAGGAGGCTTAAGTTGTCATCAATCCATCTTCAAACATTTTGAGTCAACAGGCTTTAGAAGAGCCAATTGAAGTGATCCATTGATTGGAAGATGGGAGAAAGGAATAGGAATAGTCCTAGCCAAGGGATTCTGATGCCTATAAGTAATACTAACAACTTTGTTGCATGGTCAAGAATCAAAGAAAACAAGATTTTGTTGACAATTGGTGCTCTCTCTTCACCTCTGAGCCAGAAGTTATCAAAAAGCATTGCTTAATCCATTGGCCAAGACTTCTTTGCTGTATAAGCCACTAGTTAGCTGGACATACCCTACTTCCTGTCATGTGATGACCAGTGCAGCAAAGTTGCCAGTATCTAGTGCAAGAATGGACATGCCTTGTGACTTATAATTATAAGCAGGACCATTCATGTGCCAGTCATTGGCAGCTTATGCTACTGATTGGCACATGAATGGCCCTGCTTATATCCTAAATTACAGATTATTACCACCCTGAGCCTAATTCCATCACCGTATACAAATCTGTATACGCAAAATTAAATAAAATCTCTCTTTTCCATCAGCGTCATTAGAGTCAATACATTCTACCAATCACTGCAAACAAAACTAACACATTCAGCACCAGTTCCTAACCAGTTCCTATTCTGATATCTTTACCATACGTGCCAGGCTAAATTTTCCGGATTTGATTATTAGGTTGTTTCTTCTGGTACATCTTTCAGGAGTTTTAATCTTTTCAAGTGCTTTGTGATTAATTGTGCATCCATGTGCACATTTTTCGTAAGCACAGCTGTGGCTGTCAATCAAAAAATTGGCAAAAACAGGTGTATGTGGAATTCTCTCTATGACCTCTATCTGGGTTCTGGTCTTGCCATATCCAAACCCTCCTATCCACCTGGATGAATTCACCAAACTCAGTATTCTCGGTAGTAGTTAAATAAGTCCATGCTCCCCAGCTTCATGCCATTCATGACCTTGTCAAGATGTTTGTCCTGAGGTGGACCAGAGAATCAATGCTCAATGGCTGCACACTGGATATGACATCCGTTCTTCAAGAGCAACTAATAAGCTCATTTAACCATTTCTTTTTCTTACTCCTGATGTGTTTAGCAAAGAAGGAGCAGGCTTTGATTGTAGCTACCCTGAGACACCACATCCTGATTGACTCAAGGTTGGGATATCCAGCCGAAATAAAAAGCAAATTTACACTTGATTGTTAAGAAAGTCGTGTCTTGATAAAGTGGTCATTTAACTAGTCAGCCAGTCCCATGAAGCAGGTGGGTAGTCCAGTATTATAATGGCTCTTGTCAGTTCAGCTGTGACAGCAAACTAATCAGAAATAAAGCCTGAGGGAAATTTATCTTGCAAGTGCAATAGACAATCGATCAATGAATTATGAAACAAAAAGTTTTGTCCAATAAAGCAATGGAGGAACTGGCACCTCTGCTTCCTGATGTCAGGAAATGTTCCAGAAAATTACAAATTAATAATATGCCAACTACATGAGTCAGTTATGCAAACACGTTAGGAAGAAGGCATTTGTAATGTTTCTTATAGTTTGCTTTACTGTTGCATTACACTAGTATTAAGTAGCTCAGACCTCCTGATGTAGGGGGTTGCTGGAGAAGCCAATTTTTTGTTGGGGGATTGAGATATCATGTGGCTTTGTAGTTTGACATTGCTATCTCAAAACTTCAGAAAAAGGCTGAACACTACCTTAAGTCTACCCCTCCCCCCCCCCCTCTCCCCCACCTTCCCCCCATCCCCTCCCACCCCCTCCCCCACCCCCACCTCCATGAAGCTTTCTCTGTGCTTGCCCATCAAAACTTGCTAGATTGTCTGTCGATGAATATGTGGTATGTTATAGTTATATGTTGTGAACAATCTACTGGCCTTCTTAGAGTAGGTTGGCCCAAATCTTTCTTTGTTAAGTATATTCACAGAGCAGAATCCTGTGTATCCACCTAATAACATCATAGAACAGCCCTCTATCAAAATTCTGGATACAATACCTGTACCTCCATACAGGAAAAGAGAAGGACACAATATACAGGGCACATGGGAATCCTCACAGAGAGCAAACCATATACAAACATGTGGATGTGGCACAACTAATGCACTATGGTCAGGGTTAGAAGTAGTGCTGTGGCAGTATAAAAGGCCTGTCACACCAAAACCAAGTGTTATTAGTTAAATTGCTGCTAGAACTAGTTTTAGTTGGATCTCCATAGATCTAGCTCTAGCTCTAGCCAAAGTGCATTAGCCATGACAAGGTTGCACCCATGTATTCTCATATAATTTGCAATTTGCAAGGTTCCCAAGGGTGCCATGTATTCTATGAGACCTGATAGGCTTAAAGAGGCTACATATAAGAGGTATGAGATCACGACATTTGTTTCAAAGCAGAACACTTTAGTTACTCAGTATAAAGTAGTTGTGGTATTCCAGACACTACTTGCCTCTCTGGTGTAGATACAACCATGGAGGAACTGTGAGATAAAGAACAGGGTAATTCTATGCAACACCCCGCCCCTTCCTCTTTTCAGCCTTCCCATGAACCTCCCCCATTAGCCTCAGCCATGAGCCTCCCCTAAGTGCAATGCAACAATTTGTATTATGAGCTGAAATAACTTTGCAAGCTTTAGTGACAAGTGACAAACAATGTATACCTATGGGTTGACAAAAAATGTTATGTATAATAAGTTCATATTCGTCTGACTTTAGCAGGATTTGGATGCAACAATTTTGTGGGTATACTTTTATGAGTTGAATATAAGGAATCATGTTCTTAGCAGTGGAGTAAAGCTTGGTTATAAGATCTGTGTACAATTGAGTGCAACATTATACTAAGTACATTACTACAGAAATTAGAATGTCTTGAAGACTTTAATGTCTGAATAAAACTTAGCCTTAGCTCTAATGTTTGGCTGCTGGAACAGAGGAACCTGACCTTTTTAGCTAGCCTCTGCTGACTTCTGCATGATCATCCTTCTTTCAAAGAGAGGAGCTGTAATAGCTAAAGCATATTTAGTATACTGTAACTACAAACACTGGAATGAGCATCTTTGTCGTGCA
The DNA here is from genome assembly GCA_028752905.1 of Cladorhizidae sp. MBARI D1340-BT2. Taxonomy (NCBI): domain Eukaryota; kingdom Metazoa; phylum Porifera; class Demospongiae; order Poecilosclerida; family Cladorhizidae; species Cladorhizidae sp. MBARI D1340-BT2. The sequence continues at coordinate 34,183,312 of JAQNBH010000015.1, forward strand.
ACTATGCAGCCAGTTCCATCTATACAGCCACATCTCTTTCACTACTTCCATGGACTTTTATGCAGCGAGTTCTCTTTTTTTTATTACCAAGACAGAATTTTCTTTTAATTCTAATTCAGACGGAAGGCGTTTTTACAGGTGAATGTTCTATTACATCGAAAGTTGAAGCCAGGTCAGATTGTGGTGAATAATTTGTCAGTCAGTAAATCTATTACCAGCTGGGTGGTCTACAGCAGTGCAGGTAAAGTGTACATGAACACCTTGATAACCATGCCCGTTTCCACTTATCACTCATTAAAAATGGTCCCTCTAAAGTTGGACTGGCCAGAGCAGCACTGTGTATGTATCTATTTGTATGCACCTATGCACCCATGTAACACAGTCACTCGTAAAAGGTATGAATGAGTCACCCACCTAAATAAAATGGGCCTGCATTAAACAAGGAAAACTGGTTGGCATATAGAAGTAATATACTACTAGCATATAAGTATAAAAATAGCATTATGTCATGTATTAATAATAAAAACATACAGTGTACCTTCCACAGTGTATGTGCCCACTATGTCAGAGGCTGTGACTGCATTATTGACATGGTATGTGAACACTCCAGGTAGTCTCCCTGTCACTGTTATTATGCTCTCATACATTTTGAGGGAACAATCTGCATTAGCATTGCCTATTAATCTTGGTTCAACAATTCTGTAGCTGCCAAGATGGGTGAGATCAACACTGTCCCTTTTCCAAGTGGAAGCTGTAGGGTTACCTCCTTGAGATAAGCCTCTCAGGATAAATCCATATCGCGTAGGATCAAGGAAGTAACTAGGTCCAGATAGTACTATCATGCTTGATTTAATAGCACCTAAAGATACACAAAAAATTACAAAATGAAAGTAATGTTCCAATTTTTCATAAACTGCTCTAAGGGTATAGCTGCCAACTGTCCCCAAATCTTCCAGGGTAACCCTAAACTTTATATACTGTTCTGCTCCATCATGGATGAACCATGCAGAACATTGTCATTATTGTACCTGTTCTGCACTCTATTGTAAGCAACTGTGAACTATGATTTTGTATGAAGTTGTGAAAACTTCTGGTGACACTGTAGCCATAAAAACAGCATATTGACTTGTCAGTTAGCAAAATATGCAAATTTGAACAACCGACTAATTTACCACATGTGCGATTCATACCCATAATTAAGTTTATTCATGCAATGGTGTACTCCTTTAATTAATGGGTGCAGCTTGTCCTGGATTTTTTCCTGGCTGCCAAGCCTGGTGGCTTGGAAACAGGCATTGGCAAGTTGTACTTGCAAGTTGAGCACTGCTCATCATTAGCAATGACATTAACACATGTAGTTTGAGCTCTTATATAAACTCTAAGATGACCTAATAAAACTAAATCTTTCTTCAATGTCCTGAAACCAGGTAAAATAAACTCGGCTAACAGAAAAGAGAAAGGTGCTTAAAGCACTATGCTGTCTATAACAGTTAAGTGGTCAAAGAGTGAATACACTAGCCTACAAAACTATAAATCATGTTAAGAGTACCACTTACCCTAATGAATATATACTACTTATTTGTACGTCAGCTGATAAAAAAAAGTATAAAATCTTTCAGTAAAAACCACCAAAGTCAAGCATCGATTAATTATATTGAACTTGCGGTCATGCTACTACATTTCATAACATCATATACCATTACCTAAACTTACAAATTATGTTAGAAATTTTCACTCATGTACTATATGTGGCAAGTGTAAAACCACCAGTTTTCATACAGTCATAGAATACTTAAATGCTAACAACAAAAATCTAGAAAATATTATTCAAAACTAGAGATTAAGCTATATAGCTACCAAGATTCCACAAAGAGATTGTAGAATGGGCTAACCTAGCTACTGGTGGGCACTTACAAGAGCCTGAACTTGAAACACAACCACCATAATTTTTCTGTATTTTTTCAGTTGATTAGTTATCTATTTGTTATCTATTCATTCTATTCATTTGGCCATTACATAAAAATATGTATAGAATAATAGCAAGGTTCTTCTTTGTTTTGTGTTTAGTTATATTCTAATTGTTGTTATTTATTTACTTATCGTATAGTTCATATGCAGCAAGTGTATGCCAGGGTGTGGTCGCATCACGTGTTGATAACTACCTATATACCAGGCAGTATATATTAACCTCACACGAGTCATAGCATCTCGTTATTCCTGATGAAAGTTATAGCATCTAGCCTAAATGTCAAGACAGGTCCCTTTAAGGACTTGGTAAAAGTTGCACAGGTAAGCTCCACCAACCAAACAGTAGATGTTTTGGAAGAGGACAGTTGCCTGGAGCGAGAATTTCACAAGCCAAACAGCTGAACTGAAAGCAGGTCATTCATTCTGCTTATAATATTTAATGGATGCAATCTTTACTAAATTCTGATTACAAAAACAGCAATGAGCTAGCTTGATTGCATCACCAGTTTCACTACAATGAGTAACTGATGAATGATGGACATGAAATGGGAGATCTCTAGTCTCCTGATAGAGAGTTTTAAGAATGGACCTAACTGTATTCAAGTCATCAAGGGGGAAAATAACAAGAAAGAGAAGCTGGAACATTGTTTAGTAAGAATAATAATAGAGATAGAAAGACAACGCAAACAATAGAAACCACATTATTATTCCTGATGAAGACTAGAGCATCTAGTCGAAACGTCGAGAGAATTCAATTTCAAGTTGATTATTGAGAAGATTATTGTAATGTCAAAAATGAAGTGAAACAAGAATTTACCAGGTAGACCACAAAAAATCACAAGACTCTTTACTTATTAAAATAATGAATAGCTAATAATTATAAAGGGTCCTATAAGTGTTTGTTGTCTGCACCGGTGAATTTATTTCCAATAGTTACGTTGTTTTCATTTCTTTTTATAGTCCACAGCCTCCTACAAGAAGTTACTCAGGATAACTCCAGAACTAACCGTTATTCTTTATCGTGGTTATTATTAAAGTATACACTTATGCCTGTGTAATCTTTTGTTTGGCACAATTGGGACCAGTCAAAACTCACATTCGACAGCCAGTTGATTATAATCGGGATTGTTCGGAGCTCCGAGCATGTGTAGCTGCTGATGATGAGCTCAAATGTTTGTCGCATGCCACAGGCCCAAATTTCAGATTCAGCAGTGCTGATTTTGTGCAGGAATGTTTTGTTTCTTGTGTACCACCATGCCTGTGGTTGAGCTGTACTAGGCTTTGCAATGGAGGTTTTGCCTATGGATTTGTTGGAGGGGCTGGCTAGATACTGGTGTAGGTTAGTGTTGTCACTAAGTCAGCCTTCATTCCATCAGTCTTGCACCAAAGGAGGAGAAGATTGGTTCTGGGTTGCTATATCTCTAGCCTGAAAAGTAAAGTGCTTCATCCATATATGCTTAAATAACAGGTTTGGGATTATGCTTCCGGGAAGTTCAAATTTCTCGGAGTTTCAGCAGCAGGTGTTGGTAGCAGATATCAGCTGAAGGAATACCAGCTAACACTTCTAGCATCTGGATAAGTGACACATGAGTGTTCCAGAGATGTTGCATAAAGCATCATTGATGGCAACATCAAGCGTTCTTGCGTAACAGTTGTGGGACTTGGTGGGAACTGTATACTCGATAGCAAGCAAGACAAAAAAAATACAGAGATCCAAAATTAGCACCTTAAAGTTGGCACCCTATTAATAGTTACCAACCTACTTCTTCATGTTGACCAGTGCCTATGTCTTCAGAACTAGAAGCCTTACAAGTGAGAACAATTGACGACCGAAGTACACAGAAAACTTCTCAAACTTCAGGAGCTTACCATTTAGAGAAATATTATACTTCCAGTGAGTGTATTCCAGTGAGTGAAATAATTGATAAAATAATAAACCTCTTCTTAAGACTCAACTTTAGATGCCACAACTTGTATTTGCAGAGAGAGGCAAGGTATGCTTCCAGATCAAGCTTGTACTTTACAATAAGCCCATCATTAGTTATGAGAAATCTTTTATTCACCAAGAGCAGTCAATGATAAGCATGTAATAAATAATAATAATAACAAGTAGGTATATAGGTGTAGTCAATTATGTCACACTAGGTAGAGGTAAGTAGGAAGGTAGGCAGGCACATAAGAAAGGAAAAAAGAATGTAATTATGTAAATAAGTGAGTAGAACTCCACAAACCAAACAGCAGAGAACTACAACACCAGTGTCTTCTTTTAAACACTTTTCTAAGTTGTATCTTGTTACGAGTTATTACTTACTCTTTAAATAACAAGATACTACTTAGAACTGCTGTTTATAATGGGAGGTTCAGACTGACATACTTCACATTTGGGTTCTGGAATCACATCCATTATATGTAGCTAGCTACGCATTTCCCCCCAAATTAATATATAAATCGCGTGGTAGAGTTTTGGTATAAATTTACTTCATTCGCAATAAAATCTGCTGGACAGATTGGAACAAATTTGGCTGTTGGTAGACCCATGGAATTACAAAATTACAAACTACATGATAAGTATGGACAATGTGGAATTAAATGATTTAGGTCAAATTTTTATCAGAATTTTTTTAGATTTCATGGGTGGTTGAAGAGGGGATTTATGAATCACAATTCCACCAAGAACTTACATTGAGCCTCCACTGATGATAGTGCAATAAGCAACAAGGAAAGCACTAAAATTAGATCCATTTTCACTAATGTATATAAGACCATAGGGTTTTGTTCCAGAGTAAGCGTTTCACATCAATGCACTCTGCAGAATTCCATCAACAACTTGCACGTGCCTGCCTCCACTGATGATTGCAGTAAACGAAAGGAAACCACTAACATTAATAAGTCGGGTTGCATTTTGACCTAGAAAATAGTCTAGCGCTTTTTAGAGTTGTTTCCATGGTTTCAATTCCGCTAGAAGGGGTCAAGGTTCAGCGCGAGGGAACTGGAGAGCCTTGGCGGGGGCGATGCTGCTGGTGGCAGAGGGATAGCGCGGTGGTATACTAACTCTCACTCTACGGCCAATTATTGCTTATTCTCTCTCCCTCTCTCTTTTGCCCTGACCATAGCTAGTGGAAGAGGGGAATTTGGTGACGCATAGTTGTTGAATCTTTAAGGGGTCCAGATTGAAAATCTACCGGGTGCCAACTTGACACAGGAATTTGAAAAATTCTGCCAAAATCAATTATAATTTATTGAACTGTAAATGCAAGATAAATATTTAAGTTGGCAATTAAATAAATGGTTGCAAGTTTGCATGTTTTTATCATAACTGATCGTTGCCAACCGTCCCGGAATGGTCGGGACAGTCCCGTGAATTTTGAGTTTTGTCCCGTTGGTGTCCTTCTCCCGGAAATGTCCCGGAATTTACAGCTACGCGCACCTTGCGCTTCCACTCGCCACTGTGCAGACTCAAGCCTGTTTAGTTTAGTCCTTTAACACTCGTAAAGCAACAAAAACAGGACACTTTTTAGCAGAGAAAAACTTCAGATAAATCCAGCGGGTGTGCCAAACAACCTTTGACCATGTTTCGGCACTCACGTGAAACTTCTCAAAATGGCAAAGAAGCAGAGGAGAGAATGCCATTTTGACAATAAATGGAATTTCAGGGGATAGGCAAGAGTTTCAAAGGTATAAATAAAAAATATATAATAAAATTAAGTAAGTAAACATGGAATACAGCAAATACAGGGTAAATAATAACATCATGGGTACAGTGTGCTGCTTGTGTTCAATGCAATATATAGTAATGTCAGAGTAGTCTTGCCTTCATTTTAGGTCGCTTGTATGCCCGATGTACTCTGTGTGCAATCGGCTTTGGTGTTACCCATGGTGGCCGTAATGATGTCACATCTCACCTCAAGAGCAAGAAACATAAGGATATGTCAAAGGCTGTGCTATCAACTATTCCAATCACCTCTCTCTTCCAACATCAGAGAAGTGATCAAGTAATCGAAGCAGAGGTTAGATGGGCTACATTTGTTGCTAAGCACAACATATCCTTTCTGTCTAGTGACCATGCCACCAAGCTTTTCAGCAAGATGTTCCCAGACTCTAGAAATTATCCTTTTCCCACACCAAAACCACCGCCATACTGAAGAAGCTCTTGCTCCTTACTTCACACAGAGAGTTATGGAGTCAATGTCAAGTGGTCCATTCTCTTTGATGATTGATGAATCCCATGACAAGAGGGATAAGTCTTGCATAATTCTTTTGAGTCTTCTTGATCCACAGGTAGGTGAAGTATGGACGAGATTCTTGGATATGCCTGTTGTGAACATTGACACAGCTACCAACTTGTTTCAAGCCTTGAAGGAGTCACTGACTAAGAATGGGCTCAGCTTTGACAATGCAGTGTCTTTCATGTCTGATACCACCAATGTTATGAAAGGAGTGAGGTCAGGTGTGCAGAAGCTGATTAAGGATGAGATCCCAACTTTGTATGATGTTGGTTGCATCTGCTATTTGGCTGATTTAACAGTCAAAGCTGGTTTGAAGGTACTCCCAGTGAACATTGACCAGCTCTTCATCGAAGTATTCTACTACTTCCATAGCAGCAAGAGAGCAGCAATTTGTCATCCTATGGTGTTCACTTTTCACCACTGAGCCAGGGGTGATTTTGAAGCTTGCTGAAGTGTGTGAATCGTTACCTCAGGCAGTATGATGGTTTGAAGTCATTCTTCTTGTCTTGTGAGGAAGCTCAAACAGCTAAGGTCTGTAAGGCTTGAGAATCCTCTGACGAAACCTCTGTTGTTCTTTTATCTTGCCCTCAATGGATCAATTCAATTGCCTCTTCCAGAAATCTACAGAGAATACTACCGCACAGCGGTTATAGTTAGGCGAAAAATCGCGTATGGCGTGGGCCAGGGAAAGGCGCACGCTAATTAGGGGGCGTGGTCTAAAATTCGCGCCGTATATAAATTAATGTCCAGGAATTAACTTATGGAAAGTTGGCAAGTATGCAGTGAACTATCAACTACACAATGATGAAACATTTTGTGCTTATGTTTGGGCTATTTTGATGAAACAATATCAGTTATTATTCATGCCTAAAAAGTTGTATTTGTCAGCAGCGTCATGTCCAAAATACACAGCAGATATTAACATTTAGTACTGATCTATTCTAATGAAACTATATAGTATCTAGTTGTGTGTTTGGATTGGGAAAAAATCTTGTGGCACACTTGTGATTGTAAATCAATATGGCATATTAGCTATATTTCCATTTAAAATGTTTTTTTAATTTGTTTTTTTATGTTTTTTTAATTTTTATGTAAAAACAATTTTAATAATATATATATATATAAACAGAATAACAAACAAACATTAACAAACAACAACAAACAAACATTAAAACAAAAAATCTTAATACACTACTTATAAAAAATAATCGTCATTACAACTAAAGCTGGTGCCCAGCACAGCTGCAGTGTTACCTCGCTGCACGGCTACTGCAATCCGCTGGGAAAGGAAAAAGGAGGAGCGGGGATCATCCGTTTCCTGTTTGAGACGGTTGCCCAAATCTAAAATGTTAGTTGTAAATAATAGAGCATTGCTGTTCAATGAATACAGAGTATAACTACCTCATCTCCATCATCTCCATGCTCCTCATCATCATTAGCATCATTTGCCATATTGTTCTTTGTCATTTGATTAAAGCAACTGTCAGACCCACCACATTTGCAAAATAGGGAGCAAGGAAGCTGACCAGAAACACATCCACATCTGAGAGACGAGCAAGGCTGATCACTGCTGCACATGCACTGGATCGTTTTGAGTAATTCTGCTGGTGCAAGAGGAACATCCTGTGGTAGAGGAACTGCACAGAGGGACTTGGCAAGATCATCTTTGACCCACCCAAATTTTAATGGGTCAAGGTTTGGAGGCTTCTCGTCCAAAGCAGCTTTCCATATGCATGCCTGAAAGTGAGCCCTCTTTATGTTTTCCTTGAACGCCTCCAGAGTCGGTGGTATTGCTTTCAGTTTGCCAGCAGGCATGCACCTTTTCGTCCAGTTTTGGAAACCCATACTTTGTAGCGTACATCTGACGAGCTTCACATTTCTGACCATAGCATGCTGCAATGAATGTTGTTGACTCACAGAGGACGTCCTCTAGGTTGGCTGAAGGGTTTCCCAGATGGTTCAACCTATTTCCTGTCTCAAGAACCTTCACAACTTTGGTTTTGCCTATACCAAAGTAAGATGCAACAGTGTCACACCAAGACAATGCATGAGCTGAAAGCAGCTGTGGGGCAATACTTCTGTGTTTGGCAACTGTAGAACCAATGTTAGCTGATGAGCGTCCTTGACTTGTGGGTTCCATGAGAAGTGTTGATGTCAACTTTTTCTCGGCATAGTAATGGACTAACAGCACAAAGACATCTGTGTCATCACTGATAACTTTGATACTACAACATCCAAGGCTTGCCAGATATACTACTTGGTGAGGAATGATAACATCTGCCTCTTCGTGCATGGTCTTCAAGTCAGGTCTCAGGATTTGCAATCCATTACATACCTATGTAGGTATTGGTGTTTTCCCAGTAACTACGAGACTGTTGGGAAGATTCGATAGCTCTACTGTTGATACAAGTTCATCACAAATCATATCGATGAGTTGTGTTTTGTTTTTGTGACAGTTAGAGCAACTTGTTGAGGAGGCAGATGAGAGCTAAGATATAGCTGATACTCTCTAGAAACCTGTGCTTTACGAGAGCATCTAGTTCCACTTTTAATACTGTATTCACAGTAGCAGTCAAATATTACGTGCACTCGAGTGCCACCTTTCAGTTTCCCTTTGAAAAATTTGTGACAAGGTATTGCACACTTCCCTTGCTTGGCCAATGAACAACCCACAGGATGGCACATCCATCTATGACAATAGCATCAGGGTGTCCTGTAGCACGAGCTGATTGTTCCACTTGAAGTTTGTTCTTTAGTATTGACTTGGAGTTGGCAATACGCAGATCTCTAGTTTTCCCCTCAAACATTGAGGTAGGAACTGGTGCTAGTTCATAGCTGAGAATCTGTTCCACCTTAACGTTTCGAGAGTTCATGAGTGCCAGGGCCCTGGCAAATATCAGTCCTGAGTCAAATTGTTCTACAGTAGTATCTGTCCTTGTTTTCTTCTTGCACTCTTTCATTGTGCGAACTCTCTTTTTGAGGGGTTGGTGGAATCCCTCTGGCCAGCTAGCTTCATACTCTTCCATCTGTGCTTTGCCCAGGTCAACAGCATCATGTACATTTACCTCATCTGGGCATATACGTCCAGAAACTATGTTTACAAGAGCAGATGCTTGACCTGCTGTATTCAAGGGATCAATGTCAGTTTTTCCCTAATGACTTCCCTGTCATTTTCATCATATTTGATCCGTGATGCCAATTCCTCTTTGTGGGAGGTGATGTCCACTGATGAGGAATCTTTCAAATCGGCCATGTCCTTCATCAATCTGCTGCAGATGTGCAGGCTCATTGCCCATCTATGGACAGCTTTCTCATTCAGTGTTATTCCTATGAGACCACCTGGCCCGTGTCCATAACGCATAAATGTTGTCTCTATGAACATGTCTGTCCATATCCCGTTCCAGAGTCCTTGTCTGTGGCGTTGGACATGTTCTCCCTTCAGAAATCTTTCTAGCATTTCCCCATGCAGCTTTTGTATTGATCTGCCTTAGATTAGGCCATATCTGGCATAGTGAATGTGCCCTGCAGCAAAGAAATATGGTATCATTTCATTCACTGCCCACAAATGTAGGGCCCACTCTCCTTCTCGCTCAGCTCTGATAAACATTAGCATTAGTAATACTGGCAGGATACGGTTTTCCACCCAGTGTTTTGCTGTTTCTACTCTTTGATGCTCTAGCTTTCAGTTCTTGCATAAGTTCATCAAAGGTGTTGACTTCACACAGAATTTGATGTAGAACTTGCTCTACTACAATTCTCAGAGCTCTAGTGCTTTGGGGAAATTTTTTAACAGTGAGCATTTTCGTTACACCCCCTTTCATTAGCTCTTCCAGCCCACTTCCAGCCATCAGAACCCCCACAGCACCAACATAGCTCATTAAAAAAGTGCATTTCCCCAAGACGAAGGATGAAGTCCTCACCAAAAAGTTCTGGGTAAGCCCACTCTACATTGAGACACACACGATAGTTGAAGATCTGCAGTAAATAAAGTTGTTGCTTGACCAGCTTTCTTTGTTAGTCTCTTGGCCTCCAGCATAGCAATTTTCATTGTAGTTGGGTCTGAAGGAGTCATGTCAATCAGCGGTGTGTACATTGCTTTGGTACGAAGTTTTAGTCCCCGTCCCTGCTGTAAGCTTAGTGTTGAAACAACCAAACTCTGGTGTAGAAGGCTTTGTGGCAACACTCCTCAAAAAGTCAAAATCATGAAACTTTGATCTTTGAACAAGGATTATTTGTTGTGCTAACACTTTGAGAGGAAGAACACATTTCTTTAAAACTTCTTCTGGTATTTCAGGCTTTTTGGGGTCATGGTAGTAGGAGATTGGTATACCAGATGGTGTAGAATCCTTGACATTTTCCTTCTTGAGTCTTTTGATTGTAGTGTCTTCCTGACCTTCCTCAGTGTTTGGACAGACCTGTGTCATCAGTAGGGCCAAAACATGGGTTGACTTTAGTATTGGGTGAGGTGATATATTGGCATCAATGTTATCTGCAATGGCTTGCACCAGACCCATATCTGATGACTGGATACCTGTAAATTGCATTTTGTTTGATGCAGCCACTGCTACTGATGCTTTAAATCACAATAGTTCATCATGTGAGCAACAGATACCAAGATCATGAAATTCTTGCACAAGGCTTTTCTTGCCAGGTAACACCAAGTCCAATTTGAGCTGATTTGTGATGATATTCCCAATAACTATTGATGGCAGTTTGAACCAGGGATCATCTAACAGATTTTCTAACAGAGAGATAAGGGTTGCACTAACAGAATTAATCCCGTCTACTTGTCTACCCGGATGGTGTACTTGTTTTTATCATGCACAAGATTTTTACACACTCTGTTAATTGCTTTACTGATATTCTGGATCATTCCATCGCCATCATTGTCATCAACAAGTTTGAACACACTTGGAACTGTATCACGAAACACCAAAAGACTGGAGAGTCCTAGAGCAGAGAAAATAACCAATTTGTCATCAAAATGCTTCTGCAGTTTTGCAAAGACAGCTTTGCGGCATCCTTTGCCACCATGCAATAAATAGTTTTCATGCACCTCGCTAGATGTCCAAATATTTAACTTGTTGCTAATGATGTCTTCCACAAGCTTATCAAATGCCAAATCAGTATCAGGCATACGTATTGGCTTCTTTTATTTTGAAGAGCATGAAGTTCTTCTGACAGCTGTCATGATAACATGCCTCTGCTGCGTGTAGATCACTGATTGCACCTTGTAGTCTTACTTTAACTTGGTTTGCCAATGCATCTTTCCGTCTACCACAGACTTCAAGGATTGAATCTTTGAATGACAATCCAGTGCCACGGCTTGCTGTTTTACAAAGATATGCAGCTCGCCACCTGGATGGGTTGCGTGGGTCAGATTTGAGACTACATGTTTCTCTACAGAATATGCAGTGCAATTTGAAAACAAACAAAGATAACTCTGAACGGCATAATCTCTTCAGAGGTGGAGGTTTTCTTTTTTAACCTTCGTTTTACCCAACCACCTGTGGTTCTTGATGTGACGAGGAAACACAGCTTTTGTGGCACTTGATAAATCTTCATCCAAATTGACTTGGAGTTCCTCATGAAGGTTGTCACCTCGCTGATGACTGGCAGCGATTATGCTCCTGATCCTTGGTTGCTCCAGATGTAATCAGGTTTTCTGATTGATTACCACACTAAAAAAAACACTCCGTGTCATCTTCTACTTCTTTCTGGAAAGAATAAGATGTTAAATACAAGATTACTTCTTTGGTATTCTACAATGGCATCCATATGGCAGTCCCATTCACCATGATATTAAAATAGCTTCTCACCAATCTATGTGTGATGGAATCATAGCTGCCTTTCAGCTAGCTTGGGTAGAGCAATGAAGGTCCAATAGATAAGAAGACGAAGACAGGAACAGACTCAGAATAGCTCAACTTACTCAACTCTGACTAACTTACATCACAGTCGTTATACATGTATACCAATAAAAAAAGTTCCTGCATAAACCTGCACTACTAGCCACAAACCACAAACGCACATCAAAGGATTCAAGTCGGTGTCACAGGAGCAGCTGTGACACAAGCAAGGGAAAGATCAAAGGGACTGAGACTGACCATAATTAGATGGATTTAGATATTGTTCACCTTATTACATGTATGTGTGTTTGTGCTAGCTGGAGTGATTGAGCATGCTCACCACTGGACGGTTAGCACATGGTGTTGTCCTTGTATGGTCATAACCAGGCTCTGGCTGGAGTTCTAATTAAGGTTACAGAGTCTGTGTTGTTGAGACACTATACTGAGTGTGTAACTGAATGTGTGGATACCTTGGCCTCAAGATACTTTACAACAAGCTGGTTGACTAGCTAGTAGGCACTAGGCTAGAATAGGCTGGTGCTTAGCCTTAAAGTACCTGGTGGCAGCAGTACCAATAAGTGGCGGAATAGGCTAGAGCAGGGTAGAGACCCTTAGGTGATACACTAAGACCCTATTCCTGTCACAACTGGTGGCAGCGGTGGGATAGCTGGAGTTAGTCTGCTGAAGTTAGGACTACTGAAGCTAAGTCAGTTACAGCTAAGTCGCTACTGAACAGTGGAATTGAGGTTGCTGGTAGTGGATTACTGAGTCCTAGAGTATAGCTGAGCTAAGCTAAGGTCGATCGATCGAATTGTGATTGTTTGAGTCGAGTACTCGGTGTAGGAACTGGAAGTAACCAAAATTTTCGAAGCAGAAAACGAGCATCTGGACTATGGCGAATCGAGCCAGATCTAAGAAGGAACAACCCCGATCTCAGGAGGAGGTTAAGGATAGTGAGGAGGTGGATGAACACTCATCTGAATTGGAGAGCGAGGAGGAAGATGATGATGTAAAGTTGGAAAGACCCGTGACGGGGTCGATGGACATAACTGCCTTGCTCATATACCTAACCCAAAAGGACGAACAGCGGGACAGGGAGAGAAAGGCACTACGGAAGAGAGAGTTGAAGGAAAGAAAGGAGGAGAAGTTGAAGGAACAGGAGCGGAGAGAAGATGAGTTGAGAAGACAGAGGGATGAATTGATGGAGAGAGAAAGGAAGTGGGAGCAACTGTTGTTGGCGGTGAAGAGTGACGAACGTTCAGTGATATTGGAGGATGCAATCCCAGTGGCTACTCCACCACAGGAGAAAGTAGCCTGATTCAGGACGATGGAAGAAGTTGAAGATCCGGTAGACTATCTGGAGGCATTTGAGGTGCATATGACCATATATCAGGTGGACGAGAAGGACTGGACGAAGCAGTTGGCGCCCATAATGAGACCAGAGGCATCCGAGACTTACACTAGTTTGCCAAAGAAAGACCGAGTAGACTATGCCAAGACAAGAGAAGCCATATTGACTAGATATCATATTGATACTCAGTCATATCGGGAAAAACTCGATAGTGTCCAGATGACAACAACCGAAAACTGGGCTATGATGGCTCATCGAGTTACCAAGTTGTATCGACATTGGATCGAGACGTGCACGTCCATGGAGGACATGATTCAGTTGGGAGTATTGGATATTCTCCTAAAGTATATGCCATGGAAACTAGCTGAGCATGTGATAGATCGAGAACCAAAAACAGCATCAGAAGCTGCTAAGTTGGCCGACAGATTTGTGACGGCACGAGGCTGGACTATTCCAGAAGGACCAAACAGTGAGAGACAGCATAAGGGAGGCAGACTCGAACAAAAATACCAGCCGCCTCACATGAGAGAGAAGGCTAGATGGAAACAAGAAGAAGTAGCGACTGGAATGATTCAAGCAAAGACAAAGTCAAGGGAAAGCACTGGACCATCCGCTCGAAGTGAAATGAGAAGGAGAGAGTGGGGATCTAAGCTGACCTGCTTCAAGTGTGGCCATGTTGGGCACATAGCTGCAGACTGCAGAACCAAGAGAGAAAACTACAAAGTCACGGCTGAGCCACCCACTCTGGCTAGCTTAGACATTGACACCCCACTGACTGGAAAGCAAGAAGCACAGCTGGTCAGATCGGAGGTGAGCAGAAAGGCTATTGTGGAAGGCTTGGTGCAAGGCAAGACATGCAGTGACATCTTGCTGGATTCCGGGGCAGACCAGACAGCAGTAAGAGCAGATTTGGTGCCCCCAGAGTGTCTGCTAGGCAGAAAGAAGACTGCTGAATCATATGGAGGAGATGTACAACAGCATGACATCGCCAGACTTACCCTGCAAGTGGACGATAAGAAAGGAGAGTTGGAAGTGCTGGTGGTTGACAACCTCAAGCACGGAGTATTGTTGGGCAATGACATGCCAGGACTGTGGGAGTTGGGCACAAGGCAACTTTACCACAAGTGGATGGGAATGGTGATGACCAGATCCCAGAGCACGAAAGAAACTGATGATACAAGTCAGGAGTTAGAGGATGTTAAACTAGCCGACGCATTGGATGACTACTCCACTGACGAAGAAGGTGATCAAGAACAACCATGGGTTGGTGTACCAGATGATCAAGGAGTTGAGCCCGATTCCAGCAATTCAGAAGAAGAGGATGACAATCCGAGGCCAGACTCCAAGCCCAAGCAAACACGGGCCCAGAAGAGGCATGGAAGACAGAAGCACTTGTAGGAGGAGAAAGGACACCCACTGGATGTGAGTGCAGAGGAGTTAAGACAAGAGCAAAGGAATGACCCGACGTTGACTACATGGTGGAAGAAAGCTGAACAGCCAACACAATCTAAGTTTTATGTCGACGATGGCATGTTGTGGAGGAAGGCAGAAGACAGACTTGGGAATAAATCAGCACAGCTTTGCTTGCCAAGAAAGTACAGAAACATCATTCTATCGTTAGCTCACAAACCGGCACATATGGGCAGAGACCGAACGACTCAACATATTACTGATGAATTTTACTGGCCAGGTCTGCACCAGGAAGTCAGGACCTTGTGTGAAGCTTGCCCAGAATGCCAAAGATCTGGCAGGAGCTTGCCACCTGTCCCTCTCCAACCATTACCCATAGTGGATGAACCATTCTCCCGAATAGCAATGGACATTACGGGTCCCCTACCAACGACAGCTGAAGGACACCGCTTTGTGCTCGTAGTGGCAGATTATGCCACAAGATGGCCAGAAGCTTTTCCACTCCGATCAACTGAAAGTTTTGTGATAGCAGAGAAGTTAACTCAACTATTTGAGTGGACAGGCGTGCCAAACAAGATCCTTACAGACTGTGGCACAAACTTTGTGGGAAAACTGTTGAAGGAGCTATATGAATTTTTGGAAGTGAAGACAATAACCACCTCTCCCTACCATCCTGCCACCGATGGCATGGTTGAAAGGCTAAACTCGACACTTAAGTCCATGATTAGGAAAGTCTTGAAGCAATGGCGAGGACGCTGGAACTTAGCTCTACCGCATCTATTGGGCGAGTATCGAAGAACACCAAACCAGACGACTGGATACTCCCCATCGGAGTTGCTGTTTGGTCGCCAGATCCGTGGACCCTTGCAAGCCCTGAAAGGAAGATGGACAAGCAGATCCACAACCCCAACCAATGTAGTGACGTATATCACGACTATACAAGAAAGGCTGGAGATGATAAGAGAGAGCTCCAAAGACAACGAAAGAAGAATGAAAGAGAAGTACAAACAAACGTACGACAGAAAAGCAAAGGCAAGAGAATTGAATGAAGGAGAATTGGTGATGGTGAGAACGCCAGGACTGACCCCAAAACTTGAGCCAAAGTGGGACGGTCCATTCCTAGTGAAACAAAAGATTAGTAGCTCTACTTACCTGCTGGTAGCCCCGAATGATCCGAGAAAGACCCTGAAAGACATATAAACATGCTGAAAGTGTATCACTCTCCTGTTGCAATGATGATGTTGATGACTTGGGTCCTTGCAAACGAGAAGAAGGGGAGGAGGGCAGCCCTGCCCTGGACGAACAACTTACCATGGAGCAAGTAGGAGTAGTGAAAGCATTGCTGAAGGACTTTGAAAAGATCTGTAGGGATGAACCAGGGAGGACAGATGTCAACCCGCTAGTGATTCATACCAGCGCACCCTACCCAATCCACCGACGTCCGTACAGGCTAGATCCAAGAAAGATGGATGACACGAGGAAGGCAGTGAAAGAACTACTGGAGCTGGGAGTCATTTGACCATCAAGGAGCCCTTGGGCTTCCCCTGCATTGTTAGTCAGCAAGAAGGACGGGTCAAAAAGACTTTGTATCGACTATAGGAGACTGAACAGTGTAACTACTCCTGACCCGTTCCCCTTGCCTCACATCGGAGACTTGCTGGACAAGCTAGGCTCAGCAAGCTACATATCAACATTGGACTTAGCAAAAGGCTACCATCAGGTATTGGTAGATCCAGAATCAATCGAAAAGACAGCCTTCGTGACTCCATTTGGGAAGTGGGAATATGTGTGTATGCCCTTTGGTTTAAGGAATGCACCATCAAACTTCCAGCATTTGATGAACACAGTGTTGGCTGACGTTGCTGCATCGGCTGCAGCATACATTGATGACGTCGTAGTTTTTAGTCGTAGCTTCGGAGAGCATATTGACCACCTCAGAGCCGTGTTTGAACGACTGCAGAAAACGGGTTTAACTTTAAAGACAACCAAATGCAAGATAGCTGGCAAGAGCTGTCAATATTTGGGGCATCAGGTTGGAGAAGGGATGGTGAGCAAGCTAAAGTTGATGCACTGCTGAACTACAAGAAGCCAAGACGAAAGAAAGAGATGCGGGCATTCCTAGGATTGGCGAACTATTACAGGCACTTCATCCCTGCATATGGATCGATCGTCGTGCCACTGACGGAGGCTACTCGGAAGATAGCTCCAGACAGCATACTCTGGTTGACAAAGATGGATGAAGCATTTGATGCATTGAAAGAGGTATTATCACACGACCCAGTACTATCCAGTCCAGACGAAGGAAAGGACTTTACTCTACACACTGATGCATCAGGAACTTGCATAGGAGCGGTACTGAGCCAGATGGACTCGAAGGAGACTGACCACCCAGTGGCATATTTCTCACGACGCCTCAAACCGGCATAGCAGCGTTACTCTGTGATCGAACAGGAGTGCTTGGCAGTGGTGACTGCCATCCGACACTTCCGTGTGTACTTGTCAGGAAGGCCGTTCAAAGTGGTGACAGATCATCGCAGCCTGGTTTACCTAGACCGACGCAAGGAGGAGTCGGGACGACTTACGCGGTGGGCCAGCCTTACGTATTTACCATCGAACACCGTGCTGGAGTGCGTCACCAGAATGCAGATGCCCTATCCAGGCAGGCATGGAGTCGTGATGAGAGTCCGACACTCAAGAAGGAGAAGGGAAGGGTGTCACAGGAGCAGCTGTGACACAAGCAAGGGAAAGATCAAAGGGACTGAGACTGACCATTAGTTGGATTTAGATATTGTTCACCTTATTACATGTATGTGTGTTTGTGCTAGCTGGAGTGATTGAGCATGCTCACCACTGGACATTGTTATTGGTTAGCACATGGTGTTGTCCTTGTATGGTCATAACCAGGCTCTGGCTGGAGTTCTAATTAAGGTTACAGAGTCTGTGTTGTTGAGACACTATACTGAGTGTGTAACTGAATGTGTGGATACCTTGGCCTCAAGATACTTTACAACAAGCTGGTTGACTAGCTAGTAGGCACTAGGCTAGAATAGGTTGGTGCTTAGCCTTAAAGTACCTGGTGGCAGCAGTACCAATAAGTGGCGGAATAGGCTAGAGCAGGGTAGAGACCCTTAGGTGATACACTAAGACCCTATTCCTGTCACAGTCTTGCAGGCTTGAGCTTGCACACAACATGTTTTTGCAGGTCTGAGCATGCCTAACCACAAACCACGTGCTGCAAACAAATTACATGATAGCTGAATGTCAATTTCACACCTCGCAGATAAAAGCAAAGGGATATGTATGCTCCACTGTCCAATATCTTGGTATAGATGGCTGGTTGCATAGTTCACCTGTTAGTTACCTAGCTCACCATTGTCCTAGCTCATCTGATCCTACATTCACATCTTTGACCTGAAAACGATAAAATTCTGATTAAAATATGGTGAGTGTCAGCCATCTTGGCGGCCATCTTGAATTTCTCAAATTCCTCAATGGTGACAGAGTGGCACCTGGTGGATTATCAATCTGGACCCTTCAAAGACTCAGAATCCACTGAAAACAATTATGCGTCACAAAATTCCAGGTCCTTCAAAGAATAGATGTTTGGCAACCGGACTATAGCGGAAACACTGCGTAGGAGTTTTACAGTCAAGTACCTTCTATCTCCTGTCTCACCCAAGCCAAAGGTATTTTTCTTTTTTTCTTCTCCCCGCTACATAGATGATAAATGCATAGCTAAATATAAATAGCACATGATGATATCTAGTGTAATTCAGTTATTAGGATGGCCTCCTGCAGCAACAAGGTCTGAGGGTGGGGAGAGCTGTCTGTATGGGTTTCCAACAGAAGAACAAGGGTCACAGGAAAGACAAAGACATTTCATCCAAGAGAGGGTCGTGCTGTAAGACATGTCACATTTCTCTGCAAGCATGAAAGCAACATTTGTCTGCAGCACTGCCTAGACCACCTGTACTAATATCACTAATAGAGCCATGCTCAACTTCTGTTAGCTACGTGTTCCTCTTCTTTTGGTTATTTATCTATTGAGAGAAACACAGTAACATGGACTGATTCAGCTAGCTAAAGTTAATGACAAGGGAGACCCAACAAACTATACAATAATTTAATAATAAATAAACAATTTAAACGAGAGAGAGAGGAGTGCATAATACACTAGAGAATGCTAAAAAATGTTAACAAATGGATAATTAATTTTTTCAGAAGTCAGGCAACAGCAAGGTAGTTTTTTTTGGCTTCTTAAATGCCAGGTTTGAGTAGAGGTCGACCAGCTCCCATAACTTATGACATTAATGAAAAAAGAGTGTGCATGATAGTTGGTATGCACAAATGGTTGAACAAGCTAGTAAAGCTGGTAGTTGCCTATTTGGAGGACACTGAGGATGGGATATGGAAGAGCCTGAGAGGATTTCCTGCAAAGGCAAATGATTCTCCTCGTGGTAAGTGAGCATCACCCTAGCTCAGAGTATAGGATCATCTGGTCGATGGATTACCTTTCAATCACTAGCCTAGCTGCAAATCCTTAGATACGCTCCAGTTTCATTACTTTTCCTTTTGGGTAGAGGTCCCATACTACAGAACAGTAGCTGAGGAAAGGCACGACAATTGCCTTGTATAGATAGGTGAAGCATTTAGTGTCATTGTGTCTGAAATTTCTATACAAGAAGCCTGGCAACTACCTAGCCTTGCAGCACACCATGTTGGTGTGAAGTCCCCGGCTCAGACCCTGACTGATGGTGATGCCTAGGTAACTAATGTGGCTAACTTGCTCTTGTTGCTGTTCAATAATAGCTATATGACCCAGTCAACAATCAGAGAAATATCAGAATGGAATGTAACCAAGTCCAACTTGCATGCGATTGGATTATAGAGCACAATGTCATCTGCGAAAAGACTAATGCCTGCATTTCTTGAGATAGATATGTAAAAAATTGTATTAACTGTCAGAAGGAAGAAAAAAGGGGACCCCGGATTGAGCCTTGTGGAACACCCGATGAAACTCTAGCCTCAGAGAGTGAGCTCATGAGTACTACTTGCGGCCAGACAGATAGTTTTGAAACCAGGAATAGAGGGCACCCCCATGAGCCAGTGAGGAAAGGATCAAATTGTGACAGAGCGAGTCAAAGGCCTTTGAATGGTCGAAGAATACACAAGCTATAGCTAATCTTATTCCTCTCTAAAACCTCATGCCCATCTCTAGTGGCAGCCAGGATTTCTTCTTGGATGGAACTTCCTGCTAAATCCAAACTGCTTGCTAGATAAGAACCCGTTTTGCAGCACATGATTTATCAGTATATTGTGCACCAGGTGCTCTAACAGCTTGGAAATCAGAGACGACAGTGAAATTGGACGATAATTGGAAATGGGCCGGTTCCCCACATTAAAGATGGGACAAGACTTTCCATTCCAAGGAATACTTCTTGTAGAAAGTAAGCAGTTGAAGACCTGCAGAATGTGAGCAGTTGAAGAGAGTTGACAGAGTTAGACCCTGCGCACAACCACTCAGCATATGACCATCAGGACCACTAGCGACATTTAAACACATGGGCTTGGTTAGCAGCAGTAAACACAGCTTGAGCATTTCACTGCCGAGAGGTCAGCAGGATAACACTGTATCTGAAGCCACAGGAAAATGTACACATAGCAAGAAACATGAAGAGAAGCAACAAGTAGTTCTTGATGAGAGTTGCTTTGTCTTTGTCTGGTAAGGCAGACTTGACTCCATTGGTCACAATAGTTGGAACATGCTTGGAGACAGAGTAGTAGTATGCCGACCAGAATTCTCTCAAGTTCTCTATCTTCTTGTACATGGAATTAAGGAAGAACTTCAATAGAGCTGCCACTACCTTATTCCTCTTGGAACAATAATTAGACCAAGCAGAAAGGGAGCCCTCTTTCCTGGGGTAGCTAGCTACTTGTTGGCTGACTTTCATCACACACACACACCATCTTCTCACTCACTCTTCCATGGAAGTGCCTTTTTTTACTATTTTACTAGGGATAGATCGAGAGATTCTGAGCATGAGCTTATCCCTGAATCTTTCCCACGAACTGTTCAACATTGTATCTGACTTTGGTTATGAAATATGCTGAGATTCAGTGATGTAATCATTCAAACCTTCAAAGTCTGCCTTTGAGTACAAATTTTGCACCTGGGAAGAGGGCTGCGTGGAGGCAAGATGAGAGCCAGGTGAAGGAATAAGCTGTTGTGGTCAGAGGTGCCAATACGGGAGGCAACAAGTAGGCTCCTTAACATCTTAGGTCAAAACTGGAGGTCAAACCTACCAATTCAAGTGAAAGGTCTTCAGCAGGTCGACATCGAAGTCACCAACTATCATACTGCAGTGGAAGGAGTTGCTGGAGAATGCCCTCAACTTTTCCATAGTGGAGGCTGACTTTGGAGGTCTGTAGTGTAGGCCCACAAGTATGATTACAGATGACACTGAAAGTTGAACAATCATGAACTCTACCTCATCCCACTGGTAGCATTTGACTTTTATGGATTTACAGATCGTCTCTTCTCAAGAGGTGATAACCCTCAACAGTTTCCTCAGACTCCATGATGCCAGGATGAAGCCTGGTCTCAGTCAGAGCAATGATGACTGGTTATTGACATTAATGAGTTCCATTAGCTCACTCACCTTTGGGAGAAGACTTCCACAGTTGCAGTAGTAGCTACAGGCCCGGACCAACAGGACTTGAGTGATGAGAAGAATCTGAGTGCAAACTGGTTGAAGAAGGATTAAGTGACTGACTGTGATTGCTTAAGGTATTAGGACAGTCTGCAAAAAGAAAGACTGCGCATAGTAGCAAGGTGGACATAACCAGTATCTATTCATCGAATAATTGCAGCTCTGCATATTTACTCCGATTTAACCCTAGGCCTTTAGTGTGATTCTACAAGAGACATTCATTACACTCAATTCCAGCTTGGTTTGAATGTGCATGTTGACCACACTTGACACAAAGGCAGAAGACACTAAGGTAAGTTCTAGATAATACTCACCAGCACCCTTTAAAAGACTCCGTAAGTTTTCCCCCTTAAGAGGGCAGGAGATATTGCTCACTGACTAGATAGAGACAAGTTATGAGATAGCTAGAGTGCAAATACTAACTAAAGAAGGTTATTAGTCAAGCACAAGCTAGACGATTACTTCTATCTGTGTTATCACTCAAGTGTCTATATCTTGGCTGTTTTGTGTTTCCTGTGTGGTGATTTGAAGGTCCATGACAGTTTAACATTTTTATATGGAAGAAGGCATGTTCATGATGATCACCCCAGAAAGCATTGCAGCCATGTTCAGCCATGCTTCTTCAACTGCTATTGTCAAGGCACCATAATAAACTTCTCTTGTGATTGATTATAAGTTGTAATAGCTAGCTACACAAATTATTGATACATCCTCAAACCTCCAGTAACCAATGGTATTTCTGACTTCATTGTATCTGATGGAGGGAAATCTTTAGGACATGCTCATGGAGAAATGTATTCCACGAGGACCATTGGTGGACTGTTAGAGGGAAGCCAGCCATACCTC
This sequence comes from Cladorhizidae sp. MBARI D1340-BT2, assembly GCA_028752905.1. Taxonomy (NCBI): domain Eukaryota; kingdom Metazoa; phylum Porifera; class Demospongiae; order Poecilosclerida; family Cladorhizidae; species Cladorhizidae sp. MBARI D1340-BT2. The sequence goes on from JAQNBH010000015.1 coordinate 34,205,672, forward strand.
AAGGAAAGAGGATCCCTGAATGCAAGGCAAAGCCGAATTCTTCCAGGGTGTGAGAGGTCAGCCAAGCACCTTCCATTAGCTAGGGTCATGAAGTGCTGCAATGAATTTAATATAGAAAATGCAAGTCAGTGGCAAGCACCTTAGATCTAGAGTGTCTTTGCTTTTTGATCGACTTCACATTTTCCCCTCAAGGGCTTAAGAGTAGCTGCTAAAACTTGATGAGGTTACACAAGACTCCAAGAGGGAGGAGATCTTGGAAGATAAGCTGACAGAAGAGTGCTTTTACAGCCCCTTAGAATCCTCTGAATATATCTTGCACATGGATTGCATTAGATAGGATTAGAGTGGCAGGAATAAGCTCACCACAGAGGAAGAATTAGTATGGTGGCTCTAATCAACATCAATGAAGTACCCCTTCCCTCTTCAGGCATTGTACTGAGTCAACTAGTAGCTGCTAGAGAGGGTTGAACTGTGACTGGAATTTCTGATGTGAATGTAATACCTGATGGCGAGGATGTAGTTACTGAGGCAGTAGGCACATCAGGAGTGGCTGTAAAAAGCTTTATGTTCGAGCAGAAGCCTTTTTGAGGTAGTAGATGGGTAAGGGCATTACATTGCAACGGTAAAGAGTCATTAGGGTGGTAAAACTACTCTTGAGTGCCTAGTGCTAGTTTCAAAGGGAATCCAGGCACCCATGAAATATTCCCCAATGAGCCGGCACATCAGTCAAAGTGAGTTACCTATTACATTGATGTGATCCTGCTTACAGGGATCATGAGCTGGATTTAGATGATATTAAGACGGGTTAGGACTCCCAACAACGCGGCACCTGACAAAGTTGGGTCACCAGCTGTACTACTCTGCTGGTGTATGTGTGATAATCAGAAAGTAAAATTGGACTGACGAAGTGTCATTGCAATAATGAATACATGAGGAACTGTGTTTCAGACATTTTGCATTTGTACTTGATTGAACAGCCAAATTGTGTGAAGCTACCATCTGCTGGATTATAACTGAGCACTCCACTAGAAACAACAAGTCCAGAAGGTCATTCCAGTGCATCTGTGGCAAGATGTTTAAAGTGAGAAGTTTTTGCCAATAATAATGTAGTCATATAAAATTACTATTTTTCTGCACCAATTTCAGCATTCTAATTTCATGCAGGCAACCGGCACATTCGGTACAGGGAGCCTCCCAAGAGGTTCTCCAAGGCTACTCACCTGCAGCTCCTGGGTAAATATGTCATCGGCTTCTAGTATGCATTCTAACTCCAGCAGATGGTAGCTTCACACAATTGGCTGTTCAATCAAGTACAAATGCAAAATGTCCAAATCAACAGTTCCTCACGCATTTATTATTACAATGACACTTGAGGGTGGTAAATCTACTCCTGTTTTTTTTCCAGTTCTACCATGTTATTATCAATAATGCAACCATCCTCATTAATACCACTGGAAGCTCACATTTGAATTGGTTTCCTAAAAGAATACAGATATTCTGTACATTCACTATAAAGAAGATCTATTAATTTTTATTAAAAACGTACCTGCAATACATGAGCACAAAAGGTGCAATCTAACTACATTTTTCTACTGATATTATAGCACTCACTAGAAAAGTGAAATTTGGTACACTGTTAGAATATACTTCATTTAAGATTTTTGGCTATAGGGCCATCACAGAATCATCTGGTGACAAAAAATGGCCGATGTTTTTCAGCCATCGGTTTCTTTGATGAAGTGTTTCAGGGGTAGAAAAAGTTTATAATGCTCATACTGATAGTGGGTATGATAACCCAACAATGCTACAATGCTAATATATACATAATGCTAAGCATTGGGGGGGGGATCTACATTCCATAGGTTAGTCAGTGCAATGTCCACCACAGAAACAAAGAGCAGTACACTGCAGAGCATCCTTCTGGCACTTGCACTTCCTCTGCAGCAACCGCAGCGATTGAGTTCCCTACAAGCTTGTGAGGCTTCTGGTAAGGTTGTCCAGCGTACTTCCCAGCCTCCTTCATCCTTCTTTTTCCATCCCCATTCACTGGGAGACAGAGGCTCTGGAGCTGCTATCATCAACTGGGACCAGCCAGTGACCAGCCTGATAGACTGCCCTCTTGATGTGCTGGATGAGTGCAGCCTGATAGACTGCTCTCTTGATGTGCTGGGTAAGTGCAGCCTGAGTAGGTGGGATACCTTCAATTGTTCTCCCTTTCTGTGTAAACAGCTGTTTTCATGCATCATTCACCACACTGCTGATTGCTGGTTCGATCGAATGGAAGGACCACAAATCTCTCCAGTACCTCCTCTATACATTGTGGGCTTGGCCTAGCAACCAAGGCACAGAATGCTGAAGTGACATCTCCACATGCATTCCAGGTGTGCCATGCAGTTCTCTTGCCTCTACCTCCAAAACTGGACACAGTGTCACAACCAGTGAAAGCATGGAATATAGGCAGGGCAATACACCGATCTGGACCCAGTGCTCCAGCTATGTCATGAGAAGCAGCAATGAATCGAAAGCTTTTCCCCATACCAAATGCAATCCACAGTTCAGAGATACTGAGATGCTGGGCTGATGTTATAGCCAGAACTATATACAACACATCTGTGTCAACTGTACATATACACTTTCTTGTACCCTTGTCGTACAGCATGATCCAAGTGAAGTAGCATTATCAATTAAACGTGCCATCTCAGGACCAGATACCATCCAGCGGCGCAGAGGTACTGGGTTTTCTGTTAGGCCTACAGCACCACCATCACCTTTCACAGAGGCATTATTCTGCTCATGAGCATGGTCAATGGCGATAGAGCAGAGAATGGACGTCTTGATCCCTTCTGGAACTGGGCATAAACATGAGGATGGCAGTTTTTCAGTGAAACCATGTCACGCAAGTGGACAGGTATCCACCTAGCATAGTGGGTATGTAGATGTAGTGCCCTTACACTTTAAAAAAATCACTTACTATAACTGGATGTACAGGTGCTCCTTCTCTGACATTATTAGTTCTCTGACAAACATTATAAGCTTATGTATGTCACAATAGATGCTCAGCTAATTTTCACTCTGTACTTAAATAGGACAATTCCACCTTTGATGAGACTACTGGTCCTTGAATTTCTACAGCAATGCTAAAGAGGTTCACTTTGTAGCTCCATCCCAAAGCTTTTTATCCAAAGTGAGTGCTTTCTGCTATTTTGGAAAACATCTTCATATCCCCCAAAATCTGATATATAGCTATGAGTTCACAAACTATAGGCCAATATCGATTTTATCAAAAATGCTTGAGAAACCCTAACACTTGCTACTCAGGCTTCATCTAATTCAGAGCTGCCCAATATCAAAGAGACAGCAGGGGCTAAAGTCCACAATAACTGCCCTACTTTCAGTCATAGTAATTGCCTGAATTCAGTAGGGATTCTGCTTGATATTTTTTGACCTCAGAGAAGTAGTTGGCTCACTCACTTATATTTTATAATGGACTGGATTGAAATGCTCTAAGCAGGGTGGTAAGCTATCTGCACAAAAGAAAGTAATGTGTGGTAGTGAGTGGTGAGAATTCAATGAATCCATGCTATTATTTATTTAATTTTTAATTATTATTATTATTATTATTATTATTATTATTATTATTATTATTATTATTATTATTATTATTATTATTATTATTATTATTATTATTATTATTATTATTATTATTATTATTATTATTATTATTATTATTATTATTATTATTATTATTATTATACATATATATATATATAGATATTGCCCTATATATATATATCTACCAATAAAGAACTAGCTAGCTAATTTAAGTAAGAAATAGTCATCACTAGTATACTGACAAGTTCCTAACACCGCTGCAGTGTTCCCACGCTGGATCGCAATGGAAATTCTCTGGAGGAGAAAATGATGGGAACGTGGTTCGTCGCACTTTGCTTTGAGACGGCCACCTAACTCCCGAAGGAACAAAGATGCCTCCCCTCCAAACACTCCAGTGGTCTCTATCCCAATTGGGACAAAGAAATGTGTAGCAACAATGTTTCCATATTTTTCCTTTTTCAGGGACTCGGTTATGTTTGCCACTGCCCCAGGACCTTCGTGTAATAAGTTGGCATAGGATGGAGCAAAGTTGTCCACACATGTAGCATCCCACACAAGGATACGGCCTTTCTTCCAGGGGACAATGGAAGCTCCATCAGGACGCTTGCCATCCGAGCGAGAAATGCCTGAAGGCTCCAGGTGAGAGGGAATATTTATGGAAGCTAGTGATCTATGAATAATGTCATTTACAGCTGCATGCCTCGAGAAACGACCTTGACTCCTCCGACAGTTGAGACCATGAGTGCCAAACTGATTCACTTGGGTCCACACTGCAGACAATTGTGGGGACGACAGAGAGGAATACCCAAACGCAAACCAGTAGCCACCCTAATCACATCATCATCCATTCGGAGGCCTAAGGATGACATGGGAAGGGCATGGATCCAAGCCCCTGACTCCTTCCTAGCTGCAGCCTGAATACGTACCCGTGAAGCTAGATCCACACTCGAGTTCAGGAGGGAATCAAAAGAAGCCTGAACATGAGGACCATCCCAGGCTTTCTGTTGGGAGGACCTAGGATCAGATGGTGGCTCACAGCTATGACCTCGACACCAAATTTCCAAACCATCTTCAAATTCAGAGTAGTTTGAATCACCTAGGTAGTCCGGAAGAATCTGATGGATAAGATCAAAAGCACCTGAAGCCGACGCCAAAAAGGCGGAAGGTGCAAGCATCACAGCACTTCTGATCCCCAAACCACCAAACTTCACTGGAAGTGATGCCTGAGACCAAGCTTGATCTTTAGTGTTGAGAGGAATGTTGGTGATCTCACTCAAGATGGTACACTGAATTGAGTCAAAATCTTGAAGCTTAGATGAAGAAAAACAGGGAGAAGATCGTAAAGAGTACAGTAGCTTTGGAATTGCAAATGCATGATGAAGCAAACAAAAGGCATCATGAGCATGGAGGTGTCGAAGTCTGCTACCCATAAACTTTAAGGAGTCAATCTTCTCGTTAAGCAGCACCTCCACTCCTTCCATACCACCAATAGGAGAACCTAAGAGAGTGGCAACCTCTGGATTGACCACACGAAGTCCCGAAGCAGCACAGAGAGACTTCCCTAAAGTCTCTGGATCTGGACAGATGAGCTCACATTTCTCACGGTTAAGCTCCAAACCCAGCTCCTCAGCTACACTTTCCACTGTATTAAAATCACTGAGTACATCATCCATGCTACCCCCAAGAGTGCCATCATCCAAATAAAATACACTAAAATTGGATACCAATCTGAGTGTAGTCTTGTGAAGAGCAAGACAAAACAAAAGTGAACCCAGGGGATCACCCTGTTGAACTCCTTCAGATGACTGAATTGTTTCATTTCCAAAAAAAGAGCGATGATGGAGCACTGTAAGTTGAATGGACAAATGGTAGCAAATCAGGAGCTAGCTCTTCCACAGCAGATAACATTTTGTCCCTACGAATAGTGTTAAATGCATTCCGAAAATCAAGCTTCAGGAGGATATGGCCTGGCTGTAGATTATGCAAGAAAATACGACCTGCATGAACAATAGATTCGGCTCCAGAACGTATCCCAAAACCCAATTGAAGAGGAGCTAGAAGAGCACTCATAGACTGCCTCACTTGACAGCTTGCACATTTCGCTACCAGGCGTCTAAGCGTGCACCCAATGGCTATACCTCCATCCTTCTTGTTCAAGGCAACAAGAGAAGCCCCAAAGAAGAAAGGGCGAACAAAGGTTGGAGTTTTTCCAAACAGCACCATGTTGATGAAAACAGTGAGGGATGCAAGAAGTAAGGGACCCCCATCACCTGCAGACTTGCTGATCATATCCTTAAGATGTTGAGGACGTAAACCATCTGGTCCTCCAGCAGATCCACAAGGAAAAGAGCGAATGGCCTTAGCCATTACTGAAGGTGAAACTTCAAAAGGTGGAACATCATCACCTAAAATTGGAGCTGGGGGAGTGACCGAATTTGGATGAGGTGGAGGATGCTTATCCCGCAAGGACTTCAGAGTGCTTTCAATGAAATCAGCCAAAGAATCATCCGAGCTTGCAATACGGACAGCCCCTCTAAAATCTCCATCATTAAGCTTAGAAGCAACCCTCTTAGCCAGATATTGTAAGGGGTCATGTTGAGTACAACGAAAAATGGATTTACAAGGCCGAGGATTCAAAGTAAGTGAGAGATTGGATTCAGACTGGATTAATGAGTTGGTGTGAGAAGCAAGGCTTTTAAGGCGCCCATCTTCCCCTGGGACTCTGAAACACCGAGACGAGAAATTAAAAAGGCGATCCCATTTGCCAACATCATTAATGGAGGATGTAGAGGAAACTTCATCAAGAATAACAGCAAACTTAGAAGCTGCAAAATTTCTAGAAGCACGTGGCAGCCTCCTAAGAAACTTAACGGAAGGGTTTGGAAGGCCAAACAAACGAGAATCACTCTGAGAAGCCTGGGAAGACATCTCATCACCACTGGAAACCTGACATGACCTGTCCTCAAGTATGGGAAAAGATCGGGAGCCTGGACAGCGGCAGCCAATTCGGCCATGAACCTTGAAAACCCCACACTGAGTCACATGTATGGATCTCTTGCAAACTGGACATATAGCCCAGATGAGGAGGAGGTAGTGGACTGTGTAGTAGATTGGCTGACTCTGGAACTGACATCCTGGCTTCGCACATCGCTGGAAACACTGATACAACCTTCCATGCGGAGGTGGGCATCAAATGGAAATATCACGACTCGGCCTCACAAATGACCTACTTGGCCAGTGGCTTCTAAATTAGTCTATTCAACCCTCAAAAGGTAGATAGCAACAACAAGACCTAGTTTAGACAAGACTAGACGGAGCTAACTAAACAGACAAATCTCGCTAAAACGGCATCCATATTTACAATTTTATTTTTATTATTATTGTTATTATTATTATTATTTTTTTATATTTATTTTTTAATTTTTAATTTTTTATTTTTTTAAATTTTTTTTATTATTAGATATTATGTATTATAATAATAATATATATAATTATATATATTTTTTAATGGGAAAGTGTCAGATGCCCGTGCTGCCCAGTACAGATGTGCAGTTCCCCCGCTGGACCGCAGGTACTCTGTCGATTTGGGCTCGCCCGACTCTGTTTTAATGCAGTATCCGAGCTCCTCCAGTGACCAATTGCCCCCAAGGTCTATGGGCGAGAACACGTGGCCTGGTGGAAGCTCCCGATACTTATCTTTATTATTATTATTATTATTATTATTATTATTATTATTATTATTATTATTATTATTATTATTGTTATTATTATTATTATTATTATTACTTTTTGAAGTCCTTCCTCATATCAGTTAGTTCTAAGAAGATGCACCCACTCTAGCATTAGGTTCACGAAGTTGATAGCTCTTGATTCTTTCAAACCACTCATCCAGGTTTAGATTACTACTACATGTACTACTACTACTACTACTACTACTACTACTACTACTACCACTACTAATATTACTATTGTTATTATTATTATCATTATTAATCATTTCGCTTGATTTTTATTGGAGCCTTTCCCGCCCAATATACTGACACGGTCTCATGCGGTCAGCCACCAGCTCCGCCCTTCAAATTTCAAATTTGAACTGGACAGGCGGTAGAACGGCGATGGGGAATGGAACAGGTAGAAACTTTTATTGTAATGTGATGTGGCCTAGTAGATTATCTGTTACTACCTTCATATGTTAGTGCCTAATCTGTACCGAATCCTGGACTTGTTCTGGTACTGCGAAGCCAGTGGACTAATTGATATAAAGATCACCAGAAAAGAACTGACTAATAAAGTAAGCGTAAAAATTGGCAGCTGTAACGCGCTCACATAGCTGATTATAATAATGTCGTTTTTGGTAGAGCTCCTGCACCCTCTTCCTGCCCTCCAGTGCATTTTTATTTTCACTTGGCCAGACACTTTACCAGTTATATACTATGTGGAAAGGATTGTGCAACTTCCATACAACTGCTGGCCTCAAAGAAAGTATACAACTATTAGAGGGTGTGGTATAATTTTTATCACAATACTGAGGTGATAACAATACTGAGGTGATAACAATAACAGCAAGCTCAGGTACTCATTCTATCAGTGCAAACGGGTACGTAAGACATGGAACAGTCTGGCTAGCGAGACCAAAAGATTATGGCCAATAATTCTAATTGACCCTGACTCTGAATTGTTCCATTTGACGAGGATATGGTGCAAATATTAAATACAAATTTTGATGCAAGGTAATTAATAGTGCAACACAATTACCTATACCAGGACTCGGCAGAACATTTGTTGTCAATAATTGTACAATAGAAATTGCTATATGAGATGGTTTTTGTTGTAAACTCATTTATGACTATGACTCTTCACTTATGGTCACTTATGCAACAAAAAATCAAAAAGGGTGGGAAAGTTCCTTGTGAATAATTCATGAGCTAAATAACATGAATTATTCATGATCTTGCCTTTTGCTCTACCAAAGTGCTCACAAATAAAGCTTAGCATAGGGGGGGTCTCTCCCGTGGCACTTCCCCTTCTGAAAGCGATAGGAAACTGGTAAGGCATAGCAGAGTCTGGCCAGTGAGGCCACAATAACTAATGATGTCATCAAATAGTGCCACCACAATTAATATCCCGGTAGACCTGGGAGTAGCTTTACATGTACTTGAGGTACAGCTCATACATACTTGGGCTTTATGTATATCCAAGTTATAGAAACATTAGCCAAATATATATATATATATATAATTATATATATTATGTTCTATCCAATCTATGAATCTGCCCAATCTACACTGCACAATCTATGAATGCCCATCTTGCCTGCCAATCAATACACTTCAAACATGGTAGCATATTAACACCCTTTGCAAGAGAGATGATTGCGACTGAGAGTGTAATGATGTAGAAAAAAGTGATACCGAGAAAAAGTTCCACGTGGACTTGGCAGATAAAGAACTAAGTGACATGGCAAGTGTAGAGCAAAAAAAGATATTTGAAGAATATTTCTCTGTATATAATGCATAGTTTGTAATACCCACGAACACTCGCACAACTGCTATAGTCCCCAAATGTAGAGAAACTTGCCTCACAAACAGCTCTTCTCCCTTCTTCTCTTTTCGTGGGAGTAGTGCGGGCTTTGTAAATTCCCGTCGACTATCCCATATTGTGTGGGTGGGTTTGGATATTTGGCTTGCACACTTGCTCAGTATAACTAGTCGATAATACATGTAAGTACTGGTCGATATGTTCCATCCAATCTATGAATCTGTTGCAAAGGGTGTTAATATGCTACCATGTTTTGATTGGCAGGCAAGGCATTCATAGATTGTGCTCCCTTTTGTACTCCCTTCCTTCCATACTTTTAAATTTTGTATCATCCCTTCCCTAATTATGACTTCTTGTTGGGCTAGTATTTGCTGTTTCATACAGAGGGGGTGGTGACTTATCTCCCCTCCCCAAGAATTTTGAAATCACAAAGTGTGCAATATCAGAGTTACAAAGTTACTTGTCTAATCAAAATTAGTTCAGTTGTGGGCTGTCAATAGCGATCTGCAAGTTTAAATGATTGAAACGCTTATGGAGCCTTGTTATTATCATTTTCAATGATCTTTCTATGGAGACTGTCCTTACTGGCAATGTGATCTTTCTATGGAGACTGTCCTTACTGGCAATGTGATCTTTCTATGGAGACTGTCCTTATTGGCAATGTGGTTTTTCTATGGAGGCTGTCCTTACTGGCAATGTGATCTTTCTATGAAGGAAGTCCTTACTGGCAAATGGTGACATGTACACTTGTTCTTTTTCTCTTCATGTAGTTAGGATTCTAGTCACTCAGAAATTAGTAGGTCACCAATTACAGGAGAAGTTTCAATATTTCACTGCAAAGTCACGCAGAGCTAGAAATAAGGTTTAATGTTGGTAGGACATGATGTCCTAGCATAATAAGATTTGCTAGGTCATTTTCTAATATTGGTCAGTCATTATACTCCTACTAAATGTTGGTATACTTGCAATAATAATAGTATTATTCATAAAAACAAAAACAAATGACAATACAGCATGAAAAGTTAAGTAAGACAAAAATGTCACTGCATGTTCTCCATCCAGTTATCCCAGTCTTCTAAAGGTGTCACCAGACTCACTACTTCTGTCTGACTCATTCTCTTCATCTTCATTCACTACCAATGCTGAGATGCTTGGTGTAGCAGTAGCAGGCTTTCTTCCTGTACTTTTTCCTTGGCCACTGGTTTGGTCTAGTCCCACCATAACTCAATGCTACTATCAGCAGGGGTGTATTTAGGGGGGGGCGGGGGGGGGGGGGGCATTCGCCCCCCCTTGTATCATTCTCGCCCCCCCCTTGAAATTAGAGATTTTTTTAAAAATAATGTCAAGAAAGGTGTAATACAAGAAAGGTGTAATAAGCTTATGATATCAGGTTCAAATGATAGGAATGTCAAACTGAGGTTCTTCTTGGTTTTCTCTGCCATACGTCCACAATCTCTTCAAGGTCGCTCTCAGAGAGTACTTCTGGTGCCTCTATAGCAATCCTCATAAGGTGAGAAAGGCTGCAGTCACTTAGAGAATTACGCAAACGAGTCTTGATCATCTTCATCTGTGAGAAGCTTCTCTCCACAGAAGCAGTAGAAACTGGAATCGATAAGCAGATGGAGGCAATCTTGTGCAAATTGGGAAACATGGCCTTGAGCATGTCGTTTGAAACAAGTTCTTTCAGCTGTGATGCAGTAGTATCCCGTGGTTGCTTGACTAACAGCTGGCGGAATGTTTTCCACTCTGTAAGTATTTCAGTGGAAATCATGGCTGTCTTCACTGTTTCTTCTCCATCCAATGTTTCTGCATCTCTATCTTCTCCGTAGTGAGCAATCAGTTTCTCAACAGACGTGTCTCCATAAGTGGGAAAAGATACTGAATCTGGTTTTGGAACTTTCCGTGGATCGAATATAGACAATGCTGATACAACAGCGTTGGATGAAGAAAATCGGCTTGTTATGTTGGCCTTTAAATCAGCAACAAAAGGCTTACCAACAACATTCTGGAACGAAAGTATTTTATCAGCGTCAATAGACACCTTTGTAGATGACTTCAAGTCTTCAACGTTTTCAAGAAGCTCCAACACCCAGTTCGCTCCAGGCAAAACTGCATCATCCAAGGATTTAACAGTAGCATCAACAAGGAATGATATCAACGAGAGGTCAAGCTGCTCTGCCTGAAGTGCTTTGCTGAGCTTGGCTACTTGTGGTAGAGTGAAATCAAGCAAATATATAGCTGCAATCGTAGACAATTTGCAGAGGGCACCATGGATTCCAAGAGCTTCTGGCTCGTGGGACGTCTCGTAGATGTTCCCAATGGTGATTACAATTGCAGAATAACTTGCTTTGACAGCTTTGACACACCTTTCATGTGCCAGCCAGCGTGTGTCAGATGGCTTGATCACTTTCATTTCTGGAAGTTCAAGAACGTGCTGTACCTCCTTCAGACACTCTGCTCGCTTGGGGGAATTGCGAAAATGCTTCCAAAGAGTAGTCAATGTTCTGTAAACATGAGCAATTCCAGGAGTTTTATTGGCAGCTTGCACACAAGCCAACTGCAGTAAGTGACAGTGGCAGTGTATAAACAGAGCGTGAGGAGTATGTTTCTTGATACGTGCCTGAACCCCGGTCTTTCGTCCAGAAAAAGTTGCAGCTCCATCAAATCCCAATCCAACTATTCTTCCGACTTGTAGACCTTTCTTCTTTAAACAATCGATGAGATTAGAATAGATGGTCTCTGCATCAGCCTTCTTCAATGGAATAAGCTCCAGAAAGCACTCTACTGGTACACCATCTTCCTCCCAGCGGCAAAACACAGACAATTCTTCTACGTTGGTGACATCTGTGCACTCATCTGCCATGAGGCTGTACATAGGTGCCTTTTGAAGTCGCTTCAGAATCGACTCCTCCACCCATGTCCCCAATGATTCGATGAATTCAACCACAGCCAATATTGATGTGTACACAGCATTTCTTGGTGCAGTTTCTAAGAATTGCTTCAAATGTTGGCTGCCACATCGAACCACCACGTCAACCAGCTTCTCAAATTTTGTCGAATGTGCAACTTGTTCTTTCGTAAGAAAATGAGTGAGTAGGATCAGGCACTTCACTGCAGCTCTGTTCTGAGCTCTTTTGCGAGCTAAAACATTCTGGAGTTGCTGTACAACTGTTCCACCTTTGGCTGCTCCTTTAGCTGCAAAAAGAGCTTGAGTTGCATGGATATGGAAGTCACTTCTCGCATGAGCTTTCATTTTTTCAACAGCTTTCTTCCAATTTCTGCAAGGTTGTGTGACCCACACTCCTCCAGTACGCTGCAGACCAGATTGCTTGCAAACCTTGCAAAAGGCACCATCGCTATCCTCGTCATAATAGAGCCAACTGAAATCTTTCTCCCAGCTCTTAGAGTATTTTCTCTTCGTGGATACAGAAGAGCGGTGTTTGTTTTGCTTGCTTTTCTTTGAAGGTGGAGGACTAAGGCTAGGACTAGATGCCTCGACATGCTCAGAGCTATTTGTTCTGCTATCTTCGCTATCGCTGCTATTAGCATGAGAAGAGGCTTGAGAAGTACTTGCAAAGTATGAGCGAATATCCATATTAATATGAAGAGAAATCAGCTAGTAAGGTTTCTTTTATAGAGACTTTAAGACCATGACATAATGGACTGAGTTAAAAATACTGAGAGAGAGTGGGAAAGAAGGAGGGAACTGAAGAAGTGACAAACCTACAAAGGAGAACACGTGGTGGTGTGTGATGACTTTAAGACCATGACATAATGGACTGAGTTAAAAATACTGAGAGAGAGTGGGAAAGAAGGAGGGAACTGAAGAAGTGACAAACCTACAAAGGAGAACACGTGGTGGCGTGTGATGACATCATGTCTAAGATTAGACTTGAAGACCATGACATAATGGACTGAGTTAAAAATACTGAGAGAGAGGGAGTGGGAAAGAAGGAGAAACAAAAGAAGTGACAAACCTACAAAGGAGAGCACGTGGTGGTGTGTGATGTCATCGTGTCATGACACATGCTCTCCTTTTTCCAAGCAGCTACAATATCATGAGAAATATATACAGTCTAGCCATAGTTCGGTATAGCATAATGCCATTGGTAGTCAGTCAAAATAGCTATCCTCAGACATTGTAAAAGCCAAAAAAATATGGGGGGATCTTCCCCCCAGACCCCCCTTTTACGACTTATGAACATGTTAAGAAAATATTAACAAAAATTAGGGCACCAAGTGACCAACCATTTCCACCCCCCCCCCCCCTAGAGAACTAGAGAAAAATTGTGTATGAAACCTGTTGTCCATGATTTTGTAAGAAAATGCATGGAATGCAACATAATTCGATTTCACAAAAGCCCACCTCCATTATACGAGTGACAAGTGACTATATCTAATCTATATATGCTGATTGCCGTAGCATGCAACTTCAGCAAATATTTAAGATGGAATGTTGTACTAAAGATTTTAGAAAAAGTGCATGCCATCATAAGTAGCAGCTATATATACAGTTAGTACTGCAAAAATACCTGTGGGTAAAACACTTTCGTACTCCACGCGGAAGCCCAGGGTGCACGTCCCCTTTCCGCACCATCCAGGCTCTCCGCCCCCCCTTATTTTTCCATATCTCAAGTTCGCCCCCCCTTGGCAAAATTTCTGTATACAACCCTGTATCAGCATTGAAATCATTTGTACCTAGCTCAGCTGTTTCCTACAATCACCAGACCTAAGCCTGTACATTGCAATTAGCCTAGGGGATACAATTAGCCAAGGGCACCAATTAGCCAAGGGCACACACTGCATGCTATTAGTTAACCACACTATGTTTTTTCCACCTCCTTTTTCTTTTTCACAACTAAGTGAATTTTACTTCTTGGTAACCACTGCAGCTGCAACACTAAGCAGCTGACTAGTAGTAGCCACTTAGCTTGTACAATCTGGCTGAGCAAGTAGTGATTTGGTCGACAAATTGGTGAATTGCTCAGAAAATGACTGATGACCGCCTGTTATTTCTAGCTCTGAAGTGTATTTCTGCTTCATGGCCGTTGAATAGCTTTGATTTCCTCATTACCATGAGTGAGAGGTGAGATGTTGCCTCCACACTGAGGTACTGCAACAGGATTGAAGATGGAAATTGCTATAGCAACAACTAAACCTTCACCAGAGAATCATCTTGGATGTTTTTGTCAACATGTCTGAGGGTGCATTAGCTATTTCAAAATGGTGGACGACAAAATCTCAAAAACCCTAAGCTCCTATCTCAGCTAAATCCACATCAGCAGTTTCTCAACTCTCACTAAAACTCTCAGTTGACATAACGAATTGCCATGGCTTTCACAATAATTAACTTGAAATTTACTCTCTCGACGTTTGAGCTGATGTTACTGTAGTTAGCCGAAATGTCGAGAGAGTGAATTTCAAGTTGATTATTGAGAAAGCCCTTGTAGTTTCTTAATTGCTGCTTCAGCTGATATTGTAGGTCCAAGTGGACTCCGCAAGCATACTTTGGATCCTTCACTAGGCTAGTAACTGACATTGATTTGGAGCGGGGGGAAATCTTGAAATTTATCTTCAAGGATATATTTATTTCCCATCGCATAACTTGAGAATAACAAATTTAGTACCAGAAGACTCCAAATATTCCACTGCATGTTGTCTACCGTTAATTGCTTGATTTCGGTAGAAAGGTGTGGGTAGCGATGGTTGTCGATTGTACAATCATCACATACTGTTTTAGAATCAAAAGTGGGTAAAGATCATCATTCAAGCTATGCTATGCAAACATCACAAACTGATTCCGTTGTTGCTGTTCTTCAACAATTAATTTGTTTGGCTGAGGTTGCCAACTGAAGGTCAAAGATGCTTCCTGCACTTGCAGACTGCTCAGCCTTTCGTGGAGAAAACTACGTCTTCTTGAGTTTTGGAATCACTGTGTTGTTTTAAAATCTCAGTGGCATGGTTCCCGTCCCTCATTCCGTTCATACTCCAAGTGACTGTAGATGTTTACGATGGCCTTTCAAAGAGTTGGCACATATGACAGAACAATCCCTGTACAGTAAACCCATAAGTATCTCTTCTCCACTCCTTATAGCTTGGCTGAAATTTATGGTGATGTCTCCTTTCAGCTTTAAAAGACTCTTTGCTTGAGGTTTTCTCATAGCAGATTAACGTTTTTGGAGTTTTCTCATAGCAGATTAACGTTTTTGGAGTTCATACTTCGGAGAAGGCAGGAGACCATCTTCACTACCAGTAGATGGTTCCAAAGGATGCTTATTTGAAAAGAAAAAAATTGTTATGTCCATTTCAAAATAGTACCAAGCCCAGTAGAAGGATTTTTCTGGCAGCATGTGCAGTACCTGTCACTGGCAATGCCATAGCAATAAGTACCTCAACTGGACAGGTACCTACATGTACTTAGTTTACATCATGATCTGCACACAGCTTACATACACTTGTAAGTCTTACTTATCGTATCACAGTTCCATGTCTGCAGTGTACACTACATGATGTCACCATGTGGTTGATTTACTAAATTTCACCTTGACAAATCCAAAAATGAAGGGGGAGGGGGGGATCAGGAAGAAGAAAAAAATCCCTAACCCCTTTTTCCACGCTCATAGTGCTCTGTGAGGTTGTCTCCCCTTTCTCCTTCCCAATGTAATAACCCTGGATGAAATGCATTAGTCAACCTAATTCGTTTATGAGTCCACTTTTCGATTCCCCCCCCCCCCCCCCCCCTCTCCCACTAACTTGATAATTTAGGTCAGAGTGTGTATTAAAAAAAAAAGATTTCTCACAGCATGAGATGTTTTGGTATGTGTACGCCTGTACTGTGAAGTATGAAGTCAGCACGCTGCAAGTATCAAGCTCCGACTGCGTTCCTTCCTCGTAGATATTATGCAGTTATTCTATGTACTGGCAAACATTCGCAAACGTGACTGTAAGACGAGGGAAACGATAGCGATAATGACCCGTTCTGGACTTAGATGGAGCTAATGTCGACTTTAGTTGTAGTGAACCCGACAATCATCAACAGTGGCTGAAGCAAAGGCATACCTTAAAACAACTTTAGTTTTTCACACCTATAATCCGTAAATGCTTTAATAAACCATACTTAGATTGGCTATGCCAGTTTTTGAGGTGCAAGCTTGTAGGTAATTGCAGTATTTAGATATGCATCAGGTTGGTCAGTTTGTATATATTTGCTCTCAATGAACTCTCAGTTGACATACTGTAATAGCACCTTCTCAATAATCAACTTCAAATTGTATTCACTTATTCCTGATGAAGACTAGAGCATCTAGTCGAAACGTCGAGTGAATAAAATTTGAAGTTGATTATTGAGAAGGTGATTTTAATATATATATTTGTTTGACGGAGTGTTGTTGTTATGGTACAATATGTAAACAAAATGTATATTGCTATTGCAGTTGTTGGAAAGATGTGACCGCCTAGGAGAGAGGAGTCCTTCGGTACAGGAGATTCCTTCCCCCAGCCATTCCATGCAGGAAAGTCCTCCCTCTACCATATCTATGCAGGACAGTCCTCCCTCCAGCACTTCTGTGTGGGATAGTCCTGCCAGCCAATCGATCCAAGACAGTTGTCCTTCCAACCAGTCCACACAGGACAGTCCTCCCAATAATTCTATGGGGAGTGTTCTTAGCTGTTTCCTACAGGACAGACCTCTTCTGAGCCACTTCCTGCAGGGAACTTCTCCTCTAGGTGGCTCCCTGCAGGGCAGCCCTACTCTAGGTGGCTCCCTGAAAGGTAGTCCCCCTCTAGGTGGCTCCCTGCAGGGAAATCCTACTCTAGGTGGCTCTCTGAAGGGCAGTACTCCTCTAGGTGGCTCCCTGCAGGGCAGTCCTACTCTAGGTGGCTCCCTTAAAGGTAGTCCTCCTCTAGGTGGCTCCCTGCAGGGCAGTCCTACTCAAGGTGGCTCCCTGCAGGGAAGTCCTCCTCTAGGTGGCTCCCTGCAGGGAAGTCCTACTCTCAGTGGCTCCCTGAAGGGCAGTCCTCCTCTAGGTGGCTCCCTGCAGGGTAGTCCTACTCTAGATGGCTCCCTGAAGGGCAGTCCTCCTCTAGGTGGCTCCCTGCAGGGAAGTCCTACTCTCAGTGGCTCCCTGAAGGGCAGTCCTCCTCTAGGTGGCTCCCTGCAGTGCAGTCCTACTCTAGGTGGCTCCCTGCAGGGCAGTCCTACTCTAGGTGGCTCCCAGAAAGGTAGTCCTCCTCTAGGTGGCTCCTTGCAGGGCAGTCCTACTCTAGGTGGCTCCCTGCAGGGCAGTCCTCCTCTAGGTGGCTCCTTGCAGGGCGGTCCTTCTCTAGGTGGCTCCCTGCAGGGAAGTCCTCCTCTAGGTGGCTCCCTGCAGTGCAGTCCTACTCTAGGTGGCTCCCTGAAGGGCAGTCCTCCTCTAGGTGGCTCCCTGCAGGGCAGTCCTACTCTTGGAGGCTCCCTGCAAGACAGTTGTAAACCCAGCATGTCTACTTCCTTGAACTCTGACTTAAACTACAGGTCATCTATTGCTGATGGGCCAGATTCATCTCAGTTTCTGTCTGTCTGTGATTCATCATGCTATGACAATATCCAAACACCGGAGTGTGTGCCAAGTTCCACATCAACCTCGGCATCTGGTGGATGTTCAGGCAATCCAGTGGGCAACCATTCCGGTTGCTTTACCGGGATCAAGACTGCCTTATTTGCAAGTGATCCCACCGTGCCTTCAGAAACAGAGGAAGATACATCGTGTTTTGATGGTGTTAGAGCTAATAAAATCTCAAGTGGTGATGAGAACCCAGCAAATGAAAGGAGTTTGTTTGAAGACTCTTCTCACGACTCAAGCAGTGAAGCACGGCACCCCCCATCAATTAATGGCTATGATGACGGAGACAGTGATGTAAGTGCTGTTGATGGAATGCATCACAGTCTTTCACCACCTCAAACCCCAGAGGATATGTCAAGCAGCGACAGTGAAAGTGATGACGACAAGTTGGGACAATGTGAGTCTAAAGTGTACATACATATACTTAAGGGGGTCTACACCATAAAATAGAAGAGACAGGGGAAAACTTGAGAGGTCAACTTTGGAGCTCCATAAATTCTGCACACTTCACTGTATGAACTTGATATGTAGCTCAAATGATAGATCTCTCTATGTGCTCTCTTTTGGTATTAAAAATCGTTGCATAGGTAAAACTATGCCAACATTTCTGCAGCTAAAGTGAGGACCTCAAAATCTGAGGATCGGATTTTGCAACTGGAAAGGGCTAGAAATTAGTTTCTGTGGCTAGAGGAATGAGTGTTTTCATTAGGCGCTAAAATGTGAGTAAGTGGTCAAGCGTATGGGTAAAGAACTCCACCGATCGACACTTTGAAGTGCACATGTTTGACCGCCTCTTGCCACAGGCACTAATTTCGCTGTCTAGCACTTTCCAACCAGATCTATTTTGAGTTACCTCACTTGTAGCTACAGTAACTTGGACATCGTCATTACTTATCCAACATTTTTGAGTATCAAAAGAGAGCACACAGAGAGACCTATCTTTTGAGCTATATATCAAGTTTATAGTGTGAAGTGTGCAGAATCTATGGAGCTCTTAAGACAGAACCTCAATTCTTTTTTGTGTTTCATATTTTGTAGTATAGTCCGCCTGCCCCCTTAGCTAGAATTTTAAACGGGTTTATCTTTTCACATTTTGTTTCGTTTTGTGGATGTTTCTATGCAAAGAATTTAAGTATTTTGGAAGCTCATAACTCTCACAATAACTGAGTAGCTTGCCATCCAAGTAACAACTAGTGCCGGCAAGAGTTACCACTATGAATTTTGAGACGACTCCAATGACCTCATGTGGATGACCATGCCCACTTCAATGGCCTCATGTTTTAACATCCATAAAATGTAACTCACTTGAATTTAGCTTTTACAGAAACTCTCACATTACCTATGTACATGTACATCGTTGTCGGTTACAAAGTTTTGTTATTTTCTTCTTCCAGTTTTTGCAAAGATGACTCTTCAGCAGAAGGAAAATAAACCTTTGCCATCTTCTGCAAGGTAACAAAACATACATTCATGATTTATTAGAGTTGCTCTATTGTTTCCTAAGTACAGTAGATCCTCCATAACTGGTTCCTTGGTGCCATTAATTCAAACTACTACAGCATAAATTGTGCATTGTATTGTAGGTAAGGAGTGACTTTGCAACAATCGTCTAATACTCATGCATTTGCACCACAACACCTGTTGCAGTAGCCTGTTAGTGCAGATCTGCTTCTTCTCCAAAAGATCAAGACTTTGCCTAACCTTCCTTTTGTGTGTGTATCTTCTACTTGAGGGAACGTGCTTAGTTGAAATAGCAGCCTCTTTACCCATTTCCTGAACACAAACCATGTTTAATTCTACATGTACCAACTGCTTCACATATCCAGAAATTCAAACTGAGTTGGGCCTCATAGAGTTTGGATATGGGAGGGTCTACTGAACTATAGTAATTGTAGCTTATAGGTGTTAGTTGTACTTCAAAGTTGGAACAACACCAGCTAATGATGAGTATGCGGAAGATCACCCCCACTTACACCTTTAATGAGAACACACTGAAATATTGTGCTTCCACATAGAACACCTTGAATGGGAACACACTCGGAAATCTAAAATATTGTGCTTCCATATAGAACACCTTTAATGGGAACATACTTGGAAATCTGCTTCCACATAGAACACCTTGAATGGGAACACACTAGGAAATCCGAAATATTGTGCTTCCATATAGAACACCTTTAATGGGAACACTCTAGGAAATCTGCTTCTACAAAAAGACAACCTTTAACCCTTTCACTGGCAGATTTACGGAAGACTTTTTACAAAAATTGACACAATTTCACATTATTTTTTTATAGAGGACCTTATGAAGACAAGTACCCAACAACTATATATCAGGTGATAGCTGATGCATGAAGGGACGTTATGTTAAATTTTAGTTGCTTAGCAACAAACCACAGAAATGTGAATATTGTTATAAGAGACAGGAAGTAAAATAAAAAGGTTTATATCGGGTTTATATCATCTCAATTTCATATTACACATGAAGCTGGTCAACTTTTGGTCAACAACAACAACTGTTTGTAAAATAATAACCTCTCCTCTAACCCTGTCTTCTCCTCTGCTGCTTCCTCATCCTCATCCTCCAGCTCCATGAGTGAAACTACCTTCCCAGGAGAAATAGTTCTTATTATTATGCTAGTTACTAGGCTTTACTATACAACTCTTATCTATTCTTACCTTGGGGGAAGTCTTCATGACCATCGCTATCGTCTGAAGCTTCACTTGGCAGATAGGGCGATCTATACTTGAAAACTTGCTTCGTGGTCGGTGCCAACAGCTTCTGTTATAGCTACCATAGCATCACCGTCAACTACGCCACTTCCCAGGTAAGCACAGGCACTTTTTCCTCTCCTTCACTAACATCAATCTCGGACAGGCCGAAGTCATCCTCAAATAGGAAATCTAACGCTTCATCTCTACTCTAAAGCAAATCGCCATTTCTTCTTCGAGACCGGGAATTAACCGGAAGTGATGTTTGCTGGCATGTTTACTTCCCTTTCCTCATTCCGTATTTTTCAGATATTCAGGGGTATATTAGAGGCATGCTTTGGGCATATTCGTACCATTTTTGAAGTTAATACCGCAAACGGTTAATTTTTTTATGAATTGTTTCGTCGCGGTTAATCCGTTTTCGCGACTTAAGTCGCTTATGCCAGTGAGAGGGTTAATGGGAACACATTAGGAAATCTGAAATATTGTGCTTCCATATAGTACACCTTTAATGGGAACATACTAGGAAATCTGCTTCCATATATAACACCTTTAATGGGAACACACTAGGAAATCTGAAATATTGTGGTGAATGCAACGGTCCAATATCAACTAAACTTTACTCACTCGATGTTTCGGCTAATGCTCTATCGTTCATCAGGAACATTGAGATGCAATAAACGACTTGAAAGCTAAAGCATCCAGCCGAAATGTCGAGTGATTAAATTTAAGGTGATTAATTGAGAAAGTCATTGTATCTGCTGCTGTCGGCTGAGAGGTCATTGACTGTGGTGAATATTGCAGTATTTATGACTTTGTTGTGAGTGACTTGGAGGACATCAATGAAGATGGAGCGAATGATGATGACCAGGATCTCCTTCTCCATCTTCCTTGTGAGGAAGCAATGGATACACCTCCCGTCTACCACACACCCCACGTTCCTACGATAGGCCTGTTATTCTGGGGGTCACCAGATGCTACTACACATCCACCCTCATCACACCATATTCAGAGTGGGCCACACACTGAGAGGAAGCCATTTCCATATGCCACGCCCAAGCATCAGGCCACTCCCACTCTGAATCAATTGGCCACCCCATCGTCCAATAAGAACTTCAGTCGATTTAAATCCCAGATGGCAGCAGAGCTGTATAAGATGTTCAACAAATCGGTTTTTGATGAGCAGGTAAATGATGATCGAGATGACTGAAGTCTCTATACATACAGTATAATGGTGTTCATTGTTGTATATTCACAAGCATAAGTTATATACTGCAGTGTTCACTAGTATGGTGAGTATTGCTCCCTGTGTGTATAACATCTACCTCACCCCACAACCCCTCCTTTGTCCCAATTCACTTGACATTTATATACCTCCTTCAAAGTTGAACCAAGTTGGGCATTGACCTTTTGTGTTCTGTGTTCAAAACTACCACACAGTTTGGTTCTCTTCTCTGAGCATGTTCAGTAACTAAATATTATTATGCGGATTGGAGATGTTTCTTTTTAGAAAATGTTATTGTCTATTTCCTTACTGGCTGAATACTACACAGTGCATAGTGTATAGCATGAATATTACATAGTACATAGTGTATAGAGTATGAATACCATAGTGTATAGCATGAATACTACATATTGCATAGGCTGAATACTAATAGTGTATAGAATCAATACTACATAGTACATAGGGTATGCATGTAGGCTGAATACTACATAGTGCATAGTGTATAGCATGAATACTACATAGTGCATAGTGTATAGCATGAATATTACATAGTGCATAGCATATAGTATGAATACTACACAGTACATAGCATATAGTATGAATAGTACTACACAGTGCATAGGTTGAATACTACATAGTTCATAGAATATAGGTTGAATACTACATAGTGCATAGTGTATACATTGTAGGCTGAATACTGCATAGTGCATAGGCTGAATACTACATAGTGTATAGTATGAATACTACATATTGCATAGGCTGAATACTAATAGTGTATAGAATGAATACTACATAGTACATAGGGTATGCATGTAGGTTGAATAGTGCATAGTGTATAGTATGAATAGTGCATAGTGTATAGTATGAATACTACATAGTGCATAGTGTATAGTATGAATACTACATAGTGCATAGTATGAATACTACATAGTGTATAGCATGAATACTACATAGTGCATAGGCTGAATACTACATAGTGATTAGTGTATAGTATGTAGTGCATAGTGTATAGTATAAATACTACATAGTGCATAGTTAGTATGAATACTACATAGTGCTACCGTGTATAGTATGAGGCAATGTTGTTGCTGAAAATATAGAAAGTTTTGTATCACATTGAATCTACTCCCGGGTTCAAAGTTTAGTGGTCAGCAACATTATTAGTGTACCGTATTTCCTCTACGGAATTGACTCACGAATAGTGTTCACCCCAGGAGGTCTGAACAGGAGTAGTGATCACTACTATGACGTCTGAACAGGAACAGTGTTCACCCCACTATAAGGTCTGAACAGGAGTAGTGTTCACTATTATGAGGTCTGAACAGCAGTACTGTTCACTACTATGAGGTCTGAACAGGAATAGTATTCACTACTATGAGGTCTGAACAGGAATAGTGTTCACCCCACTATAAGGTCTGAAGGTCTGAACAGGAATAGTGTTCACTACTATGAGGTCTGAATACTATTCCTGTTCAGACCTCATAGTAGTGAACAGTACTGCTGTTCAGACCTCATAATAGTGAACACTACTCCTGTTCAGACCTCATAGTGGGGTGAACACTGTTCCTGTTCAGACCTTATAGTAGTGAACACTATTCCTGTTCAGACCTCATAGTAGTGAACACTATTCCTGTTCACTACTATGAGGTCTGAACAGGAGGTCTGAACAGGAAAAGTGTTCACCCCACTATGAAGTCTGAACAGGAATAGTGTTCACCCCACTATGAAGTTTGAACAGGAATTGTGTTCACCCCACTATGAAGTTTGAACAGGAATTGTGTTCACCCCACTATGAGGTCTGAACAGGAATAGTGTTCACCCCACTATGAAGTTTGAACAGGAATAGTGTTCACCCCACTATGAGGTCTGAACAGGAATAGTGTTCACCCCACTATGAAGTTTGAACAGGAATTGTGTTCACCCCACTATGAAATCTGAACAGGAATAGTGTTCACCCCACTATGAGGTCTGAACAGGAATAGTGTTCACCCCACTATGAGGTCTGAACAGGAATAGTGTTCACCCCACTATGAGGTCTGAACAGAAATTGTGTTCACCCCACTATGAAGTCTGAACAGGAATAGTGTTCACCCCACTATGAAGTTTGAACAGGAATAGTGTTCACCCCACTATGAGGTCTGAACAGGAATAGTGTTCACCCCACTATGAAGTTTGAACAGGAATTGTGTTCACCCCACTATGAAATCTGAACAGGAATAGTGTTCACCCCACTATGAGGTCTGAACAGGAATAGTGTTCACCCCACTATGAGGTCTGAACAGGAATAGTGTTCACCCCACTATGAAGTCTGAACAGGAATTGTGTTCACCCCACTATGAAGTCTGAACAGGAATAGTGTTCACCCCACTATGAAGTTTGAACAGGAATTGTGTTCACCCCACTATGAAGTCTGAACAGGAATAGTGTTCACCCCACTATGAGGTCTGAACAGGACTGAACAGGAATAGTGTTCACCCAAGTCTGAACAGAAATTGTGTTCACCCCACTATGAAGTCTGAACAGGAATAGTGTTCACCCCACTATGAAGTCTGAACGGGAATTATGTTCACCCCACTATGAGTTGAACAGGAATAGTATTCACCCCACTATGAGGTCTGAACAGGAATAGTGTTCACTACTATGAGGTCTGAACAGAAAACAGAAAGTGTTCACCCCACTATGAGGTCTGAACAGGAATAGTGTTCAACCCACTATGAAGTCTGAACAGGAATAGTGTTCAACTCATGAGGTCTGAACAGGAATAGTGTTAACTACTATGAGGTCTGAACAGGAATAGTGTTTGTCCGCAAATTCTATTTGTATTGAGTGCTTGTCTTGCGCATGAGCAGGTGAATTTTAATTCCAAGCAGAAAGTTGAGAACATCAGTGGGATGGCAGGAAAGATGGCGAAGTTCACTGCCTAACACAGGGAGAGGTGGCAGCTGAAACCACACCTCAAATCACTGTGCTCACTTCCAAGCTGGAAATTTGAGAAACGTCAGGATTTTAGTGACTCTTTTTTGGACCTTGATGATGACGATGACAAACTGGAAACTAGCGAAGTACTAGATGATGGCTGAGGACTAATAAACTTTGTTCAACTCCAACTTTGTTCAGGTCCTAGTTTCCTATTTTCTCTATTGTTTCAATTTCTTCATGCTAGATAAGTTGATTCAAGTGCAGCAATGACTGGTACGAGCCATTTTGCAAGGCTAAATGAGCTTGCGCAGGCCTGCCTAGTCGAGGCTAGCCTGTGTAATTGTGTACACCCTCGTATTGTATCATACTTCGTTTAATCTTTACTCTGTTAGGATACATGAAATGATTTGAACCCGTGGTAACCGTTCGAGGAAATATGGTACAGTAAATTACGTTCCCGCAATCTAAGAGGACTTGAAATTCTCAAAAGTTCTTGGGGGACAGCTCCCAGATTCATTTAATATTTGGATATTCATTCCTCCTCACCGTCAGAATATTCAGTTTTGCCATCCTTATGAACTTTTCCGAAAGATAGCTTGGGATCCTAGAAGGGGTGTGGTGTACTAATTACCGGTAAAGCTATTGTTGTTAAGTAGGTGTCCATACTTATACTTACTTCGCTGCTGGTTCTAGCCTCCATTTCTTAGCATTGATCGTGACCATGTATCCTTCTTCTCTCAAAAGTTGGCGTTTCTTCCATTTCTGGCGATTATACAATTTGTAGAATGGATGTCCACATCTAAAATTCTCCAGTTCTGCTCATGTTTAACTATTGGCTATTCCTTTAGATAGCTGGTACCTACATGATCACTTATCTATAAGAAATGCATTACGCTTGCGCATATATAGGCACTGCTTGTTAACTTGTTCACTGATGCTATAAGTTCCCAGTTAACCGATTACACGCCGTATTCCTAGTACCCGCGGGCAAATTATTCATGAATTAACGAGGTATTTTACTTATTATTTTTATATCTTCCGTTCTGCAGGGACTCCACCCATGAAACTTGGGTCATATTAAGCCACATGATAGCTCTACTTCCTGTAAAAAACTTGAGCCTTCCTTACCAACTGGGCAGAACTAACCAGCATTATAAAACCTTGTCATCTTCTTGGGGGTGAATATTTTCATATTTTCACACTATTATACACACATTATAACGCCAACACAAGATGGAGCATCTATTTACAAACCCTCTACCATATGCAAAGCCAGTGGGTTGTTTTCCCCATCAAAATGCTAACAAATAATAATACAAAAAACAAATTATAAGAGAGTGAAAATGCTAACACATACTAGAATAAAACCATAATATAAAACACAATTATGTAAGGGAGTGTCTTGGGTAGAGCTCCGGTCTTGCTGTCACGGGTAGAGTAGAACTTGCTCAGTCTTGGGTATAGCTTGCTTGGTCTCCGGCATGATATTTCACCATGTTTTTATTCTACACAAACATGAGATACCAGGATAAGAATAACACTTGAATACTGGAGAGACGAGAGAAGTAGACGAAGGGACAGGGAACGAGAGAAGTAGACGAAGGGGCAGGGAACAAGAGAGAAGTAGACGAAGGAGCAGGGAACAAGGGAGAAGCACAGAAAGGAGCAGGGGGTGCATAAACATTACTGATAGTCCACCAAGGTATGGTATTTACGAAAACAGTCACGGCCTGTTGATCCACCACACAAAGGAACCTTACAAAAACAACACTGGGACCTTGCCTCATGCCTGTAACCTTTACAAATGCAAACTACACAGCGCTTCTTTGCACAGCACTGTGGGAAATGACCTAGTTTTAAATTGAGGCGATCTAGCTGACTATTTGCCTGACTACAACGTTGACCTGCATGCTGCCGAGAAGAGAAAGAACCAATCAAAGATTTAGCTAGAACAATCCTAGCTTCTAGATAATTACCCTTCCTTACTGATATTGGAGCTCGGACAGAAGAAAACAAAATAAATGAATTCAATAAACAAGCTTCTATCAAATACGAAAAAACCCTTTTCCACCATCTCCTAGACTTTCTACCCAAATTATAGTAGCCTATTCTCTGATCTGCTCTGTCCACACCTCTCATGAATGACTGATAATCAGGCAAACATGGGGGACATGGCAGATCCTCTCTAGAACCATCAATTTTGCGCCTTTTTACAGTAGGAGGTACTAAATTATTATCCGCGGGATGTATATTAGTTATCATGTAGATTGACCGTTTATCTACCCAAAGTAAAGCCAGGAGTGCACCATTAGACCTATAATCATAATAACCTCTATTTCTAATCGAAGCTTTTGTTACTAAATCTGGAGGAAAGTTCCTCCTAGTATACCTAGCTGTACCACATGCACCAAAGCCTTTACTTGTAAGCGTTTGAAATAAATTAGGACTAGTATAATAATTGTCCATGTACACATGGAAGTTCTTATGTTCTAATCCTTCTAACAAATCTAAAACAACTCTACTACACAAACCAGTTTTATCAGCTACTTCCACGTTCTTACCTGTATAAATCTGCAACCGATAAATGTACCCATTCCTAGCATCACAAAGGACAAACACTTTTATCCCCCATTTTATTGGTTTGTCCTTCATATACTGTTTGAAGCCAAGCCTACCTTGAAAGGGAATCATAGCTTCATCAATACTAAGCTCTTGATGCAAAGTATATTCACTCTCAAACTTAGGAGTAATCAAATCTAATAACTTCCTTACCTTATAAAGCCGATCATAATTCAGGTTACCCTTTGTAACCAACAAACCATCAATAGAATTTACATGTACATAACGCATTAGCTCCAAAAACCGAGTCCTAGGCATTACTTTACGAACCAAAGATCCAGACAAATCCGAGTGATTAGTGGACCAGTACAATTCTAAGTATGGAAGTGTGGAAACTCCTATTATTATCAACATTCCTACAAAAGCTTTCATTTCCTCTATATTAGTATCTACCCATGGCCTGGAGAGACTAGCCATCCTAGAAACGTAACTGTTCGTCTCTGCTACTAGGAGTTCCCACACTTCAAGAGTAAAAAAAAGGTAAAATGCATCTAAAAATGTACTTGATGCACCAAGCAATGAAGAAGTTGGACCAGCTGTTGCTGTATAGTCCAATTTCAAAGGAGTTGGCTCCTTTATTTCCCACTTACCTGTGACCTCAGTTAGCCTAGAACCAGTGCCAGATGCTTGGGCAGAACCAGTGCCAGATGCTCGGACAGAACCAGTGCCAGATGCTCGCACACGCCTATAACCTCTGGCCCGCCTACTACCAGTACCTTTTGGAGGACCACTAGGAACACTTACGACTCCACTACCACTTGAGCTGCTTCCCCCTTGGCCAGTACTCCCTCGCCCGCCTCTCCCTCGGCCAGTACTCCCTCGCCCGCCTCTCCCTCGCACAACTCCAGCACCAGTCGTGTTCCTACGCCCTGTAGAGACTTCAGGCAAGGCTTCCTCATCCTCCAATGTAACAAAAGGAGTCATAGATGCCTCATCTCCACTCTCATCATCTGATGCTGTAGGAAAAGTAGTGGGGAGGGTGGGAAAAACAAGATATATATATCAAGTTTGTGGTCAACATTTGTAAATTCAAATTCAAATGAAAATCAACAACTCAAACCTACACTCTTAGCTATAACTTTTTTTCTATAACTATCATGTCTGAATTTGGAATACCAACAGAATAAGCTAGTATTTGGCAATAGTACACTCTCAGTTGACTATGGTAAACAAAGGCTATGAAGCGCTATGAAGCGCTAAGGTTAGAAGAAACTTACAATCGAGAAGTCCATCCAAGCACGCCTCTTCTCTTAGAGCAACTGGATCCAGAGTGTTTCCTCGGTATGCATAGATGTCTTCACCTTCTTCCCCAAATGAATCTGACCCAGAATCGCCAGAATCGTCGGCTAAAAGTTGAGAAATAACGTCCTCACAGGAGAGCATCTTTGAGCAGTTTTAAAAAAAAAGCTCGACCAACAAAAATGGCGTTCAACCGCAGGATTTTTGTTGCACGATGCATCAACCGAAAATAATCATTTTTGTGACGTTCTCTAGTCTACTAGGCATGTGCAGGACCAAACCGGGGCTGTTAGCTCGTAATGGTTCATTTTATATATTTTTGTGTGGCGAAGGATGTAAGGTCTCGCGCCATATGGCGCTTACGGCGTTTAATCGGTTAAGCAGCCAGCTTTAATGCAATTCCGTGAGTGAGCTACAACTTGTGCACTTACAAGGAGAGTTTCCATTTAAGTACCCGAAATTTGTACCACCCTACGTAAATGTTTTGCAATTAATTTAAATTTTCGTACCAGGAAATAGCTTGTTTCAAGAGCTTTCCAATGATAATACTTTATGAAGACTTGTAAGTCTCTACAGTGATCACAAGTAAATGATATACTCCCTGAAAAACTGTACCCTGATGACCTTGAAAATCCTCTAGAATCACATAGTCCCTGCCTATTCACAGATTGTGACATACTATACATGATAAATGAAAATTGTCGGGGAGGTGTGGGGCATGAAGGGTAAGATGTGACATAATACGTTTTCAAAGGGGGTCGGGATAAAAAGGTGCCCTCCCCCCCCCCCCCCCCCCCCCTTCGTAAAAAAAATAAATCTTTGTCGGTGGTATTTTGGGAAATTGTCCCACTCATAACGTGTGTGTGTGGTCGGTTAGTGGTTACAGGCAGCTGTGATTTCAAAGGATAATAATAATAATAGTTGTTGTTGTTGTTGTTATTTATTATTATTATATTATTGTTGTTGTTGTTATTGTTATTGTTATTATTATTATTATTAATATTGTTATTATTATTACTACGGTATTACTATTACTATATATTATTATTATTATTGTTGTTGTTATTTTATTGTTAATTTATTGTTATTATTATTATTATTATTATTATTATTATTATTATTATTATTATTATTATTATTATTATTATTATTATTATTATTATTATTATTAATTTTATTATTATTATTATATATTTTTATATTTTTTAATTAATTTATTTATTTTAACACTCCCAGCAACCCAACAGTGAGAGGGTTAACCTTATTCTCTTTCTGAATTTGTAACAGTAAAAAGCACATGCAAGAGATTCACAATATTCCATTTGTTCCTAGGCTACACTATAGTATTATATTAATATATATATATATAGCTTCCTCCTGACATGGAAGTGATTTGGAACAAAAAGTTAAGGACGACTGCTGGTTACTGCTACTACATGGGAACTTCATCCTCCAGGACTGCACGGATCGAACTGTCACACAAAGTAGTGGATTCATATGGTACATATTGACCCTGTTGTTAATAACATTATACACAGGGGGGTGGTATAACTTTTAAGCCTGCTGCTGACAAGAGTTGCTAGGGATGCACAAATATTTAGCTAAGTTTTCACATTGTGGGATCTTGCTGAAGCTCACCAATAGGTTACTCTCCTATTCTATGTCGAGGAGAGGAGGCATGATCACAGGGAGGATAGATTTGTCGAGCAATCCACTTCGAGTCCACTTTTTGGTGCATATTTGCCATCAGAGAGGCCAACTCTTCTGTAGTGACCTGCTAGAGCACTTTATCCAAGACTTGTTTTCCAGCTATATCACTGAGGTCACTAGATTGAATGCACCCCCAAGAAGTTATGAGATGATGTCACTGTGTTCTACATGTACATTTTTTGTTCACACATTACTGACTCTGCTGCATGTACATAACTTATTGTAGCACTGAACCATGCAGAAGTTTCAACTGTTCATGGCAAACAACATCATATTGAGTTAGAATATATTTGGTGGCCTCATGAATTCTAATTGGGGTCGTTATCATAGGGTGCATGTTGTGGTTATGTTTGGTCACAATTTTTGTTGCAGAAGAAACATATCCCCCCCCCCCCCACACACACACATTTTTTTCCCCGTTTTTTAAAATTTATTTTTATTTTTATTTTTATGAATAAATGAACCATTCTGGAAGCTCTAATGTAGAGACATATGCCCATTTTCTATATTTCCGATGTCAACTGTATATATTTGTGCCTGTTTCACTTTCATCCATACCCCAGTTGATTAATTTAAACCTTTCCAACTTTACCTTCGAAAGAAATATTCCTTTCTACTTGCACAAAAATTGAATAGCTAGCACTTTGTCGACAACAAAACAAGCAGACATTTTTTTTGTAAGCTCTAAGATCCACTGTGTTTGTTATAAATGTTCCCAGCAGTTGTGTAGCGGAATTAATTGTTGAACTATAGTCTTCTCATGCTTTACTTTTTCATTCTGTTCTGTTTGATGTGTTGTCAGATCGTACACTATCCACTCTTGTGCATGAGATGTGCCATGCCGCCACATGGATAGTGGATGGAGTGAAAGGAGGACATGGCTCTGTCTGGAAGGCGTGGTAATGTTTACAGTGCTCGGTTGCATTTCCCTCTTCCCCTTTTTTTTCCTTCCTTTTTTTCCCTTCTTTTTTTACCCTTCTTTTCCCCCCCTTTTTTCCCTTCTTTTTCCCCCCTTTTTCCCCCTTCTTTTTCCCCCCTTTTTCCCCCTTCTTTTTTTCCTCCCCCTTAACTAATGGGACTATCAGCTGATGACATGAAACCATCTTTCTCTTATATTATGTAGCTTTAAATGATGATCGATTTCTATTTTGAGTTCTGTAATCATTTTAAGCTGGTACAGGAGGAAGTCCAATATCGATTTTTTTTTTCACGGGTGACTTTTGTGTTGAAATACATTATTTACTTAGTGTTGTAATTGTGAGATACTGCACGCGTTTGTCTCTGTCTCATCCCACCAGCTCCGTATTAGTGATATTGAAATTTTAAGATACGCATACTTTCAGAGTTGACAAAATACATTTCAAGATATCGTCTTAGTCCCTTCAAGCAGTCCATTGATCAACATGAACTGAGTGTGGTTTAATGGAGAAGAATCTCCAAACCCAAGCAAAGCACTTGCTGACAGCATCCACATACACTCTAGTTGGAAGGGGATTTTGTCCTAGAGATACATAGATACTTTCGCCTGTACATTTCAACACTGAGCATGTGTAGTGGGTGGACCTTGTCTGGAGATGCGGGAAGAGGGCGAGGTATGAAAAGCTTTATTGTTACATATGTATAGTTGTATCCACAAAAAAATTGAGACATCTTTGTTCTATTGTACACTGTTCAGTGACCATACCAACAGTTCTGAGTGTTTAATAAATAATTTTATTAAAGTTAATTCCAAAGTGGTACACCTGAACATAAATGTGTTAGCTTTTGTAATTCTATATACACTTTTTTTTTTACTTATCATTATTATTATTATTTTATTATTATATTATTATTATTATATTATTATTATTATTATTTTATGTTGTTGTTGTCGTTGTTGTTGTTGTTGATATGTATATTAATTTTTTTACGTTTAATCTCTATTGTACTGATGTATGTATGCACAAGCAATTTTGGAACATGTTCACTCTCTGAAAACATTATTATTGGTACTCCTTGTGCTGTATGTATCTACTGTGCATTGTATGAGCATGTGTGTATGCAATACTTGCATGCATGTGTAGGACAGAGAAGGTGCGACTGGCTTATCCTGACCTCAAACCTATTACACGCTGCCATGGTTACCAGATACAATACAAACACCACTACAAATGTGTCACGTGTGACTTTGAGTAAGTGCCTCTATTTGTGAATGATTAATTAGCCATATTAATGATTGTATGTGCAACAGTCAGGTAAGTTATATGGAAAAAATTGGAACTTTTTTGGCACCTAAAAACTGCCTGACAATGCCTTGCATTATTTTTCCAGGAGGACACTTATGATTTAATAGTATGATGTAATAGTATGACATAATAGTATGACATAATAGAAGGTCATGGAAACTAAAGTAATACAGATTTATATACAGTGCATGTAACTATAGCTAAGTTACTGGACCTAAAGTGGAGGGAAACCTAAAGTGGAGGGAACTTCAAAACCTGAATGACTGATCTTTTGCAGAAATATCCCCAGATTGCAAAGTGTTAATGAGTTGAAATTAGCACCACTGGCTAGAGGAAGAAGCCCTGCTCTATTCAATGAGTGTTTTCATTAGGCGCTGAAATGTAAGTACGCGGTCAAGCGCGCGGGTGGAAAATGAATTTCGTTAATAATCCATAAAACTCATTTTCCACCCGCGCGCTTGACCGTGTACTTACAATTTAGTGCCTAATGAAAACACTCATTGAATAGAGTAGGGCTTCCTCTAGCCACTGGTGCTAATTGCTAATTTCAACTCTAACACTTTGCAATCTGGAGATATTTCTGCCAAAAGATCAGTCATTCAGGTTTTTGAGGTTCCCTCCACTTGTAGCTCCAGTAACTTGGCTATGCATGTAGTTATACTTATGAAAAATATTTTAGTATCAACAGAGAGCACAAAGAGAGACCTATCTTTTGAGCTATATATCAAGTCCATACCATGAAGTTTACGGAATCTATGGAGATATAAAGTGGTAGCCACACAAAAAAAATTAAAAATACACATGGTATATTATATAGTCCTCCCCCCAAAAATGCTCCTGTCCCTCCCTTAATTAAGGATTCTCTTTGTATTGGCCATTTGTTTTTAGTCCGAAATGGTCTTCATCAGGGGGAATTTTTTTAATTTTTTACACATCCACACTCACTGCACACTCGCTGGCAATATGTTTCAAAAAAATGCACATAATTCATGAATTGTCTATATAAAAGTGTATATGCAAAGCAATACATCAGACAGATGAAATGGGCATGGTTTCACGTGCATAATATTGATAGAGTAGGACCCAGCAATCGGGTAGCACCAGCCCTGCATCTTGATTGAAGCGCTGTTCTCGAGTGTAATGTGGATGTGTACGCCTTCACAGGCAACTTTCTCAATTTACTGGCTCTATCAATCACAGAGGTCTTGTCCCATAGAATTGGGTGGTGTTGGTTCTGCGCATGCTGAAGAGTAACCGCCATACAAGTAGAAAATAGAGAGCCTGGATACCTTCGCTGAGTATTTTCCAACAGATGCCATTCATCCGCTCGGCTTCAAAGAAGTCCTCTGGTGGGTGAAGGGGAAAAGACGATGAAACCAAAAAATTAGAGAGGAAACCTTCCCCTTAGTCATCATCCCTTATGTGACTGGTCTAAGTGAAGATATCCGGCGTGTGCATGGAAAATTTGATGTCAGGGTTGTTTCTAAATCGGGATTGACATTAAAGTCTCTGGTCTCTGCTTACCAGGGTCGAAGATAAGTTGGACACTACTATGACATCATAAGTTGTGTATAGGAATACCTGCAGCTATGGCAAAGTGTACTTTAGTGAGACAATGAGGAGATTGGAGACCCGAATCAATAATAGATGTGCTTGCTACAAGGGAGAACTTGAGAAGGCTGTTACTGCAGAGCATGTGTGGAACCACCACCCCCCTCCCCCAATCTTGTGGGAGGAGACTTTGGTGATTGATAGAGCCCACAAATAGAGAGAGTTGCTCGTGAGTAGGGATCAGCTCTGGGTCTCAACTACCAAGACAATGCACCTGAAACCATGCCCATCTTCATCTCTCTGATGTATTGCTGTGCATATATACCGTTATTCAGATGGTTCATGAATCACGTGCATTTGTTGTGTGAAGGTTGCCAGCGAGTGTGGATGCGTTATATTGTTTTCATTCTTTTTTACTTGCCCTGAAGAAGATCAAACTATTTCAATTGAAATGTGGGCACTAAAACAAAAGGGCTGATTTAAAGTCAGCTGAAAGTAATCATACAAGTTAGAACTGTGATCATAAAATCCAAAGATTCACGGCTTAAAAAAATTCACGGCTTAAAAAAAAAATGCCGTTTCAACCGAATGCTTCGATCTTCACCACAGCAAATGGGGGGGGGGGGAAGAACAACACAATATAATGTGACAATAACTTCTCAATAATCAACTTGAAATTGTAATCTCTCGTCGTTTCGACTATATAGATGCTCTAGCCTTCATCAGGACTAAAAAGGCTAGAGCATCTAGTCGAAACGTCGAGAGAATACAATTTCAAGTTGATTATTGAGAAGGTTATTGTAACAAGATAATGTGTTCATATCCACTGGCAACGTGTTTCACTCGGAATACATGTGGTTCATGACTTTTCTGGATGCTATATTCCAGCTCTACATTTAGCTTATAAGAGGGTTGTAGATGCAGGGAGGAGAGCTTGGGAGCCTGCTATTGCAAATCATGCTTGGAGCACATCACCAACTCTTGAGGGAAGGGACCTTGTTAATAGATGGAGCCAGCAAATGGAAGGGAACTGGTTGTGAGGAGGCATTAGGCATCCATGTTACACCTAAGGATTGGTACTCAAACAAAAGATAGGGGCAGAGATACCAGATTGCTTATCTCAAGTCTCACCTTCGCATTATCAGACTGATGATTAATTCCCTTTTTTTCTGGTGAAGACGGAAGGATTCTGTTGAATTGATATAAGAAATTTGAGCTAATAAAAATTAAGTCTTCGATGCACTGCATATATATGCACATGCAAAAATGTGGACTGTGGATATGTATGCCACATACTGTATCAATCAAAAATTTGGTTGAGAAAATAAGAAGGGGGCGGGGTGAATATTGGCTTGACCCCTATTTTAAAATGACAGAGCTACAATTCATTTGGCAGCTTCCCGGTATCTCAAACGATTAGTTCAGCAGATTTTGAACCCCCCCCCCCCCCCCCCCCCCCCCCCCAAAAAAAACACTTTTAAGAGGTTCTACGAGGAAGTAAACTGACACACCTTTATAATCTTCGAGACGTATCTACTTATCTATTTCCCCCACACACATAACTTGCATACAAGATAATCACTCGTCCTAGTTTTCCTACCACAAGACACCAAATTTCCAATTGCAAACACCTTAAAATAGGTAAAAGGTCTTCAATTTCATAAATAAGATTGTATAGTGCAATGTCAAATCTAGCCTAGCTACATAAGTCAACAAGCAGCTGCACATATTCATACTGAGAAGTGATCAGTTGGTTTCCTCAGAAGTTTACTCCTGTGACAATGGTTGCAGCACAGACCTTCAACAAAGCCAGTTAAATGTTTGTTATGCTTGTGTCTGTGTAAATATATGAATATAGGTCTATAAACATGCAAAATAATAACATCTATGATTGGTAGTTCTGGTGTTCTGAGTAACTTACTGTAAGTGGCTGCTTGACTATAATAAAAAAAATTATAATCACCTTCTCAACAAATTGTATTCACTCGACGTTTCGACTAGATGCTCTAGCCTTCATCAGGAATTATTTCCTGATGAATGCTAGAGCATTTCATGATGAAGGCTAGAGCATCTATATAGTCGAAACGTCGTGTGAATACAATTTGAAGTTGATTATTGAGAAGGTGATTGTAATGTTATGTCAACTGAGAGTTCATTGAGAGGGGGTTTACAATATATATACATATATATATATATATTGGATTAGCTAGTCAAAGAAGAAATGAAACAAAAATTTGCCATTGCACACCACAAACATTTTACATGACTGCATAATAATGATGACCAATATTATGCTTTTTAAAGTATTTGATGTTCATTATATTATTAGGTTTAGGTAAAGGATCATGTAAATGTCGTGGTCTATACTAGTAAATTCTGGTTTTATTTCTTTTTTGACATATATATATACATATGTACAGTAGGAGACCAAAAAAAGTTCCAGTTCCGTACCCGTTCCAACGGTGGGTAAGGAAAACAGAAACGCGGAATCAACGCATAAAAACCCGACGAATAACGCATAACAAACGCCGTTAAGTTTACGTTTCCAATTTTTTATCTTAGCGCTTATTTTATAAACGCGTTGCACATGCACATTGGGCGGGCGCCAGGTGTGCGCTAAATCTAGCGAGTGTTTTTTCCCTCTCTTTTGTTTTCTTCTTCGCAGATGTCATTTTGCTCTTCAAGAAGTTTACTGCTGAGTAGTAGTTATTTCTCTTCCTAGCCTTTTGGCCTGTATCCACTAGTATCCTTCAGCTCTACTTGTAACTTTGCCTTCTTGTTGGTAACTACTCGGTTTAGACAAGATGCTTGGACAAAGCTTGCCATATAGTTTTGTAGAGGTTAGGTTTTCTAAGCATAGTGTTAGGTAAAGCCTGGTGTAGACTAAGGCTTGCAAAACAAAGCCCTCCCCCTCCCCCCTTTTATGCCCTCACAGGACCTTTAGTGGCTAGCAAGCCTTGCCTTAGAGAAACTTCACAGAGTAGCCTTGCCTTAGAAAGGTTGAAGAGTTTACAGAGCCTTAGCAGGACTTGCATTTAACCTCTAGAACCCCATAGCTAAGCTTTTGTATGCAACAAGCCACGTCAGAATGGCAACCATGTATATAGACCAAGAGATGGTATGATGCATTTACACATTGATATTTTGGCTAACAGAGAAGAACTCTGTGTCAGTGTAGCCCTTAAGCATGGTGGAATATGGGTCATGTGTTTGGTGGCAGGTGTACTGGAAGAGTGCGTCAAGAACATAAATTGCATTTCTCTATTGCATGGTGGATGTCTCATTGTACATGCAACAGGACTCTGGCTTCTATGGTTTGAGTTGTAGGATAAGTTGGTCCTTGATGCCCCCCATCGACTTACACATACTAGTTGACTTCTCTCCTACAATCAGTTTCCAACCACCTACTTCTCCATGGACCCTATTAAATTTGAGCCTGTAATGAGAGAAGTGTTTGGAGTCGATCCAGCAGGCATACAAGTGTGCTTGCAAAAGAATGGAAAATTATATTGATAGTGTTATTGATAGTAGTGTTAGTTTTAAAACTGACCGTAATTTTTATGTGAAGATGTCTACTAATCCAAGGTAAGTACAAGGCAAGTACATCTACGATTCTCACAAAAATATACATGTCAGAGAAATGGTGTACACACCAAGATATGCAAACACTTTGTTGTCTTTTGTCATGCCAATTGGGTCGTCTTGGTTGTGACAGCCAAGCCTTGTATGATACTGTGTTTAATTGTCATGAAAGTTCACTGGTGATAGTTATGCATGCTCATTGCTCAATTATTATGAACAAAATAAAGCAATTTTGTAAAGTACAACATTCAAGTTCAAACAATCCTGAGTGCCGTCTGTGGATCTCAAGTTGGACTGCATTCACCAATCCATATAACATCCTCTATGCCACAAGTCATCTCTCCCATCTTCTTTTCATCTGGAAAGGTAGGGTAGGGAGGAGAATTGTAATATTACCAAGATTTGGAAATCAAATGTTTCACCAATACAAGCTAAGCTTGCCAAAGAGTAGCTAAGTTTGCTAAGGAGTAAACTAAGCAGGCAAGATTGTCTTGGGTCCTTCAAGCCCCCAAGCTAAACTCCTAGGCAACCCAGGCAAAGCTATGTTCATAAGCTTACCTTTCAAATTTAGAATAAGCTAGAATAAGCTAATCAATCAAGCTTCCTTAACCCTCTCACTGTCAATGGCGCCATACGGCGCCACGGCTTTGAAAAATAAAATAAAATATAAGCATTTGTCAATAGGCAATAATTTTTATATCAAAAGATAGCTGAATTCATACTCTATTTATACCAAAAAAATTACAGCGATTGGACGGAGGAAAGTTAATGAAATTATATTTAAAACACGAACGATTTTCAGTCGGACGATATCAACGAGACTGTCAATAGCTGAAATTATTTCCCAAGTGACTAGGGCAGCTTGGGACATTTCTGGTGATGAATCAAGTGACGAAGAATGTGAAGGCATCCATTCCTACCTCGGAGATAGTCGTGTGCAATGCAAATACTGCAATGTTCACCTTTGGATCGGAATTGTTTCCATGCTTTCCACAACTTGGTTGACTTTTGCCACAGACACTGATTTCATCTCAAACTCCACCCAAAATGTCTTTCGATTACATTATGTCAAACAATTATATCAAATGTTTACTGAATGTTGTATTGACAAAGTTCTTGTTGATAAATAAGGACATTTTTGTGGTCGATTTATGAACACCTTATTATGGGTTGGCATAACTTTTGTATAGTAATGTATATTCCTACGTTCTTAGACAAAAGAAAGGATAATCTTATGAGCTATATATCGAGTCCATAGCATGAACTATGGAGAAGTTATGGCACTCCTAATCATGACTATTGTTTGCATAATTATATTCATAGTATGTGGTTAGTTTGTGGTCACACCTTTTGACCAAAACTTCTAAAACAATCATGCTATCACATGACCAAATGGTAAATGGTTCAGCTAAATTATCTGATTTGATATTAATTTTTTAATGTGGCTGTGTTAAATTTAAAATAATTCTCCACAATGCTGACAGTGAGAGGGTTAAACTAAGCTTATAAACTATAAGCTTAAACCAAGTTGTCAGATAAACCAAGCTTAGCAAGCTTTAGAAATGATAGACAGATTACCTTGTTCCGCGTGTCTGATGAACTGACAGTAGAGCTACCTTGGAAGGTCTATCCTAAAGCGGTCCAGCACCACAGAATGGTGCGCATTGAAATGTGTAGTCCTAGTTTGGTCTGTAGCAGACGCTGAAGCTGGTCAACAGTTGTTTCGTCCATCCGCTTCATCAGCTCCTCTATTCCTTCGAGGTTCGATGACCTTTCGCTGAAGAACGACTTTAAGAAGCGAGATGTTGCCAAACGACGAACAAGCTGGAGAACGACGCCGATTGTAATTGAAGCACGAGGCTCCGCGCGCGAACAAGGGCGAGATAATTGAACCGCGAACGAGTTTGAAACGCGAAGAAAAAAGATTCCTCGCCGTTGGAACGGACCCGGCGTTGGAACGACGTTGAAAATAGCGCCAACGGACGCAACGGAACTGGAACTTTTTTTGTCTCCTACTGTATATATATCTCTCCTTATACACAACCATTCTTGTCTTTTATATGTATAGTAGCTTTCTTCACTTATGACATAAGCAGGCTAAACTTTAGAATGTATATTTTCACAATATTTTTTTATGAAGTGTGTTTGGTCAGTGCATGCATGATATTCTTTAATGGTCTGCCATGCTTCTTTACTCGCAACCAAATCTACTGTCTCGCCAGCTTATCTTCATCTTTGTAGCTTCAGATAAGTACTACTTGCCATTTACACTCAAACTCTCTTGGGACATTAAGTGCTCTAGTTTTCTAGGATATCTAATATACATGCACTCGACCTTTGCACCAAGTTAAAACATATATATAATTATATATTTTTTATTGGTATTTGTATTTTGATTATTTATTTATTTTAAAAAATTAAGGAAGGTAAATTTGGTGAACTTTCTTCGTTGAAACTGCTTTAGGCTGAAATTTACGTAATAATATGAGTTTATGGAGTTAAACTCGTTCTTCAAGTGTTCAAGTATAGTTGTTTTACAAGAGCATGTGAAGCTTTTCAAGGTGTCTTCCACTCCTTCATCGATGATCATTATGGATGCCATCAAAGGTTAGATTTGGATTTGTTAATTTAGATT
Organism: Cladorhizidae sp. MBARI D1340-BT2; assembly: GCA_028752905.1. Classification (NCBI taxonomy): domain Eukaryota; kingdom Metazoa; phylum Porifera; class Demospongiae; order Poecilosclerida; family Cladorhizidae; species Cladorhizidae sp. MBARI D1340-BT2. The sequence continues at coordinate 34,245,836 of JAQNBH010000015.1, forward strand.
TACTTATCGGCTTGTCAGTAATGAAATATCGTAGTCAGAAATATTTTTAAACCACATAGCTGTAGCAAAGTGGCTACAGGTGGCACTGCATATATATTTATATACTGCTGAGGAAATGTTAGAATTAGGGTGTACATTTTGAAACCGAAGGATCAGAGATCAGTGAGGCCATGTTGTGAGGTGTTTAAATAAAACCTCAGTTGCTGGTCGTGTGGTGTTTGTGGACCACTCATGGTCTTGTTGGGGAAGCAGTTACTGAGCTTTTTATTTCTCTCAACAAAATGTTCTTTTTTCTTTTCTTTGTATTTTCTTTTTTTCTTACCATTCTTATCAGACGGATAATAAATAGGAATTTAGTATAACTTCGTAAATTTTTATTAATCGTGGTGTGCTTTGTTTGATTTTGACAAAGTTTTGACAAACAAACTAAATGACTCTCAAAAAATCAACTTGAAATTTACTCTCTTGACGTTTCGGCTAGATGCTCTAGCCTTCATCAGAGATGCTACATAGCTAACACAAAAATAATACCAAATAATAATAACAATAACAATAATAGTAGTAGTAGTAGTAGTAGTAGTAGTAGTAGTAGTAGTAGTAGTAGTAGTAATAATAATATATGTTTAAAAATAATAAAGAAAAAGACATGCTATAATTTAACACATTAAAAAAGAATGATACTTTTACTTACTTAATAACTGAATAAATACAGTAAAGTGATGGTGGTCGGTTTCAAGTTCAGACTCTTGAGAGTGGCCATCCAGCAACCAAGCAAGTCCATTCCACATCTCAATCAAACAGCTCACATTCTGGTGCTAGGTTGATGTGCAAGAGAGGAAATTATTGAGCAAGTCATTGTCAGCTGAGAGTAGTTCATACTTAACTTTCCAAACGTTCATTATTATCGCTATAACTTTCTAAATATCCACTCTTATTCAAAAGAATTAAGACCATCATGCTGCTCGTATGCTGCAGTTCTTTTTCTTTCCTTCAGTGGTATAGAGGATGCTTTATAAAAAAATAGTTAGCTGTAGACTATCTATGCACAGTATAGGCCATCTGTCAATAAACGCACGCCATTATCCCAATAAAAACACTTTGCACAAACAAGAGATCTTGAAACTCTTAATACAAGTACAGAGGCTTGGTCCTACCTTCTGGAGGTGAAAAAGTGGCAGGAAGAGCGCAGTGAGTGGATCCATATCAGTGGCGTAGGAACAGGGGGGCCAGGGCCCCCAAATTTTTTATAAATTAACATTACAATGTAGAGCTGTAACATTTTACACTGACCTGCTGTGTATAAAGCACTTGATTTTACCATAATATGACTGCCAGACAAGACATGATGCGGTCATTTTATGATGTGGTTATGGCTTTCATTTACAGCTGGTCAGGTTCACAGATCTCAATCTTCAAAAATCAATGAATTTAAATCTAGTTGGCACTTGTGACTCTGGTACTGAAGGATGTAATGGTGAACCAGGCCCACATGACTGTTAGTGTCAATGTTGTATTGACTTGACCAATCCTAATCACAACCATCTGAGGGTTTCAGAGTCAGTAACCTTCTACACTGATAAGAAAAGCGGCCATAAAAAATCACATTTAAGGCGAATACAACCATGTTGGTTTAAACTGTACCCCTGGATCACAGTTTGTACATCCAAACACAGAGTTTTCTGCATACATTGTCGTAATGCCAATTATCAAGGTTTATTGACCTTTCCTAACTATTAAAAATCAGCATTTATTACTGAAGGGTTTGCAAATTGGAAGAAAGCCCTTCAAAAGTTTAGGGAGCATGAGAGCAGCTGCATGCACAGAGAAGCTTTGCTAAAATTGGCTGCTTCCAATACTCAGACCCTAGGAGTTGGTGCAAAAGTTAGCTACTCAGCATGCTACCAACCAAAAGCTCACAGATTTATGTTGATGAAACTTCTTACTAGCATTCAATATCTAGTACGACAGGAGCTTCCTCTTCGAGGGCACAAAGAAGATAATGACAATTTTGAAGGTAATTTATACCATCTTTTGCTGCTCTTAACTAAAGATTGTGAGGATATGAAAACATGGATTCAAAAAAGGGAGTATATTTCTCCTGATATATAACTTATTTCTCCTGATATATAACTTATAAATATTGTGGGCCAAAATGTTTTGAGAACAATACTGGCAATTAAGACTGCTTTGTGGTTTGCTATTATAGCTGATGAGGCTACCGATGTTTCACATCATGAACAGATGTCTCTCTCAATTCGATGGGTGGATGATATTCATCACATCCATGAAGAGACTATAGGTCTTATTCAATTGCCAAATACTAAGGCAGAAACCATATTTAGTGCTATTAAAGATGTCTTAATCAGATGTTCATTGCCTATTTTGCAGTGCCGTGGACAGGCTTTTGATGGTGATCAAATATGAGTGGCATACGAAATGGTGTACAAGCAGACAAATCAAGCGCTTTATGTTCACTGCTTGGCCCACAGTTTGAATTTGTGCTTAAAAGATGTCACCAAAAATTGCAAATTTAATGAGAGATATCACAGGTTTTATTCATGTTAATAAGATTTTCTCCAAAGAGGCTATCTTTGTTTGATTCTTTAAGAAAAGCTGTAAGCATTAACACTGGAGAAATGTTCATTAAGATTGCTTTGCCCAACTTCGATACCATAAGACATACATCAATAGATAGTATCCTAAAGAATTATGAGATCTTACAATCTGCTTTAGAAGAGATTGAAAGTGGCAATGATGAGTATGCAGCAAAGGGTAGTGGACTTTTGACATCCATGCAGAAGTTTGATACTTTATTTGCTTTAAAACTTGCTTACCTGATTTTTTCGGCAGCTGGACAGCTTTCAAGCAATCTCCAAGCAAAGGATACAACAGTTCAGGAAGCATTGTGTGGGGCTGATCTTCTTTGTTCACATTTAAACTCTATGAGAACTGAGGAAAAGATCAAGTTCAATACATTTTATGATCAAGTACTCCAGGAGTCTGCCACTTTGACTGAGCCAGATCTTCCACGGGGAAGGAAACGTCCACGAAGATTTGATGATGGGAGCAAGCCCTCATATGTATCAATCCCCCAGAGATATGCATAGACATGCATATTTTGAAGTTCTTGAAGTAGTTGTTGGTGAGGTAAAAAGAAGGTTTGATCAGGCTGATCTCTGTCATGAAAGATATAGACTAAAAGCTGCTAATGGTGAAAACTTCATAGTACCAGATGATGTAAAGAAGTTTTTGAACAAAGATGTTGATCAACACCAGTTGATGATTCACCTTTCAATGCTTCAATGCTTCCTGATATCATCAAAAATGCACGTTCGACTTGTGCTGTTACAAAAATAACAAGCATACGAACTATTACAGATGCTATGAATCAATCAGAAATCTATAAAGGCATGTTGGGTGAAGTTGATAAACTCTTAAAACTGTATTTCACTTGTCCAGTTACCTCTGCCACAGAAGAACGTTCGTTTTCATCTTTACGTAGAATAAAAACATACTTGAGAAGTTCAATGACCCACTGCAGACTGAATAACTTGTTTTTACTCTATATACATCAATCAAAAACTGATTCACTTGACTTACGAGAGATAGCGGAACAATTTATATCTGTGAACACAAGGTGAACACAAGGAGAAGGAACTATTTTGGATTTTTTTGGTGGTAATAATTATATTGTATTCTTATATTGTAAAACATAGTCATTGCCAATTATATAATCACCATCTGGTTACTAATGTGGGCCCCCCTAACCAAATAATCTTCCTACGCCACTGCATATTATGTAGAGTGTACTATGAGAAAACAAGTAGAAGTAGAGGGAAATATTTTGTTGTATATATCAACCTTGTTATTGTCCTTATGAGGTAATATTGTTCCCATTCGCCAATCTCTCTGTCCTATGAGTGACTCACTTCATTGAAGAACTCTTGCACATTTTGAAGATATACTTCGACTGCGATGTTAGATCTATGCTTTGACCAGTTTTCTTCCCAACTATGGCTAGGACCTTCGCCACCATCACTGACACCACTCTCTTAATCTTGAGCGTTATTCCGTTATATACACAATCTACTGGTATATGGACTGGTTATAGGAATGTTGAACTAAAGGCATTATTGTTTGGTTGCTTCCTCGCATCACAATCTCAGCCTGTTACCATCATGAACTCAATGCTGTACAGAACAGTACTGTTAGGCCCTTTAGGATCAGAGCAATGGTACGGTTAAGGCTAGGCAACAGATAGACCATCATGGTGATGTACTGTTAGGATATTCTCTACGTGAACAGCTCCTTCTTTTGTCCGTTGTGTAGAGAGTCCTGAACAAAAAAATCTATGCCTAGCATTAAAAAAATTGTATATAATTATAATCTTGTAATATCTTGTTAATATTTGAAGGTTCAACCGCTTCACTTGGCCACAACAGTGCTGCAGCAAACATTTGCCATGTGCTCTCCACGTATAAACACGTATAAAATATTGCCAGTTAATCCCATGTACTAGAACAGCTTAAAAAATTAATTTAGTGCTATGACTGACGATTCATACCACGCATCGTGCTCAACTTCCGGTGGGCAAGTGAACGCGAACGGACTTCAGTTCATGTTTATAAATTGAGTACAACTCTTGGCCCCACTTGACTATATACCAAGTGCAGTGTTCATCAAAAATACAATATTATGTACAATATTTTTTCTATTGTGAATATTAGGTTTGGGAGGCATTCTAAATCAGTCAGCCTGCAAACAGCGAGATGTCCTCATTGTGGCAGGTAGGTACAACATATAACACAGTGTTACATAATGTTACCGAGATCATAAATCATCACAATTTGTCGTAGTCGGCATTAGCATGATTATATATAATTATACTTCCAAAGATGTGAAATTATTGGCATAAATTCTGTACTTGTGCAATTACTTTCAGATCTCATCAAATATTTTTAAGGATTCTCATTAAATGAGCTTTTGTTTTTAGTGTCAACGTTTCAACCGAAATATTTCGGTCTTCATCACGGAATTTAAATGGCTGATGAAGAGGGGAAAAAATAGAACTGTATATTTGTTGTTGATATAGGATGATGATTAGACCTTAATGAAGGAGCTGATATTGCCCACAAAATGTTCCAGTCATTTTATCGTATGGTTACTTAGAGTCGGCACCATTACATGTAATTAATATCCACCATTGTCAACATGTTAGTCTAGTAGACAAGTTCAAGTAAGCTGCAGTTGTTTACAGATGTTACTGTATAAATACAGTTATCTGGAGTATGTCCCCCGGTTGAAGGCTGACGGTACTCCAAGGATGGATCGCAAGCCTACCAAATACGCTGCATTTGTGAAAGGGCATTATGGTACGGTAAAGAATGGCTCTCCATGGAGGACACACAAGCAGGTCATGGAGAAACTCAGTGAACTTTACAAAGTAGAGAAGTGAAGTAATTCGTGTTTAGATGGTTATGCGTGAAACCAAATATGGCGTGGTCTTGCGCATCAACCATTGTCAATTACTACTCGCCAATTATCTCCTTGTCGTCTAATTATTCCCCCCCCCCTCCCCACTTTTTGGTATTTTCTTACTCTCATTTTCGACCATTGTTTGTATTTACCACTGTACTTCCACAATCTCAAAAGTAAAATGTCTTGATTCTTGATCACACTGCATGTCCAATCGATGATTAAATGGCTAGCTAATTCCTCATTATTTAACTTAATGTTCCAGGAGCTTCCCACTAGAGTGAGTCTGCAATCATTTGATTTCCGCATTTGTTATAGCCATTTTTGTTGATAAAATAAAAAATAAAAAACACACAGTCAAACAAAACCAGCCAGCAGACTATCCTCTGGATATGTAGCTACTTGATCTGAAAAAGAATGAGGACACATTGACTCTTGTCTAACAGAACAAACGGTTTTATTATACTTGACATTTTATTATAGAAGATAATCTCCATTTGCTTTAGCATTCTATGAACTGCTACTCAAAATTCTAGGTATCCTTCAAGTGAGGAGTTCAAGGCAGGGACATATCTGAGATGGAGAATTTTAGTGCCATTGCAACACTTTCTGCATATCTAATTTAAAACTGGTTATAATACTGATATTCATGGTTGGGTGGAAAATACTAGTGTGTACTAGATTAAACAGTTTGATTCTGTCGCTGAAGCCTCTATACCAGTGGTGAATACAACACGAGCGATCAGCTGTGCTCGTGTAAACTTGGTAGCTTGGCAATAGGAATATCGTGAGGGTCAAGTGTAGATGGACTCTGGTTGGATAGGCTCAGATATCCTTGTGTTCTTCTTCAAACTTCTTTTTGAGGGCACTCGAGCAAGATTTTCTCCTATTTAAACACAAATGTTAAGGGGGGAATAATGTCAAAATGCTAACTTTCACTTTTTTTAACAACTATTTTAAATGGTGTCTCTGCTCATATAGAAGTCATATTTCAAGTTTCAGAACATTTGAAGATTCTATGATGCAGTTACGACAGCTTTTGCACTCACTATTTTCTAATACTATTTTCATTAGAAACCCAGCAAGTGTGAAGAAGAATCGCGTCGCATTAGATTAGCCACATAGTCCCTCACTTCTCACCCAAACTCCATAATTTATATATCACCAGAATGCTTATTGTGTGCTCTTTAACCTAAATTATTTTATTTTCACTGTTATGAGAATGTGTTGGGTATAGACCAGCAATCTAGCATGTGGTTTGTATGGGATTTCCCCCCCCTCTCCTGTGGTGCATTATCATACTTATTCAAATAGTTTCTACATGTACTCTTACCCCTAGCAGCCACTTAGCATTATTAATGGATTTTTAATTTGTGGACTGGATTTCCTGGCTGACACTTTGGCATAATATATATATATGACAAAAGTTAAATACATCATTAAATAGCTTATCTTCTAAGCTACATTTTGGTACAAAAATTATGTTGATAGAGGGTAGTGGGTGGAAAATATGATTGGTATTGTCGAGGTGTTTTTTTATTTATTCCCCCCTTAAGTTCATTGATGGTTACAAAAGTTACTCAAAGTTACATTAGTGGAGCTTAAGCTAACACTAACTTGTACAGTTATTTTCAATTGATATCAAATACTTTGTAGATATCTCTTTCAAAGCTTTTTATTTTTATTGCCAAGTTTCAACTGAAATACTTCCGTCTTCATCTGGTAAAATAACATGAACACAACGCAGCACATCCACACTCACTGGCAATGCAGTTCACACAAATGCATGTGGTTCATGATCCATCTGAATAACAGAATATTATATAACCATGCATCAGGCTATGGTGGGCGCGCAGTTTCATGTGCATAGTCTTGAGAGTCAAGACAGCAATTGTGTAACTCCAGCCCTATATCTCGATAGAAGTGCTGATCCCTAGGTGTAACATGATGTGCAGTGCCTCCTTCATGAGCAATTCCCTCCATTTCCTAGCTCTATCAATCACCGATGTAAGTCTGCTAAAGTTACACTTAAGGATCAGTGCTGTAATCAAGTTGTAAGGCTGGATCTACAATTGTTGGACCTCAAGACTATGCACATGAAACCACACCCATTACCATCTGTCTGATGTTTTGCTGCACTTATACATTCAAGTGCCCTCATGTGAGACGAGTTGCCAGTGAGTGTGAATGCATTGTGTTGTTTTCATGTGTTTTTAACATACCTTGATGAAGACGGAAGTATTTCGGGTGAAACTTTGGGCAATAAAAAAAGCTGGAATCTACAAAGTAATAGTAATTTTTTTCAAGACATGTGAGCAGGAAGAGAAAGACTCCCCCCCCCCCCCCCAAAAAAAAGGTTTTGAGCAAGTGTTTTGGGCTTCATTTCTCTCTATGATTTGGTTGTAGTATTCGTATCCAGACATCAGAGTGACTGCCCCTTTAATAATGATCCGACAATGCGGAAGCTGAACTTTCGGATTCATCCTTCGTCACAGGTCATTTCTGTGGCTCGTACAACGGTAAAGACCGACTACTGTTTTGCAGGCATTAGCCTTAATGGTCGGGTCCAGCCACATGCCTTGGTACTCTCAAAAAATCTCTGTAGTGACTTAATCCTTGGACAAGACTTGAAGAAAGAACACGAGTGTGTCGATATCAAGTTTGGTGGTGTTAAACCAGAGTTATATAGTAATACTCCATTCAATGCCAGTCTGTGCTCTTGCAGAAGCTTCACTTGGCGAGTTTCACTCTTTTTTAACCTTCTTGCTGGCTGTAAACCAATAGCAACTGAGTCGCTAGGTTTCAGCAAAGATGATCGGAAATTTATACACCAAGGAATTCCTCGGCCTCGGTATTATTGAGCACTTCCCTGGATTGATGAGATGGTCAATAACCATGCTAGCTACCGAGTGTTTTCAACATTTGATATGAAAAGAGCTTACCATCAAGTCCCAATAAAATAATATGACAAAGTATAGTTTCCAGGCCAACGGGAGACTCTACCATTTTTGTTGCATTCCATTTGGTGCTACCAATGGTGTTATTAATGAAATTCATTTTCCACCCGCGTGCTTGACCACGTACTTACATTTTAGCGCCTAATGAAAACACTAATTGCATAGAGTAGGACTTCCTCTAGCCATTGGTGCTAATTTCAACTCTATAGCACTTGGCAATCTGGAGATATTTATGCGGCAAAATCAGTCATTCAGGTTTTTGAGGTTCCCTCCACTTGTAGCTCCAGTAACTTGGCTATAGTTATACTTATTTTAGTATCAACAGAAAGCACAAAGAGAGACCTATCTTTTGAGCTATATATCAAGTCCATACCATGAAGTTTACGGAATCTATGGAGTTATAGTGGTAACCACAATAGTATCAACAGAAAGCACAAAGAGAGACCTATCTTTTGAGCTATATATCAAGTCCATACCATGAAGTTTACGGAATCTATGGAGTTATAGTGGTAACCACAAGAAGAAGAAAAGTACATGTGCAGTAGCCTCCCCCCCAAAATGCAACTGTCACCCCTTTAAAATTTGAATGGTTAGCTATAATATATCTTCAAACTCTGCACCTATTTCTGAGTATTATTTAAAGTGTTAACATGGCAGTTTCGTTTAGCCTGCAGGAGCACAGGGAAGTAAGATGGCATCATCGCAATCAAGATATTTGGAGTCCTTCTATTAAAAAGATGGACCAATGATTACTGAAGCTGCGTCTGGTGCATAACTGGATTATGGCATATTACTGAATTGAATTCCTCTGATAAAGCATTAAACAGAACTTGTGCAGTTGCTTACATATAGCTAGGTAATGCACTGACAATTGTGAAATGGCATTAACATCACGAATTTTACCATTATTGCAAAGAGTCTTCCTCATTGCCCCCATCATAAAGGAGATTAATGTATAAGCTTCAGGTGCAAATGCAGACTTTATGGTTTGTGTCTCCATCCACAAGAATGTCCTGGAGCAATTTTGCTGTTTGGAACAAAATTTGTAGTGGTCTGCAGCAGAAAATGCCAGACTATGCTCAGCTATGAAGGTCATGTCATCTGTAGTGACTTGCTTTTTGAGTGATTCTTCTGTTCACTCAATGGATACGTTCACTCAATGGATACGTCATGGTACTTTGATTAGTGCGAGATATGGCACTACCCCTTGTGGTTTTTACTTCCCATGTATACTGTGCTTTGTTAATGGCTTTGTTAATGGATACACACATAAACACTGACTGCATAGTCAGTCATCGTTCTGGTTAGTTCTTGCGATTATGGCTGAACCACCAAAGAAAAAAACTTTGCGAGCAGAAAGCTGAATTGTCCTGCTCGTATGGAAGCAACTTCATTGAGGATTGTGCAATATGAAACGCCAATTATGTTTATGAAGTCTACGATTTGGACATGCGCTTTGTACATGCAACAAGCACACTACATCAATTGCTACTGCGAGGTGGATTTATTATTATGGCTTGCACCTAATATCCCTGGACAAAGGGAGTTGTGTCTCTGGGCCCCTGGACAAAGGGAGTTGTTCCCTGAGCCCCTGGACAAGTTATGAAAAGGGAATTGTGCTAGGCATTCCTGGATGGTTGACGACTATGATTTCCCAAGACTGCTCAATTACTAGTATGTGTTTGTATAGGGCTTCCTACAGAACTTAGTTCAAGTTCAATGCTTTTCCCCCCCTAATGATCTCCAAGTCCGACTTTCCATTCACACAAAACTCTACCCATTATTGTTGTTAAATTAAACACAACAAACCAACCAAGAATAACAGAACATATAATTCTAAACAGTGCCATCTCGACTACTTTGTCACATTTTAGTGCCCAATATAAACTGGAGTGTGGCTTCCTCATTTTTAAGGTACCTACTTTGTCTGCTGGTAACTTTAGCATAGTTATTATACCTATACAACTTTTTGTTTAGAGGGCTCACAGAGAGATCTATCTTTTGAGCCAAGTTCCTACAGTGAAGGGGTGACAGTTGCATTTTAGTATATAGAAAGGGTTACAAAAACTTGTGGTTACCACTTCATATTCCATAGATTCTGCAATGAATTTTATGGCATTTAAACGAAATTCAATGTCCACCCGTGCGCTTGACCGCGTACATATTAAGTTTTAGCGCCTAATGAAAACACTCATTGAATAGAGTAGGGCTTCCTCTAGCCACTGGTGCTAATTCAACTCTCTAGCACTTGGCAATCAGGAGATATTTATGTGGTAAAATCAGGCATTCAGGTTTTTTAGGTTCCCTCCACTTGTAGCTCCAGTTATATACTTGGCTATAGTTATATCTATAATATTTTAGTATCAAAAGAGAGCACACAGAGAGACCCATCTTTTGAGCTATATACCAAGTCCACATCATGAAGTTTGCAGAATCTATGGAGATATATAGTGGTAACCACAAGTTTTTGTTGGTGTTTGTATTCAGTTCCCCCCTAGATTTGTGACCACAAAAAGGTCTACGGACCACTTCCCCCCTCCCCCCCCCCCATTTCATATTAACATAATAAGTCTACTAATAAAATGTTTTAAAAAATCATCTAGTGATTGAATTGCTCTAGTAATCACATTTGTCGGACCACTTCCCCCCTCCCCCCCCCCCATTTCATATTAACATAATAAGTCTACTAATAAAATGTTTTAAAAAATCATCTAGTGATTGAATTGCTCTAGTAATCACATTTGTTATAATATGTATATAGCCATTCAAACTTGATGCTGGAAAGTAGCATAAAATGGATGTTTGTGTTGTGAAATGATTATAGTCCACATTCCAACCTGTAATTGCATTACAAAATTCGTGTGACAAAACAAAAATACCATTAGAAAGCATATTGAACGGGTTACATAATTCAGGACCATAGCATGAAATGTGTGCAGATATGATACTACAGCTACTATAGCAAATCATATAAATCTACATAGCTAGTACACAAGTCTTGCCTACAAGTTTCTACATCCATCATTAATTACAGCAGAGATGTCTTATCTCGTTAACTACATACAGTGTTCAGCTTCATCCATTACAGCCCCTTCAAGTATACCATTAATACCTACATGAATTTTTATGTTTCAAGATTTACCATTTTGAAATGCAGCCAACCTAGTACAGTGTGTGCCAACACCTCTGATAGATGGCATCTAGGATTAAAATTGGTTTTAAAATAATCTTTATTATTATATGTAAAGGACATTAAGTTGCTCTATATTACGAGTGTGATCTGCATGGCACTACAGTCTGATTTATTTCGACTATAATTATAGTCAATCCAAAATCATTACTCTTGTTTTTAAATAAAACCTTCGCCCACCCCTGTAGCTATATCTAAACACACTAGCAGTAGTCATGGGCAGTATATATGGTGCATAACCTTGAGAACAGAGAGATTGACATTAATAACTGTACTAGGAGTGAGTGTTGGATGTCCAGTGTTGTGACTTTTCTTGCTCCTGACAGGCTTCTAAGTGAAGTGTGTTGGCACTGCTGCTCAGGCAGAGACCACTAGCCCTGCACACATAAGAACAATAGAATATAATGACACCAGGGTTTCATTTAGAAAATTGTCCAAGGGGGCAACTAGAGGAATCTGGATTTTAAGGGGGGGGCATGATGGTTAAAGATGTGACAAAGTTTCTAATGAATTTTAATAATACAATTTCCAAGGCAAAAAGGTTGCCCCCCCCCCCCCCCCCCAAATGAAACCCTGACTACACATGTCATTGAGCATTGAGAGGAACTAAGTAACTACCCAGTACTTTGCAATATACCTTCAAGTACACTGTACCCTCGTATTTATGTGCAACACCTTGATTCTGTGAATGATGATTTAGCTCATTGATTGATTGTGTCTGAGATATAGTTGGTATTGTGAAACTAACGCAGACAGTGCCCCTAACTAATTTGTGAGCGGAACTGCTGGGGGTCAATCCATTTAAGGGGGGAATCGACCATTTTGTGGGGTTTTTTCCCCTTCTTTTTTCTTCCCGTCAATCTATACCTTCACTATTAAATTAGCTGCATTTCAAGTTTCAACATTTTATTGTCAACCATTCTTGAGTTATGATACTTTTTATCCTCCCATTTCATTGCAACTCTGCGCAATGAACAAGAAGAAGCCTGAATAAACGCAGTAAGTTGGATTGTTCATAATATAATAAGCGTTCATGGCCAAGACTTGAAACTTGGCTAAAATATCGCTCAGTCATTTCCGCGCTATCTGCGCAAAGTGGGGTACAAACGTCTGCTCCTGCGCATGCCACGTTCTTTCTCAGTTCCCAACTTTGATCGAACCTCTGTGTGATTTCTAGTGCGATTCTAAAGCTACTATCATGCACTTTTCAAACTGATTTATTATGAAATGTAATTTCATGTAGTGACATCACATGATACCGTGTAACTCATTCAATTTTTGTCTGTAGTAAATAATTTTTATATATTATGAAAGCTCTTGCATTACTCCTTCTTTTCAATTGACTCATAACCAATCCAGCCATTTTCTGATGAGATATGTCAGTCTGACAGCATATGACAGCATAAAAATGAAATTGGGGATGTTGGGGTGAATAATTTAAAAAACAAAAAACTATCAATTCAAAACACGTATCTGTGATCACTCTAATATCACCATAAATATATAGCAAGTGTTGAAAACCTGTGGTTCGGGTACAGGAGCGCATCTAAACATTTAAAAGGACCCTTGTGGTTTTACCCATGTTTCAGTCCTAGTTTATTGCAACACCATTATTCTAATGTCATTGGAAAGCACCTAGAATGAGCTACATTTTGAGACCATAATCTTTGGAAATGGATTAAGCATTCAATAGTTATGACACGTTTTTTTTAAACCCCCACAAAATGGTCGATTCCCCCCTTAAGGACTGCAGCTACCAATGAAGTCATCATCAAATCCTTTGAAAGTTGCAGCACATTTGTGGGGGGAAAAATCACATTCCATTGCAAGTCTGGGCAAGTGGCAGTCAATACAGCAGTAATTATCATCAGCAAGACGGCCAAGTGCCATGGTGGGAAGGCGCCAATGATGTAGCTGCCCTGGACGGTAGAGAAACCTCTTTTATGATGACAAGTCCTAACCATGTGGTCCTGACTGATGAAAGTTTTCAGATATCCACAATAAGACTGAGAAAGTTCTGTCCTTCACGTAAACCTTTCTACCCCAAACTAAAAATCCTTTGTGAAACCCTTCTCGTGGGGTTTGGTGGTGTTATAACTATCTAACAGCCACCCAATGGTCCTTGAAGTACACTTCAAGTCTAGAGCACAAGTCTAGAGCACAAGGAGGGTATTGACCATGGAGTATTACATACCCTTGATTTTTAAGCTAACTGGCATACTCGTGTACTTCTAGTCTGTTACACTATTAGCAATACTCATTCGGATCCAGATATCTATATGGGGAGGCTATCCAGATAATGGGGGGGGGGGGGGGAGCTACTCAGAATATAGGAATGTAGCTATCCAGATATAAGGACTGGCTATTCTTGGGTGAGGCGGATCCCGAGTGGATCGACTGTCTTGTTCGAGCCCAATTTACCAATTCTCCCAAACCGAACTAAACAAAACTTACAGTTGCTTCATGACTTTTCCTGTACAGTTTCTCTTCCAGCCTATAATGATCTGGCTCAGGTACACCCCCTCATACGCAGAATGTGGATGGTTGGGGTGACTGCGCCAGACTCATCTAATCGTAAATCATTTACCGTAGGTAATATAATGGTCTACTACTTGTACCCAGAAAACTGTTCAGTTCAGAATTATTGTCAAGAAGATCCGTACTCATGGCTCAGTCAAAGTTAAAAGGCAAAGCCATGCCCTACATCTGCTGAAGGTGTTGCCTAACAGAAGTCTTTGATCACGCTATTCAGGACCGGTTTGACCAACCTGGCTATGCCATTTACCAGAAACTGGAGCAACTCATCTTGAAGGCCTGTACAGGCAAGCACCTATATATGATACTGAGCTACAGTTTGTCTGCGACTTCTATAGGGGAGATCTGTCCAACCAGAAACACATCTTCAACTTTTGAGGCATTTGGTCGAAGGAGCCAGGGAAACAAGTGCACATGAAGTGATCAATAAGCTGAAGTGCAGAGTGTGTGCTAAGTACATGAGTTAAATTAGGTTAAATTAGTTGGCGGAAGAATTTTAGTGACGAAATTTGGATTGTCGGAGCAGAGTCTTAGCTATGCTTCTTGAAATAAGGAGCAAGCACAGGAAATAGGAGCTCCTTTACTCGTCCCACAGTAGAAGCTTTAACTAGTCTTGTTGGAGATGAAAGACTTAGAGCCAAGTTTGTATCTACTATAGTCACTGAGAAGATAGCCATCAATAAATACCTTACGATACGTGAGCTTGAAGTAAAACATGGCATTGAGCTAGGAAATTCTTACCGCAACATCGAGTCAGGGAAAACCTTTGCTCACCGAGTCAAAACGTGAAGAATTAGCAGCTAAAATAACTAAGGCTAAATTCGTTTCTATTCTTCTTGATGGCTCTACCGATTCCGCAAATGTTGACAATGAACTTCTATTGGTTGATTCAGAGAGTTCTGACTGTCGAAAAAAATTCACACAAGAATGAGTTGTTTTTTTAAGTTGAAGGCCCAAACTCGCTCACAGCCAATGATTCCCTACTTAATGGTTCACACCGCCTAGGAATTCAATCCATTAATGAGGCTGGCTGCTCTAAATTTGTGGGGATAGACACTGACTGAGTACCATCAGCTAACAGCAGCAAAAGTATTGAAGGGGACGATAGAAAAGCAGCCAAACTGGATTTTCTGGGAGTACTGCACTTGAGTCTACTGAGGTGTGAAAGTGGGAAGTAGTTTCTTCATCATGATGACTTGCAGAGTACTGCACTTGAGTCTACTGAGGGTGTGGAAGTGGGAAGTAGTTTCTTCATCATCATGACTTGCAGAGTACTGTGCTTGGGTCTACTGAGGTGTGGAAGTGGGAAGTAGTTCCTTCATCATGATGACTTGCATGTGCTTGGGTCTACTGAGGGTGTGGAAGTGGGAAGTAGTTTCTTCGTCATCATGACTTGCAGAGTACTGTGCTTGGGTCTACTGAGGTGTGGAAGTGGGAAGTAGTTCCTTCATCATGATGACTTGCATGTGCTTGGGTCTACTGAGGGTGTGGAAGTGGGAAGTAGTTTCTTCGTCATCATGACTTGCAGAGTACTGTGCTTGGGTCTACTGAGGGTGTGGAAGTGGGAAGTAGTTTCTTCATCATGATGACTTGCAGAGTACTGCACTTGGGTCTACTGAGGGTGTGGAAGTGGAGGGCAAAGTGGTAGAGTCAGGTGCTGACAAGAGGCCATCCATCCTTCAATCTGCTTTGAAGGAGTGTGACAACCTAACTTTTATGTGCTACTGTATATCGCATGCACTAGTCCAGTAATAGCATGTGAGAAGGCGAGGTATATAGCACCTTTAAAGACATTCTATGGAGTATATAGTATGGAGCAAGACAGATGATCTGCATTTGCATTGGTGCACATTCATTACAGTTTTCCTTTTTCCTTTGATCGTGTTGACAGATTTAAACTTAAATGTAAAAGCTTTATAAGTTTGTTCGGTTACTCTCAGCTGACATCATATGCTGAAAGAAATTTATAATCCTTCAATGAACTCTCAGTCGACATAATAACATTACAATAAGTTCGTTCTCATTATTCCTGATGAAGGCTAGAGCATTTAGTCGAAGCATTTAGTCGAAACATCAAGCGAGTACAATTTCAAGATGATTATTGAGAAGGTTATTGTAATTTACAATAAATTATTGTTTTTCATTATTGAACTTATATCGACTTCATGATTCAGCGTCACAACTTTTGAAGGACCTCAGTTGTAAGTAGCTATGTGGCAGCCAATAATAATAATAGCTGTGATTTGTGGTTTGTTTATTTAGCGTAATTTTGTCTGTAATTAATGTTTTTGCTACAGTATGTGCTTAGACTTAGACTTTGCGTATGATATACTTTATTTATTAAAAAGCAATTTTTGGTCTTGTTTTTCTTCAAATTAAATAACAGGTTTATCCAGGTGAAATGGGTGTGGCCATATTTTTTGGCGCCACTCTTCACTACAGATCAGAAAGAGGTCCCTTCTGAGAATTCCTAGATCTTCCCCTGACGAGTTTGTGATAATAAAAAAACACATGAGATCATCCCTCCTCACCCACCCCCTTTGATGGTGGGAAAGTATGCCACATCACACTTACTTGTGTTTAAATAGTTTAGTGGTGGATGACAGCTCCCAGTGTTGGTCGTCTGATGTCCTCAGGCAACTCCACAAGATAATTTGGTTGCCGTGACTACCAAGACATCCCTCATTATGCTTTATCATGTGATCAGCCAGAGAGAATAGCTGATGACAAAAGCAAGACATCAAATTACACCAAGGATTAATGCTCTCATTGAGTTGAGGTATTACCATAGGGCCTACCCACAATTAGTCATTGATGGACTTTAAACCTACCAAAATGTAACCAGCGTACATCGCCTTGAAGATGCGTGTACAACTTCCTCTGAGTTGTGCATCATACGATATAACTAGGGTCACCAAAGTTCAAAATCCTTGCCCACTTAGCTGTCCATAAATATGTACGTACAATCATACTTGGACTGAGTCCACAAAAACAAAAACGATTATAAAAATAATAATAATAATAATAATAATAAATTAAAAAAATTGTGCTAAAGAAAGGGAACGTGATTATAGATGGTAAAGGGTCATCTGATTGATTGTGGTTTACATATGCACTCTTGTTTCCTTTGTTTGGATTTTTCTCTTCCCAACTCTGACCTCGACTGCTATAGCACGACAATATTTCCCTCAATCTGCCTTCTTCAGCGTGGTTACCGTGTCAAAGACTTTCTTTTCCTTGACTTGGCCGGGGACAACCGTCCAGCAGGACCTTGGGAATCTCCGAGAAAGCAACCTTTGCAATGTAGGTGTTCACCTGCGACTAACAGCCATTTAATTAGGTCATTGGTCGCATTCACAGGGTGGTTATTGGTGATGGGCATTAACAATGTAGCAGTTATCCTCGTACAACTATAGTGGTCAGAAGTAAGAGTGGTCGCTGGCTAGGGGAAGGCTCTCTCAAGAGGAGGATTACTATATGCTTTAAGATATCAACTTTTTGGTTTTTGAAGCCAATTTCAAAAAGCGGATTTAAAGATAAATCTTAAAGCAGATGATTTTAGCCGAGAGTAATACTACGAGTGTTACTACTATATATATTCACAGTATACTCTACTAGACCATTTCACAGATATGACATACAAATCCTCACCTGGTTTCCTCCATTTCCATGACAACGGTATAGCCCCACTGTCCCACCTGAAGCAACTCCAAGTGTGTCCAAACAGTTGCCCGAGCTCTCTTGCTTTATTTGCCCGCCTTCATTCTCTGACGGAACCCTATAGTACAAACAAGACTCATTTTATTTAAAACAATGTTCATATTCACTATATATATACATAATGGGAAGTGCTACTCCCAAGTGGTTTGCCCATATAATGGCAGACGGCATCCCTCCCCCTTCCCCCAAAACCAGGCTCATATCTCAGCCATTAATCAGCTTTAAACGCCTACAGTGTATGGCTGCTATTAGCGTGCCTTGACTCCATCACGAAGTAGCAAACTGGCACACATAAACATCCTAG
Organism: Cladorhizidae sp. MBARI D1340-BT2; assembly: GCA_028752905.1. NCBI lineage: Eukaryota > Metazoa > Porifera > Demospongiae > Poecilosclerida > Cladorhizidae > Cladorhizidae sp. MBARI D1340-BT2. The sequence goes on from JAQNBH010000015.1 coordinate 34,264,017, forward strand.
GAAGTGCGAACAACTTTGAAATTCATCATCAAAAGAATGCAGCACTTTTTCCTCCAGCATATACAACCTGAGAGTACGATAAGTCTCTTCATAGAAATTTAGTACCAGAAGATTCCATTTGTTGTAATGCCATTGTGCTTAGTTGTTTTTGTAGAATATTGCATTTGGTCATCTGGTGAGTATATTTCTCAATGATGTAATAAAGCTACATGTAACACGCATGCTGTATTATAAGCAGGATGAATGCCCCTGCCCAGTTCTGCAGTTTGGTTTGTGGAGCTCTTCCTCCTGTGCTATTGTTACGGATTGATCCTCGACCAAGCTATTAAGTGATGTAGTAAAGTAACAACACATGTGCTTGTTTTTGTGTAGTGGATGATGACGTAGTGTATGTGGGTGTATTCAACAACACATCTGCTGGTTTTTGTGTAGTGGATGATGACGTGGTGTACGTGGGTGCATTCAACAACACATGTGTTTGTTTTTGTGTAGTGGATGATGACGTAGTGTACATGTATGTGGGTGCCTTCAACAACACATGTGCTGGTTTTTGTGTAGTGGATGATGACGTGGTGTACGTGGGTGCATTCAACAACACATGTGTTTGTTTTTGTGTAGTGGATGATGACGTAGTGTACATGAATGTGGGTGCCTTCAACAACACATGTGCTGGGGTTTGTGTAGTGGATCACAATATGGTGTATGTGGGTGCATTCAACAACACATGTGCTGGTTTTTGTGTAGTGGATGATGATGTAGTGTATGTGGGTGCATTCGTGTGCTGGTTTTTGTGTAGTGGGTGATGATGTGATGTATGTGGGTGCAGGGTGCATTCAACAACACATGTGCTGGTTTTTGTGTAGTGGATCACAATGTGGTGTATGTGGGTGCATTCAACAACACATGTGCTGGTTTTTGTGTAGTGGATGATGATGTAGTATATGTGGGTGCATTCAACAAGACATGTGCTGGTTTTTGTGTAGTGGGTGATGATGTGATGTATGTTGGTGCATTCAACAACACATGTGCTGGTTTTTGTGTAGTGGATGTAGTGTATGTGGGTGCATTCAACAACACATGGCACGTGCTGATATGTGCACTGCACAACAACAATAATTACATAAGTTAGAAAGTGTTTAAAGCTCTGAGGATTTACTTGATGAAATCCTCCACGTTCAATAACATACAGAAGCAAAAAAACCAACAAAATGTGTTTTTTAAAGTAAACTGCATTAAACTGCATTAGGAGGACATGTTTATTTTAAAAGGCTGTCCCATGTAGACCACAACCCGTTTGATGACCCTTTACCATTTTAAATCTTTTTTTCGCCCCTTCTGTTATGATTGTTTGCCATCTATGCCACCACTGTTACTAGAGAAATACTTGAGAAACAAACGATTCCGTTGCCATCAGTGTTTGCATTTTACCCGGGTAAAACCTATTTAACCCGGGTAAAACCTATTTAACCCAACCCAGTAGGTAAAACCTGTGTTTTAGGTATTTCGCCAAGGTTTTACCCCTATTTTACCCGGGTTTTACCCAGGTATTACCCAGTGATATAAAACACTTATTTGTAGCCCTGTCACAGCCCTGTCCCAGAGCCACAAGTGTCTGGGTGGTGGTGGACACCAGGGCTATTTAAAAGGCAAGCAAATACCACAGGTCATCATTCATGGCTTACAGTTTAGTAAGTGTAATGCAATTACAAATATGAGAAAGCCCAGAAACTCGTCTTCTGCCACAGGCTCCTGTGAAGACCTCAGGAGATTGCCTATTAAATCTGTTTAACTTGCATATCAATTGGACTTTAATCCCATGAATCTTGTTTAAATATTTAAATCATTAAATAAAAAATATATACTCTAGTACTTAGACAACCTTGTCACTTGGTAAATAAATGCTGATTGAAACACAGCTCCTGTTTTTGTCTAGTTCTTTACAGCTGCCATTTATTGGATGTCTTACTTCCTGTTGTATCCATGTTTGAGTAAAATCTGGGTAAAACCCAGGTAAAAGGTATTTAACCCAACCCGGGTCAAACCCGGGTTACACCCAAGCCCTGGGTAAAACCTGCGAACTCTATTGCCGTGGCAACAGACTGCACCCACAATACATCGCATGGATGTCTATGCCTTCTTGCACTACACAAAACTTAACAAATGCACTCCTCTAGCACGACACTACAAGAATACTCGACTTCTGACAGTAAACTACAAATCTGTGTAGAGCTTATAGTGTTCATACAGTAGCTGATAATGAATGAAAGGACAATAACACTCGTATAGGACTGCTGACTCACAACACACAATGCAAAAAAAAATTATTGTCGTTTCCATTTGCTCCATTTACCTGAGCTCTGGATATATTTCAGTCAAGTACCACTCAAACGACTTGCACTTTAACCTTTCCCTCAGAGCAACACGTTCAGAAATACTACAGGATGAAAGAAGATGTAGAGGAAAGTTCCCACGAGTGAAATGTGATGTATATACAAGCACAGTTGGATCTTGCCGGGGCTGACCTCCTTATAATTTACTGTGGAGCTCTGACATATAACATAATATATACAACATGATGATGTATTTAAAGCACAGTTGGATCTTGATGGGGCTAACCTCCTTATAATTTACTGTGGAGCTCTGACATATAACATAATATATACATGATGATGTATATACAAGCACAGTTGGATCTTGCTGGGTCTAACCTCCTTATAATTTACTGTGGAGCTCTGACATATAACATAATATATACATGATGATGTATATACAAGCACAGTTGGATCTTGCTGGGTCTAACCTCCTTATAATTTACTGTGGAGCTCTGACATATAACATAATATATACATGATGATGTATATACAAGCAGTTGGATCTTGCTGGGGCTAACCTCCTTATAATGAGCTCTGACATATAATATGTAAGCATGGGATTGGAGTGAGGAGAGCTATGGTGCTTTTATACTGTACCCCTCCGAGAAACAGAACGCAACAAAAACATTCTGTTTGAGTAGGATGGATGTTTGAGTAGGATGGAAAAGGAAAAAGAATGTGTAAAAGTGCCAAAATAAAATTTACGTTTCTGATATTTAGAACGGCACTCAACGCCCACTATCCCCCAAAAATAAAAACAAAGACGACGATGACGAAAACACAGAAAATGAGGAGTTTGTTGGGGGTTGTTTTTTTTTGTTTTTTTTTGCAAGATGCTGCTTGGCTGCATTATTGCTGAGCTCACCCGCCACTTGACTGCAGTTGCTCTCAACACCACCAATATATAGCTGACCATCACTCAAACATCGCTACAGTTGACTGACGTTCAGTGCAGTACCTCTCTCTACATCACCACAGTCCAGATTTGCTCTTGGAATATACAAAGCTTACCTGCTGCTCGAATGCTGCGGCTTGGACAGGACAGTCATGAAGCTCTCCCTCCACTCACGGAAGATCATGTTATCCGTTAGAGTTTGTTTTTAAACACGCTAAAAATGAATTTCACCGGCTGTCGACACACTCCGTGAATTCTGCACGGCAATCCAATGCAGTGGAAACATAAAGTTTATTTTGATCTCCACTGCACATGCATATACTGTATGTGTAGTGCATGTCTACTTGTGTGTGTGTGTATACTGTATGTGTAGTGCATGTCTACTTGTGTGTGTGTGTGTGGTGTGAGTTGTGAGTGTGTGTATGTAAATATATATATGTATGTATGTGCATCTGTGTGTATGTACACACACACACACACTCACTAGCACACTGCCACACACACACACACACACACACACAAACATACTCTCCATAGCTTCTGCTCCTAGCTGAAGGCCTGGCTTTGTAGTAGTACTTCTTGTAATCATCCATCCAAACTTCCACTGTGCGCTGTGTGTTCCTACAAAAGATACCACAAGTGTAAGAATTAGCATTGCTAAGTATTCATATAGAAACACCACCAGGCACCACCATAACCACCACCACCATAACAAAGAGCATTGCTAAGTATTCATATAGAAACACCACCACCATAACACCACCACCATAACAAAGAGCATTGCTAAGTATTCATATAGAAACACCACCACCATAACAAAGGGCATTGCTAAGTATTCATATAGAAACACCACCACCATAACAAAGAGCATTGCTAAGTATTCATATAGAAACACCACCACCATAACAAAGAGCAATGCTGTGTGTTCATATAGAAACACCACCACCATAACAAAGAGCATTGCTAAGTATTCATATAGAAACACCACCACCATAACAACACCACCACCATAACAAAGAGCATTGCTAAGTATTCATATAGAAACACCACCACCATAACAAAGAGCATTGCTAAGTATTCATATAGAAACAGAGCATTGCTAAGTATTCATATAGAAACACCACCACCATAACAAAGAGCATTGCTAAGTATTCATATAGAAACAGAGCATTGCTAAGTATTCATATAGAAACACCACCACCATAACAAAGAGCATTGCTAAGTATTCATATAGAAACACCACCACCATAACAAAGAGCAATGCTAAGTATTCATATAGAAACACCACCACCATAACAAAGAGCATTGCTGTGTGTTCATATAGAAACACCACCACCATAACAAAGAGCATTGCTAAGTATTCATATAGAAACACCACCACCATAACAAAGAGCATTGCTGTGAGTTACTACATCACCTAATATAATATAATATATATATATATAAATATTTTAAAAAAACTAAACTAAAATTTACAAGAGAACACTGGGAAAGGAGGGAGGGAAAAATGATAGTAGTGGAGCAATGCTTTATGCGTGTCTCTGGCCTGTAGTAGTGGAGCAATGCTTTATGCGTGCCTCTGGCCTGTAGTAGTGGAGCAATGCTTTATGCGTGTCTCTGGCCTGTAGTAATGGAGCAATGCTTTATGCGTGTCTCTGGCCTGTAGTAGTGGAGCAATGCTTTATGCGTGTCTCTGGCCTGTAGTAATGGAGCAATGCTTTATGCGTGTCTCTGGCCTGTAGTAATGGAGCAATGCTTTATGCGTGTCTCTGGCCTGTAGTAGTGGAGCAATGCTTTATGCGTGTCTCTGGCATGTAGTAGTGGAGCAATGCTTTGTCACTGGCCTGTAGTAATGGAGCAATGCTTTATGTGTGTCACTGGCCTGTAGTAATGGAGCAATAAGTGTACTTTATGCGTGCCTCTGGCCTGTAGTAGTGGAGCAATGCTTTATGCGTGTCTCTGGCCTGTAGTAGTGGAGCAATGCTTTATGTGTGGCCTGTAGTAGTGGAGCAATGCTTTATGCGTGTCTCTGGCCTGTAGTAGTGGAGCAATGCTTTATGCGTGTCTCTGGCCTGTAGTAATGGAGCAATGCTTTATGCGTGTCTCTGGCCTGTAGTAGTGGAGCAATGCTTTATGCGTGTCTCTGGCCTGTAGTAATGGAGCAATGCTTTATGCGTGTCTCTGGCCTGTAGTAATGGAGCAATGCTTTATGCGTGTCTCTGGCCTGTAGTAGTGGAGCAATGCTTTATGCGTGTCTCTGGCATGTAGTAGTGGAGCAATGCTTTGTCACTGGCCTGTAGTAATGGAGCAATGCTTTATGTGTGTCACTGGCCTGTAGTAATGGAGCAATAAGTGTACTTTATGCGTGCCTCTGGCCTGTAGTAGTGGAGCAATGCTTTATGCGTGTCTCTGGCCTGTAGTAGTGGAGCAATGCTTTATGCGTGTCTCTGGCCTGTAGTAGTGGAGCAATGCTTTATGCGTGCCTCTGGCCTGTAGTAGTGGAGCAATGCTTTATGTGTGTCTCTGGCCTGTAGTAGTGGAGCAATGCTTTATGCGTGTCTCTGGCCTGTAGTAGTGGAGCAATGCTTTATGTGTGTCCCTGGCCTGTAGTAGTGGAGCAATGCTTTATGTGTGTCTCTGGCCTGTAGTAGTGGAGCAATGCTTTATGCGTGTCTCTGGCCTGTAGTAGTGGAGCAATGCTTTATGCGTGTCTCTGGCCTGTAGTAGTGGAGCAATGCTTTATGCGTGTCTCTGGCCTGTAGTAGTGGAGCAATGCTTTATGCGTGTCTCTGGCCTGTAGTAGTGGAGCAATGCTTTATGCGTGTCTCTGGCATGTAGTAGTGGAGCAATGCTTTGTCACTGGCCTGTAGTAATGGAGCAATGCTTTATGTGTGTCACTGGCCTGTAGTAATGGAGCAATAAGTGTACTTTATGCGTGCCTCTGGCCTGTAGTAGTGGAGCAATGCTTTATGCGTGTCTCTGGCCTGTAGTAGTGGAGCAATGCTTTATGTGTGTGTCTGGCCTGTAGTAGTGGAGCAATGCTTTATGCGTGTCTCTGGCCTGTAGTAATGGAGCAATGCTTTATGCGTGTCTCTGGCCTGTAGTAGTGGAGCAATGCTTTATGCGTGTCTCTGGCCTGTAGTAGTGGAGCAATGCTTTATGCGTGTCTCTGGCCTGTAGTAATGGAGCAATGCTTTATGCGTGTCTCTGGCCTGTAGTAGTGGAGCAATGCTTTATGCGTGTCTCTGGCCTGTAGTAGTGGAGCAATGCTTTATGTGTGTCTCTGGCCTGTAGTAGTGGAGCAATGCTTTATGCGTGTCTCTGGCCTGTAGTAGTGGAGCAATGGCGTGTTTCTGACCTGTAGTAGTGGAGCAATGCTTTATGCGTGTCTCTGGCCTGTAGTAGTGGAGCAATGCTTTATGCGTGTCTCTGGCCTGTAGTAGTGGAGCAATGCTTTATGCGTGTCTCTGGCCTGTAGTAGTGGAGCAATGCTTTATGCGTGCCTCTGGCCTGTAGTAGTGGAGCAATGCTTTATGTGTGTCTCTGGCCTGTAGTAGTGGAGCAATGCTTTATGCGTGTCTCTGGCCTGTAGTAGTGGAGCAATGCTTTATGTGTGTCCCTGGCCTGTAGTAGTGGAGCAATGCTTTATGTGTGTCTCTGGCCTGTAGTAGTGGAGCAATGCTTTATGCGTGTCTCTGGCCTGTAGTAGTGGAGCAATGCTTTATGCGTGTCTCTGGCCTGTAGTAGTGGAGCAATGCTTTATGCGTGTCTCTGGCCTGTAGTAGTGGAGCAATGCTTTATGCGTGTCTCTGGCCTGTAGTAGTGGAGCAATGCTTTATGCGTGTCTCTGGCCTATAGTAGTGGAGCAATGCTTTATGCGTGTCTCTGGCCTGTAGTAGTGGAGCAATGCTTTATGTGTGCCCTGGCCTGTAGTAGTGGAGCAATGCTTTATATGTGTCTCTGACCTGTAGTAGTGGAGCAATGCTTTATGTGTGTCTCTGGCCTGTAGTAATGGAGCAATGCTTTATGTGTGTCTCTGGCCTGTAGTAGTGGAGCAATGCTTTATGTGTGTCTCTGGCCTGTAGTAGTGGAGCAATGGCGTGTCTCTGGCCTGTAGTAGTGGAGCAATGCTTTATGCGTGTCTCTGGCCTGTAGTAGTGGAGCAATGCTTTATGCGTGTCTCTGGCCTGTAGTAGTGGAGCAATGCTTTATGCGTGTCTCTGGCCTGTAGTAGTGGAGCAATGCTTTATGCGTGTCTCTGGCCTGTAGTAGTGGAGCAATGCTTTATGCGTCTCTCTGGCCTGTACTAGTGGAGCAATGCTTTATGCGTGTCTCTGGCCTGTAGTAGTGGAGCAATTCTTTATGTGTGTCTCTGGCCTGTAGTAGTGGAGCAATGCTTTATGCGTGTCTCTGGCCTGTAGTAGTGGAGCAATGCTCCTCTGGCCTGTAGTAGTGGAGCAATGCTTTATGTATGTCTCTGGCCTGTAGTAGTGGAGCAATGCTTTATGCGTGTCTCTGGCCTGTAGTAGTGGAGCAATGCTTTATGCGTGTCTCTGGCCTGTAGTAGTGGAGCAATGCTTTATGCGTGTCTCTGGCCTGTAGTAGTGGAGCAATGCTTTATGCGTGTCTCTGGCCTGTAGTAGTGGAGCAATGCTTTATGCGTGTCTCTGGCCTGTAGTAGTGGAGCAATGCTTTATGTGTGTCTCTGGCCTGTAGTAGTGGAGCAATGCTTTATGCGTCTCTGGCCTGTAGTAGTGGAGCAATGCTTTATGCGTGTCTCTGGCCTGTAGTAGTGGAGCAATGCTTTATGCGTGTCTCTGGCCTGTAGTAGTGGAGCAATGCTTTATGCGTGTCTCTGGCCTGTAATAGTGGAGCAATGCTTTATGTGTGTCTCTGGCCTGTAGTAGTGGAGCAATTCTTTATGTGTGTCTCTGGCCTGTAGTAGTGGAGCAATGCTTTATGCGTGTCTCTGGCCTGTAGTAGTGGAGCAATGCTTTATGCGTGTCTCTGGCCTGTAGTAGTGGAGCAATGCTTTATGCGTGTCTCTGGCCTGTAGTAGTGGAGCAATGCTTTATGCGTGTCTCTGGCCTGTAGTAGTGGAGCAATGCTTTATGCGTGTCTCTGGCCTGTAGTAGTGGAGCAATGCTTTATGCGTGTCTCTGGCCTGTAGTAGTGGAGCAATGCTTTATGCGTGTCTCTGGCCTGTAGTAGTGGAGCAATGCTTTATGCGTGTCTCTGGCCTGTAGTAGTGGAGCAATGCTTTATGCGTGTCTCTGGCCTGTAGTAATGGAGCAATGCTTTATGCGTGTCTCTGGCCTGTAGTAATGGAGCAATGCTCCTCTGGCCTGTAGTAGTGGAGCAATGCTTTATGCGTGTCTCCGGCCTGTAGTAATGGAGCAATGCTTTATGCGTGTCTCTGGCCTGTAGTAATGGAGCAATGCTTTATGCGTGTCTCTGGCCTGTAGTAATGGAGCAATGCTTTATGCGTGTCTCTGGCCTGTAGTAGTGGAGCAATGCTTTATGTGTGTCTCTGGCCTGTAGTAATGGAGCAATGCGTTATGCGTGTCTCTGGCCTGTAGTAATGGAGCAATGCTTTATGCGTGTCTCTGGCCTGTAGTAGTGGAGCAATGCTTTATGCGTGTCTCTGGCCTGTAGTAGTGGAGCAATGCTTTATGCGTGTCTCTGGCCTGTAGTAGTGGAGCAATGCTTTATGTGTGTCTCTGGCCTGTAGTAGTGGACTTCAGAAGGGAAGAGAGGAAAGAAAATGAAATCTTTTTGCTTTATATTTGTTGTTGTTGTTGTTTTGCTTTTTTTTGTAAACAGATACCACTATATTATAGAAAGATAGAGGCACTGGTTCTCAACTAAGTATGGCGACTTTTCAGGAAGCCACTCATCAACAATAACAAAATGATGTACACAACCACAACGTCTATCAATACATCCTCTACCGAATTATATATTACACAGAGATAGGTCAGCTCAGTTCTGAGTCTCTCTTCAGTTTGTTGAGGAGTTAGTATATGCTGTAGCACAGCTAAGTGTATAAATGACAGCTAGCTATATAGAACTAATCAAATGGCATACTTAGTATCACTAGCTGGGCAGTCTGTACATACAACAATAACTAGGCAGTCTATATATAGAAACTAAATGACATACTTAGTATCACTACCAAGCTATCTATATATAGAACAAACTAAATGACATACTTGTATCACTACCTAGCTATCTATATATAGAACAAACTAAATGATATACTTAGTATCACTACCTAGCTATCTATATATAGAACAAACTAAATGACATACTTGTATCACTACCTAGCTATCTATATATAGAACAAACTAAATGATATACTTAGTATCACTACCTAGCTATCTATATATAGAACAAACTAAATGACATACTTGTATCACTACCTAGCTATCTATATATAGAACAAACTAAATGATATACTTAGTATCACTACCTAGCTATCTATATATAGAACAAATCAAATCACATTTAGTAGATAGAGCCAGTATAGTCAATTGGGGTAAAAAAAAGCCGGGGGGGTAGTTGGGGTAAAAAAAGACCAGGGGTCTGGGGAAGACACAGCTGCTTTAAGAATTAAAGCAATCCTTGATCTGTCAAGTACTTTTAATAGGCTTTTCATTAACCCTTCCACCGCTGGATTTACACAGCACTTTATTTAAATAGTGACGTTATTTTACATAATATTTTATATTCAACCAGGAGTGCACAAATGTCCCTAGCAACCATGGTTGATGTTATAGCATTGGTGTTGACAAACATTGTGGTCAACTGTAGGTTGCCTAGCAACTGACCACATACGATGAATATCATTATAACATTTGATTGTTTGTTTTGATTGTATTTTTAGGCAGAATATGGACAGAGATTACATCATGATGTAAATATAATGACAGTGTCATATTTTACTAGGGCAGATAATTAGAAACCATAGCTAACAAACTACCTACTAGCTTTATATTATTATAGCTATATAGATGGATAGCTAGTACCCGCGAAGTACCCAGGTAAATGCTATTTTTTATACAAGTCAGAAAAAAAGCAGTAATGCCTAAAGGATCTTACATGTGTATGGCTATTTATTTTCCTGGGACATCTTGTTCCTGTTCTTCACCATCGTCAGTCTCAAGACCTGGATCCCTACGCAAATCAGCGCTACTATCTCTGGACTGGCAAAAAAAGGTTCTGAATCTACGATGTCATTCAGAGTTGCTAGCTCTTCAGGATCTCTAGTCTGTTCTCCGTGGTAGGCCCTTCTCCTTCCTCATCACTGCTTTCAACCTCAGACAGACCGAATTCGTCGTCATCCAGCATTGCCAAAACATCGTCCAATTTAGTCTAGAAGCCATTTTTTAATCGATCAGCTGAATTTGACGTCACGAATACCTTGGTTACCTAGGCACCATACGTCAGCTATTTTAATTCCAGCTCTAGCAAAGCAAGGGACACCCCCAGGTATATTTAGCACATGCGTAGCTAAAACTAACGATTTTATATATTTGTTTTTGTCGCGGTCATTTACAACTCCGCCATATGGCGGATACGGCGGTGAAACGGTTAATGTGTGTTTTTGTATAAAAATATTGACAGGGAGGACATGACAAAATAAATACCCGAAATTAACTTTTTTCTGACTCACCTTAACTTTTGGGTAGATTAATCAAACTAGTTAGTAAATTATGAATGCTAGCCAAAAGAAAATAGTTACTAAATGGTTTATTCATTGACAAAAAAAAATTAATTTTTTTTTGATATTTTAGGGGGGTTGGGACCGGCTTTTTTTTACCCCAGATATTTTTGGTCACTCGGGGTAAAAAAAAGCCAGGTGTTTTTTTTGGCAATTTTTTTCTCGTCTTTTTTCGAGTACTATATTTTCATTTTTTCTTCTCCAGTCATGCTAATTTGTGAGTTAAAGCATAATTGTGAGTAATGTTAATTATTTGAATATGAATAAACCACCTAGTCAATGGTACATGGACTATTGCATCATTCTGATGGACAGAATGATACAATAGTATATATATATATATAATGTGAGTAACTGAATATGAATAAACCAACTTTAGTCATTGATTATCAATGGTACATGGACTATTTCATCATGACCAAAGTTTTCAGTGATGACGAAGATGCTGATCCCACATCAGCTGAATTTAGCTTCCATAACAAAAAAAGAGCGAAGCACAGACTTTTCTACGATTGGCCAAAGCAGGAAGATGTGGAGATAGTAGCAGTGGATCGTTGCATGTATGGCCCTTGTTCAGCCAGTAGTGGAAACAGTTAGTCGAGGGAATGCACTGCTGAAGTTCGAGTGTGAAGCAAAAGTGATAAACAATTTCAAGTATTTTTCTTAAAGAAAATGCAATAAAACCCAACTGTTAACCATTATTGTACTATATATTGTAGTATATATTTGAACAAATTTTAATGAAAAAAGATTCAATTGATAAAGGTGTTGTCTACATTGTCGTTAATTGATAAAATATTAAAATATTGAAGTATTTACATTTGATTTTACCGTTTAGATATTTTTAAAGGGGTGGGTTTTTTTTACCCCGAACCGGCTTTTTTTTACCCCTTTCATGGGGTAAAAAAAAGCCACCATATTTTTATTAATATTTCATTATAGGACATAGGATATATTTTTTTAATTTATGTAGTCATCATTTGATAGTAAAGTACTAGAGGATGGCACATGTGTTTTTAGTAAATCCTTTACTCTGGCTCTTAAAAGGTAAAGTTAAGGGAAACGGCTTTTTTTTACCCCAATTGACTATATATATAGAACAAGGTAAATTTTGGTAAAGCAGAAGAAAGTTTCTAGAAATACAACAGCTGTCACCCTCCCACTCATCTTTTAGTGCAAATGCTTACTTGATGTATGTCATGGCATTCCCCTTAGGGAAGCTGTACGGGTGTCTCTTTCGGAAGACATGTCCCACACGAGAACACGGGATGATCTCCATGGAGCCTCCACACATCCAGGTGCGGAAAGAGATCTCTGTAAGAATATAATACTATATTGAATGGAGACACGGGTTGATTCATTGATTCATTATAGAAGATGCTGTCATACATGTAGTAAGATTACAAAAGCTGGTTGGTAAGATCTGTACAAGCACCCATATATATACCGTAAAGTACGCAGCAAGCGCCCACGGGCACGTTACCTTTCAACCCCCAAATCGTAGGTGTGGGCGCTTGCTACATGTAGTGGGCGCTTGCCTCGTGATATTGGTGAAACAATTCTTAATAACGCAATCGGGCTGTTTTGAAACAAAAATAATCAGACGTGGAAAAATAAAGATAAGCTTGATTTTGCTTGATTGACCACCATGCCGTCGGTTCCTGCTTCACGTTGTGCAAGCCAGGTGGATGTAAGTTTAATTGCTGTTGGAAGTCATCTTCCCTCCCAGTCCATCTCCGTTCCCCCTTCTCGTGCCCAGTGTCCTGTGTGCGATAGATGGAGGCCAGTAAATAGGTCTGGTTTTCTCAGGACTCATGGTCAAATGGGAAACCATTGCTCAGGCTCTCATTCTTCCCCAGAGGATTCCTCTAGCAGTGATGAGCAGGTTGTGGATCGTGTTACACCATCGTTTGGTCTCCCACTTCCATCATCAGTGAGGTTTCTCAAGAGACTTCCAAGGGCATCAAGATATTCAGCCGCCACAAAGCTAGCTGATATTCTGGAGGGAGTTTCCTTGTCAAATGATGAGTTCAAGTGGGACCGCCTTTTGAGGTATCCATCTAGATGTCTTCGTGTTCCAAATAAAAATGGGTGTGAAAGGTGTTTAGCTACCCGTGCCAGCTAATCCAGTCAGAGTCAGACCCCCTCCCCCCATCCAGCCCACCTCACAATATTAGGTCTTCCAAACCTGATCCTATTCACCCTCTATCTAAACGAGTTGCTTCCAAGCTCGATGAGGGTGATTTTAAGGGAGCTGTACGTATAGCTGATTCAGAGACACTAGCATCCTTACGGGAAAAACATCCTCAGCCCCACCCTGACTCTGTTATACCCCCTGCCCCAGTGCCTGATAGTGATTACTCGTTCCAAATATCCCACTCGGAGATAGCTAAAGCTATTCGCTCTTTCCCATGTGGATCTGCAGGAGGGCCAGATGGTCTACGCCCTCAACACCTGAATGACAAGGTTAGTTCATCAGTGGCACCAAGCTCCTAGCCGTCCTCTCAGCATTTGTCAATTTGGTCTTGTCAGGAGTAACTCCTTCTGCTGTTCGTCCCCTATTTTTCAGCGTTAGCCCTAAACAAGAAGGATGGTGGTGTGAGGCCTATAGCTATTGGCTGTACGCTGAGACGTTTGGTGGCAAAGTGCGCTGGCAGTCGTTTGAAGCAGTCAATGAGCGCAGTTTTGTCACCTCGGCAACTGGGGTTTGGGATTCGTCATGGTGTGGCTCACTCTGCTCGTATTTTCCTGCAGAATTTACAGCCAGGTCAGGTTTTGTTGAAGCTGGATTTCCGCAATGCTTTCAATTCAATTCGCCGTGATAAAATGTTAGCTGCAGTGGAGGAGTTGGCCCCATATTTACTCCCATTTGCCTATGCTTCTCCTTCTTCTCTCTTCTTTGGGAATGAGTCTATCCTGTCTTCTGAGGGAGTTCAACAGGGCGACCCCCTGGCCCCCCTTTTATTCTGTCTCACCATCCACAGAATTACACTTCAGTTGATCTCCGAGTTTAACGTGTTCTATCTGGATAATGGTACTCTCGGAGGTTGAGCGAAGTGCTCCAGGATCTGGATGTGGTTGAGTATGCAGCTCAGGAGGTGGGTTTGCAACTGAACCGGGACAAGTGTGAGCTCTTTTGCTCCGACCCAGCAACATTGGAGGAGGCTCTTTGTGCTGCTCCAGGGCTCAGGGTAGTCAATCCGGAGGTGGCCACTCTTTTGGGGTTCCCTATCGGTGGTAATGCTGGTATTGAAGCAATGATCAATGCCAAGATCGATTCCTTGAAGTTTGGGCAGCAGACTCACACACCTTCACGCCCACGATGCCTTCTGTCTCCTTCGCCACGCCTTCTCGATTCCAAAGCTCTTATATTCCTTGAGAACCACCCCTTGTTTGCTTTCACCCACACTCCATGATTTTGATTCATTGCAATGCTCCATCCTGAGTGAGATCTCCAACATTCCTCTTGATGTCAATGACCCAGCTTGGGCTCAGGCTTCTCTCCCAGTCAGTTTTGGTGGTCATGGGATCAGAAGTGCGTTATGCTTGCTTCTTCTGCCTTTTTGGCATCAGCAAACGGTGCTTTCGATCTTATTCATCAGATCCTTCCTACTAGTCTTCATTTTAATTACAGTGATTGTGACTCAGCTTTGGAAGTTTGGAGCCTTGGTCACAATAACCTTCCTCCCGATAACACCAGCTGTTCGCAACAAAAGGCTTGGGACTCACGTGAAGATGGCGTATGCTCCCCTTTTAGATTCTGCAGTGGATTTAACATCTCGTGCGAGGCTTCAGGCTGCGGCTTGCAAGGAGTCTGGAGCATGGATTCACGCCCTTCCCATGTCCTCACTGGGGCTTCGTATGGATGACGATGTCATCAGGGTTGCTTTGGGTTTACGCCTAGGGTTACCCATCTGTCACCCTCACTCATGACATTTGTGTGGTCTTAAGGGGGGGAATACACCTGAAAGACTGGATTTTTTAAAGTTTTTTTTTTTTTATCGGTTCAAACTGTTGCTGTACATATCTACTAGCCAATTCCAAAGTTTTAGAGCTATTGGATGCTCCATTTCAAAGTTATGATGGTTTTTGTCCATGCAATTTCTCATTGATTTGAAGAGAAACCAACAAGGAACACTTAATGTTGACAAGTACGGCACACACGGCCTCAGTTGTAAGTATAGCCAAGGGCGTCACTCCAGACAAGGGGAGGTAAATGAGATCATCCGGCGGTCCTTGGCAGCCATCAAGGTTCCCTCGCACCTGGAGCCTCTGGGCTTGTCACTTTCTGATGGTAAGCGTCCGGATGGGGCTTCCGTCATTCCCTGGAAGAATGGGCGTATTTTGGTATGGGATGCTACAATTGTAGACACCTTCGCTCCCTCCTACGCCTCCTTGTCTTCTGATGGCCCTGGCTCGGTGGCAAATACTGTAAGAGGATTAAATACTCCTCTTTGGCTGTCTCCCATTTTTTGGTGCCAATCGGGATCGAGACGGCTGGTTCATTTGGCAAGTCTGCTGGTCATTTCTTTTCGGATTTGGGTAACCGTCTCAAACGGGAAACGGATGATCCCCGCTCCTCCTTTTTCCTTTCCCAGCGGATTGCAGTAGCCGTGCAGCGAGGTAACACTGCAGCTGTGCTGGGCACCAGCTTTAGTTGTAATGATGATTATTTTTTATAAGTAGTCTATTAAGATATATTGTTTTAATGTTTGTTGTATAAATTATATATTTGATATATAATGTGTTTATTTGATATATATGTTTTCATATATATATATTTGTTAAAAATAAAGTCAAAGAGTTCAAGCAAAAAATATCTATCTCTAGTATAGGGTAAAATGTTATTTTGTTCTGGAAAGTAACATTTAGCTAGTGCTATTCCTCAGGTTCACTGAAAGACGCCAAGTCGTTCACACCTTCATCCAAATCAGCGAACGGATCTTCGTCGCTATCTCTCTTCTCTCTGTCTTCGCTCAGCGTCGGAATGCAATCTCTAATTAGACTATCCTCAGAGCCAAGACCTCTGCATCCAACTGATGGCTACAAATTGGTTCCCCACTGCTGAGTTTCCTCTTCTTCTTTCCCTTCCCAATGTTGATATCAAGCAACTTGTCATGTTCTGATTCCATTCTCTAACTCTCTTTCGGTCTACTCCATATTTTTTCGCTGTGTGGGTCACGTTTTGCATGCCTGTTGTCCTGTACCATTCCACAACTTCAGTCTTGAAAGAAACAGTAAAAGCTTCTTATTTTTTTGTCCTGCGTGACTTTGTGCCATTTTCAATTACAGGTAACAGTTCTGCCAAGGTGGCACTATCAAAAATGATTTTTTTACGACAGCGGAACGCGCGCATATGCAGTGCGGTTGAATAAATCTATTTTGGCGCATGCGCTTATATTACGATCAATTTCTATATAGTGTGCGCTTGCTACATGAACCCTACAAAACCCTAGATCGCTAAAAACAGCCTAGTGGGCGCTTGCTACGTGGAGGGTGCTTGCTGCGTACTTTACGGTATATATATATATCATGTGATATATGATATATATATATGATATATATACACATGATATACATTTATAGGAATATATATACACACATATATATGGAATATATATATATATATATATTTTTTTTTTATAGAACCTAGAGCACTGGTGGTTCTATCCTCTATTTGTTTTAAGCATCGGTTGTGATTGTGCAAGTCTTTTCCACTCAAGAATCGGTGACTTCCACTGCAAGTGACTCTTCCATTGCAAATGACTCCATTGCAGTGACTCTTCCATTGCAGTGACTCTTCCATTGCAAATGACTCCATTGTAGTGACTCTTCCATTGCAACTAACTCTCCATTGCAGTGACTCAGTGATTCTTCCATTGAAGTGACTCTTCCATTGCAAGTGACTCTTCCATTGCAAATAACTCTCCATTGCAGTGACTCTTCCATTGCAGTGACTCTTCCATTGCAAATGACTCCATTGCAGGTGACAGGTTAATTAGCTAAACGTGACATCCACTTGTGAATCTCGTGGCTCTGCTTTGCAACAGTTGCCATGCCTACTAGCTAGCTCGGGGCATACACTTGGCAATCCATGCTATAAGAAATTCATTACATCAATGGGCATTGCTAGTTAAGTGGCTTCCTTGGTGTTAAGTGGCCATTTTGTTACTAACGATGCTCTAAGTGCCCTACCTAACCATCAGCATCCACACACATTGTGTTATGTATGTGACGATAATGTCACTCAATCTACAGGCCTTTCCACTGCACTTAAACCGATACGCATTGGCTGGGTCAGAGGAAGACGCTGATGCACATCGATGTGCATTCGTCGCGTCCAGACTAGTACTAAATTAAACCATATGAAGCCAAAATAATCTCTCAATGAACTCTCAGTTGACATAATAACATTAAAATCACTTCTCAATAATCAACTTCAAATTGTATTCACTCGACGTTTCGACGACATGCTCTAGCCTTCATCAGGAATAATCAGCCTACCAAAGTCAGTCAAAATCATATACTGTAGTGGCAGTTAAGATGGAGTCGTTTTGCGTCCTTTTCTTGCTGATCGCATCTACAGATGCGCAAGAAACATTTTCTGCAGAGAAGTAAGAGGAGAAGTTGAGGGAAAGGCAGAAGCAACGAAGGTTGCGACTGCATGAACTTCAGAAGTCCTGGTGCAGGACGTACAGACATAGCAACAGTTCTCTAGCTATGTAGTTGGTCTAGCTAGCTACTCTATCTAGCTAGTTTGGCCGCAGGACACAGATAGTATACAGCTAGCTCCAAAGCTTCCAACTGCAGCCATCGCTAAGAAAGGAGTGAATAAAATTATTTTAACGTACACTTGCGACTTGCGTAGTTACTTGAATGCTTTAATTTGTTGCTCTGATTCGCATCAAACTACCTATCGAAGTGGACCCGCATTAATTCAATTTGAATTCAGTGCGGACACGACCAAGCACATTGATGCACATTATTTCAATTCAAATTCAGTGTGGACGTGACCAATGCACATTGATGCACATTATTTCAATTCAAATTCAGTGTGGACGTGACCAATGCACATTGATGCACATTGGCTCATGCAGTGCGGACAGGCCTTTCTACAGTTATGTACAAACCATCCTTACCAAAGTTCTCTCCTCCCCAGATATCCATATCTGTATCGTACTTGCCAAACTCTATGAACCTTTCTCTGTTGATGGAAAACAGCCCCCCGGCTATCATGGGGGTCCTAGAGAAAATGCACAAAAACATACTCACACGACAGCAGTAGTTATTGTAGGAGTCTTAGAGGAAGACGTGCATGTAATCACTGCCCATGCTCACGGTATCGGGACTACTGGTGAGACCCTCTGGCTTTTTCTTTTGGCACTCAGACCGTCCCACTTGAAATGTAAGCTCCAATCAAATCCTACAAGAAAACAACAATTTAATATAACAATAATTAGTTTGGAACACATCATCATCGGAGACAAGCAATAAAATATTAATTGTTTTTTTATTAAATGTCATCAGTCAAGGTTTCATACAGGAAATGGGGGGACCTGGGATTCCCCCCCCCCCCCCCCCCCCAAAGGGGATTTTCAAAACTTATGGTGCATTGATGTAGTTGCTGTTAGTTAATTCACAATAGCAGAGTAGAATTAATATGAACTTGACTATTTTATTAAAGTTATCTATAAGACAATACACTGGCTATCTTGCAATATGTCAAAAGTTGTATTAAAATCCACTGAAACCCTTCAACTGTGATTTGAATGAGTCTAGCAAGGTGGGAGCACTCAACTGTGATTTGAATTAGCCTAGCAAGGTGAGGGGCACTCAACTATGATTTGAATGAGTCTAGCAAGATGGGGGCACTCAACTGTGATTTGAATGAGTCTAGCAAGATGGGGGCACTCAACTGTGATTTGAATTAGCCTAGCAAGGTGAGGGGCACTCAACTATGATTTGAATGAGTCTAGCAAGATGGGGGCACTCAACTGTGATTTGAATGAGTCTAGCATGGTGAGGATCATTCAACTGTGATTTGAATGAGTCTAGCAAGGTGGGGGGCACTCAACTGTGACTTGAATGAGTCTAGCAAGGTGGTGGTCACACGACTGTGATTTGAATGAGTCTAGCAAGGTGTGGGTCACTCAACTGTGATTTGAATGAGTCTAGCAAGGTGGGGGCACTCAACTATGATTTGAATGAGTCTAGCAAGGTGGGGGCACTCAACTGTGATTTGAATGAGCCTAGCAAGGTGGGGGCACTCAACTATGATTTGAATGAGTCTAGCAAGGTGGGGGCACTCAACTGTGATTTGAATGAGTCTAGCAAGGTGGGGGTCACTCAACTGTGATTTGAATGAGTCTAGCAAGGTGGGGGGCACTCAACTATGATTTGAATGAGTCTAGCAAAGTGGGGGGGCCCTCAACTGTGATTTGAATGAGCCTAGCAAGGTGGGGGGGCACTCAACTGTGATTTGAATGAGTCTAGCAAGGTGGGGGGCATTCAACTGTGATTTGAATGAGTCTAGCAAGGTGGGGGGCACTCAACTGTGATTTGAATGAGTCTAGTGAGGTGGGGGTCATTCAACTGTGATTTGAATGAATCTAGCAAGGTGGGGGGCACTCAACTGTGATTTGAATGAGTCTAGCAAGGTGAGGATCATTCAACTGTGATTTGAATGAGTCTAGCAAGGTGAGGATCATTCAACTGTGATTTGAATGAGTCTAGCAAGGTGGGGGCACTCAACTATGATTTGAATGAGTCTAGCAAGGTGAGGATCATTCAACTGTGATTTGAATGAGTCTAGCAAGGTGGGGGCACTCAACTGTGATTTGAATGAGTCTAGCAAGGTGAGGGGCACTCAACTGTGATTTGAATGAGTCTAGCAAGGTGGGGGCACTCAACTGTGATTTGAATGAGTCTAGCAAGGTGGGGGCACTCAACTGTGATTTGAATGAGTCTAGCAAGGTGGGGGCACACAACTGTTTGAATGAGTCTAGCAAGGTGGGGGGCACTCAACTGTGATTTGAATGAGACTAGCAAGGTGGGGGGACACTCAACTGTGATTTGAATGAGACTAGCAAGCTGGGATCATTCAACTGTTTGAATGAGTCTAGCAAGGTGAGGGTCACTCAACTGTGATTTGAATGAGTCTAGCAAGGTGGGGGCACTCAACTGTGATTTGAATGAGTCCAGCAAGGTGGGGGTACTCAACTGTGATTTGAATGAGTCTAGCAAGGTGGGGGCACTCAACTGTGATTTGAATGAGTCTAGCAAGGTGAGGGCACTCAACTGTGATTTGAATGAGTCTAGCAAGGTGGGGGCACTCAACTGTGATTTGAATGAGTCCAGCAAGGTGGGGGCACTCAACTGTGATTTGAATGAATCTAGCAAGGTGGGGGCACTCAACTGTGATTTGAATGAGTCTAGCAAGGTGGGGGCACTCAACTGTGATTTGAATGAGTCCAGCAAGGTGGGGGCACTCAACTGTGATTTGAATGAATCTAGCAAGGTGGGGGGCACTCAACTGTGATTTGAATGAGTCTAGCAAGGTGGGGTCATTCAACTGTGATTTGAATGAGCCTAGCAAGGTGGGGGCACTCAACTGTGATTTGAATGAGACTAGCAAGGTGGGGGGCACTTAACTGTGATTTGAATGAGTCTAGCAAGGTGAGGGGCACTCAACTGTGATTTGAATGAGTCTAGCAAGGTGGGGGGCATTCAACTGTGAGATTTGAATGAGCCTAGCAAGGTGGGGGGGCACTCAACTGTGATTTGAATGAGCCTAGCAAGGTGAGGATCATTCAACTGTGATTTGAATGAGACTAGCAAGGTGGGGGACACTCAACTGTGATTTGAATGAGACTAGCAAGGTGGGGGCACTCAACTGTGATTTGAATGAGTCTAGCAAGGTGGGGGCACTCAACTGTGATTTGAATGAGTCTAGCAAGGTGGGGGGTACTCAACTGTGATTTGAATGAGCCTAGCAAGGTGGGGGGCACTCAACTGTGATTTGAATGAGCCTAGCAAGGTGGGGGCACTCAACTGTGATTTGAATGAGCCTAGCAAGGTGGGGGCACTCAACTGTGATTTGAATGAGTCTAGCAAGGTGGGGGGGCACTCAACTGTGATTTGAATGAGTCTAGTAAGGTGGGGGCACTCAACTGTGATTTGAATGAGTCTAGCAAGGTGGGAGAGGCACTCAACTGTGATTTTAATGAGTCCAGCAAGGTGGGGGCACTCAACTGTGATTTGAATGAGTCTAGTAAGGTGGAGGGCACTCAACTATGATTTGAATGAGTCTAGCAAGGTGGGGGCACTCAACTGTGATTTGAATGAGTCTAGCAAGGTGGGGGGCACTCAACTGTGATTTGAATGAGCCTAGCAAGGTGGGGGCACTCAACTGTGATTTGAATGAGTCTAGCAAGGTGGGGGCACTCAACTGTGATTTGAATGAGCCTAGCAAGGTGGGGGGCACTCAACTGTGATTTGAATGAGCCTAGCAAGGTGGGGGCACTCAACTGTGATTTGAATGAGACTAGCAAGGTGGGGGGCACTTAACTGTGATTTGAATGAGACTAGCAAGGTGAGGGCACTCAACTGTGATTTGAATGAGTCTAGCAAGGTGGGGGCGCTCAACTGTGATTTGAATGAGCCTAGCAAGGTGGGGTCATTCAACTGTGATTTGAATGAGCCTAGCAAGGTGGGGGGCACTCAACTGTGATTTGAATGAGCCTAGCAAGGTGAGGATCATTCAACTGTGATTTGAATGAGTCTAGCAAGGTGTGGGGCACTCAACTGTGATTTGAATGAGTCTAGCAAGGTGGGGGCACTCAACTGTGATTTGAATGAGTATAGTAAGGTGTGGGGCACTCAACTGTGATTTGAATGAGTCTAGCAAGGTGGGGGTCATTCAACTGTGATTTGAATGAGTCTATAAGGTGGGGGCACACAACTGTGATTTGAATGAGTCTAGCAAGGTGGGGGCACTCAACTGTGATTTGAATGAATCTAGTGAGGTGGGGGGCACTCAACTGTGATTTGAATGAGCCTAGAAAGGTGGGGGGCACTCAACTGTGATTTGAATGAGTCTAGCAAGGTGGGGGCACTCAACTGTGATTTGAATGAGTCTAGCAAGGTGGGGGGGGACTCAACTGTGATTTGAATGAGTCTAGCAAGGTGGGGGTCACTCAACTGTGATTTGAATGAGCCTAGCAAGGTGGGGGGCACTCAACTGTGATTTGAATGAGTCTAGCAAGGTGGGGGGCACTCAACTGTGATTTGAATGAGTCTAGCAAGGTGGGGGGGCACTCAACTATGATTTGAATGAGTCTAGCAAGGTGGGGGGGCACTCAACTATGATTTGAATGAGTCTAGCAAGGTGGGGGCACTCAACTGTGATTTGAATGAGCCTAGCAAGGTGGGGGGGCACTCAACTGTGATTTGAATGAGCCTAGCAAGGTGGGGGGGCACTCAACTATGATTTGAATGAGTCTAGCAAGGTGGGGGCACTCAACTGTGATTTGAATGAGCCTAGCAAGGTGGGGGGCACTCAACTGTGATTTGAATGAGTCTAGCAAGGTGGGGGCACTCAACTGTGATTTGAATTAGCCTAGCAAGGTGAGGGGCACTCAACTATGATTTGAATGAGTCTAGCAAGATGGGGGCACTCAACTGTGATTTGAATTAGCCTAGCAAGGTGAGGGGCACTCAACTATGATTTGAATGAGTCTAGCAAGATGGGGGCACTCAACTGTGATTTGAATGAGTCTAGCATGGTGAGGATCATTCAACTGTGATTTGAATGAGTCTAGCAAGGTGGGGGGCACTCAACTGTGATTTGAATGAGTCTAGCAAGGTGGTGGTCACACGACTGTGATTTGAATGAGTCTAGCAAGGTGGGGGGCACTCAACTGTGATTTGAATGAGTCTAGCAAGGTGGGGGCACTCAACTGTGATTTGAATGAGTCTAGCAAGGTGGGGGCACTCAACTGTGATTTGAATGAGTCTAGCAAGGTGGGGGCACTCAACTGTGATTTGAATGAGTCTAGCAAGGTGGGAGAGGCACTCAACTGTGATTTGAATGAGTCTAGCAAGGTGGGAGAGGCACTCAACTGTGATTTGAATGAGTCTAGTAAGGTGGGGGCACTCAACTGTGATTTGAATGAGTCTAGCAAGGTGGGGGCACTCAACTGTGATTTGAATGAGTCTAGCAAGGTGGGGGCACTCAACTGTGATTTGAATGAGTCTAGCAAGGTGAGGATCATTCAACTGTGATTTGAATGAGTCTAGCAAGGTGGGGGGCACTCAACTGTGATTTGAATGAGCCTAGCAAGGTGGGGGCACTCAACTGTGATTTGAATGAGCCTAGCAAGGTGGGGGCACTCAACTGTGATTTGAATGAGCCTAGAAAGGTGGGGGTCATTCAACTGTGATTTGAATGAGTCTAGCAAGGTGGGAGCACTCAACTGTGATTTGAATGAGCCTAGCAAGGTGGGAGCACTCAACTGTGATTTGAATGAGTCTAGCAAGGTAGGGGGGCACTCAACTGTGATTTGAATGAGACTAGCAAGGTGGGGGGCACTCAACTGTGATTTGAATGAGCCTAGCAAGGTGGGGGCACTCAACTGTGATTTGAATGAGTCCAGCAAGGTAGGGGGGCACTCAACTGTGATTTGAATGAGTCTAGCAAGGTGGTGGGCACTCAACTGTGATTTGAATGAGTCCAGCAAGGTGGGGGCACACAACTGTGATTTGAATGAGTCTAGCAAGGTGGGGGCACTCAACTGTGATTTGAATGAGTCCAGCAAGGTGGGGGCACACAACTGTGATTTGAATGAGTCTAGCAAGGTGTGGGTCATTCAACTGTGATTTGAATGAGTCTAGCAAGGTGGGGGGCACTCAACTGTGATTTGAATGAGACTAGTAAGGTGGGGGCACTCAACTGTGATTTGAATGAGTCTAGCAAGGTGTGGGGCACTCAACTGTGATTTAAATGAGACTAGAAAGGTGGGGGCTCTCAACTGTGATTTGAATGAGCCTAGCAAGGTGGGGGGCACTCAACTGTGATTTGAATGAGATTAGCAAGGTGTGGGGCACTCAACTGTGATTTGAATGAGTCTAGCAAGGTGGGGTCACTCAACTGTGATTTGAATGAGCCTAGCAAGGTGGGGGGTACTCAACTGTGATTTGAATGAGTCTAGCAATGTGGGGGGTACTCAACTGTGATTTGAATGAGTCTAGCAAGGTGGGGGGCACTCAACTGTGATTTGAATGAGTCTGGCAAGGTGGGGGCACTCAACTGTGATTTGAATGAGTCTAGCAAGGTGGGGGGCACTCAACTGTGATTTGAATGAGTCTAGTAAGGTGGGGGCACTCAACTGTGATTTGAATGAGACTAGCAAGGTGGGGGGCACTCAACTGTGATTTGAATTGAGTCGGGGCACTCAACTGTGATTTGAATGAGTCTAGCAAGGTGGGGGGCACTCAACTGTGATTTGAATGAGTCTAGTAAGGTGGGGGCACTCAACTGTGATTTGAATGAGACTAGCAAGGTGGGGGGCACTCAACTGTGATTTGAATGAGTCTAGTAAGGTGGGGGCACTCAACTGTGATTTGAATGAGTCTAGTAAGGTGGGGGCACTCAACTGTGATTTGAATGAGTCTAGCAAGGTGGGGGGCACTCAACTGTGATTTGAATGAGCCTAGCAGCAAGGTGGGGGCACTCAACTGTGATTTGAATGAGCCTAGCAAGGTGGGGGGCACTCAACTGTGATTTGAATGAGTCTAGCAATGTGGGGGGTACTCAACTGTGATTTGAATGAGTCTAGCAAGGTGGGGGCACTCAACTGTGATTTGAATGAGTCTAGCAAGGTGGGGGGCACTCAACTGTGATTTGAATGAGTCTAGCAAGGTGGGGGGCACTCAACTGTGATTTGAATGAGTCTAGCAAGGTGGGGGGGGGCACTCAACTGTGATTTGAATGAGTCTAGCAAGGTGGGGCACTCAACTGTGATTTGAATGAGTCTAGCAAGGTGGGGGCACTCAACTGTGGATTTGAATGAGTCTAGCAAGGTGTGGGTCACTACACTGTGATTTGAATGAGTCTAGCAAGGTGGGGGTCATTCAACTGTGATTTGAATGAGTCTAGCAAGGTGGGGGGCACTCAACTGTGATTTGAATGAGCCTAGCAAGGTGGGGGCACTCAACTGTGATTTGAATGAGTCTAGCAAGGTGGGGGGCACTCAACTGTGATTTGAATGAGTCTAGCAAGGTGGGGGGGCACTCAACTGTGATTTGAATGAGTCTAGCAAGGTGGGGGGCACTCAACTGTGATTTGAATGAGACTAGCAAGGTGGGGGGGCACTCAACTGTGATTTGAATGAGTCTAGCAAGGTGGGGCACTCAACTGTGATTTGAATGAGTCTAGCAAGGTGGGGTTCCCTAGTCTATTTCAAAGACAAGTCTTCACAGTCTTCATCTAACTAAAAGTCCAGCAACTTTTCCAGCTAGCAAGATGATAAAACTGGGCATGGAAAAATCCAAGCTCGACGCTTTTCTCTCCCCCACCCCAAACTGCTTGAAACGCTTGATACATGAACAGTAGAAGATCATGCATTATACATGCATGTATATATGTATGAATGTATATATGTATGTATGTGTGTATGCATGAATGTATGTATGTATGTATGTATGTGTGTATGTGTGTACTAAGTAAAATAACAAATAATAAGCAAGCCTTTTTTCTTGTTAAGATGTTCCACAAGAAAGGCTTCATCCTCTTCGTCCAGGGAGCAAATGGATCTTCTCCACCGCTGTCACTTCCTTCCAACAGCTGGCGAGTAGCTTGTGTAATGGCTGGGATAGCTAAAGCTGCTACTTTATCGTCTTTGAGGCAGCGAATTTCTCCATCTTCAGACCCGTCCACCTTCACAGTGATGCCACAAGCACGGAATGATTTCTTGATCAACTCGGCAGACCAGCTATCTTAGCTAATGATAAACGACTGCGCGTGTGCAAGAGCAGTGGTGTAATTAACTTGGCGTGCTACACTTGGAGTGCGGCTTTCAGAGCGACTTCTATTCAGTGTGCGACTTATGTATATTCAAGTGAATACGGTATATATATTTATATATTATAATAAAATAAAAAACATCATTAAAAAGAAGCTTCTGCCGCTCATCTGAACCGTTTCGCACCGGAAGGCTAGCATTGTCTTTTCTTAGTTCCAGAACCTTCATTCTTCCCCTTCAAGTCCCATGCTCTGTACTCCAATTGAGCGTCAGTCCCAGTGAGAGCACAGCAGTGAAGTCGAGCATCTGTCTTCTACCTGAAGCATTTTTGTTCTACTATCGAGCGTAGGTCTCCGCACCTCTAGCTTATAAATCTATTTATAGCAAGAAAGCGGTGCAGAGACCTATGCTCGACTGTGGAACGAAAGTGCTTCAGGTAGGAGACGGACACTCGACTGCACTGCTTCTTAATGGGACTGACGCTCGACTGAAGTATGGAAGAGGAGGCTTAGCCTAGACTGCAGTACTTCAGGTGGGAAGAGTGAAGGCTCTGGAACAAAGAGAAGACTTGAAAAACGCTCACTACTCACCGAGGCTTTAGCGGATCGTCACTTCTTTTGTTAATTGCGAAGTGCTTGCTCTGAACATCGCTAAGAGGACGTTTATTTCTGCTTGCTACCGTTTGTTTCCATGGCATCCATTGCATTGGTTAGCGTTTACGGTATGCGTATATTTGCGTTCAGGTATGCATTTTTTTAACGTTGCATGTTTTTTTATTTTTACTTGTACTGTTTATATGCCAGTAAGTGGTCCATAGGCCACGAGGCAGCTGTTTATATGCCAGTAAGTGGTCCATAGACCATAGGGAAGCTGTTTATATGCCAGTAAGTGGTCTATAGACCATATGGCAGCTGTTTATATGCCAGTAAGTGGTCTATAATATGGCAGCTGTTTATATGCCAGTAAGTGGTCCATAGACCACAAGGCAGCTGTTTATATTCCAGTAAGTGGTCTATAGACCATATGGCATCTGTTTATATGCCAGTAAGTGTCCATACACCACAAGGCAGCTGTTTATATTCCAGTAAGTGGTCTATAGACCATATGGCATCTGTTTATATGCCAGTAAGTGGTCTATAGACCATAGGGCAGCTGTTTGTATGCCAGTAAGTAGTCTATAGACCATAGGGCAGCTGTTTATATGCCAGTAAGTGGTCTATAGACCATAGGGCAGCTGTTTATATGCCAGTAAGTGGTCCATAGACCACAAGGCAGCTGTTTGTATGCCAGTAAGTGGTCCATTGGCCATTAGGCAGCTGCTTATGTCAGTAAGTGGTCATAGACCATATAAGTTAGTAAGTGGCCTAGTTAGTAGGCACCAACAAGGACCATATTATTATGAGCATTAAGTAGCCAAAAGACCATAAGCAGTTACTATTAATCATAGGCAGCTGTCAGTATATTGCACAAGTCATGTATATAAGCTCACTATTCGTGCCCAAATTAGCTCGTAATTGGAATGTGGTCTGAGTCAAGGCTGGTTCACAATATGACGCTCGGCCATCATTAACATATCATCGTATCGTATCGCCATATTGTGAACCAGCAACGGTACGACGATGGGACACTACACGCTACAATTGATAGGATCTGGTTCTAATTCAGCGTCGAGCGTCGGACCAATCAGAACACTAGAATTTAGCATGTGATGAATGAACTGCAGAGTCAGCTGTTAAGGTGAGTAAACATTATGGCATCTATAAACAGGAACAAGTTCATTGGAGCAATGAAGACTTCTCGCAGAGTGGGGCAGGTATCAGCTAAACGTAGAAAGTAAAGGACCACGCCTGAAACAAGTGGTAAGTCAAGTTGAAAGCATTACATATCTAGACGGTAGTGTTCTAGCTGATATAGCCAGCTATAGTGGCTCTGCATGCAACCAGATCTGATGCTAGCACTTGGTAAGATGTAGTGTGCTACTAGCTTGTAGCGCTATAGCTAGCTAGCTGCTGCTATATAATACGTTGTTATAGCAATAACTTCTTGCCCACAACTGCCATAATGTGTACTCCAGCTAGATCTGTAGTCAATGCTGTCCATTGTAGAGGTCGAAGTTCAAGATTGCTTCAATATCATATAATGTTATATTGTGTACTACAATGTACAATATGACGATACGATGCAATATGATGGCCGAGTGTTATATTGTGAACCTGCCTTAACTCTCAGCACAAGACAACTAAGCTTACATATTATATGTACCTCTCTGCTGGGGATAGTCTGCACACTTTTTTCATGGCAGCTGCCTAGGCCTGTGCTATGAAGCAAAATATGCTATTAGAGCGTTTTCTAACACTCTCTATGCCACATAAATGTTGGGCAAGCTGATGAACTGTGAACACAATGTTGCCATCATGTCAACAAGATATTCAGTTCATAAGAAAACTAAAGTAGCGTGGCATGAGGAATTTGTACTCAAATGACTTGTTCTCAAGCCAGTTATGGTGCTTGGTTATGAGATCGCCATCATCAGGTACACCACTGCCTCTTCCCAGGTCTTAATCGGCTATATAGAGTACTTCAAGGCACTCACCCCCCACCAGGTCCGAGGAGGCAGATATGTAGTTGAAATTGTCCATGTTGATTACATCAATGACTGGACTCACTACCGCCGTGCGTTTCTAAGGCAACAATTCAACACAGGGAAACAGTATAGACACAGTAAACCAACACTGCATGGCAACATACTAGAAACTTGTGACAGCTCATGTGGATTAATATTGGATGGATGGACATCACACACACACATGTATACATACTCACACACACACACACACACACACACATGCATACACTCACTGTGGGTACCTGTCCTGAACATCACACACACACACACACACACACACACACACACACACACGCATGCATGCATGCATACGCTCACTGTGGGTACCTGTTGGGTTCTGTGAAGCAGAGGCTGCAGCCAGCCAACGTTCACCTCACAATGACTGTCCAGGAACGTCAGAACCTCCCCAGTAGCATAATCCGCACCTTTAACCCTTGACCTCACCAGACCTGGCGTAATGGAATTAGTACATGCAGTGGATACGGACTTCAAGGAATATGTAAATTAGAGACATTTCTTATTAAGATATTCTGGAGGCGTGGCTGATCGTGTGAGTTCAATATTTCTATGCTCCACTACAAGTGTTTTATTAAAGGAACATGCGTGCAATGATTCACACTGACAACATACATACTGATCTCCAGTGCACAGTCATTTAGAATTGCAAAGCAGACCACAACACACTAACCGCCACACACAATTCACAAATAATTAAATGCAAATTAATCTTTATTCTCAAACACTTCCAAATAAGGCTAAGAATCAAGATGTGCCCTAATATGGGTGCGATTAAACTTGACAACAGTTGCACAGAAACTCCACTCAAAAGGGGATGTGATAATGTCCATTGCCAAGTTTGCAGCAAGCAACAGGACTACCACACACTACCCTGAACATCCATGACTACAGCAAGCAACAGGACCATCACACACAACCCTGAACATCCATGACTACAGCAAGCAACAGGACCACCACACACTACCCTGAACATCCATGACTTCAGCAAGCAACAGGACCATCACACACAACCCTGAACATCCATGACTACAGCAAGCAACAGGACCATCACACACAACCCTGAACATCCATGACTACAGCAAGCAACAGGACCACCACACACTACCCTGAACATCCATGACTACAGCAAGCAACAGGACCATCACACACAACCCTGAACATCCATGACTGCAGCAAGCAACAGGACCATCACACACAACCCTGAACATCCATGACTACAGCAAGCAACAGGACCATCACACACAACCCTGAACATCCATGACTACAGCAAGCAACAGGACCATCACACACACCATGAACATCCATGACTACAGCAAGCAACAGGACCATCACACACAACCCTGAACATCCATGACTACAGCAAGCAACAGGACCATCACACACAACCCTGAACATCCATGACTACAGCAAGCAACAGGACCATCACACACACCATGAACATCCATGACTACAGCAAGCAACAGGACCATCACACACAACCCTGAACATCCATGACTGCAGCAAGCAACAGGACCATCACACACAACCCTGAACATCCATGACTACAGCAAGCAACAGGACCATCACACACAACCCTGAACATCCATGACTGCAGCAAGCAACAGGACCACCACACACAACCCTGAACATCCATGACTACAGCAAGCAACAGGACCATCACACACAACCCTGAACATCCATAACTACAGCAAGCAACAGGACCATCACACACACCATGAACATCCATGACTAAAGCAAGCAACAGGACCATCACACACAACCCTGAACATCCATGACTACAGCAAGCAACAGGACCATCACACACAACCCTGAACATCCATGACTACAGCAAGCAACAGGACCATCACACACAACCCTGAACATCCATGACTACAGCAAGCAACAGGACCATCACACACACCATGAACATCCATGACTACAGCAAGCAACAGGACCATCACACACAACCCTGAACATCCATGACTACAGCAAGCAACAGGACCATCACACACAACCCTGAACATCCATGACTGCAGCAAGCAACAGGACCATCACACACAACCCTTAACATCCATGACTACAGCAAGCAACAGGACCATCACACACAACCCTGAACATCCATGACTGCAGCAAGCAACAGGACCACCACACACAACCCTGAACATCCATGACTACAGCAAGCAACAGGACCATCACACACAACCCTGAACATCCATAACTACAGCAAGCAACAGGACCATCACACACACCATGAACATCCATGACTACAGCAAGCAACAGGACCATCACACACAACCCTGAACATCCATGACTACAGCAAGCAACAGGACCATCACACACAACCCTGAACATCCATGACTACAGCAAGCAACAGGACCATCACACACAACCCTGAACATCCATAACTACAGCAAGCAACAGGACCATCACACACACCATGAACATCCATGACTGCAGCAAGCAACAGGACCATCACACACAACCCTGAACATCCATGACTACAGCAAGCAACAGGACCATCACACACAACCCTGAACATCCATGACTACAGCAAGCAACAGGACCACCACACACAACCCTGAACATCCATGACTACAGCAAGCAACAGGACCACCACACACAACCCTGAACATCCATGACTACAGCAAGCAACAGGACCATCACACACAACCCTGAACATCCATGACTACAGCAAGCAACAGGACCATCACACACAACCCTGAACATCCATGACTACAGCAAGCAACAGGACCACCACACACAACCCTGAACATCCATGACTACAGCAAGCAACAGGACCATCACACACAACCCTGAACATCCATGACTACAGCAAGCAACAGGACCATCACACACAACCCTGAACATCCATGACTACAGCAAGCAACAGGACCATCACACACAACCCTGAACATCCATGACTACAGCAAGCAACAGGACCATCACACACAACCCTGAACATCCATGACTACAGCAAGCAACAGGACCATCACACACACCATGAACATCCATGACTACAGCAAGCAACAGGACCACCACACACAACCCTGAACATCCATGACTACAGCAAGCAACAGGACCATCACACACAACCCTGAACATCCATGACTAGACTACAGCAAGCAACAGGACCATCACACACAACCCTGAACATCCATGACTACAGCAAGCAACAGGACCATCACACACAACCCTGAACATCCATGACTACAGCAATGAAATGGTTCCATATTGGGCAGGACTTACACATTAAACATTATGTTTAGAGCATGACATTTTTGAGTTTAGCACATTTGAGTGATGTCTATTTGAGTGATGTCTAAATTAGGGCATATTTTAATGAGCCTAGGCATGTTTAGCTCCCGGCCTTATTTTGGGCATGTTTAGCTCCCGGCCTTATTTGGCCATGTTTAGCTCCCGGCCTTATTTGGGCATGTTTAGCTCCCGGCCTTATTTGGGCATGTTTGACAACATCGTCTTCATCTTGTCCTCTTCTTGTGTGAATGTCATTTGTGCATTTGTGCGTGTGCGTTGACAATTTTGTTGGTTTTGGGGGTTAAGAAAATAAACGGTCAAAATTTGATAACCATGTTCTCAAATTGAGCACACAGTTCTCATGAGTTTGCGCATGCATGCGTGCGTGTGTGTGTGTGTTTGTGTGTGTGTGTGTGAATATCATCACTGCATGTTTATTTTGAGAGCTATCCAAAGTTTTTCACTTCGGAAATTCTATAGGCTCCTTCAATGAAGACTTGGTCCATCCTTTCCATAGCTAAGACAAATAAGCATCATCTACTTAGCACGCTCACACACTGGCACACAAACGCATGCACGCACACACACACACTCGCAATGCAGGGGCCTCGGAGAGAAGGCTACCACTAGTGCTCCTTATACAACCCTGGGAATCTCTGAGGAGGAAACCTCTGGAGACAAGATGAACCAGAATGGCAGTGTTATGTGAGGGTGACACAGCAGAGTGCTCTGTGTGCAGGGAGCATGACAGAGAGACTAGTGTCCTTGTAAAGATGTCGGCATACATTGTCCAGAACCCCCCCACCCCCCCCCCCCACCCTTACATGAGACACAAACACTAAACTGAATATCTGGACATAAAATTCAAATATGCAAAATGAGCTTACTAGCATACCTGAAGTTATGCGGAAGCTCTATGCATGTATCCCTTAATTAGTACTTAACATGTATATGCAGTTTAATCCAGCGAGATGCTGATCCAGAGTGTACCCTACATACATGTACTACTGTATCAACCTGCCTCAACCCAGTGTGATGCTGACCCAGTGTGTGTGCCCCCATAGAGCTACATACATGAACTACTGTATCAACCTGCCTCAACCTAGTGTGATGCTGACCCAGTGTGTGCCCCCATGGAGCTACATACTACTGTATCAACCTGCCTCAACCTAGTGTGATGTTGGTCCAGAGTGTGCCCCCATGGAGCTACTGTCAACATACTTCAAGCTGCCTGAAAGAGGGAGTAAAGGTCAACCATCTTTAAAAATGTTGTGTTTTCTAAGACTTGCAACTTTTCCCAAGCACCCTATTCTGCTCTTGGAGAGAGCTTGATGTTCTGCTCTTGGAGAGAGCTTGATGTTCTGCTCTTGGAGAGAACTTGATGTTCTGCTCTTGGAGAGAACTTGATGTCCTGCTCTTGGAGAGAACTTGATGTCCTTCTCTTGGAGAGAGCTTGATGTTCTGCTCTTGGAGAGAGAGCTGATGTTCTGCTCTAGGAGAGAACTTCATGTTCTGCTCTTGGAGAGAACTTGATGTTCTGCTCTTGGAGAGAGAACTTGATGTTCTGCTCTTGGAGAGAACTTGATGTTCACTTGGAGAGAGCTTGATGTTCTGCTCTTGGAGAGAGCTTGATGTTCTGCTCTTGGAGAGAGAACTTGATGTTCTGCTCTTGGATAGAGAGAACTTGATGTTCTGCACTTGGAGAGAACTTGATGTTCTGCTCTTGGAGAGAACTTGATGTTCTGCTCTTGAAGAGAGAGCTTGATGTTCTGCTCTTGGAGAGAGCTTCGTGGAGAGTCAATTTGAATGACCTCAACTCTTCTTCCTGCTATTCCCCCAATAATGTCCCTTATCCCCTCATACTTTAAAGCACATAAAAAGGCTCATCTTTTGCTAAGAAAATTATATTCATAAGTTGCAGATTCATAAGTTGCAGATATAAAAAAAATTTAAAAAATTTAATTTACAGGTCTTAGAAAGCACAACATATTTAAGATGTTTAACCTTTAGACCCACCTCAAACAAGTGCAATGTTGATCCAGTGTGTGTCCCCATAGAGCTATTGTCAACCACTTCAACCTGCCTCAACCCAGTGTGGTGTTAATCCAGTGCATGTCCCCATGGAGCTATTGTCAACCACTTCAATCTTCCTCAACCCAGTGTTACACAGTGGTATTGATCTCTCTACACCTCGCATCATGCACCTGAAGATCCCAACCAAGCACTGTTAAGTTGTGTGTGTGCTCACAGGTCTTTATAACTGTTCAGAATGCAAATATAACTGGCTGTAGCTTGGTATAAGAATCAGCTCCATTGAGGCAAGCAAACCAAAGCTTCGCATGGCTACCTCACACTGGGTCTACAACAAAACATATCATCAAGGAAATGCATCCAGGAGCAACCCATTTCTCAAGAGAGAAGGGATGCAGGGATGCGTAGAAACCCGTCCGGCTTTATATATGATGTGCCATCTATGTCTATATGGGCAAGAGGGTTGAGATCCCACCTCCAAAGATGACGGTAGCTGAAGCAAAATTCTATACAAGGATGTCGACTATGGCCATTGTAGAATGCATGTAATAATATTTATGACTGTGACGTCTTACGGTTAACCTCCTCTCTGGTACATGGAACTACTAGAAGTGACAGCGACAACAATGACTTCATTGTTACCTTCTCTCTCATCATTCCGGAAGACCACGACTTTAGGCAGTTTCAGAAGCAACTTTCCATCATCAGCTGAAACCATCCAACCACAGGAGAGAAATACACACACATTATTAATAGATACAATTATGTACATTACGCATGTGGAATGATAATCGATTAACCCCCTCCCCCCCCCCCCCCCCCCCCCCCCTCCGCCACACTAAAAATAAAAAAATTTAAAAAATTAAATTTACATTTTTTTCAGTAATCATCTCTTCAGAATGCAAATACAATAAGCTGCAGTTTGGTACGAGAATCAGAAGTTGCAGCAAAACTTGCAGCGAAGATAACCATGCAAGAGCGTCTGCATTGTCGAGAGCAAAGGGATTCAGAGTGAAGTGGTTGCCAACGTGTACCCATGCAGCTTTCCTCGGCAGAAGAACTTCCAGAAGCAGCAGTCAAGGCTGGAAGAGACGGTCTATGACATCGTTGCGATCTTCCCCTCACCACACCCACTTTTGGGGGAGCTCACCCATCCCATCAAACTGGAAGTAAGTTTCTGACTGATAGAG
Organism: Cladorhizidae sp. MBARI D1340-BT2; assembly: GCA_028752905.1. Lineage (NCBI taxonomy): Eukaryota > Metazoa > Porifera > Demospongiae > Poecilosclerida > Cladorhizidae > Cladorhizidae sp. MBARI D1340-BT2. The sequence continues at coordinate 34,299,126 of JAQNBH010000015.1, forward strand.
CAGCCTAATGGGCATGTGCAAGTTTGTTTGTTTTAATCTGCTGTTCAGCACCTACATATTGTGAATGATGTTGGAAGTGGTTGTAACCATTTTTGGAGGTCAATTGATTAATGGATGAAGGTGGATAAGGCGTGTACATACAGTAGAAGCAAAAAAAAGTTCCGGTTACGCTGCGTAAATATTCCGTTGGGCAACATCGTTCCAACGCAATTAAGTAACGAAGAAAATTACTCCGTTCCAACGGCAAAGAATCATTTTTTCTTCGTGTTTCAAACTCGTTCGCAGTTCAATTTGCTCGCCCTCATTTGCGCGGTCGTTCATCAACCTCGTGCTTCAAGTTCAACCGGCTTCGTGCTCCAACTTCTTTGTCGTTCGGCAGCCTCTCGCTTCTTGTACCGTTCATAATGTCATTCTTCATCAAAAGGCCCCTGATATTAATTCTAGCCTCGAAGGAATAGAGGAGCAGATGAAGCTGACCGATGAAACAACGTTGACTAGCTCCAGCGTCTGCTACAGACCAAGCTAGGGTGACAACATTTCACTGCACACCATTCTGCGGTGCAGGACCGCTCTAGGATAGACCTCCAGAGGTAGCTCTAGTGTCAGCTCATCAGACACGTGGAACAACTGCTACGCTTAGTTTAGCTAATTTAAAACTGACAAAACTGGTTTAAGCTGACACTTTATAAGCTGGCTTAGGGAAGCTTGAATGAAGACTTTTAAGACAATCTTGACTGCATAGCTTACTCCTTAGCAAACTTAGCTTATTCTTTAGCAAGCTTAGCTTGAGTCAAGGAAATATTTGATCTCCAAATCTTAAAGGCAAGGTGATATATCTCCTCCCTTCCTACCTTTCCAGATGAAAAGATTGGAGTGAATATGGATTATCTTGGGCAGATGACTTGTGGCATAGAGGATGTTATATGTTATATGGACTGATGAATGCAGTCCAACTCGAGATCCACACACTGCACTCAATTCTTCCAAGGATTGTTGAACTTACAAGGAGAACTGGCTATTGAATGCTGTACTTATTCACTGCTAGTTCATGCATATATACAAAATTGCTATTCACTTAGTAAGGTTACCACAATAATTGAGCAATGAACTACCACCAGTGAACTTTCATGACAATAAGGGGGAGACAAAACCATAAAAGTAGTATAGTGTTTAAAAACTTGTGGTTTGTAAGATATTACAATTTGTGTTAATTTATGGTTAGTATTACAGTAGTTGGGGCGACTCGTTTGGTAGTGATAGATTGCTAGCTGTTAGTTATTAGTGGTGTTACATGCATAGCTATAGCAAAAACAACCCTCTCGGCCACACTGTGGGTCTGCAGTTGCTGCTGTCCATTAATGGTGGAATCAAGGCTTCCATTAATGGTGGAATCAAGGTCGAACTCAAGATTGCCCATTACATTATCAGGATTGGGGGGGGGGCAACTGGAGGAATCTGGATATTAAGGGGGGGGGGGGGGGGAGGGGGCATGATGGTTGAAGATGTGACAAAGTTTCTAATGAATTTCAATAATACAATTTCCAAGGGGGGGGGGGGCAAAAAGGTTCCAAGGGGGGGCAGCCACACACACACACACCCCCCCCCCCCCCCCCCCCCCCTCCCCTAAATGAAACCCTGATTATAGTATTCTATTGAGCTATGTACATTACGACAACATCCGTAATGCTCGGCTTAACTTAACTTAAGATGTCTATCAGTGTCTGTGAATTAATGCAGTGTTTATAATTAGTGCAAAGTGTTTGTAAATTAGTACAATGTTAGTAAATTAGAGCAAGGTGTTAGTAAATTAGAGTGAGAAGCTTGCAAATCAGGTGTAAGTTAATCGAGTCGATCACGTCCCTGATAATATTCTACCCCATACCTCAATCCTCCACCAACTAACTCGAAGAAGGTCTCTGATTCATACTTACGATCATTGCTGCAGTCATCCACCAGAATTATCTCATGGATAAGTTGAGGAGGGCTTCTATTCAGAACACTGCACAGTGCATACAAACATATGATATTAGAATAATAAGATAGTTTCTCATATAACTTGTACTAGTTAGGGATGAAAGAATGAACCATTTCTCCCCCCCCCCCCCCCAAAAAATATATAATAAAAAAACACTTTCTTTCTGCACTCCTGGACATGTCATTGTAAGTTTCTTTTTGCTACACAAATTAATGAGATGTTAACCACAAGAGGGTAGACAAGATACACATAAGCCAACACATTGTAGGCCGACTGTTAGGACATGCAGACCGACTGTTAGGTCATGCAGGCTGACTGTTAGGACATGCAGGCCGACTGTTAGGTCATAGGCCGACTGTTAGGTCATACAGGCTGACTGTTAGGTCATGCAGACCGACTGTTAGGACATGCAGGCCGACTGTTAGGTCATGCAGACCGACTGTTAGGTCATGCAGACCGACTGTTAGTTCATGCAGGCCGACTGTTAGTTCATGCAGGCCGACTGTTAGGTCATGCAGGCCGACTGTTAGGACATGCAGGCCGACTGTTAGGACATGCAGGCCGACTGTTAGGTCATGCAAGCCAACTGTTAAGTCATTGCAGGACGACTGTTAGGTCATGCAGGCCAACTGTTAAGACATGCAGGCCGACTGTTAGGTCATGCAGGCCAACTGTTAGGACATGCAGGCCGACTGTTAGGTCATGCAGGCCGACTGTTAGGTCATGCAGGCCGACTGTTAGGTCATGCAGGCCGACTGTTAGGTCATGCAGGACGACTGTTAGGACATGCAGGCCGACTGTTAGGTCATGCAGGCCGACTGTTAGGTCATGCAGGCCGACTGTTAGGTCATGCAGGCTGACTGTTAGGTCATGCAGGCCGACTGTTAGGACATGCAGGCTGACTGTTAGGTCATGCAGGCTGACTGTTAGGTCATGCAGGCCGACTGTTAGGTCATTGCAGGACGACTGTAAGGAATGAGGGCAGAGTCTCATGAGACAGCACTGGCCAGTGAGTGAGGGGGAACCTGGCTGGTAAAGTCTGGAAAATCTGGTTTACCTTTAAAGAACCGTATCTTTGCACGCGTTCATGCTATGGTCCCGATTTATATACCAAAATGTAGCCAGTGCAGTATGCTCTCTGGTGGTAGTTTTTGTTTTATCAAACATGTTAATCTTTAGGAACTGCAAGTTAGAATGTGAAGTGAAATCACCCTACCCTAACTCATTCATGTCATAACTTCAGCAACAAGTCTTGAATGGCTATAACAACTGTGATTGAGAGGTTTACAAATACCGCAACTTACAGTCAGAGATAAGTTTTTTTAAGTGGACTTTATGTTCATGTGAAGAGGTCAAAAACTAAAAATAACCCTTGTGGTTACGACTTCGGAGCTCCATAGACTCTGCACACTTGACTGGATATATAGCTCAAATTATAGATCTCTCCATGTGCTCTCTTGATATAACTTAGCCAAAGTGGGAGTCCTGTGAGCCTGAGATGTTTTGTAATTATGGTTCCTGATTGGCCAGTTTAAATAGTATCTGTGGCTAGAAAAAGCCCTACAAAACCAGCATATTCATTACGCGCTAAACCATGACTAATTAGTCAAGGGGGGGGGGGGGTGCTGGGAAAAATCAATGGTTTCTTCCAGCACCCCACGCTTGCCTAATTCGTTGAGTTTTAGTGCCTAAATCAACACGTACTGTAGTAGGGCTTCGTCTAGTCACAGATACAATTTCAACGGAGGGGGGGGGGGGCTATATAGCACTTTCCCACAAACTTAACCACACTTTACCAGCCTTGATCGCCTTGATCACCCCCCACCACCCCCTTTAATAATTTGGAGAAAAAAATGTTTATACCAAGCATAGATTTTGTGTAATACATGTTTGAAATCTGGGAGAGACTCTATGCTCACCCTGTATATACCTCAGCAGTTTGGAGGCGTCAAAACAATATATAATTTAAGTTTAAAATTATTGAAGCTTCTAAGTGAGGACACACCTTTCCTTTACATTCCTTTACATTCCCAATTTTAAAACTCCCGTTACACCTGCCATCTACGAGAGCTTTGGCTACCGCCCACAGGTCTGCACCTACTTACCTGGCTATCGTGCGTAAAAGAGTAGACCTGGCCTCGTTATGGAACGTGATGATGACGGAGGTGGCAGGCAGGGAGGAGCCATAGTACACACGAGAACACCTGCATCAACGCAAACAACCATATTACACACGAGAACACCTGCATCAAAACAAACAACCATATTACACACGAGGACAACTGCATCAATGCAAACACCCATATTACACACGAGAACACCTGCATCAACGCAAACACCCATATTACACATGAGAACACCTGTATCAACGCAAACACCCATATTACACACGAGAACACCTGCATCAACGCAAACACCCATATTACACACGAGAACACCTGCATCAACGCAAACACCCATATTACACACAAGAACACCTGTATCAACGCAAACACCCATATTACACACGAGAACACCTGCATTAATAATAATAATAATAATAATAATAATAGTAATAATAATAATAGTAATAATAGTAATAGTAGTAATAGTAGTAATAGCAATAATAGTAGTAATAATAGTAATAATAATAACAACAACAACAACAATAGTGAGTATATAACTGTACTGTTGGTGTTCCTGTGCTGGCATCCGCTACCTTATAGTTCCTCTGGTAGATTTCTCTATATTAATTTATTTCAAAAAAACAATTCCCTCTGTTTGTGTTCTTTGGGCACTTAACTTGCAGGTCAGGTGGAACCATTACCAGGTCAGGTGGAACCATTACCAGGTCAGGTGGAACCATTACCAGGTCAGGTAGAACCATTACCAGGTCAGGTAGAACCATTACCAGGTCAGGTTGAACCATCACCAGGTCAGGTAAAACCATTACAAGGGCAGGTAGAACCATTACCAGGTCAGATAAAACCATTACAAGGGCAGGTAGAACCATTACCAGGTCAGGTAAAACCATTACCAGGGCAGGTGGAACCATTACCAGGGCAGGTAGAACCATTACCAGGGCAGGTGGAACCATTACCAGGTCAGGTAGAACCATTACCAGGTCAGGTAAAACCATTACCAGGTCAGGTGGAACCATTACCAGGTCAGGTGGAACCATTACCAGGTCAGGTGGAACCATTACCAGGTCAGGTAGAACCATTACCAGGTCAGGTTGAACCATTACCAGGTCAGGTAAAACCATTACAAGGGCAGGTAGAACCATTACCAGGTCAGGTAGAACCATTACCAGGTCAGGTGGAACCATTACCAGGTCAGGTGGAACCATTACCAGGTCAGGTAAAACCATTACCAGGGCAGGTGGAACCATTACCAGGGCAGGTAGAACCATTACCAGGGCAGGTGGAACCATTACCAGGGCAGGTAGAACCATTACCAGGGCAGGTGGAACCATTACCAGGTCAGGTCAACCATTACCAGGTCAGGTAGAACCATTACCAGGTCAGGTCCATTACCAGGTCAGGTAGCATTACCAGGTCAGGTAGAACCATTACCAGGTCAGGTAGAACCATTACCAGGTCAGGTAGAACCATTACCAGGTCAGGTGGAACCATTACCAGGTCAGGTAGAACCATTACCAGGTCAGGTAGAACCATTACCAGGTCAGGTAGAACCATTACCAGGTCAGGTCCATTACCAGGTCAGGTAGCATTACCAGGTCAGGTAGAACCATTACCAGGTCAGGTAGAACCATTACCAGGTCAGGTAGAACCATTACCAGGTCAGGTAGAACCATTACCAGGTCAGGTGGAACCATTACCAGGTCAGGTAGAACCATTACCAGGTCAGGTAGAACCATTACCAGGTCAGGTGGAACCATTGCCAGGTCAGGTAGAACCATTACCAGGTCAGGTAGAACCATTACCAGGTCACGTAGAACCATTACCAGGTCAGGTAGAACTATTACCAGGTCAGGTAGAACCATTACCAGGTCACGTAGAACCATTACCAGGTCACGTAGAACTATTACCAGGTCAGGTAGAACCATTACCAGGTCACGTAGAACTACATTACCAGGTCACGTAGAAGCATTACCAGGTCACATAGAACTATTACCAGAGAGTTTCATGCGGCCAAAGTTTGGCTCCTCAATCTCACAAATACGTACGAGAGGTCCACTTTAGCAGCAGCTGAAGTCATTTTTGTTAGGCCATATGGTTACATATTTGAACTGCTGTGAGATACATACTTCATTTTACACATCAGGGCTGCACAAAGCCACAAAACCGCACGGCCATTCATGCCCTCCTCATATGGACATGAATATGGTGAAGAATGTTAAGATATGCCAACCGTCAAATTTGGGAGCATGAACCCGAGTGTCTCTAATATGTGTAGGAACCATGGTTACTATTTACTTCCGTCCAATCTGCCTGCGATTACTACTGGAAGGCAATTAGAAGGGGGGGTTACTATTGATTGGTTGTGAAGGAGTTCAAGTGCCTGTTTGGAGAATGTTAATGATTTGCGTGCCTGAGGGCTCAACGGTATTCGGTGCTGGAAAGCAGAAGTCAAGGGTTCAAGCCCAGCTGGAACCAGAATTTTTCCTCCTCTGTTATCTTCAGTTCTCAGTTTACCAGCTAGTGAGCAATTACTTGGGCGTGTCTTATTGCTATTTGCCTCCGTGGTTACGATTGGAAGGGAGGTTACTATTACCAATTGAGACTGAGCTATGAGGTTACAACATTTTGGAGGGGCGGTTCCTATGGAGATAATACGGAAACTCTAGCATGTTCTACCTGTGGAGGTTACAATTGGAGGGGCGGTTCCTATGGAGAAAATACAGAACCTCTAGCATGTTCTACCTATATCTACAAGTTTAATGCCCAGAGACAGCTATTTAATAAATCATTTGGAAGCTATGGAGCTCCGGACATCCTCTCCTTTGTACATTGTCCGATTTTGATATTATACTGTCAGTTTTGAAAGAACATTAGCCTGCCATGTTCATTGTGGGTGAACAGTGCATTTGAGGGCTCACACGGTCAGTCTCTGTGGCACTGCGTGTATCAAGACCAGCTAGGGGGACTCACTGCCCTACATTTGTAGATAGTGAGGGCTCACACGGTCAGTCTCTGTGCCACTGCCAGTAGCAAGGCCAGCTAGGGGGACTCACTGCCCTACATTTGTGGATAGTGAGGCTCACACGGTCAGTCTCTGTGCCACTGCCTGTAGCAAGACCAGCTAGGGGGGCTCACTGCCCTACATTTGTGGATAGTGAGGGCTCACACGGTCAGTCTCTGTGCCACTGCCAGTAGCAAGCCCAGCTAGGGGGAACTCACTGCCCTACCCCAGCAGCTAACTGTTAGGGCAAAGGTGCACTCACACATCTGCTAAATGTTCTTAAGGCCTGTCCACACTGCACACTGAATGCGCGTTAGATCTCAACGAATGCGCGTTCGTTGCGTCCACACTGAATGCGTAGATTTCTTGGACCTAATGCGCATTAGGTCCAGTCCACCTCGATAGGTGGTTTGAGTCGAGCCAGAGCAACAAATCCGAGCGTAAAATTAATTACGCGGGTGCGTGTTAAAAGATAAACCACGCTGGCGATATGGCTGCAGACAGAAACAAGAGTGCTGATCAGTGTGTGGAGCCATGCCAGTGTCCAGGAGCTACTCGACGGAGTACAAAGAAACGGAATCATTTATGAAGTTGTAGCTGATTCCCACCAGACCTATAGCAGGCAAAGATCAAGCTAAATACTATTATAGCTAAAATAGACTTCTAAAATTTTACCTCCGCAGCCTTCTTTTATGGAGTTCATGGAGCGCCATCCGTCTACTGTATTGCCTTTTTCTATTTCGCGTATGTAGGTATCTCGTCCATAACAGAAGAAATCCTTGTGCATTGTGACGTGGGTGCAGTTTTCTTGGAGTGGTTTTTATGCGCGTTTGGTTTATTGTCATGTCAGTGTGGACGCGACGTCGTGACTGGACGCGCATTGGGACTCTCTTGGTAGCTAGTGTGTCTCAATGCGCATCCAGTTATTGTGCAGTGTGGACAAGCCTTTAGTCCCCCAACAATTGTTAGTCCCCCAACAATTAAACACGTGGTTTCCTGGAATGAAATTTCATTCAATCAACAGTACCAGAATGTTGTGCCATATGCAAGCACCTCTCCTCAAGCCTGTACCTCTTGCCATGAAGCCTTACAAGCTACAGGCGCTGGTCTTGGCAATGCTCTCAGCCACCACACAACACCTATTCAGCTCTACAAGTAATATTCACAAAGGCTGCTCTCTCATACTGGGGAATCTGAGTGGCAGCAGCTGGCTTTCTGTCAGACCTGCTCTGCCATATTGGTCCACTTTGTATCCATGGTGCATCGTCGGGCAATCCTAAACTAGTTCTGCATCTCCTCGGTCCATCATATCCTACATCCAGATAGTGTTGACAACTGAAGCTACAACCTAGCAATTCTGAATGCGGGTTTGTTATTATTACTGTTGTTATTATTGTTGTTGTTGTTATTATTGTTGTTATTATTGTTGTTGTTATTATTGTTGTTATTATTATTGTTGTTATTATTTATATATACAGATTTGCACGGCACTTTCACACATGTACCAGATTTCTTCTATTAGCCAATTGTAATCCCCTCCAATTATAATCCCTCCAATTGTAATCCCTCCAATTATAATCCCCTCCAATTATAATCCCCTCCAATTATAATCCCCTCCAATTATAATCCCTCCAATTATAATCCACTCCAATTGTAACCCCCTCCAATTATAATCCCTCCAATTATAATCCCTCCAATTATAATCCCCTCCAATTATAATCCCCTCCAATTATAACCCCTCCAATTGTAACCCCCTCCAATTGTAATCCCCTCCAATTATAATCCCCTCCAATTATAATCCCCTCCAATTATAATCCCCTCCAATTATAATCCCTCCAATTATAATCCCTCCAATTATAATCCCCTCCAATTATAATCCCCTCCAATTATAATCCCTCCAATTATAATCCCTCCAATTATAATCCCCTCCAATTATAATCCCCTCCAATTATAATCCCCTCCAATTATAATCCCTCCAATTATAATCCCTCCAATTATAATCCCTCCAATTATAATCCCCCCAATTATAATCCCTCCAATTATAATCATAATCCCTCCAATTATAATCCCTCCAATTATAATCCCTCCAATTATAATCCCTCCAATTATAATCCCTCCAATTATAATCCCCTCCAATTATAATCCCTCCAATTATAATCCCCTCCAATTATAATCCCTCCAATTATAATCCCTCCAATTATAATCCCTCCAATTATAATCCCTCCAATTATAATCCCCTCAATAGTAACCCCTCCAATAGCAATCGCAGGTACATTGGACGGAAGTAAATAGTAACCATGGTTCCTATTAGGGAATACACTACATGGATCATCTCTGATTATTAGGGAATTAAGCCCTTATTGGCTAGGGAAGGAATGACGTGTATGAGGTTCTCTACACTCTATATAATGGCCTAGTCGTTGCTATAGCTCAGGATCCTGTGAACCCTGTGAACCCTTCCCTTTCCAATGCATATGATATAAAAGTTCGTGCTTGAGGTCATCTCTTTCCTGCCAAGTTCTTGCTGCTACTGCTTCTGTCCCGAAGAGTAGTGGAGCAGTCAGTCCAGCTGTTCCAATCCCGAGAGGTCCTTTCAACTTCTCTCCTCTGATGTATACCAGACAAGTCAGCAAACATACTATATCGTCTCCTTGTTATTAGAGACATCTGATTGGTAGAGGATCAGCTACAGCCTCAACAGGACCTGGCGTGAGCCCGCCAAGAAGATCGAGGCACTCAGTAAATCAACTCAGTAGTCATCTGTTCTGCTCTTAATAAGCTAGCTAGATTGAGTTTACCTGCTATACAATCCCTACCAACCCCCCCTTCCCCAGCAATCAAGAAAAGATAGTTGGAAAGTTTGAATCCTCAGTTACCAAAATGGATGAATGGACTCACTGCACACAAGCTATATATACAGGGGGGGGCACTCACATAGAAATACATACTGGTATCCTTGAAGATGAGTTTCATGGTTCACTCTGTATGTAAGTCTTCCAGTATATTACTTGGTGAAGGATTCAAGGCATCTCTGGATGACTTTGGGAGATGAGGCTAAAGCCATCACTTCAGCAACTTTGGGGAGTAAGTAGAGGCTAAAGCCATCACTTCAGTAACTTTGGGGAGTTAGTAGAGACTAAAGCCATCACTTCAGTAACTTTAGGGAGTTAGTAGAGGCTAAAGCCATCACTTCAGTAACTTTGGGGAGTTAGTAGAGGCTAAAGCCATCACTTCAGCAACTTTGGGGAGTTAGTAGAGACTAAAGCCATCACTTCAGTAACTTTGGGGACATCACTTCAGCAACTTTGGGGAGTTAGTAGAGACTAAAGCCATCACTTCAGCAATTTTGGGGAGTTAGTCTCTACTAAAGCCATCACTTCAGTAACTTTGGGGAGTTAGTAGAGACTAAAGCCATCACTTCAGTAACTTTGGGGAGTTAGTAGAGACTAAAGCCATCACTTCAGTAACTTTAGGGAGTTAGTAGAGACTAAAGCCATCACTTCAGCAACTTTGGGGAGTTAGTAGAGGCTAAAGCCATCACTTCAGTAACTTTGGGGAGTTAGTAGAGGCTAAAGCCATCATTTCAGTAAGACTAAAGCCATCACTTCAGCAACTTTGGGGAGTTAGTAGAGGCTAAAGCCATCACTTCAGTAACTTTGGGGAGTTAGTAGAGGCTAAAGCCATCATTTCAGTAACTTTGGGGAGTTAGGTGAACTTGACTTACAATATGAAGTGTTGGCAGTCATGTGCCATCTAGTGTGAGATTAGTTAATGACACACTTACACCCAATCCATGTGTGGTTAATTAGCAACACATTCTCAGCCCTCAGCCCCACCTGGTGTGAGATTAGCTGACCTGCGCCATCTGAGCACCCTATTCCACCTTGACCACCATCCAGGCATCCCTGACCCAGAGCTTGTCTTGACCCTCCATCAAGGCATCCCTGGCCCAGAGCTTGTCTTGACCACCATCCAGGCATCCCTAGCCCAGGGTTTGTCTTGACCACCATCCAGGCATCCCTAGGCCAGAGCTTGTCTTGACCACCATCCAGGCATCCCTAGGCCAGAGCTTGTCTTGACCACCATCCAGGTATCCCTGGCCCAGAGCTTGTCTTGACCCTCCATCAAGGCACACCTCGCCCAGAGCTTGTCTTGACCCTCCATCAAGGCACACCTCACCCAGAACTTGTTGATAACAATGCCAATAATAACATTCGCTGAAGCTTCCCCGCTGATAGCCTCAGACTGAAGATGATGGCTGCCACAACTAGAGATGATGGCTGCCACAACTAGAGATGATGGCTGCCACAGCTAGAGAACATGGCTGCCACAACTAGAGAACATGGCTGCCACAACTAGAGATGATGGCTGCCACAACTAGAGATGATGGCTGCTACAACTAGAGAACATGGCTGCCACAGCTAGAGAACATGGCTGCCACAACTAGAGAATATAGCTGCCACAACTAGAGATGATGGCTGCCAAAACTAGAGAAGATGGCTGCCACAACTATAGAGAAGATGGCTGCCACAACTAGAGAAGATGGCTGCCACAACTAGAGATGATGGCTGCCACATCTAGAGAGGATGGCTGCCACAACTAGAGAAGATGGCTGCCACAACTAGAGAAGATGGCTGCCACAACTAGAGAAGATGGCTGCCACAACTAGAGATGATGGCTGCCACAACTAGAGAAGATGGCTGCCACAACTAGAGATGATGGCTGCCACAACTAGAGATGATGGCTGCCACAACTAGAGATGATGGCTGCCACAACTAGAGATGATGGCTGCCACAACTAGAGATGATGGCTGCCACAACTAGAGATGATAGCTGCCACAGCTAGAGAAGATGGCTGCTACAACTAGAGAAAATGGCTGCCATAACTAGAGATGATGGTGCCACAACTAGGAGGAACATGGCTGCCAAAACTAGAGAAGATGGCTGCCACAACTAGAGAAGACGGCTGCCACAACTAGAGAAGATGGCTGCCACAACTAGAGAGCATGGCTGCCACAACTAGAGATGATGGCTGCCACAACTATGAGAAGATGGCTGCCACAGCTAGAGAAGATGGCTGCCACAGCTAGAGAAGATGGCTGCCACAACTATGAGAAGATGGCTGCCACAACTAGAGAATATGGCTGCCACAGCTAGAGAAGACAACTAGAGATGATGGCTGCCACAACTAGAGATGATGGCTGCCACAACTAGAGAAGATGTCTGCCACAACTAGAGAAGATGTCTGCCACAACTAGAGAAGATGGCTGCCACAACTAGAGAAGATGGTAGAGAAGATGGTGTCACAGGAGGTTTCCTATTTTTTTTTCCTGTAAAGTGTTATGCGTAGAAACCACGGCCTTCAGAGTGAATTGATTATTTAAGCATGCGAAATGTGTTCTAACAAGTGCAAACATGTGCTAAGTTTAACATGAGCTGTGAATGTTTCCATGACGACCACTCCACTGAATGGACTTGTCACTATGAAATTATTGTCCTGCATTGTCCACCGCAACACCTAAAGAACTCTTCCCCATACTTGTCTAGAACACAACAGATTACTCGGGAGTACGGCCTTGAGTCGGCATCGAGCCGGAGCAGCTCCTAGAAGCCAATCACTACTCCCCCCCCCCCCCCCTTTAGAAGCACTAATCAAGCCACTCCCCATACCCTATAAAGTGCTTCTCCCTTTAGAAGCAGCCCCTCTCCATACCCTATAAAGTGCTTCTCCCTTTAGAAGCAATGATCAAGCCCCTCTCCATACCCTATAAAGTGCTTCCCCCTTTAGAAGCACTAATCAACCCCCTCCCTCATACCCTATATTTAAGTGCTTCCCCCTTTAGAAGCACTAATCAAGCCCCTCCCCATGACCTATAAAAAAACCTCCTTATGAGCGCTAAATCAACCCCTTCTACCATCCTCTATATCCCTTGCGAGTATTAATTTTGCTGCTCACTGCCACGCCCACTCCATCATGAGCATGTGGTTATGTCATCACACAATGTCATCGCCATCAAACAACCATGACATCATAATTAAACACTGTCATTGCGTTCAGCATCTTTTGTCTCTGCAAATAACCCTTGGCATTCTAGCGCTGTCACGCTAACCAATTTTGACTCCGCCTATTTAAAGTATGTTTATATTGATTGGACAGAACTCAAGTGCCAAGCTAGACATGCCTTCTCCGAGTGAAGAAGTAAAGTTGAACACTAAATCTAATACAAGGGACCACTCCCCTGATAGAACCCCCCTCCCCCACGCCCTCCACCTCCCCACCGCCCACCCCCCCACACACACACATCCAGGCAAGGATATATAATTATTAACATGTACAAATGACAAAGAAAACAATTTCAGGCACACCAAACATTCTCTCACAAATAATTCCTGTATGAAAGCCTGTGCATACTACACACTATAGTCCTGCATGAAAGCCTGGTGCATGCTACACACTATAGTCCTGTATGAAAGCCTGGTGCATACTACACACTATAGTCCTGTATGAAAGCCTGGTGCATGCTACACACTATAGTCCTGTATGAAAGCCTGGTGCATACTGCACACTATAGTCCTGTATGAAAGCCTGGTGCATACTGCACACTATAGTCCTGTATGAAAGCCTGGTGCATACTACACACTATAGTCCTGTATGAAAGCCTGGTGCATACTACACACTATAGACCTGTATGAAAGCCTGGTGCCTACTACACACTATAGTCCTGTATGAAAGCCTGGTGCATACTACACACTATAGTCCTGTATGAAAGCCTGGTGCATGCTACACACTATAGTCCTGTATGAAAGCCTGGTGCATACTGCACACTATAGTCCTGCATGAAAGCCTGGTGCATACTACACACTATAGTCCTGTATGAAAGCCTGGTGCCTACTACACACTATAGTCCTGTATGAAAGCCTGGTGCATACTACTACACACTATAGTCCTGCATGAAAGCCTGGTGCATACTACACACTATAGTCCTGTATGAAAGCCTGGTGCATACTGCACACTATAGTCCTATATGAAAGCCTGGTGCATACTACACACTATAGTCCTGTATGAAAGCCTGGTGCATGCTACACACTATAGTCCTGTATGAAAGCCTGGTGCATGCTACACACTATAGTCCTGTATGAAAGCCTGGTGCATACTGCACACTATAGTCCTATATGAAAGCCTGGTGCATACTACACACTATAGTCCTGTATGAAAGCCTGGTGCATACTACACACTATAGTCCTGTATGAAAGCCTGGTGCATGCTACACACTATAGTCCTGTATGAAAGCCTGGTGCATGCTACACACTATAGTCCTGTAAGAAAGCCTGGTGCATGCTACACACTATAGTCCTGTATGAAAGCCTGGTGCATACTACACACTATAGTCCTGTATGAAAGCCTGGTGCATACTACACACTATAGTCCTGCATGAAAGCCTGGTGCATGCTACACACTATAGTCCTGTATGAAAGCCTGGTGCCTACTACACACTATAGTCCTGTATGAAAGCCTGGTGCATACTACTACACACTATAGTCCTGCATGAAAGCCTGGTGCATACTACACACTATAGTCCTGTATGAAAGCCTGGTGCATACTGCACACTATAGTCCTATATGAAAGCCTGGTGCATACTACACACTATAGTCCTGTATGAAAGCCTGGTGCATGCTACACACTATAGTCCTGTATGAAAGCCTGGTACATACTACACACTATAGTCCTGTATGAAAGCCTGGTGCATGCTACACACTATAGTCCTGTATGAAAGCCTGGTGCATGCTACACACTATAGTCCTGTATGAAAGCCTGGTGCATGCTACACACTATAGTCCTGTATGAAAGCCTGGTGCATACTGCACACTATAGTCCTATATGAAAGCCTGGTGCATACTACACACTATAGTCCTGTATGAAAGCCTGGTGTATACTACACACTATAGTCCTGTATGAAAGCCTGGTGCATGCTACACACTATAGTCCTGTAAGAAAGCCTGGTGCATGCTACACACTATAGTCCTGTATGAAAGCCTGGTGCATGCTACACACTATAGTCCTGTATGAAAGCCTGGTGCATACTACACACTATAGTCCTGTATGAAAGCCTGGTGCATACTACACACTATAGTCCTGTATGAAAGCCTGGTGCATACTACACACTATAGTCCTGTATGAAAGCCTGGTGCATGCTACACACTATAGTCCTGTATGAAAGCCTGGTGCATACTACACACTATAGTCCTGTATGAAAGCCTGGTGCATACTACACACTATAGTCCTGTATGAAAGCCTGGTGCATGCTACACACTATAGTCCTGTATGAAAGCCTGGTGCATGCTACACACTATAGTCCTGAATGAAAGCCTGGTGCATGCTACACACTATAGTCCTGTATGAAAGCCTGGTGCATGCTACACACTATAGTCCTGTATGAAAGCCTGGTGCATACTAGACACTATAGTCCTGTATGAAAGCCTGGTGCATGCTACACACTATAGTCCTGTATGAAAGCCTGGTGCATACTACACACTATAGTCCTGTATGAAAGCCTGGTACATACTACACACTATAGTCCTGTATGAAAGCCTGGTGCATGCTACACACTATAGTCCTGTATGAAAGCCTGGTGCATACTACACACTATAGTCCTGTATGAAAGCCTGGTGCATGCTACACACTATAGTCCTGTATGAAAGCCTGGTGCATACTACACACTATAGTCCTGTATGAAAGCCTGGTGCATACTAGACACTATAGTCCTGTATGAAAGCCTGGTGCATGCTACACACTATAGTCCTGTATGAAAGCCTGGTGCATACTACACACTATAGTCCTGTATGAAAGCCTGGTGCATACTACACACTATAGTCCTGTATGAAAGCCTGGTGCCTACTACACACTATAGTCCTGCATGAAAGCCTGGTGCATGCTACACACTATAGTCCTGTATGAAAGCCTGGTGCATGCTACACACTATAGTCCTGTATGAAAGCCTGGTGCATGCTACACACTATAGTCCTGTATGAAAGCCTGGTGCATGCTACACACTATAGTCCTGTATGAAAGCCTGGTGCATACTACACACTATAGTCCTGTATGAAAGCCTGGTACCTGCTATTTACGCACTATAAACTCAGCAATTTAAACACTCGCAAACATCATGACTATTTGCATTTTTGTTTTATAGATTTTACAGATGGCTGCAAGTTCGCAGAGAAACTCTCCGAGCTGACCCTCAAGAAACTGTATTTTATATGAGTGTACTAGTAGGTATGCAGAGTCCATGATTTCTGCAGTACATTCCTTGCTCCAGGTTGGTTCTCCTGCTGAATGGTCACTACAGCAACAGATGCTTCTCTCGGAACTTTTGCTCAAAGATATAGAATTGTCCTCATGTTCTTCAGCCGCTCAGTTCAATCAGTTCTAGACACCTTACGCTAGTTCTTTTTGCACCTGTGCAGCAAATACACTCATTCAAGAACTGCACATGCCCTACAGTTTAACTGCTGCCTCCATAGCTATCCAGTTTAACTGCTGCCTCCATAGCTATCCAGTTTAACTGCTGCCTCCATAGCTATCCAGTTTAACTGCTGCCTCCATAGCTATCCAGTTTAACTGCTGCCTCCATAGCTATCCAGTTTAACTGCTGCCTCCATAGCTATCCAGTTTAACTGCTGCCTCCATAGCTATCCAGTTTAACTGCTGCCTCCATAGCTATCCAGTTTAACTGCTGCCTCCATAGCTATCCAGTTTAACTGCTGCCTCCATAGCTATCCAGTTTAACTGCTGCCTCCATAGCTATCCAGTTTAACTGCTGCCTCCATAGCTATCCAGTTTAACTGCTGCCTCCATAGCTATCCAGTTTAACTGCTGCCTCCATAGCTATCCAGTTTAACTGCTGCCTCCATAGCTATCCAGTTTAACTGCTGCCTCCATAGCTATCCAGTTTAACTGCTGCCTCCATAGCTATCCAGTTTAACTGCTGCCTCCATAGCTATCCAGTTTAACTGCTGCCTCCATAGCTATCCAGTTTAACTGCTGCCTCCATAGCTATCCAGTTTAACTGCTGCCTCCATAGCTATCCAGTTTAACTGCTGCCTCCATAGCTATCCAGTTTAACTGCTGCCTCCATAGCTATCCAGTTTAACTGCTGCCTCCATAGCTATCCAGTTTAACTGCTGCCTCCATAGCTATCCAGTTTAACTGCTGCCTCCATAGCTATCCAGTTTAACTGCTGCCTCCATAGCTATCCAGTTTAACTGCTGCCTCCATAGCTATCCAGTTTAACTGCTGCCTCCATAGCTATCCAGTTTAACTGCTGCCTCCATAGCTATCCAGTCAAAGGTAGAGGCCCCTTCTTTCTCTTCAGCTTCATTATGAAGATTTATCTTTATCAATTGCAAACTCACTAAGGCCTAATAAATTACGTGGATTAGGTCGTCATTTATGTTTTATTCAAGTGCATCGACCTCTACCTAACACTTCTCTATTCAGTAACTTCTCTTTGTATTCCTAAGATGCACATTAGATATATACTGATGATCATTACCAGGACTAGGTCTACAGCAGCTCCCTTGAGTGATATGCATACTGGTAGTGCCATATGTATTAGTGTGCAGGCTATAATGATATGTATACTTGTAGTGGCACATGTATTAGTGTGCAGGCTATAATGATATGCATACTGGTAGTGCCACATGTATTAGTGTGCAGGCTATAATGATATGCACACTGGTAGTGCCACATGTATTAGTGTGCAGGCTATAATGATATGCATACTGGTAGTGCCACATGTATTAGTGTGCAGGCTATAATGATATGCACACTGGTAGTGCCACATGTATTAGTGTGCAGGCTATAATGATATGCACACTGGTAGTGCCACATGTATTAGTGTGCAGGCTATAATGATATGCACACTGGTAGTGCCACATGTATTAGTGTGCAGGCTATAATGATATGCATACTGGTAGTGCCACATTCATTAGTGTGCAGGCTATAATGATATGCATACTGGTAGTGCCACATGTATTAGTGTGCAGGCTACAATGATGTGCATACTGGTAGTGCCACATGTATTAGTGTGCAGGCTATAATGATATGCATACTGGTAGTGCCACATGTATTAGTGTGCAGGCTATAATGATATGCACACTGGTAGTGCCACATGTATTAGTGTGCAGGCTATAATGATGTGCATACTGGTAGTGCCACATGTATTAGTGTGCAGGCTACAATGATGTGCATACTGGTAGTGCCACATGTATTAGTGTGCAGGCTATAATGATATGCATACTGGTAGTGCCACATGTATTAGTGTGCAGGCTATAATGATATGCATACTGGTAGTGCCACATGTATTAGTGTGCAGGCTATAATGATATGCATACTGGTAGTGCCACATACATTAGTGTGCAGGATGATTGCATACTGTATTAGTGTGTGGCTATAATGATTGCATAGTAGTGTGCGGCTATAATGATTTCATACTGGTAGATGATAGAGCACCTTCAGTAACATAAAAGTATGGTACCGAGATCGTCTTCACTAGATGATTAACTTGCATAGCATTTGGGAAGGTACGTCTATGAATGGCCACCGTGAGTCTATCTCAAATTTCTTGATTTAGGCCAATCATTTTGAGGATTCAACAACCATGAAAGAGTTGACTATGACCTACTATCCAAACAGCATGGGCATCACCACTCCACATCATAAGCATATGCACATATGCACTCAGTACAAGGTCGCTCGTTTTTAACTCTCAAGTTCAGAACTCACTGGTAATGTCTTGTATCAGGAATGTTCCTGTCGCTGCTCAGTTTATCACTCTCCACTTGGTTAAAAGCATTCAACTTGTAAGCATCGTGGTCCTTGAGTGCTGAGGTGATGTATCTTGTTTCGTTGAAACCCTCCAAGTTAGGAGACTTCCCGTTCTTCTTGTTCGGGCCCGGATTACCGTGTTCCCAATTGAGTAAGGCCCTGTCATCAACTCTCTTAGCACTGTCTTCATTTTTAACAACTTCGGCGTCCAGAATTTTGGCCTCTGGCCTTCTGTGATCATACTGGTACATAAGGAGCATAATGGAGTGACATGAGAAATGGAACTTCAATTTTGCAATAATCTCTGGATAGCGTAACTCAGCTAGCACCGTAATATTGTTGCATCGACCATGGACCCCCCCCCCCATACAAGTTATTTAAACCTCTCAGTTAACTGATTCATATTCAAATATTATCTTGTAATTGCAAGGCTGATCCAAAACAGGCACAGTGTTCAGTTAGAGTATAGTAGCATGGCCTATATCCCCATGGCAAAATGTGAGAATAAGCATCCCACATGTACTCCACTGTTGAAATACATAATTTAGTTCTCTGCTGAGACTTACGCTGTACCACTTTACAGCGTATAGCTTAGTCACTCACCACTCTTTCCTCACTGCTTGTGAAGAATAAAGGGAAAAGACAGACGACGGTGACCACCAACCAGACAAGTACAAGCAGGCTTACCACGCAGCGAAGCTTCACTCTCATGACTCCGTTTACGAAGCAAATTTCAGGTGTGCGGGAGGAAGTTCAAGTTTTAAAGGGGTGTGGTTTACGGTCGGATGTGGAGGGGGTATGGTTTATTGTTTGCGCTTGTGCATTATTATTTTAATCGTACCACGGTGGTTACAATGGCGATGTGAAAATAAATTATTTCACTCTTTCTCTCGGAAACCACTGAATGTATCTACGTAGAACACTCCAAATCGCCATCCTTCCTTCTCTGATGAGGTGGCTGGAACTGTTTAGACTAAAACATATAAGCTCTCAACGATCTCTGTCTCTGTTGACAACGAAATTACAATGACCTCATTGATGGAACAAATGGGCCGGCTAATGTTCTGTTGAGGGTGGAAGAATCGGAAAAGCAAGTAGAGCATAAACGGAGAAGAATCGAAGTTTTGGGGAGGAAGTTAGAACAGTTGATGACAGAGGTTCCCTGGTGAGTTTATTTGGAAAAAAATAAAAAATTGACCATTAAGTACAAATAAATTGATATTAAATCAGAGGTTAACAAAAGTCCCTAGCAACCATATACCACAAGATAGGTCTTATGTTGGACATTATTGTGGTCAAGTCATGTTGTTAGGTAACGAAACCATACATGTATGAATATCATTATAATGCTGTTTTAATAAATTTAAAAAATCGTTTGTAGATTATAAATATCCTTCTATATATTTTCAGCCAACTTTAGGAACAACTGAGATATGCTGTTGGTATAACAGATGTTTGCCTGACTAACAGAGAGGACATAATTTCTACTGTATAGAATTCCCATAACCAATAATATTGATAAAATTCCCATAACCAATAATATTGATACAATGTACCCAGAGTCAAAGAGCAATTATACAATACAATACTCTGTAATTACTCATAGTCTGTCATAGTCTGTATGATATACAAGTGATATAAACTAGACAAAGTGTACAATTTGGTGAGAGGTTACAAAAAAATTATAATGAGGAGTTACAGCCAGTATTGCACAAGGTTATGATATGCAAAGATGGACATCACGGCACATACATTTCACCCTCGACTCATGCGCGATTCCCAGGAGTCGGAAAATTATCCCTTGTCACTCGGGCCATACATACTAAACAATGCCATGGTATTATCTCCGTCATGGTTCATCACTTGCTCGATCAAACCTGAACACGATAGAGTTGTTATTCGTCAACTTCTTAGACAAGTCAAGGAATCTAGTACAGCTAGAACTATAAAGGAAAGTAGGCTATTACACTGGTGTAGCTAACACCATGATTTAGCTAGCTCTTCAGACTATCAGGCTTTATACAGTAGGATGTCAGTTATCCGGACAGGTTGGGACCGGAAGGTGACCGGAAGGTGTCCGGATAACTGAAATTTCTGGATAACTGAAGTCACTAGTTGTACACAAATGTGTACACGAATATAATGTTAAAAGAGTGAATGTACACATGTATAATGTGCATTAGTCATGTTTACAGTGCATGTAATCACTGATTTTTGTCTGTTTTTGTGTTTCATATCTCTTCTTCACTGCTTCCATGAAAAGGCCATTAATTAGCACTGTAGCATTCATGGGTACATGAGGTTGCTGTTCCAGGTACAGCAGGACAGTTTCAAATGCCTGGCAAGCCCGTGCATGTGAAACAGTGGGAGCAGTAGTCTGTTAAATTCTGCAGCTACACTAGAAAAGCTTCTCCCATTCTTAATGTAGTCACATATTTTTAGCTTATCTTCAATGTTCAAAACAACTCTCTTTCTTTTCTTCCCAGCATCCATAGCTTACCTAGCAGCTGCATCTCAGCACATGCAGATCATGTGAGCTTACCTAGCAAGAAATGAGCAGCTACATCTCAGCACATGCAGATCATGTGTTGATTAGTACCCTAATGTGATGATTGTTGCTTGGGACCAAAGTACATGTACACCTGTTCTGGTTAACTGAAGTTTCCGGATAACTGGAGTCCGGATAACTGACATCCTACTGTATATAGCTAGCAAAGTACATTGACTTACCAGGAGGGCTGCCCGGTTCAATGCCTTCACCTCCAACAGCCATAGCTTCGTCCATACTGCCATGGTTTCGATTGGAAAAGTCTTTGCTGAGTAGCTCTACTTGGTAACGATCCAAACTGGGCTGTCCACAGTAGGCATAGATAGCTTCACTCTCCCCTTCCTCAGATTCGTCAGACAACCCGAAATCGTCGTCCAGGACCACTGTGAGCACCTCATTAAAAGATAGCCTTTCCACCATTTTCAATTCTAGGGAAGAATTGACCCCTTGAACTTTACGGCGGGATTTCCCTAGTTACCATGGCGTTATTGCCGTATAATTTTGAATGTAGTTACGGTTAATATAGCGCTATTTTATGATATTTTTGTTTTGCAAAACAACCCAATGATTGATTTTTTATGATTTTTCAAAGGCAATTACGCCATATGGCGCTTACACCGGGAGAAGAGTTAATAAAGGTGCTAGAAACAATGGTAGGGGCTCTTGTACAGACCAAGATAGATGATGGGGGGAGTTAGGAGGACAAGGTTGCTGTTAAAGGGGATACGGAGCAGAAGGTCATCGGAAGTTCTGTGTGTGAAGAAGGAAGGAACAGGAAACAGGTCATCCAACCATCATTGAGTAGGCCTATAACAAAAAAATGTCACAAGGGATAAATTTTCAGGGTGCCATAAACAAGCTGGTGGGGAGGCTATTTATCTTGAAAAAGAAAGAACAGTGCAAGAGATGGGGAGGGCCACGGAGAAATGTAGATGTCGACATAGACATAGTGTGGGAGGTGGACTGTCAGAAGGGATCACCAGGTGAGGGGGTTCCAGTGGATCAAACGATGGGAGAAGCTACACAAGGGGATGAATTGAAATGGAGAGGAGAGGAGGAAGGATCGACAATGAGGGAGAGAAGTGGTGGGGGTAATCCAGGTGCCCAGAAAGGAGAGCGGAGTGAAGAGCCAAGAGCCTTGCAACAGATGGCAATGGAGACAAGACAAAGACAGTTAATAAAAGGAAAGCATCAACAGGAAAAGGAAGATCAACCAGTGAGAGCAGTGGAGGTGATGGACATGCAAGAAAAGATGGGTTGGAGGACTGCTTGAGCGACGTGATGCTACATGTTCAAATTTTCCTATATACTGTTTTGGAGATTGATCTGAGGTTTTTGCTATCTATGTTTAGTACAGTTAAGTGCTAGAAACTTGTCGCTATCTATGTTTAGTACAGTTAAGTGCTAGAAACTTGTCATAGATGTCAGACTGCAAGAAATGGAAGCGAAAGCGCTGCCAAAGGGCAACTGCTGCTAGGATCAGGGAGATAAAAAAGCTAGATTTGAATTTGCAGCCAGCTGGACCTTCCACTTTTTTATACTCTGGGTCTTCTTCCACTTCTACATCCTCTGGGCCTTCCACCTCTGCAGCATCTGGGCCTTCCACCTCTGTAGCCTCTGGGCCTTCCACATCTAGAGCCTCTGGGCTTTCCATCTCTGCATCCTCTGGACCTTCCACTTCTGATGCCTCTGCACCTTCCATTTCTGC
The DNA here is from genome assembly GCA_028752905.1 of Cladorhizidae sp. MBARI D1340-BT2. Lineage (NCBI taxonomy): Eukaryota > Metazoa > Porifera > Demospongiae > Poecilosclerida > Cladorhizidae > Cladorhizidae sp. MBARI D1340-BT2. The sequence goes on from JAQNBH010000015.1 coordinate 34,322,307, forward strand.
AGCCTCTGGACCTTCCATTTCTGCAGCCTCTGGACCTTCCACCTCTCAAGCATCTGATGAAGATGAAGACAGACCCAGGTCAGATATTGACAGCGAAAATGAACGACCAGATTACTCTAGCAGTGAAGAAGAATTTGATCCTCAAGCTGTGTTAGATTATTGGGTCACGAGTTTGCGCTTGTATGATAGAAAGATGCTTGCTGTTATGCTTTCTCTAACCCTACAGAAGCGCTTCAAGTACACGGCTACTGCTTCTGCTCTAGAGTCTGCTTGGATTACCGGCTTTAATGAGAAGACTGTGCGTGGCTACAGAAAGGACTTCCTTGCAAATGATGGGTCGTTCAAAGATGAAAGACGAGGAAAATATAAAAGGCTGTCTATGTTCAATGATGAAAATCTTCGGCTGGAAGCTTCCATGTGGATTAGAGAACATGCTGTTAAAAAGGGTGAGGCGAACATGACTGCAAGTTCTTTCTGTGCATGGGTAAATAATGAACTATTGCCATCAAATAACCTGCCATCCAACTTTCCTCGCTCCATTGGCCTACGAGCTGCCACAAGATGGCTTCATCGCCTTGGGTATCGTCCCCAGAGTCATAAGAAGGGAGCTTATATGTTGATGGACATGAAAGGGACGATGTTGTTGCACACCGCAATGAGTATTTGGACATGTTCAAGAAGTTACGTAATAACTATCTGCCTCCTCCTCTGCCAAGCGATAAAAGAACCACAACTCCTCCAACAGATGCAGAATTTAGAAAGAAACTAGTACTGATCTACCATGACGAAAGCATCTTTAGCACGAATGAAGGGCAACGTTGGCTACAGGTGATGATCTGATAATTCAACCGAAGACCAAAGGGGCAGGCATAATGGTGTCTGATTATGTTGAAGAACACAATGGCTTCTTGAGACTCTCAAGTAGTGAAGTATCTCTTGCAAAGCATGCAGACCCAACCTTGCCAACAACAGCACGAGCATTTTTGGAATACGGGGCTGAAAAGGAAGGATACTGGAACAGTGAGAGATTCATGAAAAATGTAGAGGATGCTGTTCAGATCACCGCTTTCAAGTACCCATCAGACAGGTGTAAAGTAGTTTTTGTATTTGACCAGAGCAGCTGCCACATGCCTTCGCTGAAGATGCCTTAAATACTAAGGCAATGAATGTAAAACCTGCGGGAGCTCAACCATGTATGAGGGACACCATTTGGGGAGGAAGAGTACAGAAACTAGTGAATAGAAGAGGTGTACCAAAGGGAATGAAACAAATTCTAGAGGAGAGGGGTATCAACACATCTACTTTACTTGCTGATGACATGCGCACTATTCTTTCATGTCATGATGACTTCAGGACTGAAAAGACTCTAGTTGAGCATTACCTGGCATCAAAAGGTGTAGAAGGATTTTTTTAACCGAAGTTCCACTGCGAACTGAACCCCATAGAGAGGGTCTGGGGTCAAGCAAAGGTGTACACAAGGATACACACAAATTTTACTTACGCACGCCTGCGGAGTATTATTGATCCTGGTCTGGACTCTGTATCAACGGATTTAATCCGCAAGTTTTTCAGAAGAGTCAAGGAATATGAAATTGCTTATCTAGAAGGGAAGAAGGCAGGAAAAGAATTAGAAAAGGCGTATAAGTCTCATAGAAGAATTTTTAATGAAGCTTAAAATGAATTCCGAATTTTGAACCTTAATAACTTTTCACTGTTTGTATATTTAAAATAATTTTTTATGCAATCTTTATCAAGTTTGAGTATGTAAAATATAATTGGCATTGAGTGTAAGAATTCATTGCCAACACATACCTACCTGGTCTGATCCTATCTGCACATGAAAATTAACATTCTGGTCTAACACTGTATAGTTGTAGATTAACCACACCAAGAATGGGGGAAATTCACTTAGTGGTTGCTGAGTAATCACTCTTTTATGTACTTTCAGTCAGCTGGATTTGTGGAGTTTTAGTCAACTACCCTTAGGTGGTACAAAGTTAATAGCATTTTTATTTGGAAGGTATATCTATTTAGAATATGTATAATGTTTTCTGAAGTTAAGATATATATATATTTTTTTTTATGGTCATTTCGGGCACTTCTGATGTCAAGCACTATAGCACAGTATCGGAATAGGAGGAAAGTGAAAAGCAAAGTACTCTCCTACCAGGTCGCTTAGTTTGCCCTAGAGGGTGGGGTGCCAGAGATTTAGGTGTGTGTTTCCTAAACTGTAGAGGATGGTGGGCAAGAGAGATGGACGTTAAGTGAAGTGCATATTGAAGAGGAAAGATTTAGATGTGCTGGGGCTGGCAGAAACATTTTTTGCAGCAAGGAGGGGAGGTTGAGGTGATGGCAAGAATGTTGGCAGGTAGGCTCAGTAGGTTTGCAGAGAAGTATATACTAACAGTGGGTCAGGGTGGATTTAGGCCAGGGAGAGGATGTGCTGACCAGTTCCTAGTGTTGAGGTGTGTGTGTGACATAATGAGGTCACAGGGGTGACAGACATTTCTGGCATTTCTGGATGTAAGCAAGGCATAGGATTGTGGAGGAAGATGAGTGAGTATGGAGTTCAGGAAGAATTTGTTAATGTGTGCAAATGCTTGTATGGAGTTCAGGAAGAATTTGTTAATGTGTGCAAATGCTTGTATGAAGGAATTCAGTCAAGTGTGTTGTTAGGCGGAGAGGGGTCTAGGTGGTTTGAAGTGGAGGCAGGACTGAGACAGGGTTGTTCTTTGTCACCAGTTCTCTATCGTGTGTATGTCATGGGATTGTGAAGGATTTGGAGGGGAAAGGTTAGGGATTGAAGTGGAAGGAACATGGTGTGGTGGGTTGTTGTATGCAGATGATATTGTACTGTTACCGAGAGATCAGGAGATCAGGTAAAGTTACAAGTGATGTTGGATATGGTGGGGGAGTATGCAATGAAATGAAGATTTAGGTTTTAATAGTGAGAAGAGTAAGTCAATGACAGTTGGCGGAAAGTGTAGTGGAGGAGAGTGGAAGATTAATGAGGAGAGAATGGAGAATGTGGAAGTCTTCAAATATCTTGGTGTGTGATTTGACAGGTATGAGAGGAAATGTTCATTTGGAGAAGATGAAGGAAAAGGCAGAGAAATGGAGGGCAAGAATTGGTTATATGAGCAGGGTAAACGGAGAAATGGAGACGGACAGAGGTAAACTAATATGGGATAGGCCATGTCTAGAACATGCATCTTAAGTATGGCGGACAGGAGGGAAGACAGCCTGCAAGAATTTGGAAAGAATTCAAGAGAACGTTTGGAGGAAACTGGTTGGAGGGAGTAATACAGTTGCAGGGGTGGCAGTAAGAGGGGACCTGGGCTGGAGGAGGCTGGAGCAGAGAAGGGAAGAAAAGAAAGTGTTATTTGGATGGAGGTTTCAGAGAATGAGTGAAGATAAGCTAGTGAAAAAAGTTGTGGCCTGTTAAGTGATTGTCCAAGTTGGTAGGCAGAGTTTTGTGACCTGAAAAGGAAGTTTGGGGGGAAGGAGTGTTGGAGATAGTAGGCTCAAGTGTGACATGGAGGAATTGTGTAAGGGATGTTCATAAGGAAGAGTGGTGGGAAGAAGTAGGAGGGAAATCCAGCCTCAAGTGGTATAAGTTAGGTTTGGACAAGAAAGAGGATTCAGTAACAAGGGAAGTGAGGCGAGATTTAGGTTAAGGACAGCATCAGAGGGACTCTTGGGTGACAAGGCGAGGTGTGGTGTGTGTCGGGATGGTAGATGTGAGCTATGTGATGAAGGTGTTGTGGAAGATGTTAGGCACTTCTTGTTGTACTGTGGGGAGTTTTCTGGTGATCGAGAACGATTATTGGATATGGTTGAGGGCATTGAAGGGTCTGAAGAGTGGGTAGATGAGTAGCAGGGGTGAAGGAAGAAGTGTTGGATAGGGTAGACGGAATTGTAATGGTAAATGTGCACGAATGAAGAGGAAATACGCACCTAGGGTCCTATGTCTTTGGCACCCCTTCCCCCCCCCCTTGTCATCCCTCCTTGTTATTCACAATACTCTTTGTAATTCATTATTTAATCTTTAATCTCATGTATTTTTCCTTTTTTTCCTTTTCTAGTAGTCATTGCCATTTATTGTTTATATGTACTTAGTGATGGCCTATCTCAAGGCTCAACAGAACACAACAGAACAACAATAACTTGAAATTTTGGAGATGAGTAAAGTTTAACTTGTTATTGAGGTCACACTAATACAGAGTGAATTAATGGTAGTAGTATATTTACTGTGAACTCTATATAGCCCCCCCTTCCCCTTGCGAAAAACATTTTCCTACACCTTTACCGTAAGATCTGGTTGTTCAGTGGGCCTATGTCCACCTGCCAGTGAATACGTAGACGCGTGTAGAACGATAACGAACTCGGATGATTGTATACTACTGCGCATTACTTTTTAGGCTTGGCATAAAGTGGAGCAGCTATTATGCGAGCCTGAGAAGAAAAGGGACCTCCGAGCCGTCTCGAGGTAAGGTATGCTGCTCTGCTTCAGCCAGGAGTCGAAACACACCATTCCTCGTATCTCTCAAACTTTTTTTATGGGCACCATGACATGAAAATTCATGATCTATAATTGCACCTCCCTCATCGCAATCCCAAAACAAACCATTTGAAAATTCATGGATTTCCTTCGGCCATTTGTTTTTGGTCTGATAGTTGCAGGCCCACTGTTTCGTACACATCTTGAGAGCCAACTTTTGGACTTTCTCAAGTTTCGCAACATCTCCAATGTGGTATTGGTCGCAAACTGGAGCAGCATGTTCCAGATGCAGGTACTAGGACATTCAACATCTCTAGCATACTAGCGGCATCTATACGATTATAGAAACTCCCTAAGCCAACTCGTTTCCTAGCTTTAGTACAAATGCTGTCTATTTGTGCAGACCAAGATAGTTCTGAAGAGAGCAGCACACCAAGGTATTTGTAAGAATTAACTTGGTCCAGATTTGAAGCATTCGGAACAGGTTTGGAAGGCCGGAATGGTTTCTTTTTCCTTGATATCATCATGGTCTTACACTTGGTTGGGTCAAAGGGAAGATTATTACAACAGGCCCAGTAGTTGATACGGTCAATGTCCATTTGTAAACTCGAGAAGTCATTAATTGGTTTGTTAAGCAGCATGTCATCAGCATCGAGATTTAAGGTGCTTCCATCAGAGAGAATAATATCCGTTACATCATCTATAATTATAGATTAAAAAGACCCAATACCGAACTCTGTGGAACACCGGATAGTACAAGGACATCCCATGATGACATATCACCTACAACCACATGTTGCTTCCTGTTACATAAGTAACTTCTTATCCAGGCTATTGTGAGACTGTCCATTACCAAGGAGTGGCTGATGAGGAATCAAGTCAAATGCTTTTGTTAAATCAAAAAATATGGTGCATTATATACCTCCTGTGTCCAACACCTTAAGCCAGTAACTGTCAGTAAAGCAGTAACCATTGATTTTCCATGTTGGAAACCTCAGATACTGGGTGTAATACTTCCAACTGGTCAGTGGACTGATATACTGACAAAAGTGAGATGGGTCGATAATTGGAGCACTCATTTCCCTTGTTTGATTTGGGGATTGGAACAACAGAGGATGTTTTCCAATATTGTGAGAATCACCCAAGTTTTGTAAGAGATGGAGTAATGCTGTATGCTGTTCCCTTTAGCATTTTTGCTGATATTACATCCAGACCATTTGCTTTTGTGGTGTCCAGTTACATTATCATATGAAATACTTCCTCATCTGTGCAGTTACATTATCATATGAAATACTTCCTCATCTGTGCAGTTACATTATCATATGAAATTACTTCCTCATCTGTGCAGTTACATTATCATATGAAATACTTCCTCATCTGTGCACAGGAACTTGTCTGTGCAGTTTTCAGTCATAAACATTGTCAGACTGAGATCAAGGGTTGAAGCACGGCGAGAAAAATTCATTTAGCATATTGGCCTTGTCTAAGTCAAACTCACCAATTTCATCCTTATAATGGAGAGTTGGGATGGCAGACTTTTTCTTGTTGAGATATTTTACTGTTTTCCATATCTATTTGGGGGGGGGGGGGGATATGTATAGGGTAGCCTATACAAAAGAGTCGGTTATGCGCCTATGTAACCTCCGAGTTTGCGGTTACCCTGAGGCGAATGTACATCGACTCTTTTGTATAGGTTATACTACATTGCGCATGCGCTATACTACATGCGGTTAAAGTGTAGGTTACGTGCTATGTAACCTATAGTTATTAACCAATCAGATTAGCCACAGGTCACGTGATGTAGTATAAGCTGACTTAACCTACAACTTCATTTCTAAGTTTCTTATACTTTGACTTCTAATGTTATTGTCTAGTTCTCAGTGCAGCTCTGAATGCCGCATTTCTTTTCCTGATTAGTCTAAATTAATGATACGCATTGACAACCAAGGAACACTTTTCTTGCCACTCAAGGTCCGCTGAGGAATGCATGCAGACATGATTTCAGAAAATTTTGCAGACCAGTTAGCTGCAAACAATTTATGTCTCTTCCCCCTAGTAAACTGCCCCAGTCAGATTCATTGATCATTTCACAAGCCCTCTCAAAATAAGCATCACCATTGCTCCAAATTACTCTAGGACTAGTTCTTATGTGCCCAACTTTGTGTTTCCATGTAAGGGATACGTCCAGACCAAGGTGATCTGAGTTAGATCGTGGAGGAACTACGACACACTTGTAAATAGACGTTTTGTCAGATACTAGGACCAAATATATCAAAGAGTCACAATTTTCAATGCAGTTGTGTGTGGTGTTCCAACAACTTGCAATATATAGTGAAAAATCTTGCTGAATACTTTGAAGTCTCGAAAGATATGAGTGGTTTGGGTTGAGAACATTGGGTTGAGAACATTAACATTAAAGTCACCAATTATAATGAAACTGGAGAACTGATGTGGATAAATTTTCTGCATAAGTTATCAAAAAAGGAGACCGGTGACGAAGGAAGACAATATAAAGTTAAGATGCAATGCAATCTGACCTGACTTTTATAGCTAGAAAATCAAAGTAATCTGTGCCATTCCACATTATTTCCCAGATTAGAGTAGCAAGAACATGCATGATAATGCCACCTCCATGCCTATTTCTGTCATGTCTGATTAAGCTGTAATTATCAATCGCTAACTCCTGGTCAAGTATTTCCTCAGACAGTCATGATTCGACAATACATACAATAGATGGATGTTTGTCAGCAACCTCAACCCTCAATGTATCTAGTTTGGGCAATAAACTCCTTGCGTTAAAATAGAGAATAGTGCAGAAATTGAGACAAACAGTTGTGCATGAGCAGTTAAATTACTTGATCTCTTGATGGAGATTTGAGGTGAATTGTAGTTGATGTGATTATCAGCACATACAAGTGCTGAAAAATTATGCTTGTTGGAATGGGAAATTGCAGGTGATACATGTAGATTGTTGATGATGTGATCATCAGGATGTACAAGTGCCGAAGTATTATATGCGTTAGAGTGGCAGAGTGTAGGTGATACATGTAGTCATGTAGGTTGGTGAGAGGTTCTAGTAGGAAGGTTTGCCTGGTCACTTTTAGGATCTGCGGTGGGCACTGTTATCATCCAGAACAATTACAATGCCCCAGCTTTGGAAATCAGCTTTGGAGACAGCACAGCCAGAAACGATATCATCATGGTTCAAACTTTGCAAAGCAGTAGTACAGCTAGCTCTGCCATTAGCAGCATTAGCATGATTTAGGTTTTGTAAATCATTTCGCAGAACTTGCAACATGGATGACTCGACCGAATCCGTTGGACATATTTCAAAAGGAGAGTCCTTTACCATGCCATATACTTGTGCTAAGAGACTTTTCTCCATGATCATTAAGAGTCCACACTTGGTTCTAAATCAAATTCTCGACCTCCAACTCATTTTCACTACTGCTACTACTACTATGAGCCGATGGGGCTGCAGATGATGTACTAGTGGCATGGAAATACGAACAAAGATCCAATTGTCTTTTAGAACAAACACTTTGACAAAATAAATCTTTGATCCCTTTACATAGCCCGCCAGTGTAAGTATGATGCAACTATCTGAGTTACTACTTTTCAAACTCAGTCATAAGACCAAGCAAGTTCCAGAGGTGGTAACTGTAAGATGCTAGCAATGCAGAAATAAGTGCACCCCCAGCACTAAAGCATGTTTGGTGAAGTTTATGAACTACTTGTATTCTCCTCACTGTACCTGTGACTACAGCAATAGCTGAAAGGACTTGTTCTACTTTATGGAGATTAAAGAACTATATACATGTGGTCGACCATGAGTCAACCTCGGCTAAATAATATGATGCTGCATATTCATAAAGACAAGTATTCCAGATTGCTAAAGCACTTACTAAGTGGGTGTTAATTCTGTCTTATCAGCACCAGCAAATACACTCACAGAGGGTCTAAAATTAAAATTAAAACATGCCCCCCAGACCCCCTTGCAAACACACATGAGGATGTTGCCCACCCAAGCTCAACTTTTGCCCCCCCCCCCTTTTTACTATTTTTCTAAGTGAAGGCCTGATGGCATTGCAAATGTCATGGATGTAAGCCCATTCAGAATGACACCCACAATTTCTCTGCACCCATCTCAGTGAAAAAGAAATCTGCAGAACATTATCTGCAGGACAATATAATGTCGGTGTCATTAGCAATGATCAGTATGCACTTGTACCCTCCTGACACTGCACTTGCTGCATTCAACACAACTCTTGTGTCTAACTCTTCGTGGACAGAGAGGACACTCTGTTCAAATCACAGGGGGCATTAGCATGAGGATTCTGAATCACAGCATCGTCAGCATGAGGATTCTGAATCACAAGGTCATCAGCACGAGGATTCTGAATCACAAGGTCATCAGCATGAGGATTCTGAATCACAAGGTCATCAGCATGAGGATTCTGAATCACAAGGTCATCAGCATGAGGATTCTGAATCACAAGGTCATCAGTACGAGGATTCTGAATCACAGGGTCATCAGCACTAGGATTCTGGAAGAGATTCTCGTCGCAAGTAGTAATAACGACTTTCCCCTCATCAAAGAGACTGAGTGTTCCCTCCCAATAGATATTGAAATAGTTCCATCTTTATTGCACAGATAACTCGATGACATCTTTCCTTTCCCATCACTTGATAACTTGGTAATTACTGTTGCACCCCAGCTCCTCTGCTCTCTCTGGTCATTGCTTTCAGGCTGTCTGATAGATACAGGTCCCACCCAGCTCCCCTGCTCTCTCTGGTCATTGCTTTCAGGCTGTCTGATAGATATCAGTCCCACCAAGCTCCCCTGCTCTCTCTGGTCATTGCTTTCAGGCTGTCTGATAGATACCAGTCCCACCCAGCTCCCCTGCTCTCTCTGGTCATTGCTTTCAGGCTGTCTGATAGATACCAGCCAAGCTCCCCTGCTCTCTCTGGTCATTGCTTTCAGGCTGTCTGGTAGATACCGGTCCTCCCAGCTCCCCTGCTCTCTCTGGTCATTGCTTTCAGGCTGTCTGATAGATACCGGTACACCCAGCTGCCCTGCACTCTCTGGTCATTACTTTCAGGCTGTCTAATAGATACCGGTCCCACCTGCTCTCCTGGTCATTATTTTCAGGTTGTCTGATAGCCCGGTCCCACCTAGCTCCCCTGCTCTCTCTCTGGTCATTGCTTTCAGGCTGTCTAATAGATACCGGTCCCACCCAGCTCCCCTGCTCTCTCTGGTCATTGCTTTCAGGCTGTCTGATAGATACCGGTCCCACCCAGCACCCCTGCCCCCTCTGGTCATTGCTTTCAGGCTGTCTGATAGATACCGGTCCCACCCAGCACCCCTGCCCCCTCTGGTCATTGCTTTCAGGCTGTCTGATAGATACCGGTCCCACCCAGCTCTCCTGCCCTCTCTGGTCATTGCTTTCAGGCTGTCTGATAGATACCGGTCCCACCCAGCTCCCCTGCCCCCTCTGGTCATTGCTTTCAGGCTGTCTGATAGATACCGGTCCCACCCAGCTCTCCTGCCCTCTCTGGTCATTACTTTCAGGCTGTCTAATAGATACCGGTCCCACCTGCTCTCCTGGTCATTATTTTCAGGCTGTCTGATAGCCCGGTCCCACCCAGCTCCCCTGCTCTCTCTGGTCATTGCTTTCAGGCTGTCTGATAGATACCGGTCCCACCCAGCTCCCCTGCTCTCTCTGGTCAGATACCGGTCCCACTCAGCTCCCCTGCTCTCTCTGGTCATTGCTTTCAGGCTCTCTAATAGATACCGGTCCCACTCAGCTCCCCTGCTCTCTCTGGTCATTGCTTTCAGGCTGTCTGGTAGATACCGGTCCCACCCAGCTCCCCTGCTCTCTCTGGTCATTGCTTCCAGGCTGTCTGATAGATACCGGTCCCACCCAGCTCCCCTGCTCTCTCTGGTCATTGCTTTCAGGCTATCTAATAGATACCGGTCCCACTCAGCTCCCCTGCTCTCTCTGGTCATTGCTTTCAGGCTGTCTGATAGATACCGGTCCCACCCAGCTCTCCTGCCCTCTCTGGTCATTACTTTCAGGTTGTCTAATAGATACCGGTCCCACCCAGCTCCCCTGCTCTCTCTGGTCATTGCTTTCAGGCTGTCTGATAGATACCAGCCAAGCTCCCCTGCTCTCTCTGGTCATTGCTTTCAGGCTGTCTGGTAGATACCGGTCCTCCCAGCTCCCCTGCTCTCTCTGGTCATTGCTTTCAGGCTGTCTGATAGATACCGGTACACCCAGCTGCCCTGCACTCTCTGGTCATTACTTTCAGGCTGTCTAATAGATACCGGTCCCACCTGCTCTCCTGGTCATTATTTTCAGGCTGTCTGATAGCCCGGTCCCACCTAGCTCCCCTGCTCTCTCTCTGGTCATTGCTTTCAGGCTGTCTAATAGATACCGGTCCCACCCAGCTCCCCTGCTCTCTCTGGTCATTGCTTTCAGGCTGTCTGATAGATACCGGTCCCACCCAGCACCCCTGCCCCCTCTGGTCATTGCTTTCAGGCTGTCTGATAGATACCGGTCCCACCCAGCACCCCTGCCCCCTCTGGTCATTGCTTTCAGGCTGTCTGATAGATACCGGTCCCACCCAGCTCTCCTGCCCTCTCTGGTCATTGCTTTCAGGCTGTCTGATAGATACCGGTCCCACCCAGCTCCCCTGCCCCCTCTGGTCATTGCTTTCAGGCTGTCTGATAGATACCGGTCCCACCCAGCTCTCCTGCCCTCTCTGGTCATTACTTTCAGGCTGTCTAATAGATACCGGTCCCACCTGCTCTCCTGGTCATTATTTTCAGGCTGTCTGATAGCCCGGTCCCACCCAGCTCCCCTGCTCTCTCTGGTCATTGCTTTCAGGCTGTCTGATAGATACCGGTCCCACCCAGCTCCCCTGCTCTCTCTGGTCAGATACCGGTCCCACTCAGCTCCCCTGCTCTCTCTGGTCATTGCTTTCAGGCTCTCTAATAGATACCGGTCCCACTCAGCTCCCCTGCTCTCTCTGGTCATTGCTTTCAGGCTGTCTGGTAGATACCGGTCCCACCCAGCTCCCCTGCTCTCTCTGGTCATTGCTTCCAGGCTGTCTGATAGATACCGGTCCCACCCAGCTCCCCTGCTCTCTCTGGTCATTGCTTTCAGGCTATCTAATAGATACCGGTCCCACTCAGCTCCCCTGCTCTCTCTGGTCATTGCTTTCAGGCTGTCTGATAGATACCGGTCCCACCCAGCTCTCCTGCCCTCTCTGGTCATTACTTTCAGGTTGTCTAATAGATACCGGTCCCACCTGCTCTCCTAGTCATTATTTTCAGGCTGTCTGATAGCCCGGTCCCACCTAGCTCCCCTGCTCTCTCTGGTCATTGCTTTCAGGCTGTCTGATAGATACCGGTCCCACCCAGCTCCCCTGCTCTCTCTGGTCATTGCTTTCAGGCTGTCTGATAGATACCGGTCCCACCCAGCTCCCCTGCTCTCTCTGGTCATTGATTTCAGGCTGTCTGATAGATACCAGTCCCACCAAGCTCCCCTGCTCTCTCTGGTCATTGCTTTCAGGCTATCTAATAGATACCGGTCCCACCCAGCTCCCCTGCTCTCTCTGGTCATTGCTTCCAGGCTGTCTGATAGATACCGGTCCCACCCAGCTCCCCTGCTCTCTCTGGTCATTGCTTTCAGGCTGTCTGATAGATACCGGTCCCACCCAGCTCCCCTGCTCTCTCTGGTCACTGTTTTCAGGCTGTATAATAGATACCGGTCCCAGATGATCAACACATCTAGCCATGGCCAGGTACTTTTCAGTATAGTCACCGAGTGTTTTGATGCTTCTCTCCTGTCTCAGGAATGCACCATACTGGCGGCGCCATCGATGAGTTTCAAATCAGCCTCATCAAAGTCGCCCCATTATTATCTGCCATATTGGGTTTTAGCTATATACATCAGTGGTGGCCATTTTACATTTATGCTAATTAGGGGGCATTGACCAATCCCCCAAAATTTGTCCTATATCAGGATTTGATCAGTACCTATCAATACCAAAATTGGTGATTTCTGCCAAAAGTGAACATTGTGTCCTGATACTGACTCTAAGACAAGGACTATCAGTATGTAGTTATAACTTTCATATGGCTACTATGCCTAAAGCATAGGCATAACCACCAGTGGGACAGGACAGGATTTGGCCTGACCAATAATTATGGCTACTTTTTGGGCAAATGTGTTTTGTAAGGCTAGACTTCCAAAACTGACACATTAATGTGTTAATTGTCACTTAATTATGGTGTAACCTCAACAATGCATATATTAATCATCTTTAACACTTGACTAGCATAGCAGACCAGTGAGTGAGTGCATTTGACTGCTTCTAGTGAATGTGTTAACTTAGAATGGAGAAGCCACATCAGCCACTATCTTTTAACTTCCCAATGAGAAACTTTGGGGAAAAGAATGTAATACTTGGTCCATTCCAAGCTTCTTGGTTTGGTACTTGGCCATGGCTCCATTATGAGGAAGGCTCAGAGTCAGTTTTTTGCCACACATATGTTCAAGCAGCTACGAAACAAAGACATTAATGTCTTCAGTAGCCAGCAAAATGAGTGGAGCATTTGTTTCAACTGGTTGAAGGATGCTACAACCTCTTTCAGAAAACATGAAACTATTGAATGCCATCAAGCTGCTACTGAGTTGACTATTAAACTTCCATCTCAAGTATCCAATGTGGGTGAGTTACTTTCAATGAAGATGAAATAAGAAAAGGCTAACAACCGTGCTATGCTTATGAAAATCTTACAAAATATTCGTTTTCTTGCATGTCAAGGCCTACCATTTCATGGCTCAGTTGGAGAAGACAACTTCACACAGCTCCTTCAACTTTGTAGTATTGATGATGAAAGAGTAGCTCCCTGGATGGCGAAGAGAATGAACAGTTTTATGTCTCCAAAGATTCAAAATGAATTGATTGAGCTAATGGCCCTGCGAGTGTTGCGTTCAATCCTAAGTGAGATTTAGAGTGTTCACTATTACGGTGGATGAAACAAATGATATTGCCAACATTGAAATTGAGCAAGTTCTTATTGTTTTGAGATGGGTGGCTGAAGATTTAGCTGCATGAAGATTTCATGCTGTAGAGACAGCACAGGATTCAATGATTGCAAAAGTTGTAAAAAATGTCCTCCTGATTTCAAATATTTCACTAAGTAATGTATGAGGGCAGTGTTATGATGGTGCTGCTGCAATGGCTGGTAGAAAAAGTGGTTTAGCCAAATTGCTTATGGATGAAGAACCACGTGCAGTATACACACACTGCTATGCCCATTCATTAAACCTAGCTGCTAATGATGCCACGAAGGGAAGTGCTTTGATGAAGAGTGCGCTTGAAGTTACCTACGAAATAACAAAGTTGGTGAAGTATTCTCCCCGTCGTCATGCAATCTTTCAAAATTTGATGGCCCCTGATAGTATTAGTATTAGAGTCCTTTGCCCAACACGGTGACAGTGAGAGCAGAAGCATTAGCTAGCATTTTGTCCAATTATGAAGTGTTGTTTAAACTTTGGGATGAAGCAAAGCAAGTAGTACATGATACTGCCACTATTGGACGTATTAATGGAGTCTCTGCCTACATGGAGAAATTTTCCTTTCTCTTTGGAGTCATTTTGGTTGAATGTTATTGCATCATGCCGATTACCTCAGCAGGTCACTTCAACTCAAGACTCTCACAGCTGCAGAGGGCCAAGAACAAGCAAAGCTCACTGTCAAGACCCTACAATCTCTTCAAAATGATGAAATGTATGGCAGAAGGTTAAAAAAATGGGTGAAGACTTGAATATAGATGAACCTTGCTTGCCACGAGCCCCAAAAAGACCAAGAAGGTATGAGAGGCTCTGCTGAACCTGAATTTTCTGGTTCCCCAAAAGAATACTACCGTGGCATCATAATTTTGAAGTATTGGACTTAATTGTCACTTCAATTACAGATAATCAACCAGGGTTTAAAACATATTCTAATCTGCAAGAGTTTCTCATCAAAGCTACAAGAAATCAGAATTATGAGGACGAGTATTCATTTGTATGTTCTTTTTATAAAGATGACATTACTCCTGCTCGCCTTAAGATACAGCTTGAGCTCCTTGGAACTCAGTTCAGTGATGTTCCAACGATTGACATTACATTTCAGTCAGTGGTTAATTTTGTCAAGTCCCTACAGCACCATGTACACATATCAGATGTGGTTATTCTAGTGAAACTGACACAAGGTAATACCAGTTACAAATGCAACTAGTGAGTGATCATTTAGTTCACTACGAAGGCTGAAATCTTACCTCCGTTCATCTATGACTCAATCTCGTTAGAATCACTTGATGATTATTTACAGCCACAAAGAAAGGACAGACAAAGTGTCCCTCGAAGATGTTGCCAATGATTTTGTGTCTGGATATGAAAAACGTTTTCTTTGTTTGGACACTTTTAGAAGCTTTCAAACATAGTGAACTATATTATTATCTTTGTTAACATAAGTGATCTAAGAATTGTTTTCCACCTGAACAAAAGCTAGTATCTACTCTTGAGAGTTCCCTAGATACACCCTTAAGGGGGTCGGATGGGGAAAAGAAAAAAAAAACCCAAAAAATATATAACTCCTCTCTTGTTTGGAATTTTTGTTTGAAATTTTGTATGATGTGTACCTATACACTGAACTACCTTCTGGTGCTGTGACAGTCACCCAGCTCCAACTGATCCAGATTTAAGTGACCTTTTGTGGTTTGGCCAGGGCAGCCATATTTGGAGTAGTGTTTACTTTAGGATTTCACAACTTACTACAAGGAAATTAGCAAGTACAAAGAACGCAACTACATGTAGTTTTTGTGAAAAGGTGTGTTTGATGATTTTTAATAATTTCTTTAGTCATGAAAAATATTTTCTGTGCTATTCTAAAGCCAATTCAAATATACTTGCTTAAAATGAAAAACTAAGAATATCATTACGTAGATCTCATTGAGAGGAACCAGAATATATATAATATTTCCTCTTTACTCCAAGTATAAAGCAGGGAGATCCGTCCTAAGGCCAAAAAATCCCTTTTCGGGAATAGGCATTATAAGAAAGGCAGTTCAATCATTGAACTAAACGTTTGAAAAGGGAGGAATATACCGACAAAAATCATCCAAAAGGACACAACAAACTATGGCACTATAATTATACCAGAACACAACACATACAAGAGTAACTAAACAGTTTTTTTCCTCTTCCAATCCTAGCTCGCGATTCATGAGTCGCTTGCCAGTTCCCCTGCTAGGTCCTGGCTGGTTGCTATATAGGCCTTGGCTGATTGCTAGGGCATGGGGTAGCAGTGTCAAAGCACCAGCAGCATACATAACACTCCCATTCCTCTGCTGCTGATCCTCAAACCCTTTCCTCACCCGCCTGGCCCTTCTCCTCAAAGTTTTAGCTCGCTCCGTTGCCCTGTATCTTGCCTTCTTCATCCTAGCAACATCTCAAGAAGTGTCCTACTTGAGGCTACTTCCCAGGCGGGCATAGATCGCTTTCAAAAGCTTAACAATGGCTTCTGGAATGGGTGTGTGCTTGTGATGATGTTTTCATGCCGTGCCTGAGCCACTTGGTATTTGCACCAAGAGGCCTCTCCAGTTGAGCAAAGGTGATGACAGGGTCTCTCGTACAGTGGAATTCAAGTGGAGTAGGGCCGCTTGAACAGACTTGATCATTCTATCCAGATCCCCAACACTCTTCCTGATCGCATCTCCATGGTAGTTTTGGAGAGAATTAATTAAGGTGTCTGTCAAGCGTCGTACTCCAACAATGGTCTTTCCATCTGACACTTGCTAACAATACAAAGCATTAGCTAGCCTCATTGCACTGACTCAGTAACAGCACTTTATTATTAATTCTGAGGGGAAGGTGGTTAGCCCCCCCCCCCTCCCCCTCCCTCACCCACCCCCATCCCTTAACTACACCTTTGTGTAACATGAACACCCTTGTAAAATGAATAACTCACCTTCTCTTTAGGTTTTATAATTTATATCTGGTAAGAGATGCCATGGCAGGTCATTAGCAGCTAGTACAGCCTAATGAACACACTCTAATTGAAGAGTAGCTAACCTCAGTTCAATTTATAGCACTTCAAGTCTAACCACTCCGGAAATACCCTTACCTAGCACCTAACCCATAGTTTTTTAGGGCCTGGTTTTTTCCAACTGTATATAACTTTAGCATACATACACCTATGATAATATGTTTAACATCACATAAGAGCAGACAGAGAGATCTATCTTTTAAGCTATTTATCAAGTTCATACAATAAAGCATATAGAAAATATGAAGCTCCAAAGTTGGAGGTAATCACAACAAATTATGAGGTAAAAATTCCTAATTAAAATCAGGAAGGGATCCCCGATAGCTCGCTGTATTGGTGTGTGTGTGCAAAATAGGAACATTTCAGCACTGCAAAAAGTATTCCAATGCTATGACAATAATATAACTGGGGAATTTTTTTTTCCATTCAAATCCTTTTTTTGCCCATCCGACCCCCTTATAACTCTGTTGCTAGATTTCTCTAATAAAGCAAGGTTATAAAAGCACCAGAACTTAGGTGTAGCCTCACACTACTTACCAGTAGAGTGCTCTTTCAAATAGCTTGGTTCCATGTCAAGGCTATAGCTCTGCAGCTCCCTGTAGCTAAAAGCTAGTTCTCTACTCTTGGGAGATCCCTTTGATGTTAATATAGATTATCTAGCTCTGTTGCCAGATGCCTGTACTAGAAAAAGAATTATGCTTCACCAGAACTTGGGTTAGCCACCTACTCTATAGTGCTCATTCAACATAGCAAAGGCTATAGCTACCATGAGTAGCATAGTTCTAGCAGCTATTGGTATGTTTTTAGACCCACTGAACAAATTTGCAACTAGATTTGTGATTTGTGATTTGTACAGAGCATCTTCAAGGACTTAGGTTAGCTCTGCTACTTAATAAGGAGGGGGGGGGGGGGGGGCATACCATTTCGTGTTTAAAAAAGTATGGCTACATTCTGCATACTCTATGAACTTGAGGGGGGATGAAACCATTTTTGTACTAAAGTGGTTAAAAACTTGTGGTTACCACTTTATAGCTCCATCGATTCTGCAAGCTTCATGTTATAGACTTGATATATAGCTCAAAAGATAGGTCTCTCTGTGTGCTCTCTTTTGATAATGAAGCATTTTTCATAACTACAACTATACCCAAGTTATAGTAGCTAAAGTGGGGGTTCCTCAAAACCCGATTGCCTGATTTTGCCACATAAATATCTCCAGATTGCTAAGTGCTAGAGAGTTGAAATTAGCCAGAGGAAGCTCTACTCTATGCAACGACTTGTTTCATTAGGTGCTAAAACTTGATATATAGTTCAAAAGATAATGCTCTCTTTGTGCTCTCTTTTGACACTATAAACTGTTGCATAGGTATAGCCATACCAAAATTATATGCAGTCAAAGTTGGAGGCCTCAAAACCTGCACGCCTGATTTCTCTGCAGTTCTGGCAAGTGCTAGACAGAATGTGGATTAAAAATTAATTTTTTAATGCCTAATGAAAGTTAGTCGTCTAACACTTTGCCAGACCAACAGAGAATTCAGGAATGCTGGTTGTGTCAAAAGAGAGCACACAGAGAGACTATCATTTGTGATGTGTATATCAAGTTCATAGAGTGCAGAATCTATGGAGCTCTAAAGTCGAAACCACAAGTTTTTTAAATGGTTTGTAAATAATAGTATCGTCCCCCCCCTCTTAACAGTATAGTGCTCTTTCAACACAGCACTCTGAGTTTCAACAAAGCACTCTGAGTTTCAACATAGCACTCTGAGTTTCAACATAGCACACTGAGTTTCAACATAGCACTCTGAGTTTCAACATAGCACTGAATTTCAACATAACACTCTTGAGTTTCAACATAGCACTGAGTTTCAACATAGCACTCTGAGTTTCAACATAGCTCTCTGAGTTTCAACATAGCACTGAATTTCAACAGAGCACTCTGAGTTTCAACATAGCACTGAATTTCAACATAGCACTCTGAGTTTCAACATACTGTAGCACTCCGAGTTTCAACATAGCACTGAATTTCAACATAGCACTCTGGAGTTTCAACATAGCACTGAGTTTCAACATAGCTCTGAGTTTCAACATAGCTATGAGTTTCAACATAGCACTGAGTTTCAACATAGCACTGAGTTTCAACATAGCGCTCTGAGTTTCAACATAGCACTGAGTTTCAACATAGCACTGAGTTTCAACATAGCACTGAGTTTCAACATAGCACTGAGTTTCAACATAGCACTCTGAGTTTCAACATAGCACTGAGTTTCAACATAGCACTCTGAGTTTCAACATAGCACTGAGTTTCAACATAGCACTTAGTTTCAACATAGCACTGAGTTTCAACATAGCACTGAGTTTCAACATAGCGCTGAGTTTCAACATAGCGCTGAGTTTCAACATAGCACTGAGTTTCAACATAGCACTGAGTTTCAACATAGCACTCTGAGTTTCAACATAGCACTCTGAGTTTCAACATAGCACTGAGTTTCAACATAGCACTCTGAGTTTCAACATAGCACTGAGTTTCAACATAGCACTCTTGAGTTTCAACATAGCACTGAGTTTCAACATAGCACTCTTGAGTTTCAACATAGCACTGAGTTTCAACATAGCACTCTGAGTTTCAACATAGCACTGAGTTTCAACATAGCACTGAGTTTCAACATAGCAATGAATTTCAACATAGCACTCTTGAGTTTCAACATAGCACTGAGTTTCAACATAGCACTGAATTTCAACATAGCACTGAATTTCAACATAGCAATGAATTTTAACATAGCACTGAGTTTCAACATAGAACTAAGTTTTAATATAGCGCTGAGTTTCAACACAGAACTCTGAGTTTCAACATAGCACTGAGTTTCTGAGTTTCATCATAGCACTGAGTTTCAACATAGCACTGAGTTTCAACATAGCAATGAATTTCAACATAGCACTAAGTTTTAATATAGCGCTCTGAGTTTCAACATAGTGCTCTGAGTTTCAACATAGAACTCTGAGTTTCAACATAGCACTGAGTTTCTGAGTTTCATCATAGCACTGAGTTTCAACATAGCACTGAGTTTCAACATAGCAATGAATTTCAACATAGCACTAAGTTTTAATATAGCGCTCTGAGTTTCAACATAGTGCTCTGAGTTTCAACATAGAACTCTGAGTTTCAACATAGCACTGAGTTTCAACATTGACTGACAACATAGTCCGAGTTCAACATAGCTTCAACATAGCAATAAATTTCAACATAGCACTGAGTTCAACATAGCACCTAGTTTCAACATAGCAATAAATTTCAACATTGCGCTCTGAGTATTGTGTAAAAGCATAGCTAGCTGTAGTCCTACAGCTGCTATTAGTCTAGTCTTACTCCGATTGAACAACATCACAGACATAAACTTACCGATTAGCAAACTTGTTTAATATGGAGCATCCTCCGAGTGTGAACATACACACACACAACACACACGACAACCATACAACCACAAATGAGTTTATATCGTTTTATTGAGAGATCTTCAAAATGTTTTTTTGTCAGTGTTTTTTTTTCCTTCTTTGCTCCAGGTTATTGATGGATATCCCCTTTGTTTAGTCAGACAGCTGAAGCTCACATGGATTGCATTATTGGTATATATATATACAAAAAGTTGTCTCAAGCAGATCACGGCCAACAGTATTAGAATTTACTCATTGGAGGAGCAGAACAATGAACTACGCTACCTTAGCCTAAGAGAAGCAGTAAAGAATAGAGACCAAGTCTGCTCACATCAGAATAAAGTGAACCAACAACAGAAGCAAACATAAACAACAAGGTATTGATATTGTTGTTGTTTCAGCAGATGAAAGTACCTGTTCAATTGTGGAATAAAGATCTCATAAATCAACTGGAAAGCAAAAGGATTTGTGCGTGGTGCCAGTGGAACAAAGTCCAAATATGGAGCTTTTTCTGAGTGTTCCCCCCAATTCAAAGAAATTGAATCTGATTCTATGGAGGGAGAGGAAGTGGTATATACAAGAATCTACATCATCTAGCCCAGCCACAGAAAATGGAGGATGGGCAGTCAGAAATTCTGGAAATCTGCTGTCCCCTAGTTTGTGGAGTGTCATTCAAACAAGAGATCCATCTCTGCTGAAGAGCACTCAAATCTGAAGGGTCGGCTTGGACACCTGATGAGAGCTTGACTGTCACTGGAGCAGTTAAGCTGGTAATGAGTCTGGTACCAGCAGTGAGTCTACTACACACAAGCATCTATAGAGTTAACAAAGATCGATGGCTCATACATTTGAACTGCTGCAGTTGTGCAACCAAACAGTAACAGGTTTCACTTGATATTGTACTAGATATAGGCACACATATTAAGGCACATATTACATCATTACGATTTGTTTGGTGTCGGTATATATATATGTGGTAGTACTTGAATGGTGTTTATTGGTGCACACACATGTGTCTATTGGCAACTACTTATTGTACTTGTGAATTAATTCACACATGGGAGGACTAGCGCATAATGATGTGTAGCTCCGGTTTCATACCACTTTATTCATACCACTTTATTTGAGAATGAATTCTCCTCTGAAGCCAGGAAACTGGTCAATAAAATCTGAAAATTCCAGTTTGAGATCCTTGTAGTTTCTCTTCCAACAATCCCTAGAGTCTGTTCTGTCTCGAAGCTGGGCTATCAGAGTACTATTATTGGCTAGTTCATCTCTCAAACGCTCTTCCAAACTAGAAACCTGGCTCTCGTGCTTCTGCTGAGTTTTGCTTGTTCGAACAGCAAATTTTTCCTTCATATTTCTCTCCTTTTCTGTAAGAGCATCTTGACAGGCTTTGTTCATCTGCTCGGTGAGATCAGCTAGAGCTTTGAACTTTTCTTTTCCAAACTCTTCTTTCTCTTGCCTCTTCTCCTCGCTGACCTTTTCAGCCACTCTACAGGCTTCTTCCCGAGCAGTATGCTGCTCTTCAAGGCGAGCATCCATCACAGCTTGTTCTCTCATTTTATCTGCGTCGTGCCATACCTCCTGCACAGTTGCCTCCAAGTGGCTCCTACATTCAGCTCGAACTTGAGCAATATCTTCCTCAAACTCCCTCCTCAGTGCTTTTTCCAAGATATCTGTTTCCTTGGCTATGGCTCTTAACTGATTATGGTGGGCTTCTTTAATGCACTCCTGTTTCTCCCTCTTCCACTCTTCCCTAGCTTTTGTAAGTTCCTTCTCTCTCCTTTCACCTTCCTCTCTCCGAACTATTTCCTCGATACAATGGATGGCTTTTTGCTTGTTCTCTTCAGCAATCATCTCAATTTCATGTTGTATTGTCTCTCCAATTTCTAGATTTACAGAAATATAAAAGGAAAACTTATACATCCTAACCCCTAGATATTAGTCACTGATAGATTTTGTGTTTGTCTAAGGCCACAGCAGCTTATGGAGTTATACAAGTGTAATGATAATGAAAAGTTCCAGGACTTGAATTAGTAACAAAGAAGGGGGAAATCATTGGAGGAGAGGAGGTGCCCGAAGGGTGTTTGGTGCCAAAGACGTGGGCCACAGTATATAACCAAACTATATATTTTCTCCTCTCCCACCACCCACCACTCAAGGAAGGGCCCAAATCCTTTTTTTTTAATCCCCCTCCCCCTCCCCCATCATTCTAAACCTTCACTGCGTTTCCAAACATTCTAAGTTATAATACTTTTTATGCTGCCATTTGATTACACACCAGTTAAGAAATGGGCAAGAAGAAGCCTCACCATTTCCCATAGAAGTGTACTAACTTGAGTCAGTTTTTGTCATAATAGTACGATGGCAGTTTAGGGCATTAGTGAGCTCATTAGTGAGCTTTATTAATTTTTAATGTCATCAGTGCTATTGCCAGGAGTTGATTGCAAATCCACCATCCAAATATCATTGGAAGGTACACTTTGCTTGCGACTAAAACCATGAAGCAATGACAAATATACTCTGGTCCTTTGAGCACATTTCCCATAACAATCCTAACACTTCTTCCTTTACTAACCCTCCTACCCCATTTTTTCCCTAGCGGTATGGTTTCTCAACCTACTGGTTATGCCTCTGTGTGTTAGAATCTTGATCTTTTCTCCGTGCAGCAAATTTGCGTCCATTTTGTCGTTAGTCCATACGCCCCCTTGGAAGCACGAGCTCACGTGTACTTGGTAGCGCGGGATTTCGCGCGTTGCCGTTACTTCTTATAAAAGTGTATCCTTCATCCTTCTTGTCTTCGTGGGGTCTTTTTATTGGCTTTCCCAGGATTATCAAAAGAAAAGAATTTCTCTTAGAAAACTTGAACATCTACAGAAACAGCATCGGCTTTAAGAACATGTCACGAAGTGAAATCGCCCGGCGGAGAAAGGCAGACGCCGTCTGTTTTGACGTAGACTGTATATACGTTTATCACAGAAGAATGTATTGACAAGTTGGCAAGCTATTGTGGAGCAGGAGCTGAAGTTAAGGAATGGTAGGTATAATTAATGTCGTCTCCCTGAGAAACTGGCCTGGGAGACTAAGCGTAATGTGCATGCGACCAATTGCTGTCCCACCATGTAGATGAAATGTGTATTTCCATGCAAAGAGCAAGTGATTAGCTTTAGTTTTCTTTATGTGTACAGTTAATAGCTACTTCCAATATTTCTTGGCTAAAATACTTGTCCACCTTTGAACTGACATAAAATTCATTTTCATAACCGACTTTTCCTCCTTGGATTAGGACCACAAAGGCCATGGGAAATTCTGTGACTTTTCAGGAGGCTCTCAAGGTATGCCTTGACATCACAACCCAACCCTTGAACAGTTGACCAAATTCAAGAAGTCAAAGAAACCAAGGGTCATTTTAACCCCTGGCATCCCGTAAGAATAGTTGTTCTTATTTCATTTTTTGGGGTTATTTTCTAGCAAGCTGGTGTCTCTTCTTCACAAACTAGTAACAACAGTATAACTCGTTACTGGCGGATTTCGCTTCTTTATTGAGCCCCTGGCTGTGCTGCATGACCATGACATTCCCATAGATGTAAGACATTGAATTCTCCCAAGCACTAAAACATTCACACGTCAAGATCTGTGAAAAGGACACACAAAAATAGATTGATTTAAATACCATTACCTCTTGCACAAACGGTCCTTTTCTCAGATTCTATCACTAATAATGCATATAGCCAAGTCACAAGCATTGTTTTGTTCTGAGAACTCGTCTTTGGGTACCCACCCATAAACAATGAAATATGGCCTGCTGAATATACCATGCTGAAATAACAACTTGTTAACGAATCTCCCAGGAACTCTTCCAATGGCTCAATAAAGTCAATAAAGAAGCGAAATCCGCCAGAAATGAGGTATACTGTTGTTCCTCGTATGTGAAGAAGAGACACCAGCTTGCTAGAAAATAAGAACAATGGGCTTATCTTATGGGACGCCAGGGGTTAAAATGACCCTTGGTTTCTTTGACTTCTTGAATTTGGTCAAGTGTTCAAGGGTTGGGTTGATGATGTCGAGGCATACCTTGAGAGCCTCCTGAAAAGTCACAGAACTTCCCATGGCCTTTGTCATCCTAAGAATCCAAGGAGGAAAAGTCAGTTATGAAAATGAATTTTATGTCAGTTCAAAGGTGGACAAGTATTTTAGAAATATTGGAAGTAGCTATTAACTGTACACATAAAGAAAACTAAAGCTAATCACTTGCTCTTCGCATGGAAATACACATTTCATCTACATGGTGGGACGGGCAATTGGTCGCATGCACATTACGCTTAGTCTCCAAGGCCAGTTCCTCAGGGAGACGACATTAATTAGACCTACCATTCCTTAACTTAAGCTCCTGCTCCACAATAGCTTGCCAACTTGTCAATACATTCTTCTGTGATAAGCGTACAGTCTACGTCAAAACAGACGGTGCCTTTCTCCATACCTGCCGGGTGGCAATTTCACTTCATGACATGTTCTTGAAGCCCCTGCTGTTTCTGTAGATGTTCAAGTTTTCTTTCTTTTCTTTTGATAATCCTGGGTAAGTATAAAAAGGCCCCACGAAGACAAGAAGGATACACTTGAAGTGTATCCTTCTTGTCTTTGTGGGGTATTTTGTGTATCCTTCTTGTCTTGGTGGGGTATTTTGTGTCTGGACCATTCTAAGGCTTTTAGAATGGTATACTTCCACTCTTCTTGTGGGAGGGGAGATCTGCCCATTCCGTAGCCGCCTTGACCGATGACCAATCACATATGTAAACCTCCTTCTTAATATCCTGGCTACAGGCCTGAGCTCTCCTGCTTGTTAATGGATGCACGGCTACTCACTTGACTCCACTATGAGGAATGGGAGCTAATAATAATACTGACGGTGAATGGAGCTTCCCTCTGTCAGTGGTGGAGTGGTGAGGAATTACACGCATTACAGCCACAAAACTAACGTAGAAGTGAACCCCTAGAAAATACAGCTGTTCTTATGCATGCACTGTGCTGCTTCATGTGTTTATACTGTAGGTCACCACATTAACTTCTGGTGTGCACTACAGATGTCTGCTATTGGTTGTGAAATAGCAGAATATTTAATGCACTGCAAAAATGAAAATAATTTATTGGGGGGGGGGGATATTCCTTGTGTTGCTTTGATCCCTATTTTAAAATGACGTATTCCAAAAAATAAAAACACAAATTTTTTTTTAATTTATTTAAATTTCAAGCACTGCTGCAGCTTGTAAGTATATATTCTAAGGAAGGTTTCAGCGTAGTTGAGCTCTGAAAACACTTGCAGCATGCCTTGGGGCTAGGCAGGGGAATCCTTCGCAAAGGTAACAAACTGGCACCCCCCCCCCCCCCCCAAAGTTATAAACCATGAAATTTGTCATCAAGGTCTTGTAATTATCCTATACATGTGGGTGTGTCTATCTCTCCCCACCGAAAACTTGCGTACAATAAGTCCATTTGTTGTAATTTTGCTACCAGAAAACTCCACTGCATTGCCATAACTAATCTGTGTGTCTAAAACACCTGAAATATATTGTCATCAACACAGTCAACGTGCTTGTGGGCATGTAATGTTGAGCCTAGCAGCTCAGCTGATTCAGCACATTTTCACTGCCTAGCCTAGATAGATGGGCAATCACTAGTTCATCTATTAGCATTACTATAATGATGATGTACAGAGATACGAAAAAGATGAGCAGCAATATCACAGGCTAGCATCAGGTTCTGCATTCCATTTGGTGTATTCTTGCTTGTAGTACGTGCATGCATCGGTAAGAAAAGAAGCAAGAAAAATACACCAAACCACAACTATGTAGGTAGATCATTTAAATCATTATCATAATAATCATAATAATATCTATATGTTATGTATTATGTAAGTAAGCCACTACTAATCTGGATAGGCTGGGACTTCAGCCCCTTCATTAGTGAAGTGTATTACAGGCTGTACTGCATGGTTGATACTTACTGAATATAAATGTAAGTCCCAATATGTTAATTGATGATAGGCTGCTGCATGAAATATATACTGGGGAAAAATCATTATACGCTGAATCATTGACAAACTGCTTCTTTCCAACTCCTGATCTCTTCCAATGTTCGTAGTGTTTACTTCTTTGCTGCCTCCCATCTCCCTGAGCTTTCCTTTCCCCGTTTCCCTGAACTTTCTTTTCCCCATCTCACCGACCTTTCCTTTCCCCATCTCTCTTTTCCCCATCTCCCTGAGCTTTCTTTTCTCCATCTCTCTGAGCTTTCCTTTCTCCATCTCTCTGAGCTTTCTTTTCCCCATCTCCCTGAGCTTTCTTTTCCCCATCTCCCTGAGCTTTCCTTTCTCCACCTCTCTGACTTTCTTTTCCCCATCTCCCTGAGCTTTCTTTTCCCCATCTCCCTGAGCTTTCCTTTCCCCATATCTCTGAGCTTTTCTTTCTCCATCTCCCTGAGCTTTCCTTTCTCCATCTCTCTGATTTTCTTTTCCCCATCTCTCTGAGCTTTTCTCTCTCCATCTCCCTGAGCTTTCTTTTCCCCATCTCTCTGAGCTTTCCTTTCTCCATCTCTCTGACTTCCTTTTCCCCCATCTCCCTGAGCTTTCTTTTTCCCATCTCCCTGAGCTTTCCTTTCCCCATCTCCTGAGCTTTCCTTTCTCCATCTCCTGAGCTTTCTTTTCTCCATCTCTCTGAGCTTCCTTTTCCCTATCTTTTTTAGCTTTCTTTTCCCCATCCCTCCGAGCTTCCTTTTCCCCATTTTTTTAGCTTTCTTTTCCCCATCTCTCTGACTTTCTTTTCCCCATCTCCCTGAGATTTCCTTTCTATCTCTCTGAGCCTGAGCTTTCTTTTCCCCATCTCCTGAGCTTGCCTTTCTCCATCTCCTGAGCTTCCTTTTCCCCATTTTTTAGCTTTCTTTTCCCCATCTCTCTGACTTGCTTTTCCCCATCTCCCTGAGCTTTCCTTTCCCCATCTCCCTGAACTTTCTTTTCCACATCTCTCTGAGCTTTCCTTTCTGATCTTTCTTTTCCCCATTTCTCTGAGCTTCCTTTTCCCCATCTTTTTTAGCTTTCTTTTCCCCATCTCCCTGAGCTTTTTTTCCCCATCTCCCTGAGCTTTCCTTTCCCCATCTCCCTGAGCCCCATCTCTGTGACTTTCTTTTCCCCATTTCTCTGAGCTTTCTTTTATAGGCTATCAACTCACTGTCCTTCATGTCTGAAATGGTGGAAATTCTTACTCCATACTGTTCAGACAGAAGCTTGTAGCTCTTCTTTCCAATCTGATCTAGAATCTCGACATTCTGCTCGATTGTTGACTTTTGTGTTTACAGTCTCTTTCTTCATCACGACGGCAATTTCCCAGCAGCTTCCTATAAAAAGCACATGCATGCTCATAGTTTTTGTGCCTATCGGTAGGGTGCGTTTAGCTCAAGTGCAATAGCAATTCAGATTTGCGAGGTTTTGGATCCAGATCATCGAGTGTCAACTGGATGTACATGTACAGGGTGTCCCAAATGTCCCTGTGCAGTTTTAAACCTGAATACCTTATACATACACACAGGGTATCCCAAATGTCCCAGTGTAGTTTTAAACCTGAATATCTTATACATACACACAGGGTATCCCAAATGTCACAGTGTAGTTTTAAACCTGAATATCTTATACATACACACAGGGTGTCAAAAATGTCCTTGTGCAGTTTTAAACCTGAATATCTTATACATACACACAGGGTGTCCCAAATGTCCCTGTGCAGTTTTAAACCTGAACATACATGTATTTGTGAAGGGGCATCTCATTATCTTGCCATCCCTGCTACATCACTCGTGGTATTTATATCCAACCACGCTATTTCATATACTAGTCGACTCCTTTTCTTGGGACCCATTTCGGATTTCACTAAGTCATGTGATGCAAAATGACCTGTTATGATGTAATGAGGAATGGAATTTAATTATGTGTTTATTCGAGGTCTTTAAAAATCTAGTTGCTTTACACAGCTGAACTGTTACGCACTGTATTAGTAGAGTATATGTATTCCGATTATTGCAGCCATGAATAGCTATCTAATTAAACTGGTTGTTATGTTGAAACTTCAGACCTTCATCACTGTGAGCATGGCAGATGTGAGCACCAGGCTGCAGTTTGGCAGCGAGCAGGAGGCATAGAAATATATACGAGATATGGTAGGTTGTGTCATAATATGGTTGTACCCGTGTGTCGGTACGGCAATGGAACTTTTTACTGCTGAGAATTAAAATAATGCATGTGCCCAATATTTATTTAAAGTCATGTGATGTAGTAACAGCAAGGATCACCTTCTCCATGGCTTGAGGGCTATGTCAAGTAAGTACTGTTGATATATATATGCATAGTGGTAACCGAAATGCTTGGAATGCTTGATCCTTCTTCTCTTTGTCCTCTAGCTTGCTAGCGTTTAACTAAGCCAATGACTGTAGCAGTAATTTTAGCTCTTGGCTAGCTGGTACCTCAGGTGTTCAAGCTCTAGTATGGCAGGCAATGAATATCTTTCAGAGCACTTCTACTTTATTATGTATTGGCCTTCAGCCAGAGCCGGCCATACACTGTAACTACTCACATCTTTAGTCTTATGCTTTTTATAAAAGACGATACTTGCAACCGTAAATCCCGCCATTGCAGTGACGACGCTTGCCACCATTAATCTCTCTGTTTCAGCAACTGCAGCATTATTCCAGGAGAGTAGGGTTGGATGCAGCCTTGCTAGCTAGCTAGCCAACAACTTTGAGCTCGACTTCACTGGTGAGATCTCTAGTGCAGCTGTTTAGTAATGGCAACCTAGTTGCGATCATTGTGCAGATGGAAAATTATGTCTCATCTATCATTGTACTTGGAACATAATGTTTCATGCCTAAAACATTCCCATTTCTTGACCTGACCACCTAAACACTGTTTGCCTTCTCATTTGTGTGCGAGTGTGTGTTTGTGCACAATTATTAATAACATTATTATAAGTGGATACTACAAGTTGTAAAGAAACTAGGGACCACAGCACATCCTTGTCAACTAAAGTTTAAAGGCACAACAATTCAGTACTTGAGAGTGAAAAAACAGAAGGAAGAACCTTGAAGAACTTTTTTCTTTTTTTTTAGTCTACCAGTTGATTCCATTAGCAAGAGCTCCAAGATGTGCTGGAAGTGTTTTTGTAGCTAAAAATGGCCAAAGGTGCAGTTTAGGTTAAGAAACTTCCAGTGTTAGCTTTCCTTACATCTTAGCTCTAGGTTCAGACATCCAAAAGAGAACTGTGTGCTGTCTCTCAGTCAGTAGTTGTCAATAGTGAAGAGTACTGGTTGCACAATTGGGATACAGAACAAAACTTCCATGGTTACATCAGTAGCTTTGAAGAAAAGATGTGTTCTATACATAGTTAAAGTTCACTGACTGTCCGGATGCAATGTTAAGACAGAATGGATGCAGACATAACATAAAAATAGTATAGAACAGCATGAAGAAGATCCATAATGAGGATCACAACAACAACAACAAAAAATCAAAGCACATCCCAGCAAATGCTGTAAGGCTTCTTTGCTTCAATAGTTGGCTGCTGGAATAAGGAGACCCAAATCTCCCCAAATGACCTCTTCTCTATGAAGAATCTCTGAATATGACTTCATTCTTCTAGACGAGGATCTTCTTTTAAATAGGGGAATCCGAGTATCCATCGATGGAATTACATGCTCTGTTACCTGTTGTGAAGAAGTACATTCCGAGTTGTTATAGCATAACTCCAAACACACGTTTGCCAGGATGTTTTAGAAGCCAAGGTGGAATGTATATACCAATCTTGCCAAGGTTCTCAGCTTACCTCAGAATGCAATTAAGTTTACCATTAAACAACAGTCTTTTTTTAAAGGACTATGGTCTCAGAGCAGTATATAAAAGACCATTCTCTTGGCATCTCACATTGTCTCATCAGCCTACCTATCTTGCAACTTTCCTCCTTCCTCTTGGCATGTCCAATTTGTCCTTCCAGGATATTGTTTGATGCTGCTCAGGAACAATGTAGCTATTTGGCTATTCATTATGCTATCTTTGAGCATGTTCACTTTCCCCCCCCTTTTTCCCCTTCTCGTTGTCAAGCTCCTGGGGTTTGCTGTTTCTGTACTTTCTATGCAAACCTGGACAGTGCTGCTGTGTTCCTCTCTCTGCCTTCACTCCTGCTGGTCTGCACTGTTTCCTCAATCAGTTTTTCACAATTTCCTTGTGTTTTGTGGATGTTTCTGTCACAACTCTGGCATTCTGATTGAATGCATGCTAAACAGAGAGATTGGCATACGGTGACACAGAGTTGAGAATAGTTTATACAAGTGTGTGGCATGGTAACAAATGGTTGTTCATGGGCACAATTGGGTAATGCATTTACAACAGAGGAGAGGGATTATCAGCTGAACAATGTGTTCATAGAACAGAGGAAGACATTTGAAAACGGACTTTTCCTGAAGCCAACTTATCCTCCATAATGCTTGTCAAATTCTGTAGTTGCTGTGACTTGTTGGATGAAAACCTTAGTTGCTGCAATACATTGGTAGCTGAAACCAGGAATTATATGCTTGACATCCCTTAGTGAATTACTAAGAGGTGCATTTTTTTACACCAAACTTATTTGCTGCTTATGGCACTTAGAATGCAATCAAAAAGAATTGATTAGCTTGCAACTATAGCTGCAGGTAACATGTGTTCTATATGCTAGTGAAACTAAACCTTTTTCCTAACCCTCCCCTAAGATAAGGAAGGCAAAGGGTCATGTGTTTTGCATGGTGATGCACGGTTAGGAAATGGTGGACAATTGCTTGTGGCTTTATCTTTGTGATACCCACACTGCATCACTGGCAACCTTAAAATGTTTTAGTTGCACGATGAGACGAGCAATCACCACCAATCCCTTTTGCCAGCGTATCTCTCACAAAGCACTCTATGTGATTTGACCGATTACTTTCTTAGCTTAGCAATAAATGATTAGTGACGCAAGATTATAAGTCCTAATACTATAGCCATTGTTCTGACCCTAACCATTGCCCTGCTTAACTTGAGCCATTGTCCTGGGCTCCTGGCTCCAACTGTTGCCTTGGTCCAACCCTATATACTAAGCCCCATTGCTAAACCTTAGCAAAAATCCTTTTCGAATATTGATCCATACAGTATTGGTGATGGTGACTATGCTTCTCTGTCTACCTGTGACTATGCTTCTCTGTCTATGGGCGACGGAACCGCAGCGGCCGCAGCGGCCATGGGCCGTCCCACTTTTTTACAAAAAAAAAAGAAGGAAGGGAAAAAAAGAAGGGGAAAAAAGAAGGGGAAAGGTAAGGGTCGTCACCTATCTTGGACAGTACTAGACTACCTCGTGCACATTGCTATGGATGATAGTCGTGCTTCTTCGTCAAGTAATTCTTCTGTGAAACCTCATGGACACCAGCCAAGGAGATTTAACTTCCCCAAGAGAGAGTTTGGGGAAAAGGTAAGAGCTGAGGGAGTAACTATATAGCAGGTTGAAGTAGGTTGACAATAGCTCAGCCTCTATGGGGACACACACTGTAGTTAGCCTGGGTATTTCCACCTTAATACCTAGAGAGCTAACTATCTAGCCATAGCTAACTTTGTAGTGATTCTAGCTGAAGCAGGTAGCCATAGACAGATCTACATTGTGTAACTATTAGGCTAATAAATGTAGCTTCATTATGCTTTTTTATTTCTTCTTTTAGGTTGTAGTGAAAAGATGTTTCCAGCCCTCTTGGTTTGATCTGTGGCCATGGCTTCACTACAATGAAGAAAATGACTCCTTTTGTGTTCCACATGCATGAGGGCGAGTTCTGAGAGAAAGCTTCAGTGGTCATCAAATTCTGATGCAGCCTTTATAACTAAAGGTTTTACTAATTGGAAAGATGCTTCGGTGAAGTTTTCTAGCCATCAAGTTACAAAATGCCACAAAGAAGCAGTATTAAAAATTGTAACCTTACCAGCCACCTCTCTGGATGTTGCTGAAATGTTATCGCAGCAGCACAAACATGAGAAGTTTGATCGCCGTCAGTGCTTTTTGAAGATACTATCAAATATTCGATTCTTGTCAAGACAAGGACTAGCTCTTAGAGGTCATGGAGATCAGTCAGAGTCCAATTTTTGCCAACTTTTGAAGCTTCGTGCAGAAGACGATCCCAGGATCAATGAATGGATGCAGAAGAAGACTGATAAATATATATCATCTAACATTCAAAATGAAATCCTTAAGATCATGTCTTTACAAGTGTTGCGTAGAGTAATTGCTTCAATACATTCCGCACCTTTCTTTGCAATAATGGTGGATGAGACAACGGATATATCAAACACGGAACAGGTAGTGCTTTGCTGTCGATGGGTCGATAACTTTTTGGAAGCTCATGAAGAGTTTATTGGATTATATTCAGTTGCTTCTACTGAGGCTGTGGTATTGCTGAACGTCATTCTTGACACATTCAAAAGGATGAACGTAAGCATTACAAAACTAAGAGGGCAATGTTATGATGGGGCAGCAGCCATGGCTGGATCCAGGAGTGGTGTATATTAGAAGAGGAACCAAGAGCATTATTTACACACTGTTATGGGCATTCACTCAACCTAGCATGCTCTGATACCATCAAGCAATCCAAAGTAATGAGAAATGCCCTTGATACCGTTTATGAAATTACAAAGTTGGTTAAGAAGTCACCACGTCGTGATGCTACTTTGGAAAAAATAAAGCAGCAACTCCATCTTGAAACGGCAGGTATTAGAATTCTTTGCCCAACAAGATGTGCGTGCGGATGCGTTGAAGAGCATTTTGTCAAATTACATAGTACTTCAGTTATTATGGGAAGAGTCCTTGGACCATGTTAGAGAAACAGAAATGAGATCCAGGATAATTGGAGTAGATGCGCAAATGAAGACTTTTGACTTCTATGGAGTTCTGTTAGGGGAGTTGGTGCTTAGGCATAGTGACAACCTTAGCAAGGCCCTTCAATCACCACGTTTTTCTGCTGCTGAGGGTCAGGATATAGCAAGAATGACCTGGACTACTCTAGAGTTGCTTCGATCGGATGAAAATTTCACTTTGTTTTGGGCAAAGGCTCTGAAAATGGCCAGTGATTTTGGAGTCGCCGATCCTGAACTACCACGAATAAGGAAAGTGCCAAGACGGTATGAAATTGGTACATGTGTTGGCACTGTCATTCAAGATGTTGAGAGCATGTATCGGCAAATATATTTCGAAGCATTTGACCACATTGTTGGTAGTATCAAGCACAGATTTGAACAGCCAGGGTATCGGGTGTATTGCAGACTGGAAGGTCTTCTCTTAAAGGCTGTAAAGAAGCAGGAATATGAAGAAGACCTTGAGTTTGTCACAAACTTCTATGGGGAAGACTTTAACCGTGATCAACTTCAAATGCAATTGGTTATATTTAACAGTATTTTCCCCCAGAATTCCGCTGAGCACAATCTTCCTTCCATTCTGAAGTTTCTCCGAGATCTTTCTGAAGCTCAGAGGGCTATGTTGCCTGAAGTATGCTCATTAGCAGCACACATTTTGGTAATGCCAGCCACTAATGCTGTCAGTGAACGGTCGTTCAGTTCACTCCGGAGAATAAAACATTATCTACGATCAACAATGACACAGACCAGGCTCAATAGTGTAATGATGTTGCACATTCACAAAGATTTAACAGATCAACTTTTGCTTATAGATATTGGCAACGAATTTGTTCGTGCTTCAGAACATCGTCAAACATTATTTGGAAAGTTTCTTACTACAGACTAATTACATTAACTTGTGCCTAGTTTATATTATTATTATTATAATTGTGTGACTTACAAAATCATTGACAATAAAAGCAAATTAACAACTATGATGTCTTGGGGGGTGCCAGAAGATGTAGAGCCCAGCATTGCACTGCAGCAATGGCCTCTCCAATTGCTTCCGGCACCTATGCTGTCTACCTGTGACTATGCTTCTCTGTCTACCTGTGACTATGCTTCTCTGTCTACCTGTGACTATGCTTCTCTGTCTACCTGTGACTATGCCTCTCTGTCTACCTGTGACTATGCTTCTCTGTCTACCTGTGACTATGCTTCTCTGTCTACCTGTGACTATGCTTCTCTGTCTACCTGTGACTATGCTTCTCTGTCTACCTGTGACTATGCCTCTCTGTCTACCTGTGACTATGCTTCTCTGTCTACCTGTGACTATGCTTCTCTGTCTACCTGTGACTATGCTTCTCTGTCTACCTGTGACTATGCTTCTCTGTCTACCTGTGACTATGCTTCTCTGTCTACCTGTGACTATGCTTCTCTGTCTACCTGTGACTATGCCTCTCTGTCTACCTGTGACTATGCTTCTCTGTCTACCTGTGACTATGCTTCTCTGTCTACCTGTGACTATGCCTCTCTGTCTACCTGTGACTATGCCTCTCTGTCTACCTGTGACTATGCCTCTCTGTCTACCTGTGACTATGCTTCTCTGTCTACCTGTGACTATGCTTCTCTGTCTACCTGTGACTATGCCTCTCTGTCTACCTGTGACTATGCCTCTCTGTCTACCTGTGACTATGCTTCTCTGTATTACAGTATTGATAGTGCCATCACACTACCAATGAACTGTATATCTCAGAACTATGGTTAAATCTATGATACGTATTAATATAAAATCAAGAAGTAGGTATATATAATTATGCCTGACAAAAGATACAATGGAAGTCATCTGCAAGTGGAACGCCTATTCAATTATGCCTGGAATGAAGCAGGAGAGCGAGTTCTTTATGCTCCCTCTCTTTGTCTGTCTCAAACAGTCAAAGAAACTCAAAAACTACTTGATATGATCTTAGTAGGCAGATTAAAGATCCACCAAGAATGAAAAGTTCAAAGGTCAACTCAGGTCTGCATCCGAGGTTTTCATTCATATTGATCACTTCGTAATGTTCTTGTTCTTTTAATTTTGTCAAAAGCATGTGAGCTACATAGCATACATGTGCTTGCATAGCAGTTTGTGAGTGTTTTGTGTCATGACACTTTACAGCTATTCCTGTCCTTCATGAATTCTCTTTTCTCCATCTCCAGTCTCTTTATTTCCTTCCGAGCGAAGTTTAGCCGAGCTTCAGCCCCCTCCAACCCCTCCAACACCGCCATCCTAGTCTGTTCGTTCATTTTTTCCTCCAACTGCTTGATCTTTTCGGATGCAATCTCCAGTTTAGCCTGATAGTTTACTTCTTCCATTTCCTTTATTTTCTCCCTGGCTAAGTAGAGTTCCAACTGAGTGGTCTCCAATTTGTCTCGAGCCAAGTCCAACTCGAACTGTGTGCTTTCCAATACTTCAGCTTTCTTTAGTGCTAGGTGGAAATGGACCTTGTCGTCTTCTTCCTCATGTTGTTTAATATCTTTCCTCATCTTCCCTATGCTACACCCAATGCTCTCATACGTACAAGTCACTACGGTATGCCCACAAACAGTTCGAACATGTTCTTCTATTTTTTTGCGTTCCATGAATGAAAAGCACCAGAAGTTTGGACATTTCACTACCTTCTCTCTGCATGTTTTGTCATGCATCTTCACAGCACTGTAGGGGCCTTTCTCTCCGCACTGCTTACATTCATAATCTCTGTTTGGACACTTTTTCTTGTGGCTTTCAAGATCCTTTCTCTTAATCTGCACACTTTCACCATCAACCATGCACTCAAAAGGGCAAAGGACTTCAGTGAATCCACAATAGGTCTGCACGTGATCCTGTACAGTTGCAACTGTTCCTTTCCACTTGCAGCCTTTTTCGACATTGTCGCATCTCACACACAGATCCTTGATATCTCGGAGACCTGTAAAAATAAGTAAAGTAATATTTACCTTTACAACTATATACAAGGTAAAAGAAGCGTTTGAATTACTTTCTTTTTCTTTTTTTACTTGAAAAACATCATCAGCTAAGGCTTGACTGTACTAATTAATTGGTCAGAAATTTCTCAAGTGGTATCTACTTATTTATCTATGTGTATGTCACTATGAAACCTTGGAATGTCAAATAATAGTCTAATCGAATAACCTCAATGTTACAAGCACACGCACGACATATCAAGGCATGATACGACGAGCAGAAGTGCCAGGAATGCTGGTCGTTAAGTATAGGTGATTGCTGCATCACCCAGCGAGAAATTTGGCTTGTAAAACTCTGTAAATCCAGGCTGTTCACAATATTGCTTGAAATTAAAGCAATGCATCGCTACACCTCAAGGCTCATCTCTTAAGTCTATTCTGATGTAAGTGCCATTATGTGCGTTCCTTTTTTGTATTGTCAACTCCTAGCCCTAGCCCCTCGAATCTTTCAAAACAAATCTAAAATCAATAATGCCTCCCTGTAATTAGTGACAAACATGTTGTTGTTTTTACCACAGACCAACCACAAAGGACTGGCCAGAAAGAGATAGGGAATGGTCAAAGCACCAGCACAAGGCTGGAGCATCTAGTCAAAACATCGAGTGAATACAATTTGAAGTTGATTATTGAGAAGGTGATTATAATAGTATATTTATGCCTGAGATTTGCAGAGTAGGGCTTGCAATATAGCAGCTCCAAATTTTCCTCTCCATTTCAGGGCTATTATTGAATATGTCAATTTTGCTGGATTCTAAGTTGCCACAGCCAAATTGAATCACTGAGTGGGTCACAATGGAGCATATGACCTCATATTGTTCTGCTTGCTGCGTGGTTCTCCATTCTTTTGTGTGAAATATGTGGAACTAAGTGTGAGAAAACAGAAGGCTCAAAGTTGTTGAATTTGTAGGAGTATAGCAACAGAGAGCTGAACAGGAGTAGAGAGTAACTAGAGTAGCTGGACTTGAGACTGGAGAAAGATGGTGATTTGCCAAGATGAGCCAGATCACATTGAGTTGAGGTCAGAGCATAATTATGGTAGATGGGCACTTGATTTAGCTAATGTGTGACTTGTGCTCCGACAATGAAAGGAGCATGTTTAAACTTTGAAATGAAACATCCATTTTTCTATAGAGATTGTGAGCCATTTTTGGACTTTAATATTGCATTAAATGTATGACCAAGACAGATTACACTTTTTTTAATTATATAATTAGTATAATTAGTAAAAAATAATAGTAAAATTAATAATAAATAAATAAACAATAAATAAATAAACAAACAAATAATAGATAATGGTAATAAATTCCTAAATAATTGCTGTAGGCCTTTGACTACCCCTTGTGTAGGCCACATACATACTAGCATTGTGTGGCCACAGTGGATCAATTTTCTACCCATGGGCTCAGCAGAGGTGGGCCACCATTTTCGCCATGCCCCCATAAGCAGCGTCCTACACAAGCTTTGTGTTCTGCAAAGATAGTTTTGAAACTTAAACCTACAGGCCTTTACAGATGTAATGCAAAGTGCCCAGATGGCATCACGATCGTTCCTTGGAAGGAAGTTGCTAGTATGGAATGCTACTTGTTTAGACACCTCTGCTCCCTCGTACATTATTAATGCATGGAAGCAGGAGTAGTAGCAGCCTGGGCTGAAGAGAGAAAGAGCTGGTTTGGACTGGAACCATTCCTTCATGCCTGTGGCAGTTGAGACTTCAGGAGTATCTGGGCCTCAGGGAATGATGTTTTTTAGGGAATTGGCCCAGCGTCTCCACCAAGTAACTGTAGAAGAGAACTCCCTTCAACACCTCCTGCAAAGAGTTTCCATCACAGTTCAGACAGCCGCAGGTCATGGGGACAATATAGAGAGCCCAGACTCTAATTATGATGACTTCTTTTGTTAATTATTTTGCAACTGTACAACAAACAAAATAAATAAATAAATAATCGTAAATATAATTTTTTTAATAAATCTGAGACTGCAAAGTTCTGCCTCTGCCACTCCCAAACAATTTAATTTGTGAGCTATCATTGCCAACACAAAATAACCAAGTGCCGGTATATCCCCAAACAAAAACGCCAACAACACCAAGTGTCGTGATGGTTTCTAGCAATGTAGATCACCACCAAAATTGGTCCTTGACCCATTCCTAACCTGTCCATAAAATTTCATGAAAAGCCATCCATGAAGTTTCTGCTAATGGAGAGACAGACAGACAAATCAAGAAACAAACCGGGGTAAAAACCAAACTTCCTTGGCGGAAGTCATAAATAATCTGCCATACATAAACGCCATGTAATCTCAATGGTTTTCTATACCTATGATGACTTTGTTCATATGACACTACACTTGCAAGCCGGGTGTGGGTTAGATGGGTCATGTGGGCTGAAAAAACATGTTTAATCACTCTCCGGTCATCTATTAAGAAGATTACACAAAAACTTACAAATGGATTTTCATGAGGGGGCGGGGGGTGGGGGGGGAGTGCCCATTGCAAGCAGCAAGGACAAGCACCCAGACGTCAAAGACAAAAGGGAAAAGACTTAGACTCGTTGGACAATGCAATGAGACGCACCATGCACATTACCATATAAGGTATAAGGCTGATTTGACCTCATGTCAGTGAGCCTATTTAAGGGCAGTTGTTGTGAGGGTAGTACAAAAAAAACACTCTGACATGTAAACCGTATGTGTAAGTTATAAATTGTCATTATACTTGTTATAATTCCTTGACTAGACGAGGAGTAGAGATCCACAACATATTTGCATGACTTTGCACATAATTATTATGACCATGCTGTGCTTGGCAGGAATATGTCTCAATAGGAGTCTCTTCTTTCTTCTCCTCAAAGTGCCAAGCAATCAGTCACATGATGATAGAGAGGATAGACACCTAATGCAAGTCTTAGGTTGGCAATACTAATAGTTATTATGTAGGCACTGTGGCATCACATCCTGATCTTAGTCTATTTGAATTAAGTTTTGCAAGTATGGCTACAGTAACTAACTCCTCTCCTGCTTAATGTGAGTGCCAGTGCTGTTAGGGTCCAGTTTCACTCAACAAATGTCACTGAATCAAGAATTTCTCATGCACATAAGAATAGGAAAGAATTTCTCATCTAAAATCATATGGTACATTCAGCCTAGCTGGTGTTCAAGCAGCATGGATTAGTGTATGTACATGTGGTTACAAAAATTTTGTGTCACATGCCGAAGTGCCAAATGTCATAATCTCTTGATCTTTTCCAAGAAAATAAACTCTGACAGGGGCTGGAAAATGAATTTAGTTATCAAAGATCTTCAGTCATTTGAAGGTAATTTATATTTCATTTCTTCAAGGTCAAGATTTCCTTGAGATAAAGGATTGTCTCTGTAAGAAAGAATACATTTCTACGGAAATTGTTTAGACAGTGAATGCTTTATAATAATTATTAGCTAGCATAAATACCTCTCCCAGCTTTTCAGTTCTTGCTGATGAGATATCAAATCATGAACAAATATCGTTATCTATTCAGTGGGAATCTATTCAGTGGGAAGATAGAAATACACGAAGACTAACTGGGTTTGTGATACAAATTGAGTAACTCTACATCTCTGTCAGGGATCCCCCTGCCCTAACAAGACCCTGAACGTAAACTAACTGCTAACCACAATATGCTAACCACAATAATTATAATTAACCCTTTCACTGGTAATTTTATTTCAAAAACTAAATAAATGCAACCATGTATAGATATGCTTGCTATCTTAGTAAAAGTCCCTAGCATCCATACCACATGCGATAGCATTTGTATTGACCAACATTGTGGTTGCCCTAGAAACATACAACAAAACCACATTGAGGTGAATCTCATTTGAACTTGGTAATTCTAGTTTTTATGTAAAAATCGATCATAGGGTTCAAAAATATCCAATAGAAGTAATAAAAATATATATATTTCTCCACTTGCCTACCGACTCTACTTGCCTACCGAATATAAAGGCTATAGACATTCAGTAACTAAGGGGAAAATATTGAAAACCACCCTCAGAATTCTAAAGAATGAATATAAGGAATGATTTTGTACCAGGCCTGACAAATGTGCTTTCATATTTACATGACTTTTAAGAAAATTGTTGTCATTCGCTCCCTTCTCCCCAGTGCAGGTGCAGATCCAGGGGGGTTCATGGGTCCACAGAATCCTCCCTTTCTATATACCCGTTTAATATCACATCTTCAACTAGCTTCAAAACAAAACAGCATGCCATCACACTTCTAGCCTCATTTTTGTGCAACTTGTGTCAGCTTCCTTGCACAGCAGCCTAATTCATGATCAGTCACTCAAGGTTGTGAATGTAGATAAAGAACAGTCGTAATTACTTTTCAGAATCCTCTATATATCTGCCATAAGAATGCCTTGCGTCTTCTAGTTGTACATAATTATAACTCTCCTCAGCTTTTATAATACTGTACCGTGAAATATTATTTGCTAACTACAGTATTACTATATAGACTAGTTCTTTATATATACTTACTCTTCATATCCTGGAAATATATGGGCATTTCTGCCCTGCAGTTAGGACAAGGATTATTTCCATTTTTTTCAATGCACTTCTTACAGAATAGTTTCCCACAGAGTTCGTGTTGCTTTGGGTCCTCTGCTACTTCCAGGCAAATCAGACACCTAAGGTCATCATCTGGCTCACGTTTGAAGTTATATTGATAATACTTTGAGGCCATTGAGACACTTTCTTGTGGAGTCAGTCAAACAGTGCAAACTTTAGCATGACTGAAATGACAAACGTGACACACACACATACACAGAAGGCCATGAAAGGGGAAAGCACCTGGTGAATAACCTGAATGAAATTCATGTCGGGGGGGGGGGGGGGGGGGGGGGTGAATATTGAAAAGTTCTAAATTAGGTGCGGTCAAGATGCTTTTCAGGTTCAGAACGACGACTTTAGAGTTAATGAGAGTAAAAGCGGTGATGAAGGAGGCGATGGCGTCTCTTCTTACCTTTTCCAGATAAGTGTTGACCCAAAAGCTCTACTATCGTTGGGCAGAGTAGTCTTGCCTGACTTCTTGAACAAGCCTAGCGCTCTCATTCGAGCTGACGATTTGGATGGAAACGAGATTACAACGACGAATAGGGCATTATCTGTAGTTGTGCAGCTATTAAGCTGAGCATGAACGGCAAAGGCTGTTTCAGCTTTGTTTCCGGTTTACGCGGAAAAGGCTAGCTGGCAGCTTAATCATACCCAGTTGTGATAGACTCATCCTAATCCAAGAGAGTTGCTGGCCTTCCTGTTGTTGTGATGACTCGGCCTAATCCAAGAGACTTGAGCTTGTTATTTTCAATGGTACCAAATATGTAGCAACTTCAAATTAAATTTACCTCATTGTGGTTTCGTGGATTGTTCTAACCCAAAATGCTCTATCACATGGCACAGTTGCTAGGAATCTATTGCCAATATGGGACTATTGCTGATATTGCATGGCATATTTTAACATACTGTTAGGCATTTATTTAAATATGTCCACCAGTCGGAGGGTATATACTCGAAAAGATCATTGGTGCAAGGCCAGGGCATTTTTGTGTCCCTTGTGGTCAATACCCTTGTGCTACAGCCAACCTAGTTCATAATAGTACTAAAAATATGCTATAAAGCACTTTTTAGGAGGTGAGATGAAGTTTTGAGGTATTCGCGGACTTGATCCTAGAACACCAAAACTGTACCGCCCAATTACTTGAATAACCTCGAAGATTATTCCACGGAGCAATTTGGTTCATGGAGCAATTTGGTTACATCAATCCTCAAAATTTTAGCATCTCAGTGCTTTTTGGTAGATGTAACATTGGCTGCATATACCAGCAGGGTTTCATTTAGAAAAATGTCCAGGGGGCACTGGAGGAATATTAAGGAGGGGGGGGGGGGGGGGGGGGGGGTGGCATGATGTCAAGCACTTATCAACATCATTTTAATAATACAATTTCCAAGAAGGGGGGGGGCAAAAAGGTTCCCCCCCCCCCCAAATGAAACCCTGACCAGAGTATTTTCTTTCAGGCAATGGGAAGTTGCTCATTTTGCCTGGTCTTTGATAAAATTACTGATAACGTTACTGATAACGAGCCCACTAATTGCTCTAATGAAAGATCAAATGACATAAACATGTAGGAGGAAGAATATTCCATAAAGCCCTTTTAGGAGGTGAGATAAGTTTTTGATAAGATGAGAGCATGTTGATGAGGATGATACGTCTCATGAGCCAGACGTCTAGTTGATGTCTGGTGACTATAGACAGGTGTCTGTTACCACCAGCCAGGTTTCCATGTCCCTCTGGAACACGAATACACATACTATTGATAACGGCATCTGATTAGTGACCAAAAGGACCATGTCAACACTACATATATACCTGGTACACGAAAACCTTTATTCAATTAGACATCTGGCCTGCTGCGAGACAAGATCCTATGATTGATATATACAATGGAAAGTTCCAGTTGGTATAATTATACTTGTATGAACCCAGAATCCAATGAAGGGGTATGTGTCAGCCCTCACTACAAGCAAGAGACAAAGGCAGCCCAGTGTGTAAAAATGTTTTTTTTAACAAATAAATAAAATTAATATGCACAGCTCCTTCATTACACGATTCCCGTTTTATTATAATTATCATAATATAGGAATGGATGGAGATATTTATCGATTAGGTAAAGCTAAGAAATCTTGTGATTTCATTCTTTCTCAGCCCTCTGTGTGATCAGGATAAGGAAAAAGAAGTTAAAAGCACACAGAGAGAGAGAGAGGCAGAAAGAGAGAAAGAATCATATAATTATATAGTATGTTTAGCATTTGGCATATTCACTTATTTTCAGATATTCTTGCTCAGTTATTCAGCTTTCATCCCAAATGATGTCCACTTAATACCATTGCTAACTGATCGGGTATACATAAAATAATTCTGTTGGAATTTCTAATCATTGGTGTGCAAGCTTCTCAACATCGAAGTCCTTCTTTTCCCAATATTAGAAGTTGTTCTTCCTTAACTTAATTGTATGAAATTCTGAAGCACAGGATAAACAAGAAATCACTCCTTGAATGATTCGTAGTCACGCCCAAAACCTCTGAGCATTCAAAACCTCTTTAGAACTAGAGACAGCCAGATTTCGTCTCCCACTAGTTTCAGGAAAGCCAAATGGTACACTTCACCTCTAGACAAGAAGTTGCCTCTGCAAATCTGCCAGGTCATCCCACAAGCATATATGTACTAAAATAAATTCCTCTGTTCACAGGCATACACATTCTTTCCCTTCATGCACATAATATATTATACTAATTCACGAGACTACCCCATTCCTGCCCACTACTATATAGGTTGGGTAGGATAGCTACTATATAGGTTAGGACAGCTACTATATTATAGATTAATAAGACAGCTACTATATAAATTAGGACAGCTACTATATAGGTTAGGACAGCTACTATAGGACAGCTATTATATAGGTTAGGACAGCTCCTATAGTACAGGTTAGGATAGCTATTATATAGCTTAGGACAGCTCCTATATAGGTTAGGACAGCTATTATATAGCTTAGGACAGCTACTATATAGGTTAGAACAGCTACTATATAGGTAGGACAGCTACTATATAAGTTAGGACAGCTACTATATAGGTTAGGACAGCTACTATATTAGGTTAGGACAGTGTCATGGCTTTAACCTTGTATACAGCTTCTCCAACAGCAACCAGTGCTTCCCCTACACTTTTAGTAACACGAGACCAGTGCTTAATTAACAGCATGATGGGTGCTAAACGTTGAAAGATAAACAATACAAGTGTACTGTTCAAGTCAGTGACCACAACAGGTGGTCCGAAGTTCAAATACAACAATATCCACCCACACACACATAAACAAGTCACTAAATTATCTACACTCACAGTCTTGCACATTACACACCCCTTACACTAACGAGCATACCTAATATTTATCGTGTACACGCAAACACCAGATGTGGGATCAAATACACTTATAGCTATATACGTGTATATATTCGACACATGAAAAGTATTCGCATTTATATATACTTACTTTCGTAAAGTATTTGGTGTCACCAACTTCAAAATGTGTATAATATATATGTGATTTCAAAATCTTACCGTTTTTGTAAGATTTTGAAATGACATGAGTCCGAACACCAGTTAATATTTTACTACTAACATGATTTGCTCCTGTAGTATATATATATATATATATATATTTATAGCACAAGTTTTTGCAGTGGTATTGAATACAAAGTTTCACATCGATTGCATGGCCCACTTCTTGCATGGCCCACTTCTCAGTCAATTTCCCACAAGAACAATTTTCGAATAGGATTGATTCTGGAATGAAAAGAAGAAAATGCCCATTTGACCACTACCAGTTAGATGATCCTTTACCATTTAAAATCATACACCCATGTTTAATAAAGCAGTTTATACAATATTGGTGTATACAAGGGCGTAGGAACTGCAGCGGCCGGAGCGGCCATGGCCGCTACACTTTTTACCCAAAAAACAACAACAAAAAAAATTAAAAAAAAAAAAAAAAAAAAAAATTTTTTAAAAATTTTTTAAAAAAATTGCGCCTACATGCGCGCGCCCACGAGTTCCAATTGAACCACATCAGCCCGAAGGATTTCTGTTTCAGAATTTGAAAAGAAATGTGTAGCAAAGAGAAGTTTCCAGCCCTCATGGTTCCTCAGGGCTCAGGTGGCCTTGGATACACTACATGGAGGGCAGAGATGTGCTAAAGCAAGTGAAGAGAAGAAGCTTCAGTGGCCAGATGCAGCCTTCATTACCAAGGGCTTCTCCAATTGGAAGCAATTACAAAAATGAGAAAGCCTAGAAACTCGTCTTCTGCCACAGGCTCCTGCGAGAACCTCAGGAGATTGACTATCAAA
Organism: Cladorhizidae sp. MBARI D1340-BT2; assembly: GCA_028752905.1. NCBI lineage: Eukaryota > Metazoa > Porifera > Demospongiae > Poecilosclerida > Cladorhizidae > Cladorhizidae sp. MBARI D1340-BT2. Next base: position 34,367,186 of record JAQNBH010000015.1, read on the forward strand.
TCTGCTTAACTTGCATATCAATTGGACTTTAATCCCATGAATCTTGTTTAAATATTTAAATAAATCATTAAAAAATATATATATACTCGAGTATACAACCTTATCACTTGGTAACTCACTTGGTAAATAAATGCTGAGTGAAACACAGCTCCTGTTTTTGTCTAGTTCTTTACAGTTTGAATGTCTTGCTTCCTGATTACAGAGTTAATCTCTTATATCTTTACAGTTTATAATAAATATATTGTGTCTATTATTTTATCCTGGGTTGTATCCATGTTTGAGTAAAACCTGGGTAAAACTGGGTAAAATGTATTTAACCTAACCCGGGTTATACCCAAGCCCTGAGTAAAACCGGCGAACTCTGCCTTGAATGTGCACAAACATCGCACTGATCGATTGAGTTTAGTAGAGATAGGCAATGAATTTATCAGAGAATCTATATAGTCGCCGAGAAAATATCTTTGATAAATTTAAACAAACTGATTTAGACCTGATATGTGATGTAATAGCAACAACTATATATCTTATGAGAAACAATAACATAATTGTATATAGTAATGGTGATAAATAGCACTTCAAGCATCGTCAAGGGATGGGTCCTGGCATGTAGTGTGCCCATCATTGCAGCAAGTTCCCTCTGACTGACATTAGGTAAGGTTTGAAAATGCATGCATGAAGTTTTTTTGTTGTAAGTTTCCAAACCAAACCCACATTTGTAAAACCACACCCTGGTGTGGCAAGGCGAAAATTTTGACTGGGCCTCTACACTTAAGAATTGCTTCCTACGCCCCTGGTATATACATGATTATGCATCATCTGACTCAACATGGGCAGAGCTTTGTTACAACTGCAGCAAAGAAACGACATTGAGGCTCTTTCCCGATTGATGCTGCACCAGTGACCTGGTGGTCTATAATGCAAAGATAGAATACTTCACAACACCATTTCTGCCTGACGACACTCAGCCTCTAGAAGTCACATGCTGAAAACCATGCATTCTTAGCCAACTTGCTTCAACTGTATCCCTGCATCATCTCCTCCTGTGGAACTTTCAGCCCAGAAGACAAAAATAATTTGCCCATAAAGATGTTGCTTAACTGACGTCTCTTTTCAGAAATCTGATGTTCCTCAGATGTGATGTAATGAAATCCATAATCTGTTCATGTTATATACTGTAATGTATATTATGATGATAATTAATGTGATGTTAATACGTTACGTTCTGTTGTACATGACACATGTACATACATACCAGTCACAGTCGAGTATTTTTAGCACCATTGAGTATTTTTATTCATGAAAAGTTGACATTCACATTTGGAGTATATTTGTGTTTTGTCTAAAAAAATACTTTGAACAATGTATTTCACCCCCCCCCCCCCCCCCCCCCCCCCCTCCCACACACACACACACACACTCTTTCTCTCCAACATATAAGAATACACTTACCACTTGCTCACACACCACACTCCCAACTAAAACAAGTATATACCTACTCCATACATACAACACAACAGTGCATAGTCACTACACAAGGCAAAATCGATCACCAAAAAACACTTACATCTAATGGTGACAGCTGGGGTGAAGAGGAGAGAAGCCAGGAAAAGTATCTACATTAATTATCTTGTAGCACATATACAAATTGCTGATGTATGTATAAATGAACATACTAATATTAGTAGCATTATTGCCACTTTCCATGTTCTTAATCAACATGTTCTTAATCAATTTAAAAATTGAAGACATCGATCATCATGATTCCTGATACTATGTATTGCGCATCTATCGACTGAGTGTTGTTTCAGTCACACTGGTTCATCCTGGAACATCGGGTCATCATCCACACCAGACTTGATTTGCTACATAAAGAGAGGAAATGAGCATGTATCACTTTACATATAAAATTGCATGCAAGGGCCATAGAATGCGTCATATCTCAGATCATGCTATCATGCTAGCAGTAAGCACACCAAGGAAATTATTTAACATAACTTAATTCCACGTTAAATCATTTATTGTCACTTATTAATCACTTATTATGTAATTTAATTACTTGAATAATCATTCATAATGAACTTATTTATTACAACAAAACAAATAATAAAAAATAAAACGATATTTAAAACTAACAACTTTATTTGTTCAGCTTCTAAAAAGGAAAGAAGACTATACTCATGTAGACCACAACCAGCTGATGACGCTTGACTCGATACCAATCATTCATGGTAGATATCATTTTAAATGGTAAAAGGTCATCTAACTGGTTGTGGTCAACATGGGTACGGTCTTGTTTCCTTTCTTTTTTAAAGCCAACCCATGTGTTTAAAAATATATATTTGTTGCTATTCTTGTAACTTTCTTAGATCTAGGTTATTTATAGATCTGTAACAATACTCTCAGCAAACCTCCACATCTATTAATGAATACTATTAGCCATTATTCCATGAATACTCTCAGCTATTATATATTCAATGGTGGATGAATTTTGGCTTAGCAAACATTAAACATAGCTACCCGCGTAGACTCGCATACTAACTTTCCTATGCATTTAGTATTGCATGTAGTGAGTATAAAGAAAATCCAGGCCATGGCTAGGGAGACATGCAAAACGAACCCTGTGAACGTATCTAGGGTCCAGGGTCAATTCCTTGTCAAAAAGGGCTAGTTTCTTTTGTAGCTCCACACACTGGAGCAGTTGTGTTTCCATATGGTAGACCATGGGGAGGGAGTCAAAGTGTTCCGGACTCTCTATGAAGGACACCATTCCTTTAGCTTGGTCCAGACTAGCGTGTACCTCTCCATCCTCTATCTGCAGTAGAGGGAGGCACAAGAGAGGAAGAGAAGGGAAGGGGGCGAAGAAGGGAGGCGGAGAAAAGAGAGGAGAGTGGAGGAGAACGGAGAGACAGAAGGGGACATAGGGAGGGAGGTAAGAGGAACGAAGAGCCGGAGAATAGAGAGGGGAAGAGAAGAGGGAAGGGAAAGGAGTATGGGAAGATGGAGGAGAAGGACAAGCAAGAAAAAATATAAGAAGGAAGACTAGGGGAGCTAGAAGGAGGTGTGTGAGAGAGGTGGACAGTGGAAGAATAGATACCTCAAACACTTATCAAGAATACAAGCTTTGTGCAGTAGAACCTCAGTTAACCAGAACCTCAGGTTCCGGTTGACTGGCTGAGGTTCCGGTTGACTGGCTGAGGTTCCGGTTGACTGGCTGAGGTTCCGGTTGACTGGCTGAGGTTCCGGTTGACTGGCTGAGGTTCCGGTTGACTGGCTGAGGTTCCGGTTGACTGGCTGAGGTTCCGGTTGACTGGCTGAGGTTCCGGTTGACTGGCTGAGGTTCCGGTTGACTGGCTGAGGTTCCGGTTGACTGGCTGAGGTTCCGGTTGACTGGCTGAGGTTCCGGTTGACTGGCTGAGGTTCCGGTTGACTGGCTGAGGTTCCGGTTGACTGGCTGAGGTTCCGGTTGACTGGCTGAGGTTCCGGTTGACTGGCTGAGGTTCCGGTTGACTGGCTGAGGTTCCGGTTGACTGGCTGAGGTTCCGGTTGACTGGCTGAGGTTCCGGTTGACTGGCTGAGGTTCCGGTTGACTGGCTGAGGTTCCGGTTGACTGGCTGAGGTTCCGGTTGACTGGCTGAGGTTCCGGTTGACTGGCTGAGGTTCCGGTTGACTGGCTGAGGTTCCGGTTGACTGGCTGAGGTTCCGGTTGACTGGCTGAGGTTCCGGTTGACTGGCTGAGGTTCCGGTTGACTGAGGTTCCGGTTGGCTGAGGTTCCGGTTGGCTGAGGTTCCGGTTGGCTGAGGTTCCGGTTGGCTGAGGTTCCGGTTGGCTGAGGTTCCGGTTGGCTGAGGTTCCGGTTGGCTGAGGTTCCGGTTGGCTGAGGTTCCGGTTGGCTGAGGTTCCGGTTGGCTGAGGTTCCGGTTGGCTGAGGTTCCGGTTGGCTGAGGTTCCGGTTGGCTGAGGTTCCGGTTGGCTGAGGTTCCGGTTGGCTGAGGTTCCGGTTGGCTGAGGTTCCGGTTGGCTGAGGTTCCGGTTGGCTGAGGTTCCGGTTGGCTGAGGTTCCGGTTGGCTGAGGTTCCGGTTGGCTGAGGTTCCGGTTGGCTGAGGTTCCGGTTGGCTGAGGTTCCGGTTGGCTGAGGTTCCGGTTGGCTGAGGTTCCGGTTGGCTGAGGTTCCGGTTGGCTGAGGTTCCGGTTGGCTGAGGTTCCGGTTGGCTGAGGTTCCGGTTGGCTGAGGTTCCGGTTAACTGAGGTTCCGGTTAACTGAGGTTCCGGTTAACTGAGGTTCCGGTTAACTGAGGTTCCGGTTAACTGAGGTTCCGGTTAACTGAGGTTCCGGTTAACTGAGGTTCCGGTTAACTGAGTTTCCGGTTAACTGAGGTTCTGATTACCAGAACCTCAGTTAACCGGAACCTCCTTGCTTAGATTCTAACTAGTCTCTTGCTAATAGCTTGTGCCTGAAGATGTCGGTGACAGCCACAATGCAGAAAACTGCTACAGCAGCGAGGGAGAGGAGGCCATGGAAGGCCATCGTTCCATCACACCTGGTGAGGCTATCGATGCTCTAGAGATCTCACTTATATATGTGTACACGCTTATATATGCAGGGCTTTAAAACTCAAGGCAAATCATCAATACTGGGCACATGTTATATATGTGTACACACTTATATATGCAGGGCTGCAAAACTCAAGGCAAATCATCAATACTGGGCACATGTTATATATGTGTACATACTTATATAAGCAGGGCTGTAAAACTCAAGGCAAATCATCAATACTGGGCACATGTTATATATGTGTATATACTTATATATGCAGGGCTGCAAAACTCAAGGCAAATCATCAATACTGGGCACATGTTATATATGTGTACACACTTATATATGCAGGGCTGCAAAACTCAAGGCAAATCATCAATACTGGGCACATGTTATATATGTGTACACACTTATATATGCAGGGCTGCAAAACTCAAGGCAAATCATCAATACTGCATTTAGATCATGCATACATTCCCATCACAATACGTCCTTCCTCATGCTTGACTCATTAGCCGTGAGGGGTGCAGGTTTTACTTCCAGACAACAGCGGGTATATCCGCACAATGATCGCAACTAGGTTGCCATTACTAAACAGCTGCACTAGAGATCTCACTAGTGAAGTCGAGCTCAAAGTTGTTGGCTAGCTAGCTAGCAAGGCTGCATCTAACCCTACTCTCCTGGAATAATGCCGCAGTTGCTGAAACAGAGAGATTTATGGTGGCAAGCGTCGTCACTGCAATGGCGGGATTTACGGTATCAAGTATTGTCTTCGATAAAAGGCATAAGGCTAAAGATGTGAGTAGTTACAGTGTATGGCCGGCTCTGGCTGAAGGCCAATACATAATAAAGATAGAAGTGCTCTGAGAGAGATTCATCGCCTGCCATACTAGAGCTTGAACACCCGAGGTACCAGCTAGCAAGAGCTAAAATGACTGCTACAGTAATTGGACCAAACGTCAGCAAGCTAGAGGAAGAAGAGAAGAAGGATCAAGCATTCCAAGCATTTCGGTTGCCACTATGCAAACAGCACTTACTTGACAGAGCCCTCAAGCCATGGAGAAGGTGATCCTTGCTGTTACTACATCACATAACTTTTAAATAAATATGTAGGCCACACGTGTGCATAGCATTATTTTAATTCCTGGCCCTAAAGAGATCCAACAGATAGTAGCCATGCCAACACAGGGGTACAACCATATTATGACACAACCTACCATATCTCGTATATATTTCTCTGCTTCCTGCTCGCTGCCGAACTGCAGCCTGGTGCTCACATCTGCCATGCTCACAGTGATGAAGGTCTGAAGTTTCAATATAACAACCAATTAGATGGCTCTAATATTGGAATACATATACTCTACTAATACAGAAGTTTCATCATAGCAACCAGTTAGATGCTATTCATGGCTCCAATATCAGAATAAACATACTCTACTAATACAGAAGTTTCATCATAGCAACCATTAGATGCTATTCATGGCTCCAATATCAGAATACACATACTCTACTAATACAGAAGTTTCATCATAGCAACCATTAGATGCTATTCATGGCTCCAATATCAGAATAAACATACTCTACTAATACAGAAGTTTCATCATAGCAACCAGTTAGATGCTATTCATGCCCCAATATTGGAATACACATACTCTACTAATACAGAAGTTTCGTCATAGCAACCAGTTAGATGCTATTCATGGCTCCAATATCAGAATAAACATACTCTACTAATACAGAAGTTTCATCATAGCAACCATTAGATGCTATTCATGGCTCCAATATCAGAATACACATACTCTACTAATACAGAAGTTTCATCATAGCAACCAGTTAGAGGCTCCAATATCAGAATAAACATACTCTACTAATACAGAAGTTTCATCATAGCAACCAGTTAGATGCTATTCATGGCTCCAATATCAGAATAAACATACTCTACTAATACAGAAGTTTCATCATAGCAACCAGTTAGATGCTATTCATGGCTCCAATATCAGAATACACATACTCTACTAATACAGAAGTTTCATCATAGCAACCAATTAGATGCTATTCATGGCTCCAATATCAGAATAAACATACTCTACTAATACAGAAGTTTCATCATAGCAACCATTAGATGCTATTCATGGCTCCAATATCAGAATACACATACTCTACTAATACAGAAGTTTCATCATAGCAACCAGTTAGATGCTATTCATGGCTCCAATATCAGAATACACATACTCTACTAATACAGAAGTTTCATCATAGCAACCAGTTAGATGCTATTCATGGCTCCAATATCAGAATAAATATACTCTACCAATACAGAAGTTTCATCATAGCAACCATTAGATGCTATTCATGGCTCCAATATCAGAATAAATATACTCTACCAATACAGAAGTTTCATCATAGCAACCAGTTAGATGCTATTCACGGCTCCAATATCAGAATAAACATACTCTACTAATACAGAAGTTTCATCATAGCAACCAGTTAGATGCTATTCACGGCTCCAATATCAGAATAAACATACTCTACTAATACCCAAGTGTCATCATAGCAACCAGTTAGATGCCTCCAATATTGGAATACATATACTCGACTAATACAGTGCGTAACAGTTCAGCTGTGTACAGGAACCAGAGCTGCATGGACCTCGCAGTGAATAACCACATAATTAAATTCCATTCCTCATTACCATCTTAACAGGTCATTTAGCATCATATGACTAAATGAAATCCAAAATGGGTCCCGAGAAAAGGAGTTGACAAGTATATTAAATAGTGTGGCTGGGTATAAATACCACGAGTGATGTAATGGGGACGGCAAGATATATACATGTACTTGCCACAAAGAATGTGGCCATGGACAAGTTTGTGACCCTACGTACGAATTCCCGCGAATTCTTCTTCGCCCACCAAAACAGAAAACTCAATTTAGTAGCATCAAGTAGTTGCAGCTGCTCCAGTTTGCACAGGATCTGAAGATTGGCCACTGTGGGCAATCAATGCTAGCATTGATGCTTATCGGCAGAGACTATCGCCTTCGATTCTTGAATATATTCTGGCATTGCCGACACACAAAAGAGATAAGGGCCGGCTAGATAGACTGTCTTGAATGATCACTGGTTAAGACCAGGACCAGCTGCTGGGTTGTAAGAGGATCAGATAAGATCCTGAATATGGCCGTATATACAGTTACCTGAAGATCGTCTCATTGCATGACGGAGAAGAGGGTTAAGGTGTGACAGAAGGGCGTGGGAACTTGAGAAAGGAGCTTAGCAGCGATGGAAGAGGATGAAACCACTCAAAATTTCCTCTGCTATTGCACTAGCATGTCCCTGCCCCTATTATTAAAGTGTCTGATAGTGTCCTCTGCTATTGCACTAGCGCGTCCATGCCCCTATTATTAAAGTGTCTGATTGTGTCCTCTTCCTCTACTATTGCACTAGCGTGTCCCTGCCCCTATTATTAAAGTGTCTGATAGTGTCCTCTGCTATTGCACTAGCGTGTCCCTGCCCCTATTATTAAGTGTCTGATTGTGTCCTCTGCTATTGCACTAGCGCGTCCATGCCCCTATTATTAAAGTGTCTGATTGTGTCCTCTTCCTCTACTATTGCACTAGCGTGTCCCTGCCCCTATTATTAAAGTGTCTGATTGTGTTCTCTGCTATTGCACTAGCGTGTCCATGTCCCTATTATTAAAGTGTCTGATTGTGTCCTCTGCTATTGCACTAGCGTGTCCCTGCCCCTATTATTAAAGTGTCTGATTGTGTCCTCTGCTATTGCACTAGCGTGTCCCTGCCCCTATTATTAAAGTGTCTGATTGTGTCCTCTGCTATTGCACTAGTGTGTCCATGCCCCTATTATTAAAGTGTCTGATTGTGTCCTCTGCTATTGCACTAGCGTGTCCCTGCCCCTATTATTAAAGTGTCTGATTGTGTCCTCTGCTATTGCACTAGCGTGTCCCTGCCCCTATTATTAAAGTGTCTGATTGTGTCCTCTGCTATTGCACTAGCGTGTCCCTGCCCCTATTATTAAAGTGTCTGATTGTGTCCTCTGCTATTGCACTAGCGTGTCCCTGCCCCTATTATTAAGTGTCTGATTGTGTCCTCTGCTATTACACTAGCGTGTCCATGCCCCTATTATTAAAGTGTCTGATTGTGTCCTCTGCTATTGCACTAGCGTGTCCATGTCCCTATTATTAAAGTGTCTGATTGTGTCCTCTGCTATTGCACTAGCGTGTCCCTGCCCCTATTATTAAAGTGTCTGATTGTGTCCTCTGCTATTGCACTACTAGTGTGTCCCTGCCCCTATTATTAAAGTGTCAGATTGTGACCTCTGCTATTGCACTAGCGTGTCCCTGCCCCTATTATTAAAGTGTCTGATTGTGTCCTCTGCTATTGCACTAGCATGTCCCTGCCCCTATTATTAAAGTGTCTGATAGTGTCCTCTGCTATTGCACTAGCATGTCCCTACCCCTATTATTAAAGTGTCTGATTGTGTCCTCTGCTATTGCACTAGCGTGTCCCTGCCCCTATTATTAAAGTGTCTGATTGTGTCCTCTGCTATTGCACTAGTGTGTCCCTACCCCTATTATTAAAGTGTCTGATTGTGTCCTCTGCTATTGCACTAGCGTGTCCCTGCCCCTATTATTAAAGTGTCTGATTGTGTCCTCTGCTATTGCACTAGTGTGTCAATGCCCCTATTATTAAAGTGTCTGATTGTGTCCTCTGCTATTGCACTAGCGTGTCCCTGCCCCTATTATTAAAGTGTCTGATTGTGTCCTCTGCTATTGCACTAGCGTGTCCCTGCCCCTATTATTAAAGTGTCTGATTGTGTCCTCTGCTATTGCACTAGCGTGTCCCTGCCCCTATTATTAAAGTGTCTGATTGTGTCCTCTGCTATTGCACTAGCGTGTCCCTGCCCCTATTATTAAAGTGTCTGATTGTGTCCTCTGCTATTATACTAGTGTGTCCATGCCCCTATTATTAAAGTGTCTGATTGTGTCCTCTGCTATTGCACTAGTGTGTCCCTGCCCCTATTATTAAAGTGTCTGATTGTGACCTCTGCTATTGCACTAGTGTGTCCATGCCCCTATTATTAAAGTGTCTGATTGTGTCCTCTGCTATTGCACTAGCGTGTCCCTGCCCCTATTATTAAAGTGTCTGATTGTGTCCTCTGCTATTGCACTAGCGTGTCCCTGCCCCTATTATTAAGTGTCTGATTGTGTCCTCTGCTATTGCACTAGCGTGTCCATGCCCCTATTATTAAAGTGTCTGATTGTGTCATCTGATATTGCACTATCGTGTCCCTGCCCCTATTATTAAAGTGTCTGATTATGTCCTCTGCTATTACACTAGCGTGTCCCTGCCCCTATTATTAAAGTGTCTGATTGTGTCCTCTGCTATTGCACTAGTGTGTCCCTGCCCCTATTATTAAAGTGTCTGATTGTGTCCTCTGCTATTGCACTAGCGTGTCCCTGCCCCTATTATTAAAGTGTCTGATTGTGTCCTCTGCTATTGCACTAGCCTGTCCCTGCCCCTATTATTAAAGTGTCTGATAGTGTCCTCTGCTATTGCACTAGCGCGTCCATGCCCCTATTATTAAAGTGTCTGATTGTGTCCTCTTCCTCTACTATTGCACTAGCGTGTCCCTGCCCCTATTATTAAAGTGTCTGATAGTGTCCTCTGCTATTGCACTAGCGTGTCCCTGCCCCTATTATTAAGTGTCTGATTGTGTCCTCTGCTATTGCACTAGCGCGTCCATGCCCCTATTATTAAAGTGTCTGATTGTGTCCTCTTCCTCTACTATTGCACTAGCGTGTCCCTGCCCCTATTATTAAAGTGTCTGATTGTGTCCTCTGCTATTGCACTAGCGTGTCCATGTCCCTATTATTAAAGTGTCTGATTGTGTCCTCTGCTATTGCACTAGCGTGTCCCTGCCCCTATTATTAAAGTGTCTGATTGTGTCCTCTGCTATTGCACTAGCGTGTCCCTGCCCCTATTATTAAAGTGTCTGATTGTGTCCTCTGCTATTGCACTAGCGTGTCCCTGCCCCTATTATTAAAGTGTCTGATTGTGTCCTCTGCTATTGCACTAGTGTGTCCCTGCCCCTATTATTAAAGTGTCTGATTGTGTCCTCTGCTATTGCACTAGCGTGTCCCTGCCCCTATTATTAAAGTGTCTGATTGTGTCCTCTGCTATTGCACTAGCCTGTCCCTGCCCCTATTATTAAAGTGTCTGATAGTGTCCTCTGCTATTGCACTAGCGCGTCCATGCCCCTATTATTAAAGTGTCTGATTGTGTCCTCTTCCTCTACTATTGCACTAGCGTGTCCCTGCCCCTATTATTAAGTGTCTGATTGTGTCCTCTGCTATTGCACTAGCGTGTCCCTGCCCCTATTATTAAAGTGTCTGATAGTGTCCTCTGCTATTGCACTAGCGTGTCCCTGCCCCTATTATTAAAGTGTCTGATTGTGTCCTCTGCTATTGCACTAGTGTGTCCATGCCCCTATTATTAAAGTGTCTGATTGTGTCCTCTGCTATTGCACTAGCGTGTCCCTGCCCCTATTATTAAAGTGTCTGATTGTGTCCTCTGCTATTGCACTAGCGTGTCCCTGCCCCTATTATTAAAGTGTCTGATTGTGTCCTCTGCTATTGCACTAGCGTGTCCCTGCCCCTATTATTAAAGTGTCTGATTGTGTCCTCTGCTATTGCACTAGCGTGTCCCTGCCCCTATTATTAAGTGTCTGATTGTGTCCTCTGCTATTACACTAGCGTGTCCATGCCCCTATTATTAAAGTGTCTGATTGTGTCCTCTGCTATTGCACTAGCGTGTCCATGTCCCTATTATTAAAGTGTCTGATTGTGTCCTCTGCTATTGCACTAGCGTGTCCCTGCCCCTATTATTAAAGCGTCTGATTGTGTCCTCTGCTATTGCACTACTAGTGTGTCCCTGCCCCTATTATTAAAGTGTCTGATTGTGTCCTCTGCTATTGCACTAGCGTGTCCCTGCCCCTATTATTAAAGTGTCTGATTGTGTCCTCTGCTATTGCACTAGTGTGTCAATGCCCCTATTATTAAAGTGTCTGATTGTGTCCTCTGCTATTGCACTAGCGTGTCCCTGCCCCTATTATTAAAGTGTCTGATTGTGACCTCTGCTATTGCACTAGTGTGTCCATGCCCCTATTATTAAAGTGTCTGATTGTGTCCTCTGCTATTGCACTAGCGTGTCCCTGCCCCTATTATTAAAGTGTCTGATTGTGACCTCTGCTATTGCACTAGTGTGTCCATGCCCCTATTATTAAAGTGTCTGATTGTGTCCTCTGCTATTGCACTAGCGTGTCCCTGCCCCTATTATTAAAGTGTCTGATTGTGTCCTCTGCTATTGCACTAGCGTGTCCCTGCCCCTATTATTAAGTGTCTGATTGTGTCCTCTGCTATTGCACTAGCGTGTCCATGCCCCTATTATTAAAGTGTCTGATTGTGTCATCTGATATTGCACTATCGTGTCCCTGCCCCTATTATTAAAGTGTCTGATTATGTCCTCTGCTATTACACTAGCGTGTCCCTGCCCCTATTATTAAAGTGTCTGATTGTGTCCTCTGTTATTGAACTAGCGTTTCCCTGCCCCTATTATTAAGTTTTTGATTGTGTCCTCTGCTATTGCACTAGCGTGTCCCTGCCCCTATTATTAAAGTGTCTGATTGTGTCCTCTGCTATTACACTAGCGTGTCCCTGCCCCTATTATTAAAGTATCTGATTGTGTCCTCTGCTATTGCACTAGTGTGTCCATGCCCCTATTATTAAAGTGTCTGATTGTGTCCTCTGCTATTGCACTAGTGTGTCCATGCCCCTATTATTAAAGTGTCTGATTGTGTCCTCTGTTATTGAACTAGAGTATCCCTGCCCCTATTATTAAGTTTTTGATTGTGTCCTCTGCTATTGCACTAGTGTGTCCCTACCCCTATTATTAAAGTGTCTGATTGTGTCCTCTGCTATTACACTAGTGTGTCCATGCACCTATTATTAAAGTGTCTGATTGTGTCCTCTGCTATTGCACTAGCGTGTCCCTGCCCCTATTATTAAAGTGTCTGATTGTGTCCTCTGCTATTGCACTAGCGTGTCCATGCCCCTATTATTAAAGTGTCTGATTGTATCCTCTGCTATTGCACTAGCGTGTCCCTGCCCCTATTATTAAAGTGTCTGATTGTGTCCTCTGCTATTGCACTAGCGTGTCCCTGCCCCTATTATTAAAGTGTCTGATTGTGTCCTTTGCTATTGCACTAGCATGTCCATGCCCCTATTATTAAAGTGTCCTCTGCTATTGCACTAGCGTGTCCATGCCCCTATTATTAAAGTGTCCTCTGCTATTGCACTAGCGTGTCCCTGCCCCTATTATTAAAGTGTCTGATTGTGTCCTCTGCTATTGCACTAGCGTGTCCCTGCCCCTATTATTAAAGTGTCTGATTGTGTCCTCTGCTATTACACTAGCGTGTCCATGCCCCTATTATTAAAGTGTCTGATTGTGTCCTCTGCTATTGCACTAGTGTGTCCCTGCCCCTATTATTAAAGTGTCTGATTGTGTCCTCTGCTATTGCACTAGCGTGTCCCTGCCCCTATTATTAAAGTATCTGATTGTGAGCAGTGTGCTTTATTTAGGTTTATTATTTATTGTGAGCAGTGTGCTTTATTTAGGTAATTGAAGTATCTCACGCACGTGTGTCAGAGTCTGGACGTTGTGCTTCGTTACTCTCGCTAGTAATCTCTTGATCAAGCCGGCATTACCATCCTAACAATAAGAGTGGTGACTACAATAACAATGGTGGTGGTGGTGATGGTGACAAAAGTGATGATGGCAGTATGGTGATGCTGGTAGTGGTGATAGAGGGGGTGGAGGTGATGACAATGGTGATGATGGCACTGTGTGATGCTGGTGATGATGGTGATATTGTATAGGCAATCTGCATGTACATAGTGGTGGTGGTGGTGATAGTGACGATGGTGGTGACAATGGTGATGATGGTGATAATGGTGGTGGTGATAATGGTGATAATGGTGGTGGTGATAGTGATGATGGTAGTAGAGAGATGTTGGTGGTGATGGTGATGTGTCCTGGTGTTGGTGGTATTGATGATGGTGACAATGATGATAATGGTGATAATGGTGGTGATGATGATGGTGGTGGTGATGGTGGTGTCCTGGTGATGGTGGTGACAATGGTGATAACAGTGGTGGTGGTAGTGACGATGGTGGTAGAGAGATGTTGGTGGTGATGGTGATGTGTCCTGGTGTTGGTGGTGATGATGATGGTGACAATGGTGATGATGGTGATAATGGTGATGATGGTGATAATGGTGATGATGGTGATAATGGTGATGATGGTGATAATGGTGGTGGTGATAGTGATGATGGTGTATACATGTAGGTGGTGATGGTGAGTTGGCGGTGGTGGTGATAATGATGACACTCACATTATTGTAGTTGTCCTGGAACTTGGCCACCACTGATTGGATCGCCGCAGCCTTCCCGCCCACAAAAGCCCTGGACAACTGGATATAGGGTCCACACAGAGGCTGTGTGTGAGAGAGAGTGAATGAGTAAGTGAGTGAGTGTGTGAGTGAGTGTGCGAGTGTGTGTGTGTGTGTGTGTGTGTAAAAGAACAGCACAGCCAAATAAGTCAACCAACATGATGTCCTGCAAACACTCGCTGATAACTGCACCTCACCTTTGAGGGGATCCTACTGCAGACCATGAAACAGTCATACTCTAGCTAGCTCATAGCCCTAGACTGCCACACCTTAGTTAATTCTGCTACCAAGATATACACCTTTCAGTGTGCTCCTAATGATCTACTTGTATGTACTTGAGGTGTACTCTATTTCCTTTAACAACATCTGTTCTCAGATACCAGAGATGTCAGACTGCCAATTTTCAGATACTATATTAAGAAATCACAGAGTTAAAATATTACCACTCAGAACCTCACCACATTGTAGTGAGCAGAGAGCTAAATGCTGCCCACTTGTTCCACGGATAAGTGCTGTTCCGTGAGCATGTTTCCATAGTGACAGATTAACAGTTTGTGCTCCACTCAACATGGGACACACCTGGTATGGACATACACCATATATCCTCTAATAGGAACCACGGTTACTATTTACTTCCATCCAATCTACCTGTGGTTACCATAGGATGGCTGGTTACAATTAGAAGGGTTGACTGCAGTGTCACTGTGTCAAGGAGTTCAAGAGCTTGCTTGGAGGACTTCTAATGGTTTGGGTGCAACGGTTGAGTACTGGTACTTGAAAAGCAAGAATCAAGAGTTCAATCCCTACTTATGCCCAGAGCATTCCCCACACAGGATTTTTTTCTCTCTCAGATTTTTAACCCTCCTCTTCAGTTCTCAGTTTATAAGCTAGTGAGCAACTATTTGGGCATGTCTTATTGGTATTTGCCTCCATGGTTACGATTGGAAGAGAGGTTACTACTACTACCTATAGAGATTGTGCTACATGGTTACAATTAGAGGGGCAGTTCCTAATAGAGGAAATGAGAGTATATGCAAACAAATATTGAAAACTTCACAGGTGCTCATGTATATATATATAAACCTCACTTTGAAAGACCACATTCACACACAGAACAAGTGCGGAAGCACTCCACTCTACTCACTACTGAGTGATGTTTTAGCTGCTTCATCTACTGACAATTTGGCAGTTTGGCATCTGGCAGCGATAACATTAAAGGACACAGCATGAGAACTTCGTAGGAAGTGGCAGTTTAGAGTTAGAGCTCAGAGCATGTGACCATTTCAAGGAAATGTCTGAGTAGGAGCAGTAAGATGCCCCCAACAGTTCAACCACAAGCACCAACTGGGCAAACTCGGACAGCTCTCACATTTTTTTATTTTTTTATTTAATGAACCTTATGCGCTAGTCACCCGATTCATTTTTACCCGCACATGCCCAATAGACCTCTATAATGACTGACGATGCAACTGTTGTCATGAATGGTTTCTTCCTAGCCTTTACTGCTGTTTGTGGAGGCCCTTCATTAGAGGAAGCTGCACAGGCACCTACGTCGACGCAGAATCCCTCTGGAGGAAGGAGGAACTGCAGGATGGACATCTTGTTGAAGATTTGTTGCAGACATTGAGCGACGCATCGATGAGTAGCCTCTGCTTGCTACCTCAGTGGAGCTTGTTATTATACAAAACTTCAGCTTATGTATTCACATTCTAAAATGTTTATTCTTGAAAGCAAAAGTTGTAGCTACAAGCCACAAATAAAGTCTGTGGCCACTTGGCCATGCATACACACAGCAGGTAACTCAAGGCAATAATAAGTCAGAGAGAAACAGGGTGATACAGTGCAGCTTACCTTTAGTGCTCTCTCCACAATATGCACAGAATAGCGAGGAAGAGACATTTCCTGCGTGCAAGAAGAGTTGTCAACAAAGCAACATTACATCCAGGAAAGAAGCTCTTATCTAAATGGTTGTTGTGCATTGCAGACGTTTTTAATCCGGCTCAACCCGGGGTGATGTCAACCCAGTGAATGTGTCCCCATGGAGCTATCAACCTACTTCAGCCTGCCTCAACCCATTGTAATGTTGGTCCAGTGTGTCTCTATAGAGCAATTGTCAACCTACAGTATATCAACCTACCTCAACCCAGTGTGGTGTTGGTCCAATATGTGTACCCATAGAGCTATTGTCAACCTACATTAACCTGCCTCAACTGAGTGTGATGTTGGTCCAATGTGTGTCCCCATAGAGCTATTGTCAACCTACTTCAACCTGCCTCAACCCAGTGTGATGTTGGTCCAGTGTGTCCCCATAGAGCTATTGTTAACCTACTTCAACCTGCCTCAACCCAGTGTGGTGTTGGTCCAATATGTGTACCCATAGAGCTATTGTCAACCTACATTAACCTGCCTCAACTGAGTGTGATGTTGGTCCAATGTGTGTCCCCATAGAGCTATTGTCAACCTACTTCAACCTGCCTCAACCCAGTGTGATGTTGGTCCAGTGTGTCCCCATAGAGCTATTGTTAACCTACTTCAACCTGCCTCAACCCAGTGTGGTGTTGGTCCAGTGTGTCCCCATAGAGCTATTGTCAACCTACTTCAACCTGCCTCAACCCAGTGTGGTGTTGGTCCAGTGTGTCCCCATAGAGCTATTGTTAACCTACTTCAACCTGCCTCAACCCAGTGTGGTGTTGGTCCAGTTATGACATAATGCACAACAACCAATAGATGACCACACCCACCCACTTGTGTATTGACCTCTGAACCTTTATATACACTATAGCAAATATTGGCTACCTGTGTAAGACAGCCACCTCTTTATTGAAGCCACATTTCGTAGCTCCCTCTCAAAGGTGGACTCCTTATACCTCAGGCATCCTGCGGTCACCCAACGATCCCTACCTTTCCGTACTTGAGGAGTGAGATGAGGATGAACTTCTTGAAGGCCGCCACCATGATGGCACTGATCGCCATAGTGGGTGTGGTCACACACTGGAGGGACACATAACGTAATAGCTCACTGGGTGTTGGGAATCGGACGCAACAGAATGAAGAAAGGACGCAACAGAATGAAGAATGAGAAAAATTGATGTTTTGTGATTACTGTATCATATAGCCGGAAAATTTGGTGTGAATTAAATTTGGTTGATCGGTCTCAGTGTGGAAATTTGAAAAATTAAGTTTGTAAGATGGGTTTGGAATATGGGTTGAGCGTCGTTGCGATGAAGGTGTGGTCACATTGGTATAGCGTCAGGCAGTCTTGCGAATTTGTGTTGCCGAGATACCTGATCAAAAGCAACGTTCAGGGACATCACAAGTATAAATACCTTTACAATCCATATATGTAGGTGAAGGATTGTCCTGCAAGAGAGAGGCAGTGAAAAGATCTGTACATGGTGGCAGCGTTGCAACGGAACAGAACCGTCGACTGTGCACCCATGGAGAAACACCAGCGGCCTGTCCATTTCCCAACAATGATCCTGTTGGAAGCCACTCTCCAGCAAAACACTTGAAGAACATTGGCATATTATTCTTGCAGCGTGAGAAATCTAGCACACCTCACCCATCCGATAACGACAACACCATAATAAGGTATTGGTGGAATTTAATTTAGAGTGCCGCTGTCAATTGGCCAAACAAAATTGAATTCCTTGCTAAGTTTTCCGGCTATGTAGTGACTCATGGGTGATTGGAATAGGACACAGTGGAATGAAGAATGAAAAAGTTGTATGTAAGTAATAGGAAGGAAAGGGTCACAAATTCCTAAGGTGCGTGATGGGAATAGGACAGTGGAATGAAGAATGGAAAATATATTTTGGGACTGACCAGCACATGGTTCTATAAGGTACTTATGTAGTGCTCACTCCAATAAATCAATCAATCAATCAACCATCAATCAATCAATGAATCAATGAATCAATCAATCAATCAATCAATCAATCAATCAATCAATCAATCAATCAATCAATCAATCAATCAATCAATATCTATTAGCTAGCTAACTAACTGGCCTTAGCCCTTGTCCTAGCCCTGGAATGGCCCTAGAGTTGGCCCTGGCCTGATTCTGGAATCCATGTTGTCCAGTCAGTCTCCCTCACTAAGGATACCACCCTAGGAGAGTTTCAAGTATCCCAGGTTACCTAAGGAAGGCAGTGGCAGACATAAATGTCTGAGCAGGTCTGAAAAACATACTGTAGTTTATTAAATATAACGGGGAATGCATTTCATAGATTAGATGCATCGTCTTCCTGCTAGTCAAGCAAGTGCACTCACAATAGTAAAGAAAAGCAATGCTTGATGGTAGTCATGGAGACAGGTGAAGACCATGCCCCCATAGTAGTAGTAGAGGAGGATGTACCTGGGATCCAGCTGGTTGTCCTGCACAGAGAAAGAGAGGAAGAAAGGATGGGATGGAGAGAGAGAAAGGAAGATTTGAAACAATAGAAGAAAAGAGGGGCAACTGGAAACTACAAACACATTGCCGTACAGAGTATGTGAGGTTTAGTAAATGGCTATGGATTGGAAAGATTGGATTTTCAAGGGATTATTGCCTTCAGAAAATGCCCCCCAATAACCAAAATTGAAAGGATTACACCTGATGGATGCTTCAACATGTGTGATCATCACAGTGATGGATGGATGCTTCAACATGTGTGGTCATCACAGTGGATGGATGGATGCTTCAACACGTGTGGTCATCACAGTGGGTGTGTGGATGCTTCAACACGTGTGGTCATCACAGTGGGTGTGTGGATGCTTCAACATGTGTGGTCATCACAGTGGGTGGATGGATGCTTCAACATGTGTGATCATCACAGTGATGGATGGATGCTTCAACATGTGTGGTCATCACAGTGGATGGATGGATGCTTCAACACGTGTGGTCATCACAGTGGGTGTGTGGATGCTTCAACATGTGTGGTCATCACAGTGGGTGGATGGATGCTTCAACATGTGTGATCATCACAGTGATGGATGGATGCTTCAACATGTGTGGTCATCACAGTGATGGATGGATGCTTCAACACGTGTGGTCATCACAGTGGATGGATGGATGCTTCAACATGTGTGGTCATCATAGTGGGTGTGTGGATGCTTCAACATGTGTGGTCATCACAGTGATGGATGGATGCTTCAACATGTGTGGTCATCACAGTGATGGATGGATGCTTCAGCATGTGTGGTCATCACAGTGGGTGTGTGGATGCTTCAACATGTGTGATCATCATAGTGGGTGTGTGGATGCTTCAACACGTGTGGTCATCACAGTGGATGGATGGATGCTTCAACATGTGTGGTCATCACAGTGATGGATGGATGCTTCAACATGTGTGGTCATCACAGTGGGTGTGTGGATTCTTCAACATGTGTGGTCATCACAGTGGGTGTGTGGATTCTTCAACACGTGTGGTCATCACAGTGGATGGATGGATGCTTCAACATGTGTGGTCATCACAGTGATGGATGGATGCTTCAACATGTGTGGTCATCACAGTGGATGGATGGATGCTTCAACACGTGTGGTCATCACAGTGGGTGTGTGGATGCTTCAACATGTGTGGTCATCACAGTGGGTGGATGGATGCTTCAACATGTGTGATCATCACAGTGATGGATGGATGCTTCAACATGTGTGGTCATCACAGTGATGGATGGATGCTTCAACATGTGTGGTCATCACAGTGGGTGTGTGGATGCTTCAACATGTGTGGTCATCATAGTGGGTGTGTGGATGCTTCAACATGTGTGGTCATCACAGTGATGGATGGATGCTTCAGCATGTGTGGTCATCACAGTGATGGATGGATGCTTCAACATGTGTGGTCATCACAGTGGGTGTGTGGATGCTTCAACACGTGTGGTCATCACAGTGGGTGTGTGGATGCTTCAACATGTGTGGTCATCACAGTGGGTGTGTGGATTCTTCAACATGTGTGGTCATCACAGTGATGGATGGATGCTTCAACACGTGTGGTCATCACAGTGATGGATGGATGCTTCAACATGTGTGATCATCACAGTGATGGATGGATGCTTCAACATGTGTTGTCATCACAGTGATGGATGGATGCTTCAACATGTGTGGTCATCACAGTGATGGATGGATGCTTCAGCATGTGTGGTCATCACAGTGATGGATGGATGCTTCAACATGTGTGGTCATCACAGTGGGTGTGTGGATGCTTCAACATGTGTGATCATCATAGTGGGTGTGTGGATGCTTCAACACGTGTGGTCATCACAGTGGATGGATGGATGCTTCAACATGTGTGGTCATCACAGTGATGGATGGATGCTTCAACATGTGTGGTCATCACAGTGGGTGTGTGGATGCTTCAACATGTGTGGTCATCACAGTGGGTGTGTGGATTCTTCAACATGTGTGGTCATCACAGTGATGGATGGATGCTTCAGCATGTGTGATCATCACTGGGTGGATGGATGCTTCAACATGTGTGGTCATCACAGTGATGGATGGATGCTTCAACATGTGTGATCATCACAGTGATGGATGGATGCTTCAACATGTGTGATCATCAAAGTGGGTGGATGGATGCTTCAACATGTGTGGTCATCACAGTGATGGATGGATGCTTCAACATGTGTGATCATCACAGTGATGGATGGATGCTTCACCATGTGTGGTCATCACAGTGGGTGGATGGATGCTTCAACATGTGTGATCATCACAGTGATGGATGGATGCTTCAACATGTGTGGTCATCACAGTGGGTGGATGGATGCTTCAACATGTGTGATCATCACAGTGATGGATGGATGCTTGAGCATGTATGATCATCACAGTGATGGATGGATGCTTCAACATGTGTGATCATCACAGTGATGGATGGATGCTTCAACACGTGTGGTCATCACAGTGGATGGATGGATGCTTCAACATGTGTGGTCATCATAGTGGGTGTGTGGAAGCTTCAACATGTGTGGTCATCACAGTGATGGATGGATGCTTCAACATGTGTGGTCATCACAGTGATGGATGGATGCTTCAACATGTGTGATCATCACAGTGATGGATGGATGCTTCAGCATGTGTGGTCATCACAGTGATGGATGGATGCTTCAACATGTGTGGTCATCACAGTGGGTGTGTGGATGCTTCAACATGTGTGATCATCATAGTGGGTGTGTGGATGCTTCAACACGTGTGGTCATCACAGTGGATGGATCGATGCTTCAACATGTGTGGTCATCACAGTGATGGATGGATGCTTCAACATGTGTGGTCATCACAGTGATGGATGGATGCTTCAACATGTGTGGTCATCACAGTGGGTGTGTGGATTCTTCAACATGTGTGGTCATCACAGTGATGGATGGATGCTTCAGCATGTGTGATCATCACTGGGTGGATGGATGCTTCAACATGTGTGGTCATCACAGTGGATGGATGGATGCTTCAACATGTGTGGTCATCACAGTGATGGATGGATGCTTCAACATGTGTGATCATCACAGTGATGGATGGATGCTTCAACATGTGTGGTCATCACAGTGATGGATGGATGCTTCAACATGTGTTGTCATCACAGTGATGGATGGATGCTTCAACATGTGTGGTCATCACAGTGATGGATGGATGCTTCAACATGTGTGGTCATCGCAGTGGGTGGATGGATGCTTCAACATGTGTGGTCATCACAGTGGGTGTGTGGATGCTTCAACATGTGTGGTCATCTCAGTGATGGATGGATGCTTCAGCATGTGTGGTCATCACAGTGATGGATGGATGCTTCAACATGTGTGATCATCACAGTGATGGATGGATGCTTCAACATGTGTGATCATCACAGTGGGTGGATGGATGCTTCAACATGTGTGGTCATCACAGTGATGGATGGATGCTTCAACATGTGTGGTCATCACAGTGATGGATGGGTGCTTCAACATGTGTGATCATCACAGTGGGTGGATGGATGCTTCAACATGTGTGGTCATCACAGTGATGGATGGATGCTTCAACATGTGTGGTCATCACAGTGGGTGGATGGATGCTTCAGCATGTGTGGTCATCACAGTGGGTGGATGGATGCTTCACGATGTGTGGTCATTGGAGTGGGTGGATGGATGCTTCAACATGTGTGGTCATCACAGTGGGTGGATGGATGCTTCACCATGTGTGGTCATCACAGTAGGTGGATGGATGCTTCACCACGTGTGGTCATCACAGTGATGGATGGATGCTTCAACATGTGTGGTCATCACAGTGGGTGGATGGATGCTTCAACATGTGTGGTCATCACAGTGGGTGGATGGATGCTTCAGCATGTGTGGTCAATCACAGTGGGTGGATGGATGCTTCAGCATGTGTGGTCATCACAGTGGGTGTGTGGATGCTTCAACATGTGTGATCATCAAAGTGGGTGGATGGATGCTTCAACATGTGTGGTCATCACAGTGATGGATGGATGCTTCAACATGTGTGGTCATCACAGTGATGGATGGATGCTTCAGCATGTGTGATCATCACAGTGGGTGGATGGATGCTTCAACATGTGTGATCATCACAGTGATGGATGGATGCTTCAACATGTGTGATCATCACAGTGGGTGTGTGGATGCTTCAACATGTGTGATCATCACAGTGGGTGTGTGGATGCTTCAGCATGTGTGATCATCACAGTGGGTGGATGGATGCTTCAACATGTGTGGTCATCACATCACAGTGGGTGTGTGGATGCTTCAACATGTGTGGTCATCACAGTGGGTGGATGGATGCTTCAGCATGTGTGATCATCACAGTGGGTGGATGGATGCTTCAACATGTGTGATCATCACAGTGATGGATGGATGCTTCAACATGTGTGATCATCACAGTGGGTGTGTGGATGCTTCAACATGTGTGATCATCACAGTGGGTGTGTGGATGCTTCAGCATGTGTGATCATCACAGTGGGTGGATGGATGCTTCAACATGTGTGGTCATCACATCACAGTGGGTGTGTGGATGCTTCAACATGTGTGGTCATCACAGTGGGTGGATGGATGCTTCAACATGTGTGGTCATCACAGTGGGTGGATGGATGCTTCAACATGTGTGGTCATCATAGTGGGTGGATGGATGCTTCAGCATGTGTGATCATCATAGTGGGTGGATGGATGCTTCAACATGTGTGGTCATCACAGTGATGGATGGATGCTTCAACATGTGTGGTCATCACAGTGATGGATGGATGCTTCAACATGTGTGATCATCACAGTGATGGATGGATGCTTCAACATGTGTGGTCATCACAGTGGGTGGATGGATGCTTCAACATGTGTGGTCATTATAGTGGGTGTGTCTATCCACTGCGCACATGTGCTGCCAAGAGGGACAGGGATGAAGGAAGTTTTCTCGGCATAAAAGTTTTCTCGGCATAAAAACAAGTTGGGTGTGCGGGAACAGGAACTGTAGTCACCATGAGCTCTGCTAGCAGCTGCTTGGATGGCTAGTTACTTGCTTGACTCAACATGTTCTAACAATGCATCGACAAGTCATATTCTAAAACACTCCAACACGACTCCCTTGGATCTGGGTCCAGATTTTCCTGGATATTGAGATTTTCCCTGGATTTGTCATCGTAGAGCTAACTGACTTTAAAATATCCAACCCTTTCCTTTGTGTTCTTGGAGACTTCAGTGATAGCTGATTACATTAAGGGGTACTCGCTAATTATTCTTATGGCTAATTAATGGAGTCCCTGGATTATAGCAATCCTGGACAATGTATGGAAACACTAAAGCTGGGAGAGTATGGGGAGTTCATTTCCATTTGCGCTTGCTCAGCACATTCTAGTGGCTCAACTAGCAACATCCACAAAATGCAAACAAGAATTAGACCTTCCCTAAAACTCCGAGCCCTAAACTTTCCATGCATTGGTCTAGCACTGGAGTAACCCCCGACCCTCTTTATCCTACTCATTTATCCTCTTCCCACTCCACTTTTCCTCCCCTCTCCACTTCCCCACCATCCTTTTGCCTTTCTTCCCTCCTGCTCTCTCTCCACTTCCCTTCCCAACTGCCCACCTCTCTCCACTTCCCCTTCCCCACTTTCCAGGGTCCTACGTAGCTAGAGCGGGGTCAATAGCACAATAACTATTAGCACAACAAATTAACAACTAAGTCGATGAAGCAAATGATGCCTGCCATTGGCCACACAGTTACGAATCATTCCCTACTTGTTCACTGCTATTCAAAAGTCAAAACTTACCTATCGACAGTACGTAGGCAGGGGTGTATTTAGGGGGGGGCGGGGGGGGGGCATCCGCCCCCCCTTGTATCATTCTCGCCCCCCCCCCCCTTGAAATTAGACACCACCCTTATACATTACATACACCATCATTGTATCATTCTCGCCCCCCCTTATTTTTCCATATCTCAAGTTCGCCCCCCCTTGGCAAAATTTCTGTATACAACCCTGCGTAGGCTACCTCTGCAAGGTGCTAAGTTGCCGTGCAGTACGAGGTCGGTCACGAAAAGTCAGCTGCTCCGTCATACAAGTTTAACTTTAAGGCTGGTAGTGGATACATCCTCGCAAACAAAGAACTCAATATGGCAACCATTACCAAAGGGCTGTTCTAGCGAGTAGCTATTAACTTGAGGCGCTGCATCGAATCCTTCTCGACTGCAAAAACACAGCTGCCGCGAGGTTTTCAACAACAAGCTGTGACCGTCGTCGTCTTCGACAATACGCAGAAAGCTAAAGAAAAAGAAGTGAGTAGCCAGATAGCTAGCTGTACCTTGAGGCAGCGAATGATTTAGAATATAATTTATAAATGGAAGGAATCGGAGGCAAATGATGCACTGCCTGATGTACTGAAACTTAGAATATCAACTAAAATTCTGAAATGACATATACATGTAGTCTGCCTAAAAAAACACTACCGAGCTAGATTTAAAAATTAAGCATCCCGAATGCTCTGCATTTATTGTCGCTAGACTAGCAGATACATCACCAGCACTTACCTGATAGAGCCTGCAAGCGATGAAAAGGGCACCCTCCACTCCTACTTCATTACTAAACTACCCAGGCCCTCAAGAGTTGGGCAAGGTGGACAGAGGAGAGGCACGCTTTCAAGAACGGTACCCTCCCTAGTGTGCCACTTCAACGAGAACCTTACCCCCCCCCCCCCACCCCCCCCCACCCACCCCCACGCACACAGAGCCAACTACTGTTCTATGTCAACATTCATAGATATAATATATACACACACCGGCTAGACATAACAACACACCTCATCCTGCAGACTGCTGAAGTCCTGGTTCAGAAACGGGAGGGCAGGTTTTACATTTTTTGCCAGCAAGCAGAGCTAGAAATGAGGGGGGGGGGGGGGACAGAAAAAGGTCAAAGAAGTTGCATTACCTGCAGCAATCACTTGTACCTACTCACAATGCAAATTACATTATGTTAAGAGGCGGGGGTTAAGAGGCGAGGGTTAAGAGGCGGGGGTTAAGAGGCGGGGGTTAAGAGGCGAGGGTTTTGGGGTTTCAAGAAGGAGCAAGTCGTGCGGATGAGCCATCATATTGACCACGCTTATTTGACCACACTTTACCAATTTAAGCAAGCCTTTGCACTGCATGCATGGCCAGTATGGCGCCATGTGTATTGCACGCAGCATGAAGTACGGCAGAGGACCAGGCAGCGAGATGCTTACTCTTCTGGGGAAAAGGCAATGTTTGAATCAACACTATACTTCCATCTACACGAGATTGCGAGAAAAGAACATGGTTCAACACAGATGACCTCCTTCTCGCGAGGTACAGGTCAGAGTGCATCACTTGAAGAAGCTTATAGGCAGTATCTCTGATACATGTAGGAACGACCAGCTAAGCAGTGCAGAGCAACACATAAGCATGCATGTGCATGATGTGTGTGCGTGTGTATGTGCACGAATCTGCATACATATGGATGTGCATTGTGTGTGAGTGTGTACAGATGCGCATGTGTGAGTGTGATGTGTGAAGGTGTGTACAGATGTGCATGTGTGAGTGTGATGTGTGAGGTGTGTACAGATGTGCATGTGTGAGTGTGAGGTGTGTGTACAGATGTGCATGTGTGAGTGTGTACAGATGTGCATGTGTGAGTGTGTGCAGATGTGCATGTGTGAGTGTGATGTGTGTGGTGTGTGATAAGGAGTAAAAGTAGCTTTGACTATGTTATTATTTCATTCATAATTAAACCCCACCCACATGCTTGATAGGCCAGTCGACATCAGCAGATTGAGATATTATATTCCTCTGGTGTTGAGCACTCTCGAAAAAATTATAAAAAATGAATTGGTTGCATTACACTGGATTTGTTTCTACCTGCACGTGCCCAGTAGACAGCCGTACCAATTAAAAATAGTCATAAAATTCTGCTTCCTGTTTGATGGGATGATCAGCAAAATGAACGGCCGACTATCGCAACTACCATCATGAACTGTCCTTCCTAGCCTTCACTGAAGTATTTCTTTGGAGAAAGCTCCACAGCTTACCCCTGGAACAGCCCTGAATCCCTTCCCTCTTGAGGAAGAAGGTGCTCTTGGATGGATAGATCTCCAGTAAGTATTGTTGTAGATAGATAACTTGTAGCTCTTGTGTGCTGGCCTCAGTGAAGCTGATTGTTATCCTAAACTGCAGCTTCTAGTTGAGTCTTGGCAACAAAAAAGTTATAGCTAAATGTGTTTTTTTAACCACAAATAAAATCATCAGTAATCTGCTTTTTCACTGATGAATCCCATAAAGTAAATCTAAATTCAATATAAAATCAGAAATGCATTCCTACCACTTGCTCAAGTGATAGCACTGTTTATAATTGATAAACATTGTGGTCACAATTGCACCACATGATATGAATATCATTATACCATGAATATCGAGTGTTTATCAACAAAAATATCGCTTTTGTTTTGATAATTGCCGGAGCTGGAGAGGGGTGTTCCGGAGCTGGAGAGGGGTGTTCCGGAGCTGGAGAGGGGTGTTCCGGAGCTGGAGAGGGGTGTTCCGGAGCTGGAGAGGGGTGTTCCGGAGCTGGAGAGGGGTGTTCCGGAGCTGGAGAGGGGTGTTCCAGAGCTGGAGAGGGGTGTTCCGGAGCTGGAGAGGGGTGTTCCGGAGCTGGAGAGGGGTGTTCCGGAGCTGGAGAGGGGTGTTCCGGAGCTGGAGAGGGTGTTCCGGAGCTGGAGAGGGGGCTGGAGAGGGGATGATCAGGTTTCGGGAGGGAGTGGGCAGAGCAGCAGGCAGACTGGAAGATACTCATCATCGGATTATTGATTCCATCAGGTCTACTTATTTTCTTCATGTGGCACTTACATCATTAGAAGGAAATCCCCTGGAGGGGGGGCCAGAACAAGTTGGTCCAAATGTCCGTTTCTATTTTTTATGCCAATAGGAAAGTTGAGTAACACGTACTGTAGTTGAAAGAACATCACATGACCGAGCAACAAAAAACAGCCTTAGGCAATGTGCACTATAGCACAGCACAATCCTTCATCTTCATAAGCTTTCACTCTTGGAAAAGAAGGATTCCTCTAAGCTAGCTAAGTGGAAGAAAAGTTTCTCTAGGTAGGATGGCCACTAGAAACCAACACTCGCTTCAGCCCAACACTGACTGACCTTCAATGTCTGAAGTGAAAAGTCAAGGCTTGACATGTCAGTATACTACATGTACATGTAGGAGTATCCTAGGGCTAGGGTATTCTAGGGCTAGGGCTAGGAGTATTTTAGGGCTAGGAGTATTCTAGGGCTAGGAGTATTCTAGCGCTAGGGATATTCTAAGGCTATGAGTATTCTAGGGCTAGGAGAATTCTAGGGCTAGGAGTATTCTAGGGCTAGGAGTATTTTAGGGCTAGGGTATTCTAGGGCTAGGAGTATTCTAGGGCTAAGAGTATTCTAGGGCTAGGAATATTCTAGGGCTAGGAATATTCTAAGGCTAGGGGTGCTAGGGGTATTTAGGGTTAGGGTATTCTAGGGCTAGGAGTATTCTAGGGCTAGGGCTAGGGGTATTCTAGGGCTAGGAGTATTCTAGGACCCTGAGTAGAGCTAAAGTATTCTAGGGCTAGGAGTATTCTAGTGCTAGGGATATTCTAGGGCTAGGGGTATTCTAGGGCTAGGGGTATTCTAGGGCTAGGGGTATTCTAGGACTAGGAGTATTCTAGGGCTAGAGGGCTAGGAATATTCTAAGGCTAGGGGTATTCTAGGGTTAGGGTATTCTAGGGCTAGGAGTATTCTAGGGCTAGGAGTATTCTAGGGGTATGGCTAGGGGTATTCTAGGGCTAGGGGTATTCTAGGGCTAGGGCTAGGGTATGGTGTATTCTAGGGCTAGGGTATGGTGTATTCTAGGGCTAGGGTATGATGTATTCTAGGGCTAGGGTATGGCATATTCTAGGGCTAGGGTATGGTGTATTCTAGGGCTAGGGTATGGTGTATTCTAGGGCTAGGGTATGGTGTATTCTAGGGCTAGGGTATGATGTATTCTAGGGCTAGGGTATGGTATATTCTAGGGCTAGGGTATGGTGTATTCTAGGGCTAGGGTATGGTGTATTCTAGAGCTAGGGTATGGTGTATTCTAGGGCTAGGGTATGGTGTATTCTATATGGTGTATTCTAGGGCTAGGTATGGTGTATTCTAGGGCTAGGGTATGGTGTATTCTATATGGTGTATTCTAGGGCTAGGTATGGTGTATTCTAGGGCTAGGGTATGGTGTATTCTAGGGCTAGGGGTATTCTAGGGCTAGGGTATGGTGTATTCTAAGGCTAGGGTATGGTGTATTCTAGGGCTAGGGTATGGTGTATTCTAGGGCTAGGGGTGCTAGGGGTATTCTAGGACTATATAGGGATATTCTATGGCTAGGAGTATGCATAGGTCAAGGGCCATACCTAACAAGGGATATCCCAGGACATCCCTGGGATAGCCCCACCAGTGCCCACCAGACTTATGATAAGGATTGGAAGTTCCTGAGACAAAATCTTCAAAACTGGACCTGACATTTTAACGCTCTTGACAAGGCAAACAACTGAAAGGAAGGTCTTGCTTTGATAGGAAATAAGCTAACTCAAACTTCCTTCTCAGCCATGCTTCTGCCTCAGAGTCAAAAGTTGAAAGAGTTCTTGCAATTGATGCATATGGCTGGTGATATCCATCAACAGCTTAGCACTGCTCCTTAAGCAGAAGCATTCCTTAAGCAGAAGCATTCCTAAGCAGAAGCATTCCTAAGCAGAAGCATTCCTAAGCAGAAGCATTCCTAAGCAGAAGCATTCCTAAGCAGAAGCATTCCTAAGCAGAAGCATTCCTAAGCAGAAGCATTCCTAAGCAGAAGCATTCCTAAGCAGAAGCTTGGCTCGCTGGTGCATGGCAGCTGTGGCATGAGCTTTGTCTGCCAAGGCTCGCTGGTGCAAAGCTCGCTGGTGCATGGCAGCTGTGGCATGAGCTTTGTCTGCCAAGGCTCGCTGGTGCAAAGCTCGCTGGTGCATGGCAGCTGTGGCATGAGCTTTGTCTGCCAAGGCTCGCTGGTGCAAAGCTCGCTGGTGCATGGCAGCTGTGGTATAGCTTTGAAAGAGCAGCAGAGAAATTAGTGGAACTCTGGGTGAAAGCTGTGTTATAGTTCCGGCAGCCATGAAGCATATCTTCCAATGGAATAGCTACAGGCTGAACACTTTAGAGAAGATACACATTCACTGTTAGCTTTGTCAAACTTCAACCAAGAAGCAGTGTTGGACTTGTCATTGTCTGCCATCCATTTCTCCACTATCTCTAGAGTCACAGCTCTCTTTCTGGCTGAGTGGCGGAGGTCTGATGCTCTAGCTGCTTCCTAGCAGGAGCAGGCTCAGGATTTGATTAACCAAGTTTTCTCTAAAGAACTGGGGAATTCCTGGAACGTTCGTCCCCCCCCCCCCAAAAGGCTCATGTCTTTCCTAGAAGCAGTTTTCTCCTCTGGGGTTGTCTACAAAAACCAAGTTTCCTCCTTCCAGGAATATTGAAAATAGCTTTTCCTAGCCCAGCACAATTTGTCCAGACAAAAAAAATTGAACTTACACTTGAACTTACACTTGCAATACTGACCAGAAATTGTCCAGGTCACCTGGCAATATTGACATGAAATTATCATGGAAATAGTCTAGGTCACCTGGCAATAAATACCCTGGGTGTTAACTGTTACCATAACCACTGCCCACGCATCAAGGGAATCCTGGAATGTCCTAGGAAAGGCTGTGACAGTACAGAACATTTCTCCAACCCCCCCCTGCCCACACACGTATACCTGAACCAGGTCAGCATGGATGGCTGTTAGATGAGATGGAGATTTCCTGAAGCGCTGGATAGCAATCTGGAGCACAGGGATCGCCTCCATAACTGCCACCCTCCTTCTTCTACATAGCAGGCCCGTATAGTGGTGGTACAAGCTACAAACTAAGAGATGAACACATAGCTAGCATATACATACTTACACTGTGTAACACATACTTATCCCATGCAACACACACTTACACTGTGTAACGCATACTTATCCCGTGCAACACACTTACACTGTGTAACGCATACTTATCCCGTGCAACACACTTACACTGTGTAATACATACTTATCCAATGCAACACATACTTACACTGTGTAACACATGTGTATACCATGCAGCACAAACACCATGAAAACACATACTTACTGTATTCCATGTAACACATATCACTCCTATCAGCACACACTTACACCATGTAACCAGATCTGGGACGAGTATTGACCAAAAGTAATTGATCATAATTTATGATAACTTCCCCAATCATGATTGATCAATGATTTCCCCCCCCCCCCCCCTTGATTATGATTTCGATTACTTTGCCTAACTCACTGATCACTGATAATGACTGCTTTCAGAGTGAAATGAGTAATTATGATTATTTTAATTAGCAATACTTGCATACACATTTCCACCGCCTACTGGGGCTTTGGCACCTTTTGTGTTGGGCATATTTGGAACAGCGCCAGATATTTCTACTCTGAGTTTTGCCATCAACAACAAAAACAGTTCATTTTCCAAACATCCTTCAACAGTAATCCAAAATAATAACATTCAGCTTGTATTCAGCTTGTGTTCAGCATAATGGCAGACATTAACTCTTGACTCTAAGATAATTATGAAAATAGTTACAAAATAACGGTAAACAAATCATAATTTGCAATTACTTTTCAAAGACTATTACAGTGTTACTTCCATACTTATATTTGCTGAGCAGAGCTCGCAGTAGCAGAGAAAATCTTCCCCTCCATTTCGGGGGTGCGATTTGTGCATCAAATGTGTGGATTTTTCTGGAATATAAGTCACAGTGACTAAACTGAATCACTGGGAGGGAGGAGGGGGAGGGGGTGGGAGTTGGGGTCACAAGTGGGAGACAAGACCTTGTACTGCAGCTAGGTGCAAATTTCTCAATTGGGTGTGAGTGTAGCGTATGAATTATACTGCAACTTTTAAGTTCAAAGTTGTTGGATTTGCAGAGAAATCCGGGAAGAAAGGGAGCTCAAGCAAGCAATCAAATTGGTAACATTGCCAAGATCAGCCAGATCGCATGGAGTCAGTTCACTCTTGCTCCCACATGCTAGAGGGAGTCAGTTCACTCTTGCTCCCACATGCTGGAGGGAGTCAGTTCACTCTTGCTCCCACATGCTGGAGGGAGTCAGTTCACTCTTGCTCCCACATGCTGGAGGGAGTCAGTTCACTCTTGCTCCCACATGCTGGAGGGAGTCAGTTCACTCTTGCTCCCACATGCTGGAGGGAGTCAGTTCACTCTTGCTCCCACATGCTGGAGGGAGTCAGTTCACTCTTGCTCCCACATGCTGGAGGGAGTCAGTTCACTCTTGCTCCCACATTCTGGAGGGAGTCAGTTCACTCTTGCTCCCACATGCTGGAGGGAGTCAGTTCACTCTTGCTCCCACATGCTGGAGGGAGTCAGTTCACTCTTGCTCCCACATGCTGGAGGGAGTCAGTTCACTCTTGCTCCCACATGCTGGAGGGAGTCAGTTCACTCTTGCTCCCACATGCTGGAGGGAGTCAGTTCACTCTTGCTCCCACATGCTAGAGGGAGTCAGTTCACTCTTGCTCCCACATGCTGGAGGGAGTCAGTTCACTCTTGCTGCCACATGCTGGAGGGAGTCAGTTCACTCTTGCTGCCACATGCTGGAGGGAGTCAGTTCACTCTTGCCGCCACATGCTGGAGGGAGTCAGTTCACTCTTGCTGCCACATGCTGGAGGGAGTCAGTTCACTCTTGCCCCCACATGCTGGAGGGAGTCAGTTCACTCTTGCTGCCACATGCTGGAGGGAGTAAGTTCACTCTTGCTGCCACATGCTGGAAGGAGTAAGTTCACTCTTGCTGCCACATGCTGGAGGGAGTCAGTTCACTCTTGCTGCCTCATGCTGGAGGGAGTCAGTTCACTCTTGCTCCACATGCTGGAGGGAGTCAGTTCACTCTTGCTGCCACATGCTGGCATGGAGTCAGTTCACTCTTGCTGCCACATGCTGGAGGGAGTCAGTTCACTCTTGCTGCCACATGCTGGAGGGAGTCAGTTCACTCTTGCTGCCACATGCTGGAGGGAGTCAGTTCACTCTTGCTCACACATGGAGGGAGTCAGTTCACTCTTGCTGCCACATGCTGGAGGGAGTCAGTTCACTCTTGCCCCCACATGCTGGAGGGAGTCAGTTCACTCTTGCTGCCACATGCTGGAGGGAGTCAGTTCACTCTTGCTGCCACATGCTTGAGGGAGTCAGTTCACTCTTGCCGCCACATGCTGGAGGGGGTCAGTTCACTCTTGCTGCCACATGCTGGAGGGAGTCAGTTCACTCTTGCTGCCACATGCTGGAGGGAGTCAGTTCACTCTTGCTGCCACATGCTGGAGGGAGTCAGTTCACTCTTGCTGCCACATGCTGGAGGGAGTCAGCTCACTCTTGCTGCCACATGCTGGAGGGAGTCAGTTCACTCTTGTTCCCACATGCTGGAGGGAGTCAGTTCACTCTTGCTCCCACATGCTGGAGGGAGTCAGTTCACTCTTGCTCCCACATGCTGGAGGGAGTCAGTTCACTCTTGCTCCCACATGCTGGCATGGAGTCAGTTCACTCTTGCTCCCACATGCTGGAGGGAGTCAGTTCACTCTTGCTCCCACATTCTGGAGGGAGTCAGTTCACTCTTGCTCCCACATGCTGGAGGGAGTCAGTTCACTCTTGCTCCCACATGCTAGAGGGAGTCAGTTCACTCTTGCTCCCACATGCTGGAGGGAGTCAGTTCACTCTTGCTGGCACATGCTGGAGGGAGTCAGTTCACTCTTGTTGCCACATGCTGGAGGGAGTCAGTTCACTCTTGCTGCCACATGCTGGAGGGAGTCAGTTCACTCTTGCTGCCACATGCTGGAGGGAGTCAGTTCACTCTTGCCCCCACATGCTGGAGGGAGTCAGTTCACTCTTGCTCACACATGGAGGGAGTCAGTTCACTCTTGCTGCCACATGCTGGAGGGAGTCAGTTCACTCTTGCCCCCACATGCTGGAGGGAGTCAGTTCACTCTTGCTGCCACATGCTGGAGGGAGTCAGTTCACTCTTGCTGCCACATGCTTGAGGGAGTCAGTTCACTCTTGCCGCCACATGCTGGAGGGAGTCAGTTCACTCTTGCTCCCACATGCTGGAGGGAGTCAGTTCACTCTTGCTGCCACATGCTGGAGGGAGTCAGTTCACTCTTGCTGCCACATGCTGGAGGGAGTCAGTTCACTCTTGCTGCCACATGCTGGAGGGAGTCAGTTCACTCTTGCTGCCACATGCTGGAGGGAGTCAGTTCACTCTTGTTCCCACATGCTGGAGGGAGTCAGTTCACTCTTGCTCCCACATGCTGGAGGGAGTCAGTTCACTCTTGCTCCCACATGCTGGAGGGAGTCAGTTCACTCTTGCTCCCACATGCTGGCATGGAGTCAGTTCACTCTTGCTCCCACATGCTGGAGGGAGTCAGTTCACTCTTGCTCCCACATGCTGGAGGGAGTCAGTTCACTCTTGCTCCCACATGCTGGAGGGAGTCAGTTCACTCTTGCTCCCACATGCTGGAGGGAGTCAGTTCACTCTTGCTCCCACATGCTGGAGGGAGTCAGTTCACTATTGCTCCCACATGCTGGAGGGAGTCAGTTCACTCTTGCTCCCACATTCTGGAGGGAGTCAGTTCACTCTTGCTCCCACATGCTGGAGGGAGTCAGTTCACTCTTGCTCCCACATGCTAGAGGGAGTCAGTTCACTCTTGCTCCCACATGCTGGAGGGAGTCAGTTCACTCTTGCTGCCACATGCTGGAGGGAGTAAGTTCACTCTTGCTGCCACATGCTGGAAGGAGTAAGTTCACTCTTGCTGCCACATGCTGGAGGGAGTCAGTTCACTCTTGCTGCCTCATGCTGGAGGGAGTCAGTTCACTCTTGCTCCACATGCTGGAGGGAGTCAGTTCACTCTTGCTGCCACATGCTGGCATGGAGTCAGTTCACTCTTGCTGCCACATGCTGGAGGGAGTCAGTTCACTCTTGCTGCCACATGCTGGAGGGAGTCAGTTCACTCTTGCTGCCACATGCTGGAGGGAGTCAGTTCACTCTTGCTCACACATGGAGGGAGTCAGTTCACTCTTGCTGCCACATGCTGGAGGGAGTCAGTTCACTCTTGCCCCCACATGCTGGAGGGAGTCAGTTCACTCTTGCTGCCACATGCTGGAGGGAGTCAGTTCACTCTTGCTGCCACATGCTTGAGGGAGTCAGTTCACTCTTGCCGCCACATGCTGGAGGGAGTCAGTTCACTCTTGCTGCCACATGCTGGAGGGAGTAAGTTCACTCTTGCTGCCACATGCTGGAGGGAGTCAGTTCACTCTTGCTGCCACATGCTGGAGGGAGTCAGTTCACTCTTGCTGCCTCATGCTGGAGGGAGTCAGTTCACTCTTGCTCCACATGCTGGAGGGAGTCAGTTCACTCTTGCTGCCACATGCTGGCATGGAGTCAGTTCACTCTTGCTGCCACATGCTGGAGGGAGTCAGTTCACTCTTGCTGCCACATGCTGGAGGGAGTCAGTTCACTCTTGCTGCCACATGCTGGAGGGAGTCAGTTCACTCTTGCTCACACATGGAGGGAGTCAGTTCACTCTTGCTGCCACATGCTGGAGGGAGTCAGTTCACTCTTGCCCCCACATGCTGGAGGGAGTCAGTTCACTCTTGCTGCCACATGCTGGAGGGAGTCAGTTCACTCTTGCTGCCACATGCTTGAGGGAGTCAGTTCACTCTTGCCGCCACATGCTGGAGGGAGTCAGTTCACTCTTGCTGCCACATGCTGGAGGGAGTAAGTTCACTCTTGCTGCCACATGCTGGAGGGAGTCAGTTCACTCTTGCTGCCACATGCTGGAGGGAGTCAGTTCACTCTTGCTGCCACATGCTGGAGGGAGTCAGTTCACTCTTGCTGCCACATGCTGGAGGGAGTCAGTTCACTCTTGTTCCCACATGCTGGAGGGAGTCAGTTCACTCTTGCTCCCACATGCTGGAGGGAGTCAGTTCACTCTTGCTGCCACATGCTGGAGGGAGTCAGTTCACTCTTGCCCCCAGAGGGAGCTTTATTTGCTTTATTTAGAGCATGACATGGACTCAGGCAATGTTAAAATTTCTGTAATGATGGTTTATTTAGTGCGTGACTTGGGCTCCGGCAATTTTAACTGCACAAGTCAGACGTGCATTAATACACATTGTCGCATCCACAATTTAGAATAATGCGCATTAATCTGGTCCACTTCCATACGTGATTCGAGTCGAAAAATTAAAGCTTACTGTGCGAGTGTATATGGAAAAGAATTTCATTCACTCGCGTCTTCGCGATGGCTGCAGTTGGGAACTTTGGAGCTATGTAGCTGTACACTATTTGTGGCCTGCAGCCAAACTGTAGCTAGCTAGCTAGACTACAACTTCATAACTGTTGCTTATACCTGGACTTCGTGCAGTCACAACCTTCATTGGTTCTGCCTTTCCCTACGCTCTCCTCTTTCTTCTCTGCAGAAAAGATTTCCTGGGCATCCGTAGGTAGCTGATCAGCAAGAAAAGGACGCAAAAACATACTCCATCTCAACTACAGCTACAGTACATGATTTTGACTGACTTTGGTAGGCTGATTATTTTTGCTTCGTAAGGTTATTTCATTGCTAGTGCGGACGCGACGAATGCTCATTGCCTTCAAGAGTTTTTCCTGGGACCCAACGTGCATTAACCCTCTCATGGATATACGCGTCATATCATGCGAGGCAAAACTTACTTCGCAAAAATAATCATAAACAATCTACCATTACAGCTTCAAGCAAGTCTCTTATACTAGCACGTGCCCAGAGAGTTGCTCTATCTAAGTAATATTGTAGACCTACTACGTCGGTAACCAGGGTAGCCGTGACGTCAAACTTCAACTTACAATGGCAGCCAGGTTTGGTGTGAGCGAGGTACAGTCAATGTGCTACACCAGTGACTATCAGGGGTTGCATCAGCTGTGATGAAGGAGAGGAGGTCCATGCCTAGTGAGGGCCAAGAGTTATAGCTCCTGAGGAAGTAGCAGCTATGAGCAGAGCTGCCACTTCTGAGCCAATAGCTAGCTAGTAGTAGTAGTAGGCCTCTGTAGATAGCCCATTTGTCAGTGTGGAGGTCTCTAACAGATGCTGAAGGACAGTTTCAAGGTGAGTAGTAAATGTAGACATAAAATAGGTCTTAAAAATAGATAGTACAAGGATTGAGCTTTTTCCTGGGTAGTTCCTGGGTAGTTCCTGGGTAGTTCCTGGGTAGTTCCTGGGTAGTTCCCTGGGTAGTTCCTGGGTAGTTCCTGGGTAGTCAGTGGAATGTTGTTTTTAGACTACGAAGGTGTGTGACTAGCTAGAGGGCTAGGGGTGCAACTATGGCTGTAGGGCTATAAATAGGGCATAGAGTATTTAGGATGTGGCTATATGTAGCTGGACAATGGCATCGGGCTAGGGGTGCAGCTAGGCCTAGATATGCATGTGTCAAAGTAATATACTGGATTGGATTGGTCGTTGCTGTAGCTCTCCTCCTTCCATGGAGATGCTGAAGTCTCTGGCCCTGATGTAGGGGTCAGAGTGCTAGGTATTTCACCCTTGCATCACTTAGTGTGGTTGCACCCCCTGGTCCTCCTGTGCCAGTGGTATCTCCCCCAGGTTCTTCTTCGGCATCTATGGCAACCCTTCCAGTCCCTTCTTCTCTATGATGTTCCACGTCTGTGCACCAACCTCTCGTCCTTTTGTTTCCCCCACTATCCTCTGAGGAATCCTCAGATGACGAGTTTGACTCCTCCACATCTACAGAATGTGTGTATGGTCAAGGACGTACTAGAAAGCATCCTAGAGGTCTGGAATCACGACCTCGACGGCTATCCTCGTGCAGTGGTCAAGGCTAAGTGTTGTGTCATGTGTGAGGGTACAAGAGGAAGCGTGGCAGCAGACATGAGTCTCAAACTTTGTGCTCTACCTGCCAAGTTCACCTGTGCGTGTAGGTGCTTTGAGAAGTTCCACAAGCATGTGGATTACTGCCTGATCCCCTCAGCCTGTCTTCTAGTCGAAACGTCGAGTAAATTAAAAAAATTGAAGTTGATTATTGAGAAGGTGATTTTAATATATATTATATAATTATTTTATTTTTTGCTTGTGTGTCGTGATGTGTTATGTTTATGCACACATACACTACACTTGTGTGACACTACCCACCTGCCGGTGTTATGTACATGGCATGTGTCTACAGAGCAGTGCTTGTCTCTGTCTGTAACATCCTTTGTGTCTTTTTTAGGATGTGAATTATCTGCTCGCTTGTCAAGTGTGCGAGTGTTTTGTGTTGTCAGACTAAATCTCAGTCTTACCTCCACGTGGTAACACTGTCAACAGTTTGGGGTTGGCTAACAAGGAAGGCATCTATTACATACATATACATACATAAATATCATTTTGTTTAGTGGATTCAGCATTTTATGAATCCATAAATGCCAAAACAGAGACCATTTAGTGTAGGTTTGTGTAGAAAATGCAGTGCAAAAGTATGACAACACAGTATAATGATATTCACATATTTGTGGTTGGTTGCTAAGCAATCATGATTGAATGGACAATAATCTAGACTAGGGTTGCTAGGTACTTCATCTCTTTTTGGGTAAATATATTTGTAAAAAAATACAAACAAAATCCCTGCATAAATCTATCCATGAAAGGGTTAATGTGCATCAGTTTAGGTGCAGTGTGGACAAGCCTTTACAGTTAACAGTTATTCTAAAGTACATGACTAACGATTATTAATCGTTAACATCCCAGGTTTAAAAAATGTCACTTACTTATATGAACAATACACACTAACCATGTAAAATATAATTGCACCATGACAACACCTGCTTATACCCGTAACACATAATTACCAAATGTAACACATACTTACACGACTTGCATCATGCAAATAATAACAAATGCTCATCCCAACAACCATCACTCCACACAGACAATGCAGGCACCACATTCATACCACTTTTAAAAGAAAAGCTACGGACATTCTTGCTCAGACAAAACACTATAATTGACAAGCAGAGTTTCAATGCAACTTATACTTCAATAGACTGGTTGTCGCATGAACACTTATAGCTCATTCGCCCTCCAATGTTGGTTCACAATACGATGCTTGCCAAACGTACCGTACTGTCCTATCGCATTCCACCATCGCATTGAGAACCAGCAACATTATGCTACGATATGACGACAGAACGATTAATTCTACTTATATTCCAGAACCAAACCGCCGAGCGCCTGACCAATCAAAATGCTAGAATTTAGCACATGATGAACTGCAGCGACAGCTGTTCAGCTTCAAGTAAAGACTATGACGTTTGTGGACGATGACAAGCTCATTGGAGCACTCGAGACTTCCACCTGCTTGTGGCAGGTATCTGCAGCATCAGAGCTAGGACAGTGCAAATGGCAAGTCAGGTTGAAAGTGGTACATAGCTGGCTGGTAGTTTTCTAGCTGATATAGTCAGCTAGTGGCTTTGCTACCACATCGAACTAGAGCACTTCGACAGGTAGTTGTGGTCCTAGCTTGTGGTGCTGTAGGCTTAGCTACCATACAGCACTTCGGCATTGCTTTGCTGTAGCTACCATACAGCACTTTGGCAGCTAGTAGTTGCAGTCCTAGATTTGCTGTAGCTAGCTACCATACAGCACTTCGTCAGCTAGTAGTTGCAGTCCTAGCTTTGCTGTAGCTAGCTAGCACTTGGGCAGCTAGTAGTCGCAGTCCTAGCTTTGCTGTAGCTAGGCTTTGCATACAGCACTTTGGCAGCTAGTAGATGCAGTCCTAGCTTTGCTGTAGCTAGGCTTTGCTAGCTACCATACAGCACTTGGGCAGCTAGTAGTTGCAGCCCTATATCTACTTGGTGGTGCTGTAGCAAGCTAGTTAAAGATCTAGTCATTAGTGGTGTAACTTGTTTAATAGCAATAGTTCGTCAGGTGGTACAGCTAGAAGGTAAGTAATGTTGTTACATACAAACATGTAGCTACAGCAAAATTAACTCCTCATCCACAAGCACCACCAAGTGTACTCTAACTGGGTCTGATGTCCATCGGCGGTGTGTGTGTTGCTCGACATCGCTTCTGCAATGTTATGTCGCGCGAACCATACACAACATGACATCACGATGATGCAACTACACCCGGCGAGCCTCACATTGTGAACAGCCTCAACAAGATCACTCCAAACTAGCATGTAGAACAACTAAAAACCTCTGAAATACGGACACCTCCACAATGAGGACACCTTCGAACAGACATGTGGATCTTCTCAAGAAACAGCTGCCCATTCCAAATCTTGTGTACACACCTCTAGCGGAGTGGACTATGAGTGCACCCTAGAGTGTTTGGTTTCTAAAGTGATGATGATTATGCCTGATTTATAAAGGCCAGTTCACAAGGTCTGCTGCAAGTTTAGCCTGAAAGCTACTCTTGAATTCCTCTCAGGCACCACAGTGAAATCAATGGAGCATTGTCACTAGACTTGTTGTGAACTGGCCTAATGCTACACTACACTTCAGTGTTCTCCTTGGGCTACACAAGTGCTGGCTTCTGGCTGACCCGGAGCTGCCTCTGTGCTGCCTCTGTGCTATAGTTAGCTCTGTAAGCTCCACAACTTCAGAGATTGAAAGTTGCAGAACAAGAGAGATTCCTCTTGAACTCAAATGAGAGTTTATTCCACGTGGGAAAACTGGCTGGCCTCTGAGCTCGACGTGGTGCACTGTGGACAATACCACAGATGTACCAGTTCAAAATTGTTTCCGCCAATGTTTCCCTAATCATATATCCCATGCCCTACAGCCCTAGCACTATATCCATAGCCCTATGTATATCCTGGCCCTATATCCCTACCCTAGCCTTATATATATATCCCTGGTCCTATATCTCTAGCCCTACATCCCTAGCCATATAATCCCTAGCCTAGCCCTATATCGCTAGCCCTATATCGCTAGCCCTATATCCCTAGCCCTATATCGCTAGCCCTATATCCCTAGCCCTATATCCCTAGCCCTATATCCCTAGACCTATATCCCTAGCCCTATATCCCTAGAACTATATCCCTAGTCAATATCCCTAGCCCTATATCCCTATCCCTATATCCTATCCCTATATCCCTGGCCCCTATATCCTTATCCCTATATCCCTGGCCCCTATATCCTTATCCCTATATCCTATCCCTATATCCCTAGCCCTATATCCCTAGCCCTATATCCCTATCCCTATATCCTATCCCTATATCCCTAGCCCTATATCCCTATCCCTATATCCTATCCCTATATCCCTATCCCTATATTCTATATCCCTAGCCCTATATCCCTTGCCTATATCCCTATCCCTATATCCCTATCCCCTATCCCTATATCCCTAGCCCTATATCCTATCCCTATATCCCTAGCCCTATATCCCTAGCCCTATATCCCTAGCCCTATATCCCTAGCCCTATATCCCTAGAACTATATCCCTAGTCAATATCCCTAGCCCTATATCCCTATCCCTATATCCTATCCCTATATCCCTGGCCCCTATATCCTTATCCCTATATCCCTGGCCCCTATATCCTTATCCCTATATCCTATCCCTATATCCCTAGCCCTATATCCCTAGCCCTATATCCCTATCCCTATATCCTATCCCTATATCCCTAGCCCTATATCCCTATCCCTATATCCTATCCCTATATCCCTATCCCTATATTCTATATCCCTAGCCCTATATCCCTTGCCTATATCCCTATCCCTATATCCCTATCCCCTATCCCTATATCCCTAGCCCTATATCCTATCCCTATATCCCTAGCCCTATATCCCTAGCCCTATATCCCTAGCCCTATATCCCTAGAACTATATCCCTAACCCTATATCCCTAGCCTTATATCCCTAACCCTATGTACATGTATATCCCTAACCCTACAGTATATCCCTAACCCTACAGTAGGCGCAAAAAAAAGTTCCAGTTCCGTACCTGTTCCAACGCTAATGTTATAAT
Source organism: Cladorhizidae sp. MBARI D1340-BT2 (assembly GCA_028752905.1). Classification (NCBI taxonomy): domain Eukaryota; kingdom Metazoa; phylum Porifera; class Demospongiae; order Poecilosclerida; family Cladorhizidae; species Cladorhizidae sp. MBARI D1340-BT2. Next base: position 34,408,772 of record JAQNBH010000015.1, read on the forward strand.
GTCTAAGGAAAGTAGAAACGCGGAATCAACGCATAAAAACCAGACGAATAACTCATAACAAACGCGCATTAAGTTTACGTTTCCAATTTTTAATCTTAGAGGGTTTTTTTTAAATAAATGCGTGCACACGCGCACATAGTTGTTTACAACTGGATGTTAAATCTAGCGAGTGTTTTTTGCTCCACTATGTTTTCTTCTTCCCAGATGTCATTTTGCCCTTCAAGAAGTTTATTGCTGACTGAAGTATTAGTTATTTCTCTTCCTAGCCTTTTGGCCTGTGCCCACTGTGCCCACTAGTGTCTGTCCTTCAGGTCTAGCTGTCTACTTAGTATTAGTAGCTTTGCCTTCTAGTTCATTGCTACACTGTGTAGCTAAGATGCATTAGACAAAGCTTGCTATATAGTTTTTTAGAGGTTAGGTTTGCTAAGCATAGGTGTAGACTAAGGCTGGCAAAAGAAAGCCCCTGCTTTTAATGCCCTCACAGAACCTCTAGTATAGCAAGCCTTACCTTAGAGAGACTTCACAGAGTAGCTTAGCAGGCCTTGCCTTAGAAAGGTGGAAGATTATACAGAACATCTAGAAGCTTAGCAGGACTTGCCTTAAAAAACTTAACCTCTAGAAACCCCTAGCTAAGCTTTTGTATGTAACAAGCCACGTTTAATAATATAGAATGTTAGGCCTCGCCTCAATCATTAGACCAAGAGATGATGCGTTTACACATTGCTACTCCGGCCAACGGAGAACTCTGTGTCGGTGTAGCCCCCGAGCATGGTGGAGGATGGGTCATATGTTTGGTGAGGAGCAGTGTAAGAGAGTGGAAAAGTTAACTCGCAAGTGTAAGATATCTGCCATGCATTCCTCTATTGCATGGTGGAGGTCTTAGTATGTTTCATTGTACATGTGCAACAGGACCTCAGGCTTCTATGGTTGAGTTATTGGATAAGTTTGTCCTTGATGGCCCCATCGACCTACACATACTAGTCTACTTCCCTACATTCGCTGGTTCCACAATCTATCTCTCCATGGACTCTATTGAATTTGAGCCTGTATGGGAGAAGTGTTTGGAGTCGATCCAGCAAGCATGCAAGTGTTGATGCTTGCAAAATAAAGCAATGACATGGACAATTATGTTTATAGTGTTAGTTTTGTAACTGACTGTCATCTTTTACTACATGAAGATTTCCTTTTAATAAACTACTACAAGATAAGTTCATATGCTCCACATAGATGTCAGAGAAATGGTGTACACACACCAAGAGACACAAACACTTGGTTGTAAAAATAAGAGCCCATGCCTCACACAAAAAAATGTGTCATGCCAATTGGGTAGTCTTGATAGTGGCAGCCAACCATAACACAAGCCTGGCTATACAGTGTTGAAAGTTCACTGGTGACAGTTATGCACGCTCATTGCTCAATTATTATGGTAACCTTACTACAAGTGAACAAAGATTATAGCAATTTTGAATGAACTACCAGGGAATAAGTACAACATTCAATAGCCAGTTGCTGTTTCTTGTAAGTTCAACAATCCTTGGAAGAATTGAGTGCAGTGTGTGGATCTTGAGTTGGACTGCATTCATCAGTCCATAAATAACATCCTCTATGCCACAAGTCATCTCCCAAGATAATCCATATTCACTCCAATCTTTTCATTTGGAAAGGTAAGGAAGGGAGGAGATATATCACCTTGCCTTTAGGATTTGGAAATCAAATGTTTCCCTGACTCAAGCTAAGCTTGCTAAAGAATAAGCTAAGTTTGCTAAGGAGTAAGCTAAGCCATCAAGATTGTCTTAAAAAGTCTTAGCCTGTTAAGATGGTCCTTCAAGCCCCCAAGCTAAACTCCAAGCTAAACTCCAAGCCACAACCCAGGCAAAGCTATATATAGATGCTCTTAAGCTTACCTTTCAAATTTAGAATAAGCTAATCATTCAAGCTTCCTTAAGGGGGGACATCTGCACTTTTTAATTTTAATTTTTTTAACCTGTGGTTACAACTTTAGAGCTCAGTAGATTCTGCAAACTTCATGGTATGGACTTGATATATAGCTCAAAAGATAGGTCTCTCTGTGTGCTCTCTTTTGATACTAAAATATGTTTCATAGGTATAACTATAGGCAAGTTACTACACCCTAAAGCGGAGGGACTTCAAAAACCTGCACCCCAAAACCGCCGTTGGAAACCATTCTGAGATGCGAAGTGCAAAAAAATTAAAAATGGTACGAGTGGCTAGAGGAAGCTCTAGAGCATACAATGACTATATTGAGTAGGCGTGAAAAATTGATTACCTGGTCAAGCGCGCGGTTGGAAAATTGAAGGCGTTGACAAGGCGTCGCCAAATCAACGCCTTCAATTTTCCAACCGCGCGCTTGACCAGGTAATCAATTTTTCACGCCTACTCAATATAGTCATTGTATGCTCTAGAGCTTCCTCTAGCCACTCGTACCATTTTTAATTTTTTTGCACTTCGCATCTCAGAATGGTTTCCAACGGCGGTTTTGGGGTGCAGGTTTTTGAAGTCCCTCCGCTTTAGGGTCTAGTAACTTGCCTATAGTTATACCTATGAAACATATTTTAGTATCAAAAGAGAGCACACAGAGAGACCTATCTTTTGAGCTATATATCAAGTCCATACCATGAAGTTTGCAGAATCTACTGAGCTCTAAAGTTGTAACCACAGGTAAAAAAAAAATTAAAAAAAAGTGCAGATGTCCCCCCTTAAGCTAAGCCAAGCCAGGTTATAAACTGTAAGCTCAACTAAACTAAACTAAACTTAATAAGCTTTAGAAATGACAGGCAACTTACCTTGTTCCACGTGTCTGATGAGCTGACAGTAGAGCTACCTTGGAAGGTCTATTCTAGAGCGGTCCTGCACCGCAGAATGGTGCGCAGTTAAATGTTGTAGCCCTAGCTGGGTCTGTAGCAGACGCTGGAGCTAGTCAACGTTGTTTCATCAGTCAGCTTCATCTGCTCCTCTATTCCTTCGAGGCTGGAATTAATATCGGGGGCCTTTTGATGAAGAACGACATTACAAACGGTACAAGAAGCGAGAGGCTACTGAAGACAAAGAAGCTGGAACACAAAGCCGATTGAACTGAGGCTTACAAACGACTTCGCAAACAAGGGCGAGCAAATTGAACCTCGAATGAATTTGAAGTGCGAAGGAAAAATGATTCTTCACCGTTGGAATGGAGTTGTTTTTTCATTACCTAGTGGCATTGGAACGACGTTACTAAGAAATGCCAACAGAATATTAACACAGCGCAACCAGAACATTGAGGGCTCCTACTGTATGTCCCTAGCCATAACCATCATAAGGTAAGTAAGAATGGGGCCCCTACTGTATGTCCCTAGCCATAAACAGCATAAGGTAAGTAAGAATGGGGCCCCTACTGCATGTCCCTAGCCATAACCAGCATAAGGTAAGTAAGAATGGGGCCCCTACTGTATGTCCCTAGCCATAACCAGCATAAGGTAAGTAAGAATGGGGCCCCTACTGCATGTACCTAGCCATAACCAGCATAAGGTAAGTAAGAATGGGGCCCCTACTGTATGTCCCTAGCCATAACCAGCATAAGGTAAGTAAGAATGGGGCCCCTACTGTATATCCCTAGCCATAACCAGCATAAGGTACATGTAAGTAAGAATGGGGCCCCTACTACATATCCCTAGCCATCACCAGCATAAGGTAAGTAAGAATGGGGCCCCTACTGCATGTCCCTAGCCATAACCAGCATAAGGTAAGTAAGAATGGGGCACCTACTGTATGTACCTAGCCATAACCAGCATAAGGTAAGTAAGAATGGGGCTCCTACTGCATATCCCTAGCCATAACCAGCATAAGGTAAGTAAGAATGGGGCCCCTACTGCATATCCCTAGCCATAACCAGCATAAGGTAAGTAAGAATGGGGCCCCTACTGCATGTCCCTAGCCATAACCAGCATAAGGTAAGTAAGAATGGGGCCACTACTGTGTGTCCCTAGCCATAACCAAGTAAGAATGGGGCCCCTACTGCATATCCCTAGCCATAACCAGCATAAGGTAAGTAAGAATGGGGCCCCTACTGCATGCCCCTAGCCATAACCAGCATAAGGTAAGTAAGAATGGGGCCCCTACTGTATGTCCCTAGCCATAACCAGCATAAGGTAAGTAAGAATGGGGCCCCTACTGTATGTCCCTAGCCATAACCAGCATAAGGTAAGTAAGAATGGGGCCCCTACTGTATGTCCCTAGCCATAACCAGCATAAGGTAAGTAAGAATGGGGCCCCTACTGTATGTCCCTAGCCATAACCAGCATAAGGTAAGTAAGAATGGGGCCCCTACTGTATATCCCTAGCCATAACCAGCATAAGGTAAGTAAGAATGGGACCCCTACTGCATATCCCTAGCCATAACCAGCATAAGGTAAGTAAGAATGGGGCCCCTACTGCATATCCCTAGCCATAACCAGCATAAGGTAAGTAAGAATGGGGCCCCTACTGCATGTCCCTAGCCATAACCAGCATAAGGTAAGTAAGAATGGGGCCCCTACTGCATGTCCCTAGCCATAACCAGCATAAGGTAAGTAAGAATGGGGCCCCTACTGCATGTCCCTAGCCATAACCAGCATAAGGTAAGTAAGAATGGGGCCCCTACTGTATGTCCCTAGCTATGTACCTAGCCATAACCAGCATAAGGTAAGTAAGAATGGGGCCCCTACTGTATGTCCCTAGCCATAACCAGCATAAGGTAAGTAAGAATGGGGCCCCTACTGTATGTCCCTAGCCATAACTAGCATAAGGTAAGTAAGAATGGGGCTCCTACTGTATGTACCTAGCCATAACCAGCATAAGGTAAGTAAGAATGTGGCCCCTACTGTATGTCCCTAGCCATAACCAGCATAAGGTAAGTAAGAATGGGGCCCCTACTGTATGTCCCTAGCCATAACTAGCATAAGGTAAGTAAGAATGGGGCTCCTACTGTATGTACCTAGCCATAACCAGCATAAGGTAAGTAAGAATGGGGCCCCTACTGTATGTCCCTAGCCATAACCAGCATAAGGTAAGTAAGAATGGGGCCCCTACTGTATGTCCCTAGCCATAACTAGCATAAGGTAAGTAAGAATGGGGCTCCTACTGTATGTACCTAGCCATAACCAGCATAAGGTAAGTAAGAATGTGGCCCCTACTGTATGTCCCTAGCCATAACCAGCATAAGGTAAGTAAGAATGGGACCCCTACTGCATGTCCCTAGCCATAACCAGCATAAGGTAAGTAAGAATGGGACCCCTACTGCATGTCCCTAGCCATAACCAGCATAAGGTAAGTAAGAATGGGACCCCTACTGCATATCCCTAGCCATAACCAGCATAAGGTAAGTAAGAATGGGACCCCTACTGCATATCCCTAGCCATAACCAGCATAAGGTAAGTAAGAACGCTGCATGGACATCTCTATATGACCCAGACACATACATGCCTACAGGTCACACTTAAGTCACCACATGGTCCAAGTTTGCATCACCAACTCTCTACTGAACTGCACATCTAATGCAGCACACATGCACGGGATACACGTACAGCACAGATGCACAGTACACATGTGCAATACACATGTGCAGAACACATGCACGGAACACACACGCATGACACACACGCACGAGACATGCCCGAAATTATTTCCTTGCTCCGCCCACTTTCACAAAGGCAAAACAAAACACTTTAAAAAAAGGGAGAAAGGTCTAGAAATGAGCGATGCTGCTTTGAAGAAACCTTGGAGGTTTTCAAAGACAAACAAAAAAAAACAAGCTAGATATTTGATGAATATTTAATGAATAATTTACTTGCCTGGCCTATGGATGAGAGGGCAATTCTCTTAGGAGGGAGGGGGGGGGGATCTGGGGAAGGTACTAGACAGTGTACCAGATAGCTTCAAATAGCTGACAAGTATCGAGATAAATAAATAAGGTCATGAGGGGGATATTTCCCCCCCCCCCCCCTCCACCCAATATTACATCACGCAAATTAAAAGACAATCCAGACCTCAACTAATGCTAGAAAAACACACAGTTCTACATAGGACATTGCTGAGAGAGAGAGAAAACACTGGTGTCATTTAACAGGCAAATCTCACCAAAAATGCATGAAAACAATAATTGAACACCTATGTGACACCACTAACACACACACTTACAAGTTCCTGGTAAGTGTTCTCTTATTTGAGAATCATTGAAGTTGTTTGAGAAGTCTTTCATCTGTCTCAGAAGTAAACTCCAGTCCGTCACTTTCTCCTCCTGCTTCACCTTACCTAAGCTAAACATGAATTATGCAAGTCAATGGTCATGCATAACCACACCCATTCATAGTTACCAGTAATTTTCCACTTGTGCACATGCTGCCAGGGGCTCAAAATAAAACCATGGCAGGTATCAATAAAATGGCCGTGATAAAATTTAATGACTCTATGCTGGTAGTAGAAGCTTGCCCTGAGAAAGATTTGAAAATCATTAGCTCTCAAGTGAACAAAGTGAAAAGTATGACTATTCGTTATTCGTCATGGAAACCAAGGCCACATTGGAGCACATATGGAATGGAACTGCTTTATCAATGTGAATGCTGTTGCTATGCATGTGATATTGAATGCACGCTCACATTATCTGAGCATGCGAAGGGGCGAGTATGTACATACTCCAATGATCGTAGCAGAGCTTATCTAAGCCACTTAAGGATATTTTTGGAAGTTAAATAGGTCTCTCTGAATCAGAGTGTTATTTTCTGGGCAGGTTACCTTATGTAGGTTACCTTATGTACATAATATATGTATGTGTGCACATGTGTGGGTGCATAAGCACATGTTCTGTATTCATTGGTTTTAATTTTAACTTACAGGGCAGCCAGAACCCCCAAACAGTGAGTGCTAACATCCAGACACTCTATCATAGTGTCCAGCATGGATAATTCAACACTGGCTAGATGCTCCTCCTGTGAGACGAGCTTAGCTGCTATTTCCTTGAGCTCCGCCTTCTCAGAGACCTTGCGTATGTCAGCTACCAGGTTGTCCACCGTGGAGGCCATGGCGGTGTGGTGTACGGTAGGGCACAGGTAGAGCCAGCGGACTCCGTTCACAGTAAGAGTGGAGATTTCTCTTCACCAAATGCGCATCATTTAGAATCGGGTTCCCCGCGAAAAATCGTAATGTTTGCGAGTTCAACACATCGAGTGTTTTTGCAAGAGTATGTGGAAGTTAGTAAGGTTAGGCATGACCCAGCCAACTTTTTCTTCCATTACTCAGTTGAAAGAATCACAAATGTCTTCAGCTAAAGCTATCAGCATACTCATTAGTTAGGAGCATGCCTCTACTCCGGGTCTTCTCACTTTAGCTCAGCCAGCCCATGTATGGAGTGAGTGTAGTGGTAATGGTGGACTATGATGATATGATGGAGTATAGGATTCAGGTAGCTACAACAGTAAGGTAGAATTGGTACAACATGGCTTTAGCCTGACTCTATGGTACAACTTTTAGAATTCACCTTTGTCTCTCTGGCGGTGTTGGCACATTATTAATATTATTATTATTATTATTATTATTATCATTTTACTTTGTTTGAAACAACATCAGAGGTTCTCTGGTGTTACAGATTTCTGTAGTTAGGAATTTAATTAATAGTGCAACACATCCCAAAACAATAACAAACTTGTTCAAGTGCATTTTTGGTAGTTTAAAATGTATTCTGTCCTGTTTTTTCCCCCAACATGTATACAAAAGTTATTTCCTGCCAATGAGAGGAAAGGCTCCGAATTGGCCAAAAATTGACTTTTTGCATTTCTAATCTTTGAATTATATACATGGCATCTGGAGACTTCATGGATTAAGTTTTTATTTCCCCAACTTTAGATGCTATAGCTTTGGTAGGTTATAACTATACCTGTAATTTTAGTGCCAAAAGAAAGCACACAGAACCCCCCCCCCCCCCCCCCCCCCCCCCCACACACACACACACACACACACACCTTTTATTTCAATATTTTGATGTAGAGACCCCATAATTTTTGGCATACAATAGACACTTGATTGGGCCTTTACAAAGAATATTATCATTCATAATCCATAATTACTAGTTCAATTATGTCATTTCTTGTAGTCAGCAAATGTTGTTGTCCTGCATCATTGCATCATTCAAGAGCATTTGCCATTTAGCAAATGAGATTGGTGGTATGACAGGACTTTGCATAAATTGCAACGTGCCTTATTTAGACTTTAGCATGGATTGATGTAGGAATACAGATTGATGTAAAAGAACCATGCTAACCAACAAAACTCGACTAACACTTAAAACTAATCAGTACGATGGGTGTGCGATGAGGCACTATTTAATAGTTCAATAGTTTTTCACGAGGTTAATTTAATGATTTTCAAAGTGATCAAAAAGCTATGTTAGTCACATTTAAGACAGAGCCGGCGGAATATTCTGATCCACTTAGAGATGAAGGTGCAGTCTATATAAAGTTAGCTGAGTATCTATTATTTGAGCAATGTAAGGTCCTGAACTTAACATAACCTTGTGATATTTTTTTTAGGTTTCAAGAGGCTTTTGGAAGAAGAGAGTTCTTCTCCCTGTAAGGAAACTGGATGGGAGTTGTTTAGTAAGACATTGGACTGTGAAGTATGGAGGCAAGCAAGCACTCAGTACAAAGCTGGAGTGGTCAAGGTGAAGTTTGGGGGCTTTTTTTTTTTATAGAAAAAAAAACATGGACATTATGTGTTCTTTTTCACTTCTGTCTAGGTCTCCAAGTCCAGGGGTGGGTAGAGGAGTTCATTTTTTAGTTGGGAGGGAGGGAGGGAGGGGGGGGCAAGGCACAACATGTGGCACTGTGGTTTAAGGTTAAGTATTTCAAAAGCTCAGAAAACAAGCTAAGCCTAGGAGTATGCCTTGGGAGACCCCCCCCTCTTCCCCTTCCCCATTCCACTCCTCCTCAGTGTGGCTCCCAGACCTCAGTTATCTCTATATATGCCTGCAGATTATTTGTCTGATTCTGTAAAGCAGGTAAGAATTATATATTTAATGGTCTTGGAAATCAGGCATTTCAGCAGTAAAACAACCAAGGTCTTTTTAAAGTTCCTGACAGTGCTTTCATATAGACTATAACCAAGATCTCTGGAAACAGCTGCTCTGACTTCCATTTTCTCCCTGCACATCATGCAGTATTTTTTTGGTTTGGTGACGTTAAATGACCTTTCTCAGCTTCAGTACCATAGTTCCAGAACCCTGGCATTAGTATTTCCACCCATTAAATTCTACTTGGCAGCGATGGCAACAATGGGTTGCTACCATAGAGCATCAAGCACCTGGTGGCTTCAGGTGCTCAGCAAATTCAATGGCTGACTTTGGGGCATGCAGACAAAACAATAGCTACCACTGTGTTTCTATCTAAACTCGTGGGTAGAAACAATACTGATTCAAGCTCAATTTAATGGCTCATTAAGATTACCCAGTGTATGTTTGGTGTTGATGCTGTTGTTGTTGATGTTGCTGTTGTTGTTGTTAATATTACTAGTGTTGTTGTTGCTGTTACTATCGGTGGTGTTGATGATGATTTGTTACTATTGCTGGTTTTATTACTGTTGCTGTTGTTGTTACTATTACTAGTTTTCTTTTGCTGTTATACTGTCGGTGGTATTGATGATGATTGGTGCTAGTGCTGTTGCTGTTACTATTGCTGTGTTGCCGTTTTTGATGCCGTTGCTATAAATGTGTCACTGGCTCGTTCTTACTGTTGTTTTTGTTTTTGCTTCTGTTGTTGCAGCTGCTGTTGTTGTTGCTGTGGTTGTTGTTGCTGCTGCTGTTGTTGCTGCTGCTGCTGTAGTTGCTGCTGCAGTTGTTGTTGCAGCTGCTGTTTTTGTTGCAGCTGCTGTTGTTGTTGCTGTGGTGGATGTTTCTGCTGCTATTGTTGCTGCTGCTGTTGTTGCAGCTGCTGTTATTGTTGCTGTGGTTTTGGTGCTGCTGCTGTTGTTGCAGCTGCTGTTATTGTTGCTGTGGTTGTTGTTGCTGCTGCTGCTGTTGTTTGCTACTGCTTTCACTATTTTTATTGAGGTTAATATTACTGAGAATGTTGTTGCTCTTTACAGGGTTTGCTCACTTTTCGGGGAATACCTCCCTCCACAGGTATAGAATAATGTAGTACAATTTAATGGCATTCATAACACAAGTCTTATCTGCCTGCTGTTGCAAAAGAACAAACCAGAAATTAGCATACATTTATTCTGGCGTTCATTTTGTGGGTATCTATTTGCTATGCAGTTCGAGACATCCTAGTGCATATGGAGGTGTGGAATGTTTTCGACCCAAAAGCTCCTGTAGTTGATGTCGTGGAAAATCATACACATTACAAAATGATTTATTGGTGAGTGGCATCCAAGTGCACCCATACTACAGTGACAGGAAGGGGTGTGTGGAAAGCTCTGTAACAGATGGCCGCTCTCAATGAACTTTCAGTTGATATATATATAGCCACTTACTAAACACAAATTTGTCACTCAATGTTTCGCTAGATGCACTAGCCTTCATCAGGAATAATTCACAACCATAAATTATCTTTCTGAATCACATCTTCCTCATTAAGATTCAACATGCTATGTAGAAGGATTCCATTGCTAGTGGAATAACTCTGCTTTGTAACAGCATTGAACTGCCCCAATTTCTGAAAGACACCAAGTAATATAGGAAGAAATGTTGGGATTATTCTCTCTGGAAAATCACCCTGCAGATGTACAAATGTAATTACTCAACCCTGTTTCTTACTATGCAGTGGGGGATAGTTATATCCTGGCAACGTGCTATGGCCTTAGTCCTAGCCCCTGCTCTAGCCTGAGCCAGTTTGGGTGGAAAAGAACGTAGTTATTCCTAGTCTTGTCTATGGACACATAATGGTGTGATATATAATCACGTGGAGAGACAGGACTATCATACACACAACACAGTGCAGTTGCATTCTCTTATTCCAGAGATGTGCTTCATAGATTTTGGTATATTTTTACAGGCATGCCAAGCTTCCCTTTTGTGTGAAGCCTAGAGAAATGTTACATAAGATCTACTGTCAAGATGAAAAAGACACATTAGCCCAGTACATCCTCTACCTGGACACAGAGCATCATTTTAAGCCACACAACGACAGTGTCATCAGGTAATTAATATGTGTCGGGGTATATAAAATTGTCATGACATTTAGGATGCATATGGAGGATGGTTCATAATGCTGAGCAGTGTGCTAGTTTTTTGACGACTGTAAAATAAAACTCAAGTATATTCCAGTGCTGTCGTAGTGTTCTTCATAACTTGTAACATAACGGTGAACTGAGCTCAAGTGAATTAATCACTGCTTGTAAAAACTTACTTTTAGAACTTAGTATTAATTTTGTATATTCCATAATTACATCTCTTACTACACTGATGCTAAATAAATATTGAAAACAATTTCAAGTGTGCTTGCTTACCAATTAAGTGACATTCAAAAAAATATAAATATTGGGACTCATTTATTTATATTAGCCCAAGTTAAATCTCAGTCCCAGCCCTAATTCTAACTTAGCGTTGGCCCCAGTCCCAGTGCTAGTCCTAACTCCAGCCCTAACCCTAGCCCCAAATTTGAAGCCTGGCTAAAGTATCGAAATAGTACTGTCTCACTATGTGCACCATGGATTACAATGGCACACTTTGTCACGAATCCAAATGAATTTTTTTCCAGGATGAAGACTCATTTCCTAGGAGTGATTATTCGCCCACATGTGGTCTTCCCTGACTCCACAACCTTGATTCTAGTCATGCAAGTGGATATCAAGGGGTGGCTCCCTTATGTTTTGGGAAATAGACACTTGGCAAAGGCACCCAAGAATTGGCATTCTCTGCTGACTGACTACTACTGGAATTTCTATTCCAAGAACAAAATCAGTGATGAGAAGACTGTTGCAAACAGCATTGTGACAGACAGTGAAGATGCCAATGATGCTGATACAGAGGGGAGTGGAGGGATTAGAGCACTGTCAGGTATTTTATCCATAATTAATTACAATAGCCATAGTGCAACTGCCACCGTGAACCTTATATGCCTATAATAATCCAATGTTGCATTGTGTGCACAAATAATTATACTAAACTACAAATGTTTTTTCCCTGTTCAGTTAAGAATACCTAACACTGTTATTATTGAAGAGTAGTAATTTTGCACCCACTGGATTTGAATTTTGCTATTCTAGGAATTACCAACTGTATAAAAATGCGTAATTTAAAATTAGTGCATGAGAAATTCAACCACTCACTAAGTTATAGAACCTATCTATAGTTAACAGGGTATTTTTTTGGCATAGTTTTTAAATTTGCTAATTATTTTTATTAGGACTTGAGGTCAAGACCGTACTAAATCAAAGTGATTTGGCTGAAATAAGGAAGGCAGTTCTGAATTTTCCAGAAAAGAACCGACTGATAGTGGAAAAGATATGCAACGAAATCAGTGAACTCACCAGAGAGCTAGAAGTACTGCAAGGAAGGGAGGAGGTGAGAGAGTAATGTCATACGTAGCAGAATATTTGATGATTTAATAAGTGAATATTACAAATTCTGTGGAAATGGAGTCGATCCTCGGCTAGCTCTCATACTTATAAATGTAAGGAGTGTATGCGTATGTGTATCTGAGTCAGGCACTCAGGTGCATGCAACATTAATACTCTAATTGGAGAGATCTCAAGGTGAATTGGTACAGTGGAGCCTCCCTTAACTGGTTCTCCAAGAAACATATGACCTCTGATAAGTGGACCAACATAAAAGCACTAGTCGATTTTATGTTATGAACTTCTGAGAAGCAATTGCCTCTGTGCTTAGGAGAGCAGATGTCACAAAATCCTTACTAGCACGATTTAATACAAAACATAATGAACAGTTAGCCACACCCCTCAAGATATTTACTTTTGCATGTCCTGCCCCCCAGGCCCACTCTGTTCAAGCTATGAGCAGACTGAAGCTGAGGATGGCTGTGAGCAACACAGTCGGGGACCTATAGCTTTTTGATATTCATTCATATATATATTAGGGGTCGGGCGATCATCCTTACATGAACATTTGGACTCCAGTTCTAGGTCAAACAACATTGCTGTAGAACTGAGAGCCAATCAACAACAGAAACAGTAATGCAGCAGGGGTTTTGCAAGAGGATGTGATCGTAGGATATGTTCCAATCCCAAGGGAAGAGTGTCATAAAATTATTTGCTGAGTTGAATGAGAAAAGATGAAAAGAGGAGGACGAGAAAATGAACTTGAGATCCCATACATACACCACTTTTGTGGACCAAAGGCCTATGTAAGAAAAATGAGAAATCTGGTGGAATCTGTAATATTTGTTTGCATGCTGTAGTCAAAGTCAGCAGAATAGTTATAAGACTTATAAGTCATAAGACATGATATAGACAGGAGACAGGAGACTGAGCAATCTTGTACAACCAGTAAAAATAACAGTGCAAGGCCCTACAAAAGAACAATAGACAATGTACAACAACAATGAACAGCAGTAAGGCTTAAGTATAGTACCGAACATGCTCAAGGTAACAGGAAGTCAGTTTACCACACTCCTCTCTCACTAATAGTCAGGCTGGTTCAGAAGACTTGGATGCACTGTGATTGCATCGAGAGCATGGAAAACATGTTGCTCTCACTCACAGCTGCAGGAATGGGTGTTGCTGCTGGGCTCTATGTCTTGTAGTAGGCATGTTTGTTGAAGCATCCTGAGTAGTCGTGCAGCAGCCAGGATTTCTCTGGATAGGTGTTGTTAGCAAATATTTGGTGTTTCATCTTGTCAAAATCCAATTCTGCTTCTTAACTCGATTCTGCTGTAAAATCTTTAGAACTATCAGTTCTTTCCCAAACTGGTCAATATGTCATTTCCACAGTTCACCACTCTGAACTTGAATCAGATATAACACTGGTCTACTTTGTTCAACAATCAGGTATAACAGGTCTACTTTGTTCAACGATAGTGCCGGGGATCTATTTTAGTGATTTTGCACATTACTCTTCGACCAATCAACATTTCTCTTGTACATGCCTTCTGGTCATAATTTAGTTTCCTGTTTTCCTGTTATGGTGCCAATTCCACTTTCACATCTGGGCTAAATAGATCCAGATGGGTCCATAATTGTCCCTTGAGGAACACTGAAGCAGGTGCTACATTTGTGGTTGCATAGGAATTGTTTCTGTGTGTGAACAAGAAGTTCATCAACATAGATGTAGTGGAAACCCTTTATTTGTGGCTTTCATTCTTCTCATGAATGTTAGGAATCACTCAGCAGCTCCATTTGAGGCAGGGTGGTATGGAGTGAGGCAGGTAAACTTCACACCACTGTGCTTCAACAAATTCTAGTAACATAAACTGGGTCCATTGTCAGAAACTGATAAAGCACAAGAAGTAAACACCTCTTGCAACTCCTACACTTAAGTAATAAGTTAGTTGATGTCATTGGAGTGACTTCAGGCCATTTGGAATGTGAATCCATGGAACGGAGCGATTTGTCATTCGCTTTTACATCAGCGGTAAATGGGTGTGAGCTTCATGACCTCACAATACAATCAGGCAATCAGAACTGCCGGAACATTCTTCTTGCACTCTATGAGTTCTTCGTAGAATTGTAGTAAAACTGTTCGTAAGGTTTCCTCTTACCTTTGAATGCCTTCTTTCGACATGCACTGCAGGTTGTACCCTGGAAGTACATTCAGATGCAAGGCGATTATCTCGTCCACATGGATAACAGGTCCTGTTAAAACCAGGAATGCTGGTCTTCTTCTTCCTGTCCGAGTAAAACCTGTGAATTTTTCCTCTTCTTTATTACACTGCTGAAATATGAGATTAACAACTTCCATCCATTCTGCAATTTCATCTGCTGCAGCAAAGGAGGTCAGGCATTGTGAACCATTTCTTTTGAATGGCCTCATTTTGAAGACCACACACAAAACAATCTCAGAGTGCCTGTCAGGTGCTTTTGAAATATCCCTCGTGTATAGTGTTATCAAAAGTACTATCAATGGAGAGCTTCCTGAGGGCTGCAATGGAATTTTCGATAGATACTTCATCTGTGTATTATGGTGATAAAGCTGGAGTCTCTCTACCATGACTACCTTCTTTGGCTCAAAGTGTTTGCATAGCACTTCCTGCAAGTCTGCTAGCAGCATGTACTTCAGTCTGGTCGGGTTTACGAGCAATTATTGCAGAGATTAGATATTTCCTCCTAGTAAAGAGACATTCTTTCTTGCCTTCAAGTCTCTCACTGATCCATGGTCATCCTTGAACACATCCTTGTACAGTTTGAATAGCACCTCCATGTGAGCTTGTCCATGATCGAGGGTAGATAGTTTGCACCAACAGGTGATATAGCCAGTCTCTCCTGAGCAGAGCTGGCCTACTTCCTGTAATAATTATAACGATAACTATGTACCATAGGATACCTGTACTGGTGTCTCTATAGGATAACTGTACTGGGGTCTCTATAGGATACCTGTATTGGTGTCTCTCCAACTACAGAGATGACATCGTCAGTATACGTCCAATCTGGTTGAA
Source organism: Cladorhizidae sp. MBARI D1340-BT2 (assembly GCA_028752905.1). Lineage (NCBI taxonomy): Eukaryota > Metazoa > Porifera > Demospongiae > Poecilosclerida > Cladorhizidae > Cladorhizidae sp. MBARI D1340-BT2. The sequence goes on from JAQNBH010000015.1 coordinate 34,424,344, forward strand.
GTTAACTTGACAGTTGTCTTTTGAAACAGTTTTATCGACACAACAGCTCCAGTATCAATCTTGAAACAGAGTCCTGAGCATTAGTAATTGGGTATGAGTATCATGCCCTACCACAATGTATGGGTAGGTCACAATCAGAACTGTCAGAGCATACATCTTACACTCTGTGAACTCTTACTAGACTGTTTGTAAGGTTTCCTCTTATCACCAACTCCATTTGAACAACTAAGTGCCCCTAATTGAAGAGATCTCAAGGTGAATTGGTACAGTGGAGCCTCCCTTAATTGACTCTACAAGAAACAGATGACCTCTGATAAATGGACCAGCATAAAAGCACTGGTTGTTTTTATATTATGAACTTCTGAGAAGTAATTGCCTCTGTGCTTTGGAGAGCAGATGTCACAAAATCCATACTAGTACGGTTAATACAAAACATAATGAACACTTAGCCACATGCCTATAGATATTTACCTTTGCGTGTCCCGCCCCCCAGGCCCACTCTGTTCAAGCTATGAGCAGACTGAAGCCATGACTACCTTCTTTGGCTCAAAGTGTTTGCATAGCACTTCCTGCAAGTCTGCTAGCAGCATGTACTTCAGTCTGGTCAGGTTTACGAGCAATTATTGCAGCGATTAGATATTTCCTCCTAGTAAACTGAAATACAGAGACATTCTTTACCTTGAAGCATGCCTTCAAGTCTCTTACTGCTCCATGGTCATCCTTGAACACATCTTTGTACAGTTTGAATAGCACCTCCATGTGCTTGTCCATGATCGAGGGTAGATAGTTTGATGGTCTTCCACCAACAGGTGATATAGCCAGTCTCTCCCAAGCAGAGCTGGCCTACTTCCTATAATAATTATAACAATAAGGTTTCATAACTATGTACCATAGGATACCTGTACTGGTGTCTCTATAGGATACCTGTACTGGTGTCTCTATAGGATACCTGTACTGGTGTCTCTATAGGATACCTGTACTGGTGTCTCTATAGGATACCTGTATTGGTGTCTCTCCAACTACAGAGATGACATCGTCAGTATACGTCCAATCTGGTTGGAGTTAACTTGACAGTTGTCTTTTGAAACAGTTTTATCGACACAACAGCTCCGGTATCAATCTTGAAACAGAGTCTGAGCATTAGTAATTGGGTACGAGTTTCATGCCCTCACACGATTACATGATGTAGTGGTAGATCACAATCAGAACTATCAGAGCATTCATCTTGCACTCTATGAGTTCTTACTAGAATTGTAGTGAAACCTTTCGTAAGGTTTCCTCTTATCATCAACTCCCTTTGAAATAAAAAATCTTGGCTAAGTGTCCTTCTTTCCACATGATTTGCAGGTTGTGTCCTTGAAGTGACATTCAGGTGCAAGGTAATCATCTCATCTACATTAATAATAGAAGCAGCAATGCTCATTCCTGTCTGAGTAAACCATGTGAACTGTTCCTGTTCCTACTTATACTGCTGAGATATGAGATCAGCTGCTTCCATCCCTTCTGCAATTTCAACTGCTGCTGCAAATTATGTCAGGCATTTTTTCTGAATGGCCTCACTTCGAAGACCACACACAACCACAGTGATAGTTTACAGCTTGCATTTGAGGTATTGTAGTGAGATTCTAACTGGCTACTATTCTTTCTTAATAACTGTTATCATAATTATGATTCATGCATTATGGAATGTTTTGTGGAATGGGCATGCTCAGTATGGAATGGACTAAAATGACTAGGTTGATTTGTAACTCAGTCTCTTAAAGTATCTGTTAGGTAGCCCTTATGAACTAGCAATCACTGACTCTACATGGTGGCAAATGTTGAATCTAAGCCATTTGTCAGAAGTAAGCAAGATAATCTAGACCACATGGCAGCAACCTATCAAGTGGCTCCTCCTGAACAGTTCACCTTCAGTTGCCCCCAAGAATGTCCAAAATGGGTCAGGAGTTTCGAGAGGTTTAAAAGTGCTGCCAGCGCCAAGGATAAAACTGAAGAAGTAAAAGTGAACGCACTAATGTACTCCGGGCAATGAACGATGACATTCTCAGATCATTCTCATTGTTTGATGAGGACAGGAATAAGTACGACACAGCCAAGGAGAGGTTTGAGAGCCACTTCATAAAAACAAGGAATGCTATATTTGAACGAGCAAAGTTCAATCTGAGGGTAAAGGATGAAAATGAACCAGTAAATGCCTTCATCACAGACTTGCATGCTTTGGTGGGTATGAGACCCTGCATGATGAGATGATCTGGGATCATATTGTGGTGGGCCTGCAAGATGCCAAATTCTCTGAAAGATTTCAGCTGGATGCAACCAGAAAGGCAGTTGACAAAGTACACCATCAACAAACAGCAATCAGTGATCTGGACTGACAAGAACTCAGCCCAATAGGGGACCCCGACTACAGCAGGGTTACAGATGACCAATGACCTTCTCAAGTTCAGCTGGTAGAAAACAATGTTCCTTATATGGCAAAGCACTTTCCCATGAGTGACAGAAGTGCCCAGCTAGGATGTCACTTGTCGGAACTGCATTAAGAAAGGCAATTTCAGGGTAGTATGGCAAATGTCAGGGAAGTATGACAAGATTAAGTACCTAACTCAGATGAAGAAGGTGAGTCCTTCCTTGGAGCCGTAGAGAAGAATCTCTGGGTAGTCAACCTGAAACTGAATGGCAATTCTGCATTGATAGCAGCACAAGTAAATGTTACACCAGAATGCAACTACCAAATACTCCACAATATCTCGCTCTTGGCATTTCAGTTGATATTGAGAGGACCCGGTCAGAACAAACTCCAAGCATGCGGCCGGATCTCTGGAACTTATGTAAGAGATGAGCTAGAAACAGAGCAGGAAATCTGTCATCAAGTATCTCCACAAGCCACTGCTGGGATGGCCTGGCACTGAAGCATTCAGACTTCTAGCATGAGTGATCGGGGGTAGAACAGAACAAAACCCCTGAACAGTTTTTTCCAGGATTCTTTGAGAGCCTTAGGAAAATGCATGGGGAATACATGATCAAGCTTCATGAAGGAGAAAAATGTTCCTCTGACCCAACCTCAAAGAGTAGCTATCCCTTTCATTCCAGCTGTCAGGACCGAGCTGGAGTGGATGGAAAAGCTAAGATTAATCTCTTGTGTGGATGAGCTTATAGTGTGGTGTGCAGGTATGGTGGTCTCCCCCAAAGTTAAAGGAAAGGTGTAAATTTGGATTGATCTCACTAAGTTAAACACTAGTGTGTGTCGAGAGCATTATCAACTCTTGCACAAATTTCAGGTGCCCATGTGTTTTCTAAGCTGAAAGTTAATTCTGGCTTTTGGCAGATCCCATTAGGAAGAGAATCCTTCTTACTCACAACATGCATTATGCAATTTGGCCTAAATAGACTATCCTAAGTTATAACCTCGACCTCAGAACACTTCCACATAGCATAACTGATTTATTGAATGTGTTAGAAGGCATAGTGTGCCTTATGGATGATTTTAGTCCATTGAAGAACCCAAGAAGAACATGAAAATTGGCTCGCTGCAATACAACGACTCCTTAGGTCCAGTATGTGACTCTCAACAAACAAAAATGCAAGTTCTCCTGTTCATAGATCCAGTTTCATGGACAGATCCTTTCAGAGTCAGGCATATGCTCAGATAGAGAGAAGATCAAAACTATCCAAAAGCTCCATGCCAGAGATGTACAAGGAGTTAGAAAATTCTTGTGCATGGTCAATTAGCTCAAGAAGTTCAACTCTCAAATTAGCAGAGAAGATGAAGCCATTAAGATATCTCTTATCAAGCAATAGTTCTTGGTGCTGGGAGCATCCACAGAGGTCAGCATTCAAAAACATCAAAACTGCCTTAATGGAGAGTCCCATCCTAGCCCTATATACCCTCCAGTTTGAGACAATTGTATCAGCTGACGTTCCCTCATATGGACTTGGAGCTGTCCTCCTACAGAAACATCCAGCCAGAAATCTCTACCCAGTGGTAACATCACTCAAGCCATTATCCCAGACAACAGAGATACACACAAATTGATAAAAGGCGTACGCTCCGACCTGGATGTGTTTGTTAACTACATTATTTGGATTTCCTATCATAATCAGGCCAACCATAAGCCCTTAGTATCCTTACTCAGTACTAAACTTCTGAACAACATCCCCATACATACACAAACAGTCCGGAGGAAGCTATTGCGATACAACTTCTCAATCAGTCCCATACCCAGAAAGGACCTCATTATCGCAGATTCACCATGAAGCGCCCCAATCCATACAGACAGGAACCCATTGGATCAGCTTTTCCAAAATACCTACATCCAGCTTACCATGGAGAATCTCCAGTACAGAAAGGAGATTGGGAGATATTTGGGAAGCTTGGCTGAAGGATGAAACTTGTGAGCAGGTCAAAAAGTACTGTCAGGAGGGGTGGCCTGAGAGGAACAAATTGTTTCGCTCAGTGAAAAGATTCTACCCGGTGGTTGCAGAACTAGCAGGATGCTGATGAGAGCGAATCATTCGGCATTCAGCACTTTAGGTAGAGCCAATTTCACATTGGGTACCAGGTGATTCAAAATGTAATCAGCATGCCAAACAAGCCTGGACTATCGACCAAAGTTGAAAATCTGTCGAAAAGCTGTCCCGATGCATCAAGTTTCAGTGTCCCAGAGAGCTGAGCCAATGTTACCAACTCCTCTACTGAACCTGCCCTGGCAGAGAGAGTAGCTTCTGATCTCTTTGAGTGGCACAAGGCAACATATCTTCTGATAGTGGACTACTTGAGTTTGCACATCTGGGACCAACTCACAGCAAGTGCTACAACACACCAGCTTCATATCTGCATGCCATGGTATACCAGAGAGTGTAATAAACTGACAATGCCCTCAGTATATCTCGGAGGCATATGCCAGCTTTTCTAAGGACTATGGATTCAAACACATCACCAGCAACCCCTACCATACACAGGGTGTTGGAGAGACTGAGAAGGCCATTAAAACTAGCAAACCTTAACTGGTATTGTAGGCATACAGATCGACACCTCTTAAAGTTGGCTATAGTCCTTCGGAACTACTGATGGGAAGGAGACTCCAGTCTACAGTGCCAACCACACAAAAACAGCTTACTCCCAGGACTCCAGATCTCTCTGAGGTGAATTCCAGAGACCAGTGGGTGAAGAAGAGACAGAGAGACAACTTTGACTCCCACCATGGTGTTAGAGAACTACCTTCCCCTCCTGGAGATCCTGTTTGTGTATTGGACCATCAGACATTTGATGAAGTTGTGAAAGAAACAAATCCTCAATCAAACCAACAGACTGAAGGAGGGAGGGTATATCAGAGAAAATGTCGACAGATTGTACAGTCACCAATCAGCCAGGAGGTACCTTGCTGGAATGGTCCTCTCCAAAATCCATTAAACCTGAATGATGGACAAAGCCCAAATTGTCTCCAAGTAATACTTTTTCTCGTATTTTAACACATAATAAATGTTATCATATTATTCATACATTATGTAGTGTTTTGTGGACTGGGCATGCTCAGTGTGGAATTGACTAAAATGACTCGTGTTGATCTCCAACTAATTCACTATTAGGCACCTGCGTAGCAATCACTAACTATACACTAACTCTACAGGTATCCCCTCGTGTCAGTGTTATCAAAAGCACAGTCGATGGAGAGCTTCCTGAGGGTTGCAACATAATTTGTGATAGATTCATCTGCCTCCTTATGATGATAAAACTCGAGTCTCTCTAACATGACTACCTTCTTTGGCTTGAAGTGTTTGCATGGCATTTCCCACAAGTCTGCCAGCAGTGTGTATTTCGGCCTGGTCGGGTTTATGAGCGAGAATAGACTTTTCCTCCTCGTAAACTAGAATACTTCTTTACCTAGCATGCAGTCTCTCACTGCTCCAAGATCACATCCTTGAACATGTCCTCATGCTGTTTGAGTAGCATCTCCATGTGAGCTTGTCCATGATCGAGGGTAGACAGTCAGACGATCTTCCAATCAAGCTTCAAGTGAAATAGCCAGTCTCTCCCGAGCAGTGCTGGCCTATTTCCTGTAACAATTATAGGGAAAAGGTTTCATAACTGTGTACCTGTACTGGCATCTCTCTAATCACCTGATGACTTCACCAGTATACGTTCAGAGGCTGGTTGATGTTGACTGGCAGCTGCCTCTGTGAGCTGCTTCTTCTGGTCCTCTTGTGATAATATCGACTCAGAAGCTCTGGTGTTACTTGAAATGGAGTGATCTGTCATTCACCTTTGACATCAGCAGTAACTGGGTGCGAGTTTCATGCCTACATGATGTAGGGGTAGATCACAATCAGAACTATCGGAGCATTCATCTTGCACTCTATGAGTTCTTACTAGAATTGTAATGAAACCATTCGTAAGGTTTCCTCTTATGATCAACTCCCGTTGAATGACAGATCTTGGCTAAGTATCCCTTCTTTCAACATGCATTGCAGGTGTGTCCTTGAGGGGGATCCTGACCAGGTGTTAAAATAAAGTTGTGGTTACCACTTCATAACTCCATAGGTTTTCCAAACTTATGGTATGTACAATAGGTGCTCTCTTTTGAAATTATTTTTCATAGGTATAACTATACCCAAGTTAGTGGAGCTAAAGTAAAACCAGAGTGCCTGATTTCTCTGCATAAATATCTCAGTGCTAGATAACTGAAATTAGCACCTTGAAGAAGCCCTCTGTAGTCGCTAAAACATAATGTGCTGAAGCACGTGGGGGGTGGGGGGTGGGGGTGGGGTGCTTGACCACAGACTTAAGTTTTAGTGCCTAATGAAAAAAGTTGTGCATGCAGTAGGACTTCTCTAGCCTCGGGTGATAATTTCAGCTCTCTAGCGCTAGGCAATCTGGTGATATTTATGCAGAGAAACCAGGCACTCAGGTTTTGATGTCCCAGCACTTTAGCTCCAGTAACTTGTACCTATGAAAAATGTTTTAGTATTTAGTATCAAAATAGATCACACAAAGAGACCTATAAGTCCATACCATGAAGTGGGTAACCACAAGTTTTTACTTGTTTAAGGTCATGAAGTGATATTCAGGTGCAAGGTAATCATCTCATTCATAATAACAGGTCCTGTTGGTATTCTTCTTTCTGTCTGAGTAAACACTGACTGTTATTGTACACTGCTGAGATATGAGATTAGCTGCTTCCATCCCTTCTGCAATTTCAACTGCCACTGCGAATGAGGTCAGGCATTGTGAGGTAGTTTCTGCTGAATGGCCTCACTTCGAAGACCACACACAAAACAATCTCTGAGTACCTGTTGCAGTTGTGTTTGTGGTATCCCTCATGTATAGTGTTATCAAAGTACTGTTGATGGAGAGCTTCCTGACGGCTGCAATATAATTTGTTATAACCTCATTATGGTGATAAAGCTGGTCTCTCTACCATGACTATATTCTTTGACTCAAAGTGTTTGCATAGCACTTCCAGCAAGTTTGCCAGCAGAGTGTCCTTCAGTCAGGTCAGGAGGATTACAAGCGATCGTAGCAGCGAGTAGACCTTTTATCCTAGTAAACTGTGGAATACAGAGACCTTCTTGTTATTTGCGATACCATTGACTTTGAAGAACACTCATTCCACAATTGTTTTGTGTCAACATTGAAGATATCCATATAGACAATGAAGGATTGTTAATGGCCATCCTCATCGCCAATTGTAATGTTGGTTTACACGTGATAGTTAAGTCAGCAGAATAGTTATAGTCATACGACACAAGATGAACAGTGCGAGACCCTACATAAGAACAATGAACAATACGAACAGTAACGGTGAACAATTGTAAGGTTTAGGTATACGACCTGGATGCTCAAGGTAAAGGAACTCAGCTCACCACAAAATCTCTTAACAAATGTTGGACTTCTTTAGGGATTGTGAACAATATTAACCTGACTTTCAGCTGACACAGTAGACTTTCTCGATAAACAATTTGAATTTACTCACGACATTTCGGCTAGATGCTCTAGCCTTCATCTAGCCTTCATCTGATGAATCTAGCCTTCATCTAGCCTTCATCTGATGAAGGTTAGATGCTCTAGCCTTCATCTAGCCTTCATCTAGCCTTCATCTGATGAAGGTTAGATGATCTAGCCTTCATCTAGCCTTCATCTGATGAAGGTAAGATGCTCTAGCCTTCATCTAGCCTTCATCTGATGAAGGTTAGATGCTCTAGCCTTCATTTAGCCTTCATCTGATGAAGGTTAGATGCTCTATCCTTCATCTAGCCTTCATCTGATGAAGGTTAGATGCTCTAGCCTTCATCTAGCCTTCATCTGATGAAGGTTAGATGCTCTAGCCTTCATCTAGCCTTCATCAGATGAAGATTGAGTATCTCTGAAATATCAAGTCAGTTGATTAGTGAGAAAGGTATTATTATTAACATAATACGAAAAATCTGAGTGTGTTTTTTAAACTGCATAATGGTCATACACATTATTACATAACATAAAAACAGGAACAAGGTCTATACCACACTCTTGTTGAAGTGTAAAGGCTTCAGCTGCTGAGTTTCCCAAGAAGAAGAACTACTTACCATTGAAGAAGGAAGTTGAAGTAAGCAAATCTGACCAAAACAATTCAGCATGAGAGGTCTGGGAGAAACTTCTAAATGTGTAAAGGCCCACGTTGGCAAGACCCTAAAGATCAAGTAGTCTGCTATCCATGACACTTCAAGAAGCAGAGTGCATACCAGCATGATACAGCAGCTATCAGAGTATACAGCATTCAGTCAAGCTCTCTATAAGCGGTGAAGAATATCCACCCTGAAATGATTGGACATGGAGACCCTCCAAAAGTTCTAACTTCAAGGGGGCCATAATTCCCATGAAGGTGTTTAGCAGTTCCTACAAAGCAGAGGCTATATAGAAAATTAGTTCAGCAATAGACGCCATGACCATTTTTAAACTAAAATCCTTAAAACAGACCATCTCCAGGACTACACATAATGCCATCATAGCTGACAGTTATTATTACCCATCCCCATCCCAATTTATCCAAAGAGAATACATGTTATAAATTGACAATCGGTGTTATAATTAAAATAAAGATAAACTGCTGAGATAACCTTTCTACAAAGGACAAAGACAATTTCCCTAAGGTGTTCTTTATTTGGAAGTCACACTGTAAGTGTTAGTTGCCAAGCAACTCCATAGAATCATAAGTGTGGTTTCATTGCAGAGTTGAATTTTTTTCTTTGGTGTTATTATTGTTTTGCTTCTATATTTTTTTATTTTGTTGTTGCTATTGGTGATGTTGGTGTCATTTTTTTGTGTGTGCTGGTGGAGGCATTGTTGTTGTTATTTTTGTTGTTGCTATTGGTGATGTGGTACTAGTAGCATTTTTGCTGTATTATGTTATTGTTGCCCAAGATGTTAAGTAACCAGAAGACCTAAATACCATGCAGGTGAATGGTATAGGAGTGAAATATCATTCTGAAGCTATCAAGATGAAGCTGCAGGAGCTAGACAAGGAGTTGCAGTCAGCCATGACTACGATGGTGCTGGAGAACTTCATGAATCCTCTAGCATCACTCAATCTTCTATTACAAGCAGCACTGGATACAGGTCAGTGAAGGCAATGTAATATAATCATGATGGGTGATGAAGATACCATCCTGAAGGCTAAAGCATGTAGGTATAAATATTAGTTGGTGTAACCATTTATAAGGAGCTAACACACACTGTCTATATAGAAAAGTATTTTTTTAAATTGTTGTGAGACCAACTGATGTCAGTTTTGAAACTCTCTGCAATATCTTCTTGATGCACGAGGTTTTGGTATCAGGCAGGAATCTTTGAACACTTTTGGCATTTTCTTTGTGTAGTGGCCAAGTGAACCATTTTTGTGTGTCACTAGGTCACTGAAAAGCCACTACACTCAAGGTCTGAGATAGATTAAGCATTAGCATGAGGTATTGTTAACAACTGTTTGGTAGTAATAAAAATATATGAATATTTTTGTACACTTTTGGTGGGTGGGATGGGGTGGGGGTTTGGGGGGGGGGGGGGGGGGGGGGGGGGAGTGGAGGGGGTTATTTAAAAAGTTCACTCCTGTGAAAATGTTGATAATTGCGAATGACCCGAGTGAATCTAGTGTTTTGTGGATTATGAGGAAGCTATAACCACTTCCTATATTGGTTTGTCCCTTATTTCAAATAGTGGATGCAAAAAAAATAACCATTCGCTTTGGCAGCCTTCTAGCATTCTAAACAATGCTTTCAGTTTTTAGCTCCAAATTTTTTTTCAAGCATGCCTTAACTTCTTTGGTGAGGGGAAAAACCAGCAGCCACCCCCCCCCCCCCCCCCCCCCCCAAAAAACCCCCATTAAAAACCATGAAATTTGTCTTCAAGGATCTGTATATGTATTTATATACTCCCCCCCCCCCCCCCCCCCAACAACACTTGTGTACAACAGGTCCATTCATTATCTATCATTTCATACAGAACACTGAATTGTCCTGCATTGCAGTGACTAATCAATTTCTCAATTCATCTGGAAATCAGTCAAAGATTGTCAATTCAATAGACCTGCTCATATGTATATATGTGCTAGTTTGATTTTTTGTTTTTTAATCAAACGTTTTTGTGCTGTTGCTTTATGTTACAGAGCTTATAGTATACTAGACATCCATGTGATAGTTCCTAGTATACTAGACAGCCATCTGCTCATTCCTTTAGCTATTAACAAGGATGGTTATGATGATGATGATGATGAAGATGGTAATGATCAAAATAATGGTAATAATGGTGATATGGCAAATTTTGATATCCTAAAACAGATCAACCCGAGAGTGAAAAACTCTACCATGCAAAATCTGAGGCCTTTGAAGAGTGTGCTAACAAGATGGCTTATACTGCCACAACTGTGGCTGCCTGTAAATCATGGATGAATGCTGAGCTTGACTCCAAGGCTATGCAAGAACTCTGCCACTCTGCTAAGCAGGTACATGTTAAAAAATGAAACTCTGTTTCTAAAATACTGGCTGTTATTTATGCTGGCAGGTGAAAGAACTTGCGAAGCAAACTCTGTGCGCCTCCAGGCTTGTTTTTACCAACCCAGGCAATCAGGTGAAGTCTTTATTTAAACTGTAGTATCTGTGATAGGAAAAATTAATATATTTACATACCATATTTTAATCTTGCATTGCGTAATTACATTCAATTTGTATGCACAGGAAGCGAAAGAAAGTTTCCAGGCTTTGAAAGAAGCCTATCAGGATAAAGTGGAAACGTTAACAGCGATGGTGGATATCGCTGTACCAAGAGTTAAACTTCTCAGACTAGCAGGTCTATATTTATTTTATTTTGTGTTTGATGATGTAGTATATATACACAAACACCTTGCTTACATAAACCAAAAAATGCTGGTTGTAAGCAGTGTGCTTATAGCATCAGTCAGCAAGCACTTTAATACCAAGCAGTACCTCTACAAGCAATCCCCATGCATAGATATAATATAGGTACCGATCACTTACTATGCTAGCTTGAAATGGAGAAGGCATCTACAAGTTGCCAATGGAGAGAATCATAACTGATGCCAATTATCAAGTATAGGCTGGAAGGAAAATTAAAGAAGGCGCTTAACAAAAAAAAGACGTGCTTAGTATAGTGATGCACATATATGCCGAACAAATGCAGTACAGAATAATATTATTGCATGGTTGCATAATAGATCTTAATTACTGTGATACTTCTGCAGAGAACATGGTGAAAACTGAATTGGGAATTGCTATAAAGCGAACACGAAGTGGTGATAAAGCTGAGGTAAGCCACTCAATCCTATATAGTGTATAATCAATGCTTATTTATCTACTTATGACTAATTACATATCCATAGGAAGTATTTTGTAGTGTAGCTTGTGTTGCAAACGTTGCCAAACGTGTGGCAGCAGTAATTAGAATTGAAGCAAGCACCTGTCAGGATGAGAGCTACAGGGTAACTCTGGCACTTAACATCGCATACTTCAATGAAGGTACAGTATACAACTATAATCAGCTCATAATCAATAGGAGCCATGAAATGACTTTTTTTCTTTTTTTTCTTGTTGCTTCTGCTGTTGTTGGTGTTGTATTTTCTTAGCAATTGCCTCGATGCTTATTTTGGCTCATGATGCTATTATTCAAACCAATAATGATGAACTTCAAGAAGAATTTGAAGCCAGTACCTGCATGGTATAGCATAACCTTAACATGTTGAGAGAAGATAGTGTATAAATTTACATTTGTATATTTTTATAGTTGGTGATTGCCATTCAGAAATTATTTGAGATCATAGAACGACATTATTACATTGCCGACACAGGTACTCAATGTGAAAGTAGAGCTATATTTGTGCATACCCAATTTCTTTTATGTGGTAAGCACTACAATTTTTTTTCTTCTTTTTTTTTTAGAGAGTGAAGATGAACCTTTTATTGAGGAAGTTCCAAGTTGTCCTATTGAAGTGAGTCCATGTACCCTCGATTCTATATGTATTTTACCAGATTGCATTGGAGGCATTTATGTAATATAATTTATGTAGGGCTATATAAGAAGTGATGTGTTTTTTTATATGCAAGAAATACTCGAGCATATTTAGTAGCATCCCAGATGCAAGTGTTACTTTGTGCAGGGAGAACATAAATATATAAATAAATATAAATAAATAAATGAACTAACGAACAGACGGACAGATGGATGGACACAAACAAACAAACAAATAGTTCTACAGAAAGCCAATCCTAATTATCAAGACAAGTTCACATTCACGGTTTATAAGAATTAAGACAACATACAACATTCCATGTCGATACAGAATATAATGACGAGAGAGAGCAGTCTGTGACAGAATATATACTTGCAGCATGTCTGATGACATGGCCTGGGTATTTTATAGACCCCACTAGAATTGCCATATAAGGGCAAACGATAATAATAATTCAACCAATCAAATAGAGTCATATGCCTTTCTTAAGCTATGTAATTAAAATGTGTGGTCAACTACCATATGACTTAATATGGAAATATTTAGACTGCTATATATATAGTGGTGTATTAGTCAATAATGTGAGGGGTTTGGTTGAGGGAGTGGTTTGTTAGGAGGTTCCTAATACAAACAAACAAAATATAACAAAATAAAGACAAGATGATGTGATATATATCAAGAATCTCAATGAACTCTCAGTTGACATAATAACATTACAATAACCTTCTCAATAATCAACTTGAAATTGTTAAGAACACAATTTCAAGTTGATTATTGAGAAGGTTGTTGTAGTATATCAAGAGTACTTACACTATCAGTGGAACTGGACTATACAGCATATATAGCTCTAATTCTTTTATCAAGGATAAACTGTTCATATTATTGGATGCAAATATAATAAGCTGCAGTTGGTTTAAATATAGATAAAGAAGTTTACTGGGCAAATGCAGATTAAAATGCAAAATCAGTTTGTCTTTAGTCAAGTTTTTCTAACCGTTGTCAAGTTTTTCTAACCGTTGTGTCAAGTTTGTTTATCTGCTTGTGGTGTGTCATTGGTGAATATATTCTTGTAAACAATGTCTGAGTTTGTGCTTGCAAGTATAGAATTTAAAAAAAACATAGACACTATTTTTTCTACTCTTTAAATAGCTATTCTATCTTCTATCATTAGCATCTCTCTTTCTCTCCTCTACTGACTCCTGACTATGTAGCTAGTTCTTGCTTGTATCTTTGCAATGTCACATCAACAATCTAATGGCCAGGTATTTGCAATCTAATTGTGACAACCATTTCCCTGTGTACGTTTGTCTTTAGGTGCTTTTTTTTTCCAGTTGAAATTTATTAGAACTGTGATGAAATGTCTGTAATAACAAGCTATAATTCAGGGAGTCAGCATTGGTTCCACTATATATATATATATATATACTAGCTGGAATACCCACTCTCAGTTGTTGATGTTGGCCTCTAAATACACACATATATAATCTGTCTATTTATTATCTATTCATTGTGGCTACTCGGGGGGGGGGGGGGGGTGAATGGTTCCACCTAGGTTCAAAGTAGGGGCTTGAGTACCAAATGAATAGGGGGAGAAAATGAAAGAAAAAGGAGGGGGTTGGAAGGTGAAGAACCTTGAGTGCCAAAGCAAACAGACAAACTCTGTTACAGGAATACTCTCAAGCTGGTGATATATATATATGGGCTCTAAACATACACATACACACATGAATAATGGCCACTGACTTTTTTCTTTCTTTTTTAGTCGAAACCCCACACAATTTCTTGATCCTGACAAAAAAAAACAATAATAAGATTATAAAGAGACAGCTATTACTGTTATTTTATTTGTTTATTTGTTTGGTTTGGTTTTTGTAGAAGCCGTTCCACAGAATTTCCCATTATTAATATTAGCAGGAGGGGGAAGGAGAGGAAGGGGAAAAAAGATGAACGATTCCCAACATTGAACTGGGAACCTCGAGTATATACCAAGTGAATGAAGAGAGGGGAAAATGAAGAGTGATTCTGCCTGGAATTGAACCGGCACCTTGAGTAACCAAACCAGATAGAGGAACCCACAGAATTTCCCCTTGTTATATGTATATATATACTTGACAAAGACTTGAAAAATGATTTGTTAAAAATCATGTCTGAGTTCACTCATGTCAACTCACCTTCAATATAATGTATATTTATTTTTTAGGTAGCTGCACTTCAACTCGAGCATGATGCCAATCAGTGGGAGTGCAAGAGCAATGGGATGGTAGAAGCTGCCACAAAAATGGCTCATTCTATGATGAGAATGGGAAGACACACAAGGTGACTGAATATATGTAGAGACATTGATGGCCATTGTGGGCTCGACTAAGTAAAGATTGTTGTTGTTTTTTTTGTTTGTTTGTTGTTTTGTTATTGTTGTTTTGGGGGGAAGGGGGTTAGAAAAACATTTTACTAGACACAGTTGTGTGTGTGGTGTATGTGGTCTGTGGGGGTGGGAGTGGGAGTAGGAAAGAGGGGAGAGTGGTGGGGGGAGTGGGATGGGGGTGGGTTTTTTTTTTGTGGGTGTGGGTGTATGGTGTGTGTGGAATTGGGGGGGATGATGGAAGATGTTAAACTGACAAGCTAATCACACCCAAACTAGATCTTGCAGAGGGAGTCTACACACATCTTTACTATAAATATATCAGGTGCTCTTTATTTTGAAACTTGATGGGCCGGTAATAGTTGAGAGGGGAATAGTTGAGAGGGGAAATACTTGTAGACTTTACTTGATGAGTCATGGAAACTTTTTATTCTGATAGGTCACATAAAATACATAATGCAGTTAGCAGCACTTGGTTAACTAATATCAAAGTTTTGCTTTGAAGCTGTGAATGTTTATTCACCTGAATATGCTGAGTGTGCAGTTATTCACCTGAATGTCCTGAATGTGCAGTATTCACATGAATGTGCCTGAATGTGCAGTTATTCACATAAATGTGAAGATTCATCTGAATGTGCAGTATTCACCTGAATGTGCAGTATTCACCTGAATGTACAGTGTTCATCTGAATGTACTGTGTTCATCTGAATGTGCAGTATTCATCTGAATGTACAGTGTTCACCCGAATGTGCAGTATTCACTTGAATGTGCAGTATTCATCTGAATGTGCAGTATTCATCTGAATGTGCAGTATTCATCTGAATGTGCAGTATTCACCTGAATGTACAGTGTTCATCTGAATGTGCAGTATTCACCTGAATGTGCAGTATTCATCTGAATGTACAGTGTTCATCTGAATGTGCAGTATTCATCTGAATGTGCAGTATTCACTTGAATGTGCAGTATTCATCTGAATGTGCAGTATTCACCTGAATGTGCAGTATTCATCTGAATGTGCAGTGTTCATCTGAATGTGCAGTGTTCATCTGAATGTGCAGTGTTCATCTGAATGTGCAGCAGTATTCACCTAAATGTGCAGTATTCACCTAAATGTGCAGTATTCATCTGAATGTGCAGTATTCATCTGAATGTGCAGTATTCATCTTTTTTTTCTTCTTTTTTCTTTTTTTTCTTCGCGATATAATAAAAAATCATTAGTACGAAGTATAACAGCAACAACAGAACCAACAACAACAGAAATAGTGCCTGCCCATCCACCCTAGGAGATAGGGTTAGAAGATGACTCAACCACATGACTGCATTACCTCTCCAAAGGCAGATGGCCAAATGTTGGAAGAGGTGGCGTATAGACTCCGCTGGAGGTATCCCTCGGCGCTGCCCTTGGAGTCGTGCAATTACCTGGATGGTGTCCAGCCCCTCCTCACTCCAACCTCCTGTTGCCTCTACTGCTACTGGGATGAAGTTGACCCCCACTGAGTGACAGGGCGCAGAATGAACAGCCATCTTTCTGGCTTTGGCAACAGATAGTGCATAACCTTGAATGGTGGAGGCTGCAGCAATTGTCACCTGTTGAAGGTGCGAGATGACTGTGACATCAATGGCAGCTGGTTGGCCCCTTTTCCATATTGGTAGGAAAACATCAGCTGGGCAGCTAGCGGATCCTAGAATGAGAGCCGGCACTTCTCTCTTGGGCGCATAAGCAGCAGACTGAGCTGCAGAATATAGTGCATCCCTAAGAGAGTCATGCCGAAAGATCCTATCACCGTTGCCACCGCAGCCAACCTGTGATCACCAAAAAGGTCAGTGATAATCTGGCATATGGAGCACTGAGTTCCGTCCTCAGCCATCCTAATTCCCAACCAATACTGCATACACAGACGGAACTCAGCGTCGAAGAGATGGAGACCGAGGGCTTGGAAAGGAACAACATTGAGCCAATCACCTGCATGGGGAGTACAACAGAGAGCCAAAGCCTTTGATCTCATGTCCGGGGCCTGAGCGATGAGAGAACCATAGGCTGCCTGATCTATTGAGCGAGATAGGGCCTTTTGTGTAAGGGGAACATCAATGTCTTGGAGAGAACACCATTCCGGTTTTGCTGCATTCAGGGCCAATTCGGACAGAGCAGAGGCTGCATGAGGGGAAACCTTTGGCATATTCCCAAGTATACTGCTAATGAGACCTTTAGAGGCATGCAAAGAGCTAAGGAAAGCTGCTGGGGCATGTAGCGAAGCCTGTCTGATGTTGAGACCGCCTAGGGAGCTTGGAAGAGTTGCCTTTTCCCATGACCAGTCAGACAATGGATAACCAGCAAGGTCAGAGACGGCTTCCCACATGGTGTTATCGAAAGCTTTCAACGCCTCTTGGAGATGGCAAGGGGGACATGTGTGGAGGGCAAAAATTATCTTTGGAAGCGTCAGGCAGGAACGTAGCAGCGTTGTCTCCATCTGTGAGTCCTGGAGGTCAGGCAGGCAGGATAGAATCTTCTCCAATTTCTTTACCCGGTTCATGAGTGTGGCTTCACAAAATGAGGGAGGACCTAGTTGGGCACCCAACACGATGAACCCTTCACGAGAGATGGGGATATCCGAAGGGAGGGGATTAGGAAGGGGGCAGGAGGCCTCAGGTATGTGTAAAAGGGATTTCAGTCGATTCAAATGGAGGCCTCGAGCAGGACCATCTTGTTCAATAATGGTCAAAGCAGCACACAGATCCTTGGCCGAACCACACAGTGATCCATCATCAAGATACCAGGCATTAATCAAGAGGCCTGGCACCTGCTTGCGGATCTTCTCAACTAGCGGATGGAGGGCCAGAGAAAAGCTGAGTGGGCCTAACGGATCACCCTGCTGGACCCCACTGCAGCTGGGGATGGAATAATTACCAAAATAGAGGAGACATCTAGTACCATAGCACATCTCCATCCAAGCAGATATCGAGGGTATGCGGTCTCTTATTTCCTTGAACATACACCCCCTATCAATCCCATTGAAGGCATTAGAGAAATCAAGTAAGAGCGTCCATTTTTCCTCAGGAAGAATGTCAATATCCTGTTGCACCTGGGTCAAGGCATGAACAATGGTCCCACCGGCACTCCCACTCCAACTTGTGAAGGGGCAAAGACCTTGAAGGACTCTGTTCTCACCGCCCTTGAAATGCACTTGGAAGTTAGGCGGCGCAGGACTTCCCCTACAGCAATGGGCCTAAGCCCACCCCACCCCTCTTCCTGCTTGCAAGGAGAGAAGCCCCACAGAGATGTGGAATAACTTCAGAGGGAGCATCGCCCGCACATAGAAGGTTGACCAATCCCTGAGAAGGGTAGAAGGGCACTATTTCGTCTATCTGGTGAGGGACAGAATATAGCTTCTTTGATGTGAGTAGCTCTAAAATTAGATGGGCCAGGAGCAGAGCCATTGGGGAACGACTTAACTGCAAAGATGACATCCTTCGCTGACACCCTGACAGGAGATGGTACGGGGTCAGTTGGCATAGAAGGTGGTGGTGTCTGAGGGTGTTTAGACAGCATGTCATCAAAGGAATCAGCATCTGCCGGAACAAGCCCATCTGACGTAAGAATCTGGATAGCTTTCTTATATTGACCATCCTCCACAGCGCTCCGAGCCCGTCTAGCATTGGCCACTCTCAGCAACTCTGGGGTCACCTTCCAAAGCTTCCCTTGGTGGTTGTGAAGCTTGGAAGTCAACTCCTCCACAGTAGACCATAGACCCAGGAAATCACACCCTTTCCACCTACGTATCCTAGCCTTGACGAGCATTTCCGTAGCACGCCAATGGCTCCCGCCCCCTCGCTTAGGTGCAGCCAGAATACATCGTGGTAACATAAAGACCTTGCTCCAGACAGCTATATCTAAAGGATCTGCCACAATGTCACGAAATACCTCGCCGAAAAGACCGGCCCAAGCATCTCTTGCTCCTTTAGGGACATGCTTAAGGATGATGGTCTTTTCCCTAAGGATGGAAGTTAGGGATGGGAGAGTGATTTGATGATCAGCTGGTAGACCAGTATTAGTGATAGAGGTGGGGACTGTAGCAGGAGATGTAGATGGTGGCTGAGACGAGAGAGGTAGAACTTGCAGCAAGGAAGTGAGTGGAGAAGATTGATGATGTAGAGTTACAGAAGGTTGGGTAGTAGATGTAGAATGTTGGACAGGGGTGAGGTCAGGTGAGCCATTGGTTGGAAAGGGGTCGACATCTCCCTCATGGCAAACAGGTTTGTTAATAGAACCAACAACTGAAGAGACAGAGCTTGAGGATGAGATGGGAATGATTGGAGCTGGTATATGCCCACCAGAGACTGAGTTATGACATGTTCCGCCTCGGATGGCTAAGCAGTTCACACATTGTTTCTTCTGTCGACAGCACGAACAATTAATACAGCGCCCACTGTGGTTGCATCGACAACAGACTAGCTAAAAGCTAGTTTGACAGTGACTGGCTAAAGCTACCTAACGACAAGTGGACTAAACGGATGAGCGCGGACAGTGTGAATCTGCAGTACTCACCTGAATGTGTAGTATTCTCCTGAATGTGCAGTATTCATCTGAATGTGCAGTGTTCATCTGAATGTGCAGTATTCATCTGAATGTACAGTATTCACCTGAATGTGCAGTATTCACCTGAATGTGCAGTATTCACCTGAATGTGCAGTATTCATCTGAATGTGCAGTATTCATCTGAATGTGCAGTATTCATCTGAATGTGCAGTATTCATCTGAATGTGCAGTATTCACCTGAATGTGTAGTAGTCACCTGAAAGTGCAGTATATTCACCTGAATGTGCAGTATTCATCTGAATGTGAAGTATTCATCTGAATGTGAAGTATTCATCTGAATGTGCAGTATTCACTTGAATGTGCAGTATTCACCTGAATGTGCAGTATTCATCTGAATGTGCAGTATTCATCTGAATGTGCAGTATTCACCTGAATGTGCAGTATTCATCTGAATGTGAAGTATTCATCTGAATGTGCAGTGTTCATCTGAATGTGCAGTATTCATCTGAATGTGAAGTATTCATCTGAATGTGCAGTATTCATCTGAATGTGCAGTATTCACTTGAATGTGCAGTATTCACCTGAATGTGCAGTATTCATCTGAATGTGCAGTATTCATCTGAATGTGCAGTATTCACCTGAATGTGCAGTATTCATCTGAATGTGCAGTATTCATCTGAATGTGCAGTATTCACTTGAATGTGCAGTATTCACCTGAATGTGCAGTATTCATCTGAATGTGCAGTATTCATCTGAATGTACAGTATTCATCTGAATGTGAAGTATTCATCTGAATGTGAAGTATTCATCTGAATGTGCAGTATTCACTTGAATGTGCAGTATTCACCTGAATGTGCAGTATTCATCTGAATGTGCAGTATTCACCTGAATGTGAAGTATTCATCTGAATGTGCAGTATATTCATCTGAATGTGCAGTATTCATCTGAATGTGCAGTATTCACCTGAATGTGAAGTATTCATCTGAATGTGCAGTATATTCATCTGAATGTGCAGTATTCACCTGAAAGTGCAGTATATTCATCTGAATGTGCAGTATTCATCTGAATGTGCAGTATATTCATCTGAATGTGCAGTATTCACCTGAATGTGCAGTATTCATCTGAAAGTGCAGTATATTCATCTGAATGTGCAGTATTCATCTGAATGTGCAGTATATTCATCTGAATGTGAAGTATTCATCTGAATGTGCAGTATTCATCTGAATGTGCAGTATTCACCTGAATGTGCAGTATTCACCTGAATGTGCAGTGTTCATCTGAATGTGCAGTATTCACCTGAATGTGCAGTATTCACCTGAATGTGCAGTATTCATCTGAATGTGCAGTATTCATCTGAATGTGCAGTATTCTCCTGAATGTGCAGTATTCATCTGAATGTGCAGTATTCTCCTGAATGTGCAGTATTCATCTGAATGTGCAGTATTCATCTGAATGTGCAGTATTCATCTGAATGTGCAGTATTCATCTGAATGTGCAGTATTCACTTGAATGTGAAGTATTCATCTGAATGTGCAGTATTCATCTGAATGTGCAGTGTTCATCTGAATGTGCAGTATTCATCTGAATGTGCAGTGTTCATCTGAATGTGCAGTATTCATCTGAATGTGCAGTATTCACATGAATGTGCAGTATTCATCTGAATGTGCAGTATTCATCTGAATGTGCAGTATTCACCTGAATGTGCAGTATTCATCTGAATGTGCAGTATTCATCTGAATGTGCAGTATTCATCTGAATGTGCAGTATTCACCTGAATGTGCAGTGTTCACCTGAATGTGAAGTATTCATCTGAATGTGCAGTATTCACCTGAATGTGAAGTATTCATCTGAATGTGCAGTATTCACCTGAATGTGCAGTGTTCATCTGAATGTGCCTGAATGTGCAGTATTCATCTGAATGTGAGGGTGTTTATATGCTTGTGATTGTAGGAGCAAATAATGGCTTGAGAAAAAATAAATCAGAAGGATGGGGAGTGTAGGTTGTGGGAAGTCCAATGAGTGCTTCCCTCCAGGCTGCCTCCCTAGAGACTCTCATCTTGAAAGGATTATTATATTACACATCCCCAATGACTATTTCCACCAGCCCCTACTTATGCTGTGTTATGATAGTCAACATTATAAAAATATTTGTCCAGAAATGAAGAAAATAGTCGTTCGAAGAACGAGATAATTAAGCAATCCAGAAAAATTGCTGCTGAAAGTGAAAATGTTGCTGAAATGGCTCTAAAACTGGCAGAGGTTTGCACCAATGCAGCATTGAGAAAAGTAAGTTAACGAAGATTACTTGGTGGATATAACAACCCTAATGATTATATTATTCTTTTAGGCTCTAGAGGAAGTGGTGGGTAAACTTAAAATGATTTCTACTCAGCTCAAGATTATAACATCAGTGAAGGACAGTGAAACACCAGGTAAACACACACACACACACACACATTGTTTACAACAGATTGACTACCATCTTAAACATATTTATAACTTATTGAAAATTAATTAGATAATGGGAAGCAAAACAAAACCCAACAAATAAATAGACGTAGTAGTGCTGAGCACAGCTAGCATGTTCCCACGCTGGATGGCAATGGAAATTCTCTGAAGGAGAAAATGATGGGAACGTGGTTTGTCGGATTTTACCTCGAGACGGCATCCCAACTCCCGAAGGAACAGAGATGCCTCCACTTCAAACACTCCAGTGGTTTCTATCCCAATTGGGACCAAAAAATGGGTAGAAGCAATATTGGCATACTTTTCCTTCTTCAAGGACTCTAGAGTACAAAATTAATAAACTCTCAATGTCTCAATTGACATAATAACATAATAACCTTCTCAAAACGTCAAAACGTCAAGTCGAAACGTCAATTTCAAGTTGCTTATTGAGAAAGTTCAACTCAGCCAACCACAATACTTGTCAAAAAAAGGAAATAAGAATTTAGCAATGTAGACCTCACTGGCAGAACTTTTAAATAAAATCTGTGAAGTCCTCATTTCATTTTTTATTAAAAAAACATGAAGTTGTGTATTTTTTGTTATATACTATTTTGGTATTTTTGTACGAACTTGTAATTATTAAGAATTTAATATAAAGGCCAAAATAGTCTTTATTGGTAGATTAGCTAGATTAGTGTGTCCAAGGAATTAAATTTTGAAAGGTCAAAGGGTAGGGCCTGTGTTCAATAATGCGGATTACTGTTCAAGGTTGCAACAGTGTATATATATATATAGCTAAGTGAAAATAAAGAACTTCATCAGTTAAATTTAGTAGTAGTTTTATGTGCCCAACCATTATTCTGTGCAAACTCAACAAACATGCTTGTGATACAATACTGAATATATATTGCTATGCACACATTATATACATAGGTCCTGGTAAAGATGAAATAGCCATCGAGATGCTTACAGAAAATGCTGAGAATCTGATGTCAACAGTGTCTGAAGCGCTGTTTATCAGTGAAATTGCTACCATCAGAGTGCCCATAGAGGAACGTAACAATCTTAGTTTGAAGTGGGTGAAGACATTGCCCAATACATAACAACTTTGTAGAATACTAGATATTATATTTTTTGTGTTTGACATTGGATCCTCAATATGAATTATATGCTGTAATAAAATTAACAGCAATGTACACACCATTGTTAGTCAAGTATATAGTTATGACCGAGTTATTTTGTTGAGTGCAGCAGCCCTGCGCTCAGTGTTCCTAAAAATGGCCTTGATCAGTGCTCTCACCTCCCCCACAGAAAACTCTGTTGCTAGAGATCCTTTTCCAGAGTCCCACATGCATGTAATATCCAGTAGAGAGGCATTCAATACCACAGACAGACTCTGCAGCTTCTTCCAGCTCTTGCAATACTTAGTTACTAAGTCACCATCACCTTCTTGTGTTAATAAGAGAATCTGGGAAGCTTTGCTGATGACCATGTTCAGAAGAGCATGAAGTTCGGTGGCATCAGCAGCTGTGATGTCTTCCATAGAGAATACCATTCGGATCAATTCGGACATGCATGTATCCAGCAGCTTACCCACTGCCTTAAGGTGCATGTGAGTGGGAAATATGCCAAAGTAAATCTTGCTCAGTTTGCTGATATGAGAAACGGCTGCCTGCATGGCCTGCCACACTATTTCCCTCTGGTCATCGCTGGAGACTTTAACAAAAGTTCCAAAGGACTTCAAGAACTTAAGGACACAAACAGATTGCTTTCTCATCTCTGCTGAAAAGCACTCGTCGCCCAACTGACGAACAATAGGGATATAATCCACAAAGGTAGAGGATTGCTGGTTGAGAGGAGGAGGGAGTCGCGAGTAGAACTGGTGGCCGAGAGTGATGAGGTGATGGGCCAGGTACATGCAGTTATTGTACTGCACAGCTGCCACGCGGGGAAGCTCTGAGATAGCAGAACTGTGATAGGATGGGAGGACAGCACAGAAGAGGTCCACCATATTTCTTGCCACATGGAAGAGCTGAAGTCCAGAGGCAGCATTGGTGGAGTCCGCACATCCCTTCAGAGTTAGGTACAAGTGATTCACGTAATCTTGCACAGATTTACTCACCGAGCAGCGAGGAAATTTTAAACTCAGAGAGGATATATCGGATCCGCAAACTTCATCTGTAACGGTAGCATTTTCTGAGCTGGTATCATCGGACAGAGTGGTGCTAGAGAAGATTTGATTGAGTTTGAGCACGGGATCCAAGCTGGTTGTAATAATAGTGTCATGGATAGGCTGCATGAGGATGCTGCGTGCCTTCACCAGCATGTCCTGACTCCTCTGCATCACAAAGTGAGCATTAATATCACTTGCATAATCGCTCATTTTGTGCATCTTTCCTCCTTCAACAAGACCCAATACTTCCACTGCAGCTTCAAATTCCTTTGTCTTTTCCCGTATGCTTTCGTAATCCTCCAACTCTAAAAGAGTCCTAGGAATAGAAGTCGATAATCGATGAGCAACCACCATTTCTTCCACCTCAGAGCACACCACACTACCCACCATCTTCAGCCACTCCTCCCTGTATTCCTGCACTACTACACACCCGATTACTTTAAAAACGTATAAGAGCATGTCATAGAGTTCCATGACAGACATCACCTCAGCCTCTGATTTAGACATGCTCACTATTATTTGTCCTTTGTTGCTGGATTGGTGGATTCTCAATGATCCATGCACTATAAGAGGCTTTATGATCAGCTTCAAGATCTTATGTGAAAAGATCCTTGCTCTTTTCTCCCAGACACCTAGAGTCAAGAGACATTTCATTGCACTAACCACATCCTTCATATGGTCTTCTTGCATGCTGGAAAGAACAAGAATGTGTAGCTTAACACTAAGCAGGACATCTAAACTTGGCTCACTAGGGACCACCCTGGGACTCCAAATGACAAACTTTTGCCATTCCTCCTCCAGTTGCAAGGTAAGATCACACAATACAGTGGCTAGTTCAGACTTAAGAGCTCGAAATACCAGAGCTTCACAACTCCCTTTTGCCAAAATAGAAAGGGATTCGGATGCATTGGATAACTGCTCACCAGCTATCTTATATTTCCCTGACTGCACATGTGACCTGCTAGTTTCTATTGCTTGATAAATGTCGACTAAGTGCTGAATCAGGTCAATACGTGACCGTGTTTCCTTCAGCTTGCTTTCAATTTCCTCTTTCTTGTGAAATGTCTGTGTTATTCTGTAGCTGAGGTCGTGTTCAATACGAACAGATATCTTTTGGTACTCATCCCTCACCTCTTGCACTCTTTGCTCAAGAGCTATTGTGGTGCTCACATAGGAATCAAACGCCACGTAGTTCTGCTTAACCAGCTCGTAGAGTTCTCCCCTAAGGTGCCCTGACTTCTTGACTAGCCTCTCGATGGTGTCGTCTATTACATCCTGGTCATAAACACTAGCTTTCTGCACAATATTGGATACAACGGACCCCACTTTCAGCGCCATTTCTCCTTCCCCTTCCCATGGGGTTTAAAGTTCAAAGTACGGGAGGGGATTACTCCTTCCACGGTACTATCGCTGTACTGTACCGTACTCGTGAAAGCTCTTAAATGCCATAGACATTTCAAACAGGATTGAGTTGACATCAGATGTATTTAGTTTAAGGGAAACCTACGGTAGCAATACCCAGAAATTAGTGAGACATCTCCTTATGAAGGCTAGAGCATCTGGTCGAAACACATCGAGAGAATTCAATTTGAAGTTGATTGTTGAGAGGGTTAGTGTAGTATATTCTACCTTATGAATAAAGAAACTCTCAACATAAAACCAACATGGTTGATGACACATCTTGCTAATATCTATCACCAACAGATTTAATTGGTGTGTTATATAGTGGAGGGGACAGGCCTCCAACAGAAATTTCCCCTATGGGACAAAGTATTAGAATTCAAGATTTCTTCAAAGTGAGGGAGCACCACTCATTTCTGGTCTTTCCATGTTTGTCCCATGAGTAGTTGGTGTCCTCCCCAGGTGGACCAGTCCTCACTCACTGTTCGGCGACCAATGTTGTGGGTAAAAGTCCATTATGTAGTTCACATCTCATGATCTGGTCTGGGTCACAAATAGATTAGTCTTTGACTTATTTTATGGTCACGTCCCCACCCCACCCCCCGCCCGCCCCACCCACCTTTCCTTCTATGCCCTCCCTTCTATATATGTAGTTATCAGGTTATTGTCCAGTGTACATGTATGTCATTGACCTAATGTAAATGTCGAAGCTGCTGGGGTGCTGACCATAGCTGTGATTGTTAAGCAGTTATGGGCTAGATCATCTTATAATGAGACAAGAGGCAAATATTCATCCCGATATTCTGTACCACTGAATGCCACTGAAAAATCAACAAAAACGAACAAGGCTATAAAGAAAGATAACAAGACCTTACCCATGTAGACCACAATCAGTTGGAGACCCTTTATCACTTATAATCATCTGCACCCATCATTAATAAGGCAAAGCTATTTGTATGTGGGTACATACAATCCAGTTACCTTTTTCTTTTAGTTGTTGTTTTTTTGTGTTTTTTAATATTTTAATCCACTCATTTTTGGGGGTGGGTGGGTTGTTGTTTCTGTACATCAATATCGGGGTGGGGGGGGGGGGGGGGAATGCAGTAGTAGAACTCTCTTGACACCTATTTCAAAATCACATGGCTGCTCTCTCTCCAAAAAAAAGCCCACATCTCGGCTTAAACTTGCAGTGGAGCTTTTTAGCTGTCAAAATGGTGGTTTCGGCTGAAATTAGACTCCTGGCATGCCTTCACTAAGATAGTAAACTGACTGGGGAAAAAATGAAATCCATCTTCACAGACCATTTATGTAATATCCGTTGTTGTAATTTTCCTTGCATAGCTTACATGCAATAGGTCGATTCATGAAACAATAATAGTACCGGATGTTCCAATGCACTACTTTGTTTCTCTGTGTGTGATGTGTTTTTTAATGCAATAAAGAACATACATATATAACCTGTACTCACTCCTGCAGTTTGATTTGTGTAGCTCTTGTCCTTATGCAACTGTTGACAAGACCAAAGGAGGCTGTAGAGCTCATTCTAATGTATCTCTTGTTTGGTTGTGCAGTTCTCCTGTACAACTGCGACCAAGTCCTTGAAGGAGGTTATATATAGCAACAATGTATGGCATTAAAATCACCTTCTCAATAATTAACTTCAATTTTTATTCCCTCGACGTTTTGACTAGATGCTCTAGCCTTCATCAGGAATAATTCCTGGTGAAGACTTAGTCGAAACGTCGAGGGAATAAAAATTGAAGTTGGTTATTGAGAAGGTGATTTTAATGTTATTATATCAACTGAGAGTTCATTGAGAATATATGGCATGTGCTGATATGTGTAGTATTCAACAACAGCAATAAACAAAGTTAGTTAAAATTCCTGAAGATGCTGAAACTCACACATTGTCTAGTCCTCCACCACTCACTATAATATACAGGAACAAGAAGCAAACAAAACAAATTATTAAGGAAAGAAAAGGAAACAAAACTCTACCCTGTAGACCACACCCAGTTGGCTTGGCTTTTACTATTTAAGCTCTTGTGCTGCAATATTGTGCTGCTGTTGCTGACTGCACCCACAACCAGATGGCTTTGCAGCCTTTGCTTTTACCATTTAAACTCTTGTGCTGCAATGTTGTGCTGCTGTTGCTGACTGCACCCACAACCAGATGGCTTTGCTTTTACCATAAACTCTTGTGCTGCAATGTTGCACTGCTGTTGTTGACTGTACCCATACTGGCCATACAGTGTCAGCTACAGCCAGGACTTAGTAACAGAATAGCACCAACCAAACAGTGGAAGTGAGTGCATGTAATTCGTTCTTCTTATAATCCAGCACATGCATTAGCTTGGCTACATCATCATTATTGATGACATCACCTGCCTTATCAACCACGTTAATCTTCAATCGAGAAACATATCAGTTGTGGATATGCATCGGAACATTTGGAGTCTTCTGATGCTCAAATTTCTGTGAGTGCACTATTCTGGGCAAGCTATGGGGCAGAATGGGAGAAACAGATAAATAGATCCTAGCCAAGGGAGTGGTGTCGCACTTGCTGTGGTGTTTAGGGCTGCTAGTTTACTAGCTTAGTGAAGGATAAGGGGAGACAAGAACATTTCTCATGTGTGTGTTTTTTTAATTACTTTTTAATATTTAATTTATTTTCAAAGATTTTGGTCTTAAAAGGTAGCCCATTCTGTGTACTTTCCAATGGTGTTACAATGGTGAAATTTGGGGAAACCACAAAAGTCTTTTTTAATTTTATTATATGCGCTCTTGCTTCCAAACCTAAGATCTTCTTCAACACTAGTCATTTATGGTGATATCAGAGTACCTACAGATACAACTTATGAATTAATAGTGTTTTATAAAACAATTTTATTTCCCCCATTATCCCAATTTATTTTTGCTGTCAGGTGACCGACTATATCTCATCACAAAATGTCTGGATTAGAAAACTGTCAATTCAAAATCAGAGCAGTGCAAGAGCTTTCAGATTATATAAAAACTATTTGCTAAGAATAAAATTTGATTGAGTTAGACTGCTTTAAGTGGTATGGTATTACACTTTCGTGGTAAATCAGGAGTACAACACTAAATCACATGGATTTACTCTTATTTTTACAAGTGTTAAAAAAAACTCTGGTTCGCAATTTGGAGCTCCATAAATTCTGCAAACTTCACTCTATAGCCTTTTAATATATAGCTCAAAAGATAGCTCACTGTGTGCTCTCTTTTGATACTAAAACCTGTTGTATAGATACAACCATACCCATGTTACATGCAGTAAAAAATGGGACCTCAAAACCAGCCTGCCCAAGTCTTCTGCATTTCTAACTCCTAATTGGAAAGTGAAAAACAGTTGAAATTAGTACCAGTGGCTAGAGGAATATCATTAGGTGCTAAAACGTAAGTACGTGGTCAAGTGCACAGGTGTCATAGAATCAGAATTTATGGAGCTCCAAAATCTCGTAACCACAGGGTTTTTTTTAATTTCTAGAGAGGTATAATTATATACTGAAATGGGTGGCTAAAAAGTATCATTACTCAAGAATGGTTGATAATAATGAGTTGAAACTTGAAATGCAGTTAGTATAATAGTGAAGATATAGAATTGTGATGGGGGAAAAATTGAGGGATAAAAAAAGGTCCAAACTCCATACCAAAATGGTCTACTCCCCCAGGTACACTTGGAGTCTTTTGCAGCTGAAATGCACCATTTAACCAGCAAAGAAGCTATCTATATGAGTTTGGTCTTAGATAGCTTTGGTTTTTGGGTTGTTTGCCTTCCTCTCACTAACAAGTGTGTCTAGCCAATAGCTACAGCTGGAGCCTTGTTTTACACAGTTGCAGGGGAGGGGGAGTTGTGTGTGTTTTTGTTATTTTATTTATGGGGGGGGGGGGGGGAGGTGGGAGGGGCAGTTGTGCCTAATGGTGGTTTCATAGTTTCTGTTCAGTGTGTACTACAACTGATACTATGACAATGATAACTTAAGTGTGCTCCCGGAGCACTGAATGTTGAGTTGGTGGTTGACTTGTGGTTATTGGTGATGAGCTATGAATGTAACTCGCCCATCTATTAATGATCTCCATTTAATTAAACCAGGATATATACTTACCCACTAGACTTGGAATCCCTTCCAAACAGTGGACTTGTGTAGTATCCAGTTCTGCGCACACTCGTCTGGCCATGATCCTGTGATGGTCACTATGGCAACCAGGCTCAGTGCCAGGTGTGGTAGGAGCTACAACACAGTCAGCCATATCCTCCTCCACTTCACAACGTATGCTTCAACCTGGTTAAGGAGCAGGCATTATACTTAACTTGATGGTAGGTCAAACAGTCCACAAGTGGTTGGGAGTGGAAGAACTCTGCTTGGAATCTTTGTATACAGCCAGGGAAGGCATGTGATATATATGGTGACTGCATATGTTCCAGTAAAGATCACGACGTGTAGTCCATTTTCAAGTAAATAACAAATCAACCAACAATGTAGTGTTGAGGGACATTCTACCCTGGTACAGAGAAGGGGAGGGAAGGGTGGAGCAAATGCTATGCTTGGTTGTCTAGAAAATCTGTAAGTCCAATGCCCATATCTAGCTAGCAAGCCACATGTGGTCATTTCCCGCCAGCCTCCTTACCTCTGTCCAAATATTCCTAAAACTTCTTGTGGGATTGATTGGTCCTGACATTCCTATAGAGTAAGGTATACCCAGCATCCTTAAATCCTTAACCTCCTTAACCTCCATAAACGCCATATGGTGCAAACTCGGACATCCTCTGCAGGGGAAGGGAGGGGGGGAGGTGATATCGAGGGGGGAAATGTATCGGGCACCACCCATTCTCTAGCACATGCATAATATGTTGAGTGTCTCTATAGGATGCATCCAGCAACGTCAAGGTCACTCAAAACTGAACCCGAATCAACTGAAACAGTCCTGACTCCCCAGTGGGTGTGATTAAAGTCTTTAACTTGGAGTGTGGCTTCCTAAAGCTTGTGATATGCAGATTATGCCGCAAGAGCATTGTTAATTAGTTTATGGCATGGATTAACACCTCTTCTAATGACCATAACTATATAGGCAATACGTAAAAAAATATCTGAAACACTCGTAACAACATTTATCAAATCAGGGGTGGTGCTAGTATTGCCCTGACAAGTGGTCTGTTTGCGACTGATAGGGGGTCAAAAGACAATGCTGGGAAGAGTCTGAGAGGAGTCGTTCTCCCTCTCAGCTCCTAGAGGGCCACTCCGGTGGCATTTGCAGCTTCCTGAGCCATATAGATATAATTAGTTGTTGGATCATCTGCAATGCTGCAAAAAATGAAATCTCTCAATCTCCATCATAAAATCGGCCCATTGCATTAAAAAATAATATCGCTTATCACCGATAACTGGTCTCCCATGGAGGTCCAGACCTCCCCGACGGGGGGCCCTGGGCCCCATCCTAGTGGTCAAACGACAAAAAAAATTCGTGAACTATGGCAAGGTTATGACCGTTTCAAAAACCTGAAAAAATGGATTTCCATAAATTGTGGAATAATGTGTCAAAGTTAAGGACAATGAGTTACCTCTCCAAAGTTAAATTCCTTGTGCAAGAGAAGTGAATTGCTTGGACAACAACCATCAGAACTCTTAAATGTGGGCATCCAATGCCTCTATAGCTTTGGAAATGACTAGTAGATATACACAACAACAGTTAGAACTGGAAAAGAAAACGAAAATTTTGATTTTTTTACGTATTGTCTCCCCTTGGACTACATTCAAAAGAAGAACGACTACACTCATGTGTCCAGTTCCACTATAATACAACCCCTCACACAACAACTGGGGGTTCATCAGCACCGCAGATCAGAAGCAAGAGCATGAAAGAAGGTTATTTCATTGAGGGAAACATGGCTACCAAGGCTAAAGCAGAAACATGAACCACTCTCTTCCAACATGGATGAATTATATAATGTCACTTGAACCATGCCCACTGAGAGAGGAATTAAAGCAGGCCAATAGAGAACTGGAAGATAACATGCCTGACAATTTTAATGTACAAAGTCTGAGGATACTTCGACCTTATCCAAGGAGGCACATTCCTGTGTCAACCACTTCCTCCCAATCAATTAACTATGACCTTAACTATGACCTTAACTATGACCTTAACTATGAACTTAACTATGACCCTGACACTTACCAATGAACTTTAACACTATATAGCCACATTCTCATGTTGTAACATGATGATGTGGTAAATTGGTTACGTGTTAGATGTTAATTTCTCCTAGAGCAGCTGTCACACTCACAGCACATGCTACGTATTCTGACAGCGAAACCAGCTCCATAAATTGTACCCAGTGGAACATCCAGAATACTTATTCGCTTAACGATTTGTGGCAATTATCAGGTCCCTGTTCTACAACTTAATCATGGTGTTGGGTATCTCCCTAAACACGCTCGTGATCGTCTTGAGCATTAACTACAAGAAGTTGCAGAACCGTTTCTTTGAGACTGCTCTCCAGGTGGTCTTGCTTGATATTTTAACGGCAGTGGTGGCTCCTCTGACTACCATTGCCACTCCACAGCTGGTCGATGGCCGTTTAGTTGGCAATTGTATGCCTTTGCTGGCTTCCTCCTATTCTATTTAGTCGTCGTACGGGCACTGCTGATGGTTGTTCTGGCAATCGACCGATTCTTATCCTTTTTTTTCTTTCTTGTATCCAACGAAGAGTAAGTTTCATTGTCGGTTCTTGTGTGGACAGTTTCATTGTGCAGTTGCATTCTTCCACTGCCTGTAATCATTGACTGCTATTATTTCTCAGCGTCAATTTTTTTTGTTGGTCCCGAATGTAGTCAAAGGTGCAAGATCTACACCATCTTGTTCTGGTTTTTTATCTTTGCCCCTGCTTGCATGGCTCCAGTGGTCCTCTACGCTATCCTCTACCGCAAGGCGAGGGATATTCAACACAGGACCGCTCAAGCTAAAAGTGGAGTTGGAAATCAGAAGAAACGAGAGTTTAAATTTGCAAAAACGTTCTTCTTGCTGTTTTTGAGTTTCTTCCTCCTGACAATACCATTCAGTGTAGCAATTGTCGTGGCTCGTTTTATCACTGGCTCTACTCCATGAGCATCACTTCAACTGGTGTGAACCTATTAGTAGTGGTCGTCGATCCACTTGTTATTCTAACAATACAGATGCTTGGGCAAGCTGAAGAAGAGCATATTTAAAAGATGCACGGCTCGAACCAAGATTGCTAGTGCTACTACTGTTTAACTTTCTGGAATGATAGCTATCTTGCAATGTTAGTTTAACAAAACAATTGACTACTTGTGCAGTGTGGTAGATTAGGTTAACTAAATTAGGATTAAGGAGGAAAATACTGTTACTATAGTTTACCTCCTAGAAATGAAATTAGCTCATCTATTTGGGTTATTATTAAAAAAATATTGTTGCTGTAAAAACTCTTCATAAATGTGTACATCATTTATCCAGATCCTATTATTACTGCTTTGTTGGATTGGGCCCAAAGCCGAATGGGTACCATTCCTTCTGGTGGGGTTCTTGCTTGGAAGCTTGAGGACTGTGGTCTATGGTGGGGGAGCTGAGGTTGGAGTGTGTGTGGATTGGGATGAGGCAGCTAAGTGTGGGAAAGTTGAGGTCTATTGTTAAGTCGTCTAGAAAGTGAGTGTATGTGGTGTGTGTGTATATGGGGGGGGGGGGGGGGTGGGGGGGGGGGTGTTGTGCTATGTGTGCCTATTTTCTAGAATGTATGCAGGGTAGGTATCACTTTATTTTTTATTTCCCCCCCCCCCCCCCCCCCTCTTTTGGAGGGGAGGCCGAGGGGGAGGTGGGGGAATGGGGGAGGGGGGTGTTGGTTGGAGCTCCTACTGCCAGTTGGCAAGAGAATTAACTAGGTTTGTGTTAGTCTTGTTTGCTCGGGATTCTTAAGGCTGTATGCCGACTTAATTTAGCTGATAAGGAGTCTGGCTTAAAGCTCAATGTGGAACAAAGTTGAGGGGGCTCTATTCTGATGGTAGGGAAGCTGAGCTCATTGCTAGCTGTTTTTGGTAGCACCTGGTCTATGAGTACCCATCCCTGTACAACTTTGCTTGTCTAGAGTAACTTCCCTGTACAACTTTGCTTGTCTAGAGTAACTTCCCTGTACAACTTTGCTTGTCTAGAGTAACTTCCCTGTACAACTTTGCTTGTCTAGAGTAACTTCCCTGTACAACTTTGCTTGTCTAGAGTAACTTCCCTGTACAACTTTGCTTGTCTAGAGTAACTTCCCTGTACAACTTTGCTTGTCTAGAGTAACTTCCCTGTACAACTTTGCTTGTCTAGAGTAACTTCCCTGTACAACTTTGCTTGTCTAGAGTAACTTCCCTGTACAACTTTGCTTGTCTAGAGTAACTTCCCTGTACAACTTTGCTTGTCTAGAGTAACTTCCCTGTACAACTTTGCTTGTCTAGAGTAACTTCCCTGTACAACTTTGCTTGTCTAGAGTAACTTCCCTGTACAACTTTGCTTGTCTAGAGTAACTTCCCTGTACAACTTTGCTTGTCTAGAGTAACTTCCCTGTACAACTTTGCTTGTCTAGAGTAACTTCCCTGTACAACTTTGCTTGTCTAGAGTAACTTCCCTGTACAACTTTGCTTGTCTAGAGTTTATTATTATTATTTTTTATTATTTTATTTTTTTAACAAGAATATAAGAAGTTAAATAACAGGTTTTAAAGGTAGACAGGTAAAGGTAGTCATGACATATAGTTCAAAATCAGTTTGGCATTGTATGCCCATAGCCTGACTGACAATTGCTGCAACAGGTGTCTGGTTGCTTCACTAGAAGTAAGCCCACTCCGTAAGGTTGTTCTAGATGCTATCATAGACAGAGATTGTAGAGCAAATGGAGTCCAATTCCCCAATGTTTCTACCACCAAAGGGACAAAGACACCACCTACGGATCCAACGTTTGCTTCATGTTTCACGTCCTTTCTTTCTTCTCCTTGTAAACTGAAAAGTTACACAGTAGCTTATAAAGTAGAGATTGTAGAATGGTATAGAGGACAAGGGATGCAAAATGTATCACAGACAGCAAATTTTTTTGGAGTTGACAGAAAGAGAGACAGG
The DNA here is from genome assembly GCA_028752905.1 of Cladorhizidae sp. MBARI D1340-BT2. NCBI lineage: Eukaryota > Metazoa > Porifera > Demospongiae > Poecilosclerida > Cladorhizidae > Cladorhizidae sp. MBARI D1340-BT2. Next base: position 34,458,872 of record JAQNBH010000015.1, read on the forward strand.
ATGCCAGAGACAGGATGCCATATTGGGTCTCTGCTGCATGGGGTGCCACTCCATAAGAATTGATAGCTAGCTCCTTTCTTTACTGTTGGATTTCTAACAGCATCGATGGTTCAGAGGATGACTTCATCAGGGAATGCGTTCCGAAGAAAGTTGAAAAGTGGCAATTTCGGCCTCTAGCCAACTGTTTCGTGCGAGACTGGATATGTGATGGAACTCTTCTCGACCACTGCTTTAACTATACATATATTTACTATTTATTATTGTGCTGTCATTATTTGTTTATTGTCTCACAAGCCCTTGCCAAGCCTCTTCTCTAGGTACTTCCTAGAACCAGGACTCCTTGTGTTCTGGGGTCATGATACATTAATGCTGTGTATTCATGAATAATAAAGTTGGTTTTCACACATGAGGAGAGTGACGACGACGACTAAGATCCTTTCGCTGGGATGAGTGATAGTGAAGCTGAAGAGTTGGAAGGGCTAGAAGAACCTGGAGAAGAGGACGAACAAAATCAACACTAGCTACCTCATTTTTTTATCTTTACGTGAGTACGCCACGCCCAAAGACCGAGTAAATTATTGTTTCCGTGTGCAAATCAGTTGCTGTAGTAACCGCCCATATGCTGGAGCTAGCCATGATTTTCGAGGAGTAGCATTTTGGTAAAGGATCGAGGAACGCGCCTGTGTCTCCTACGGGGTTCAAAGTTTATAAGACAGACAAAACGGTGGGAAAATTCAAATGCTGATACGAAGAACAACAAAACTACTTTCTCGTTTGTGGGAAGAATAATGCCTGCAGGGTCTATTGCAGTTCCTACCGTAATAGCCTTGAAAACACCTCAAGGACCCAAGCATGTAATAGGCGCTTCAACCAGGATCGAGATAACGTCAGGTGAGGGGGTCTTGTTTCTAGCTATATTATAGCTATGTCTAATGCATGTGGCAACCTAGTTTGGTGGCAGGTCTCTGGAGAACCATGAAATGGCAGAGGTCAGTTAGTTCAAGTCATGTGACACAATTATACATGATTATGAAAGGAACATGTTTAGCCCATGCTGGACATGTGTGAGACATGTGTGAAGAAGGTAAAGTAATCCTGCTGTTGTCCGTACATTCTTCTTCGGAACAAAACCTTCATAAAACTGATTATAGTGGTTGGTAGAAAAGGATCTGAGACTACTAAGGTAACCTTGTAGTCAGTGTGTCTTTTTCTAACTAGTATCAATTATATTAGAAGTGTTTTTGCTGGAGTAATGGTCATGCACTGTCAGTCAAACATTTCTTAATGTTTATTGTATTATTGATCATATAATAATATGCCTTGTCCATCCGTCCATTAGTAGGTCACACTTATACGCATGTGCAGATTTAAAAAGTATTCCTACGGAGAATCCTGGAAAACCTCTCTGTGTTTGCATCATAATTATATGCATGTGCCCCAATACGGAATCCTGAATAAAGTGTAGAATGGCTACTCCTCGAGCTGCACAGCATTGAACAACAACTATACAGCGTGTAACAGAAAGCAGGAGAGCGGCAGAAGAGAGACAGAGAAAGAGAAGGGAGCAGCAAGTGAAGCTGGGTGAGAAACTGCTAGAAAAGTTGACTGGGAAACACAAAGGGAGTGGAGAGTTGATACCAAAAGAGAAACTGAGGATCTATCCAAGAACAAATGACACATCTCAGAGCAGAAATTTCAGCGAGTGCAAGGGATAAGAAGAGAGCATCCAATACTCCAATACCAGTAAAAGGAAAGAACTGAGGATTGCATGGCCAAAGAGAGTGGGATGAAGAGATAGCCGCAAACAGGCAGAAGGAGAGGGGATACACTGTCGGAAGTGCAAGGGATGAGGATAGAGCAGCAAACACTGATAGGTGGAGAGTACTGAGGGCTGCATTCAGCATCAAGGGGTCAGGCAAGCAATAATTCCCCCAAAAAATATTAGTAGTTTTGAATCTACTACCTAATTTATCCTTTCTGGCATATTTGATGTTTATTATGTATTATAATTAATTTATGGAACTAAATAAATTCACAAACAACAAAGAATAGACTATAGCACAATGATAGATTAATTATAGAAGGAGCTTCTCTTATGATCTGCCAACATCTTATAATCCTTAACACCTAATAAATGATAAGAAACAAATAAACACCTTCCAACAACAATAACACAAACATAAACACAAACATATCGTGCAGATTTTCTGTAGGTGCTGTACTTGCTATTTTATAATGGAAAAAATGTAATCATAATTTAATAGTCTTGACAAACCTAGCAGTGCTGATTGGCCTATATACAAGGTGTCTCACAAATGTAGACACACTTCATTAATTGTGCCATAATTCACAACATGATATATAGAGAAGTACTTGCTTGTGACTGTTGGTCAATTAGCCTTGAACTTACCATGGATACATGAAATGGTAAGTCATGTTGGGTTGTTCTGTTGCAAATTCACATCCCCACTGTCGTAAATTTCCAGTGCCCATTTTCATTGCTGAAGTGTTAGCTGCATATCACCCATATTCAAAATCATACCTGGAAAAGATGAACGAGTATAATAAATATTAGCTGTGTTTATATTTAAGAGAATTAATATTAGCTATGTTATAAAGTGTGTATATATTTAAGAGAATGAGTAGAATATTTAAATTGTGCATATATTTAAGACAATGAGTGTAATAAATATTAGCTATGTTATAAAGTGTGTATATATTTAAGAGAATTAATATTAGCTATGTTATAAAGTGTATATATATATTTGAGAGAATTAATATTAGCTATGTTATAAAGTGTATATATTTAAGAGAATTAATATTAGTTATGTTATAAAGTGTATATATTTATATATTTAAGAGAATTAATATTAGCTATGTTATAAAGTGTATATATTTAAGAGAATTAATATTAGCTATGTTATAGAGTGTATATATTTAAGAGAATTAATATTATGTAAAAAGTGTGTTATAAAGTGTGTATACATTTTTAGACGGTCTATTATATAAATATATATTGGTACTCACTTTTTATTTGACACAAACTTTCTTAAATCCCCCCCCCCCCCCCCCCCCCCCCATCAAATGGCTCTCAAGTGCACATCTAGAACAAAAATCGTTCACTGAAAGCTCCGAGGATATCTGGCCTGGTTGGGAGTGATGGAGGTTTGCGGTCTCTGATTCCTCTTGTCTTGCTTGTTTTCTTGTGCACTAGCCATGGCGTTTTGTTAGTCATCTCCTTGGTAACAATCACATAGGCGAACTCCAGAACTGACCACTGACTGCTTTGTTCTAATAAATTCAGCCAGCACACTAGCTGGCTTGATTACATCATCAACAAGCTTATTATCTTGCCCATTTCCCTGCAATTGAGAAACTGATTAGTCATGCCACTGCATTGGGAAAATTGGAGTCCTCTGATATTGCAATAATTGTTATGAATGGACCTAATGTAATGAAGTTATGTGTGGGGGGGAACAGAGAGGGGGGAACAGAGACAGACAGATACGTCAATGGATATAAGATGGGTTAATGTCAAGGGGTTTTCACTGTGTTTTTTTATGGTTTTTCTGTCTTCAGTTTACTACTTTAGCTAAGAATTCAGTGCATGTTGGAGAAGTTTTCAGAGCTGGTAGGCATGAAGCCACCATTAGGCTGCTAAGAAGAATGGTAGTGACACCATAGGCTGCTAAGAAGAATGGTAGGCATGAAGACACCATTAGGCTGCTGAGAAGAATGGTGGGCATGAAGCCACCATTAGGTTGCTAAGAAGAATGGTAGGCATGAAGCCACCATTAGGTTGCTAAGAAGAATGGTAGGTACTAGGCCACCATTAGGTTGCTAAGAAGAATGGTAGGCATGAAGCCACCATTAGGCTGCTAAGAAGAATGGTAGGCATGAAGCCACCATTAGGCTGCTAAGAAGAATGGTAGGCATGAAGCCACCATTAGGCTGCTGAGAAGAATGGTAGGCACTAAGCCACCATTAGGCTGCTAAGAAGAATGGTAGGCATGAAGCCACCATTAGGCTGCTAAGAAAAATGGTAGGCATGAAGCCACCATTAGGCTGCTGAGAAGAATGGTGGGCATAAAGCCACCATTAGGATGCTGAGAAGAATGGTAGGCATGAAGCCACCATTAGGCTGCTGAGAAGAATGGTAGGCATGAAGCCACCATTAGGCTGCTGAGAAGAATGGTAGGCACTAAGCCACCATTAGGCTGCTAAATGGTGGTCATGAAGCCACCATTAGGCTGCTGAGAAGAATGGTAGGCACTAAGCCACCATTAGGCTGCTAAGAAGAATGGTAGGCATGAAGCCACCATTAGGTTGCTAAGAAGAATGGTAGGCATGAAGCCACCATTAGGCAGCTAAGAAGAATGGTGGGCATGAAGCCACCATTAGGCTGTTAAGAAGAATGGTGGGCATGAAGCCACCATTAGGCTGCTAAGAAGAATGGTAGGCATGAAGCCACCATTAGGCTGCTAAGAAGAATGGTAGGCATGAAGCCACCATTAGGTTGCTAAGAAGAATGTTGCTAAGAAGAATGGTGGGCATGAAGCCACCATTAGGTTGCTAAGAAGAATGGTAGGCATGAAGCCACCATTAGGCTGCTAAGAAGAATGGTAGGCATGAAGCCACCATTAGGTTGCTAAGAAGAATGGTACGCATGAAGCCACCATTAGGCTGCTAAGAAGAATGGTAGGCATGAAGCCACCATTAGGCTGCTAAGAAGAATGGTAGGCATGAAGCCACCATTAGGCTGCTAAGAAGAATGGTAGGCATGAAGCCACCATTAGGCTGCTGAGAAGAATGGTAGGCATGAAGCCACCATTAGGTTGCTAAGAAGAATGGTAGGCATGAAGCCACCATTAGGCTGCTAAGAAGAATGGTAGGCATGAAGCCACCATTAGGCTGCTGAGAAGAATGGTAGGCATGAAGCAACCATTAGGCTGCTGAGAAGAATGGTAGGCATGAAGCCACCATTAGGCTGCTAAGAAGAATGGTAGGCCACCATTAGGCAGCTAAGAAGAATGGTAGGCATGAAGCCACCATTAGGCTGCTGAGAAGAATGGTAGGCATGAAGCCACCATTAGGTTGCTAAGAAGAATGGTAGGCATGAAGCCACCATTAGGTTGCTAAGAAGAATGGTAGGCATGAAGCCACCATTAGGCTGCTGAGAAGAATGGTGGGCATGAAGCCACCATTAGGCTGCTAAGAAGAATGGTAGGCATGAAGCCACCATTAGGCTGCTAAGAAGAATGGTGGGCATGAAGCCACCATTAGGCTGCTAAGAAGAAGCCACTGGAGTGAAGTATGAGCTTTGTGTTTTAGCCATTTAAAAAAAGGGTTAAACCCATATATGGAGTGCTAATTCACTCCCTGATATTGTTTTTAAAAACCCACCAGTTTGATAATACTATATATGGTGAATTTGTAGCAGCACAGTCCAGTGTTGTTTGTTTTTGTTTTCTGGTAGGTATAACAGGGGTGCTGGGGAATTAGAAGCTGCTCCATTCACAGCTGTACTTAGAAAGTGATTCACCGACATGGTTGTCAATTTACACATTGTAGCTGTGCTTCTGTGAATTCATGCTTCGTATATGATCTGTTGCCACAGAAGAAGGAACTTTTGCTAAAACACACTCCATATCACGCACACTTACTTGTGTGTATTCATGAGTTGTTAGTTACATTGCTTCTTGATGTCAATTATACATTTACTTCAGACACTGCCGAAACCCTGGTGTTCTATACTCTGGATGGCTCACGGCCTCAGCCCAGCAGTCGGAATGGAAAGTCGTATGCATCATCTTCTAATATAACATTTCCATACAAAACACCCTTCACTCTCAGCAGAACAGGCAAGGTGAACTTCTGGACAGAATTTCTTGTTTTATTAGACGACATTCCTTACTTCATATCATTAATTAAGGGAGATCTAAAGTATATCATATCTAGGGGAACAAGTCTTGCTTATTCTAGGGACCCATAATTTTCATACATGCACATTGCATTTTTCTCAAAAGATGTACATCTCAAAGCATGCTCTGAAATGGTATAAAATATTGGCATTGGTAGTGACATGCATATGCATAAATGATAGTGAGAGGGTTCTGTTATGCATGGTACAGGCTCAAAACTGGTCTGCCAAAATTATAGCCTTGGAACTCTGATTCTAGCACCTAGCATTAGCTCTGATTCTACCTAGCATTAGCTCTGATTCTAACACCTAGCATTAGCTCTGATTCTACCTAGCATTAGCTCTGATTCTAGCACTAGCATTAGCTCTGATTCTAGCACCTAGCATTAGCTCTGATTCTAGCACCTAGCATTAGTACTGATTCTAACACCTAGCATTAGCTCTGATTCTAGCACCTAGCATTAGCTTGGCCATTAGCTCTGATTGTAGCACCTAGCCATTAGATCTGATTCTAACACCTAGCATTACCTCGGATTCTAGCACCTAGCATTAGCTCTCTAGCACCTAGCATTAGCTCTGATTCTAGCACCTAGCATTAGCTCTGATTCTAGCACCTAGCATTAGCTCTGATTCTGGCACCTAGCATTAGCTCTGATTCTAGCACCTAACATTAGCTCTGATTCTAGCACCTAGCATTAGCTCTGATTCTAGCACCTAGCATTAGCTCTGATTCTAGCACCTAGCATTAGCTCTGATTCTGGCACCTTTCTAGCACCTAGCATTAGCTCTGATTCTAGCACCTAGCATTAGCTCTGATTCTAGCACCTAGCATTAGCTCTGATTCTACCTAGCATTAGCTCTGATTCTAACACCTAGCATTAGCTCTGATTCTACCTAGCATTAGCTCTGATTCTAGCACTAGCATTAGCTCTGATTCTAGCACCTAGCATTAGCTCTGATTCTAGCACCTAGCATTAGTACTGATTCTAACACCTAGCATTAGCTCTGATTCTACCTAGCATTAGCTCTGATTCTAACACCTAGCATTAGCTCTGATTCTACCTAGCATTAGCTCTGATTCTAGCACTAGCATTAGCTCTGATTCTAGCACCTAGCATTAGCTCTGATTCTAGCACCTAGCATTAGCTTGGCCATTAGCTCTGATTGTAGCACCTAGCCATTAGATCTGATTCTAACACCTAGCATTACCTCGGATTCTAGCACCTAGCATTAGCTCTCTAGCACCTAGCATTAGCACCTTTCTAGCACCTAGCATTAGCTCTGATTCTAGCACCTAGCATTAGCTCTGATTCTAGCACCTAGCATTAGCACTGATTCTAGCACCTAGCATTAGCTCTGATTCTAGCACCTAGCATTAGCTCTGATTCTAACACCTAGCATTAGCTCTGATTCTACCTAGCATTAGCTCTGATTCTAGCACCTAGCATTAGCTATGATTCTAGCACCTAGCATTAGCTCTGATTCTAGCACCTAGCATTAGCTCTGATTCTAGCACCTAGCATTAGCTCTGATTCCAGCACCTAGCATTAGCTCTGATTCTAGCACCTAGCATTAGCTCTGATTCTAGCACCTAGCATTAGCTCTGATTCTAGCACCTAGCATTAGCTCTGATTCTGGCACCTTTCTAGCACCTAGCATTAGCTCTGATTCTAGCACCTTTCTAGCACCTAGCATTAGCTCTGATTCTAGCACCTAGCATTAGCTCTGATTCTAGCACCTAGCATTAGCTCTGATTCTAGCACCTAGCATTAGCTCTGATTCTAGCACCTAGCATTAGCTCTGATTCTAGCACCTAGCATTAGCTCTGATTCTAGCACCTAGCATTAGCTCTGATTCTGGCACCTTTCTAGCACCTAGCATTAGCTCTGATTCTAGCACCTAGCATTAGCTCTGATTCTAGCACCTAGCATTAGCTCTGATTCTAGCACCTAGCATTAGCTCTGATTCTAGCACCTAGCATTAGCTCTGATTCTAGCACCTAGCATTAGCTCTGATTCTAGCAACTAGCATTAGCTCTGATTCTAGCACCTAGCATTAGTTCTGATTCTAGCACCTAGCATTAGCACTGATTCTAGCACCTAGCATTAGCTCTGATTCTAGCACCTAGCATTAGCTCTGATTCTAGCACCTAGCATTAGCTCTGATTCTAGCACCTAGCATTAGCTCTGATTCTAGCACCTAGCATTAGCTCTGATTCTAGCACCTAGCATTAGCTCTGATTCTAGCACCTAGCATTAGCTCTGATTCTAGCACCTAGCATTAGCTCTGATTCTAGCACCTAGCATTAGCTCTGATTCTAGCACCTAGCATTAGCTCTGATTCTAGCACCTAGCATTAGTTCTGATTCTAGCACCTAGCATTAGCACTGATTCTAGCACCTAGCATTAGCACTGATTCTAGCACCTAGCATTAGCTCTGATTCTAGCACCTAGCATTAGCTCTGATTCTACCACCTAGCATTAGCTCTGATTCTAGCACCTAGCATTAGCTCTGATTCTAGCACCTAGCATTAGCTCTGATTCTAGCACCTAGCATTAGCTCTGATTCTAGCACCTAGCATTAGCTCTGATTCTACCACCTAGCATTAGCTCTGATTCTACCACCTAGCATTAGCACTGATTCTAGCACCTAGCATTAGCTCTGATTCTAGCACCTAGCATTAGCTCTGATTCTAGCACCTAGCATTAGCTCTGATTCTAGCACCTAGCATTAGCTCTGATTCTAGCACCTAGCATTAGCTCTGATTCCAGCACCTAGCATTAGCTCTGATTCTAGCACCTAGCATTAGCTCTGATTCTAGCACCTAGCCATTAGCTCTGATTCTAGCACCTAGCATTAGCTCTGATTCTAGCACCTAGCATTAGCTCTGATTCTAGCACCTAGCATTAGCACCTAGCATTAGCTCTGATTCTAGCACCTAGCATTAGCTCTGATTCTAGCACCTAGCTGATTCTAGCACCTAGCATTAGCTCTGATTCTAGCACCTAGCTGATTCTAGCACCTAGCATTAGCTCTGATTCTAGCACCTAGCTGATTCTAGCACCTAGCATTAGCTCTGATTCTAGCACCTAGCATTTAGCTCTGATTCTAGCACCTAGCTGATTCTAGCACCTAGCATTAGCTCTGATTCTAGCACCTAGCATTAGCTTCCTGGCCCTACCCTAGCGGAGGGAAGGTGGCGGGACAAAAAAACTTTAAAAACTCCTGACCTTCCTCTCCCCCAAACATTTAAAACTTCATCATTAATCATACTAGTAGTCACTTGGTTTGTGTGACGTGATACAATTGAATTTCATCTGACAATAATCTGAGAATGATCAGGTGCATCTTCTCCTAGTTGACTTTGCAGTTGTGTTTTTGTTGCTTTCATAATCACTAAATATTGCCTCAGCACTTTCTCATCAAGACTTGCAGAACCAGAGGAAGTTATGCCAAACTTAATCAATTTTGAGGGGGGAAAAATGTAGGATTTCATATGATACTACTAGTGGCCTCTATAGTGTGTGTGTGTGTGTGTGTGTGTGTGCACCTTGGCAGTCCCATATACACCATAGTAGTCTGCTATTGAGTTAAAAACTAAATTAAAATAAACCTCTAATTAGGTCGTGTGTGATTCACTACTATATAAGCTGACCACACCCTTTAATTAGACCTTGCTACTATGTATATAAGCATTTGACCATACCCTTTAATTAGGACATGTGTGAGTCACTACTACTATAACTTGACCACACCCTTTAATTAGGCCATGTGTGATTCGCTCCTATATCACTTGACCACACCCTTTAATTAGGTCATGTGTGATTTGCTCCTATATAATGATTCGCTCCTATATATTCGCTCCTATATAAGCACTTGACCATATAAGCACTTGACCACACCCTTTAATTAGGCCATAATTAGGTCATGTGTGATTCTATATAAGCATTTGACCACACCCTTTAATTAGACTGTGTGATTCACTACTATATAAGCACTTAACCACACTCTTTAATTGGGCCATGTATGATTCCCACTATATAAGCATTTGACCACACCCTTTAATTGGGCCACTTGTGATTCAAGGCACTTGACCATCTTGAAATTGTATTGTGGATCCATCAACAATCAAATAAATCCCTCAACATTTCCTACAAGAGCATGTTAATCTACCAACCAGGACCACTTTTTAAAACTTAAAATAGTCGCATGACTCTACATATCAACATGGAAGTCCTCATGTTTCCATGACCAAAACTGCCATGTGTTGTATAGGCCACCATTAAGGCCCTAGCCTGTTCCGTGGACTTGTCCAAGGAGAGCTCCGTGGTGACCAGGACCTTCACAGTGCTGGCTGCAACAGCCCAGGACAGCGGTGCGGAGTCGGAGGGTGAAGTGGTAAGTTGACTGAACGAGTCATTGGGAGAGAGCCTTTTTGGCACTGTGCATGTCCACTGCATAGACACTTGGCAATGGCTACCAATGCCTGCACCTGAGACTTATTTTCTATTGGAATTAAACTGGGATATTACTATTGTATGGTTCTCAGTACCAGTGCAGTGTCCTAGAAACACTGAGGTATGTACTCATAAAAATTTTGAAAGGTCAAAGGCAAAAATTGTTAATGAATCTTTAGCATGCCTAGCCACATAGCTTTAGCAATAAAGCAATAATGCATGGAGATAAATATTATGTGTGTGCAATAGACTGCAACTTAGTCTGCTTATACGATTAGTTATTATGTTTTGGTTATATATATATATCATTGGCTATGGCATCACCCTTGTTTAATATATAACATACCATGTTTTCATTTACGAGCTAGATCAGTGCTTTTGTTAATGTACTGTAAGTTGACTTTACAATGTATGCAGTACTAGTAGTAACACAGACTGGCATAGTGTCAGATAAGATGGTACAGTAATAATGACTTAACATTGTGTGCAGTGCTAGTAGTAACATAGTCTAGTACAGCACCAAAGTACTGTATTAATAATATTATAAGTTGACTTTACATTGTGTGTAGTACTAGTAGTAACATGACTAGTACAGTGCCAGCTAAGATGGTACAGTAATAATATAAGTTGACTTTACTTTGTGTGCAGTACTAGTAGTAACATTAGACTAGTACAGTACCATACAGTAATAATGTAAGTTAACTTTATATTGCGTGCAGTACTAGTAGTAACATTAGACTAGTACAGTACCATACAGTAATAATGTAAGTTAACTTTACATTGTGTGCAGTACTAGTAGTAACATTAGACTAGTACAGTACCATACAGTAATAGTGTAAGTTAACTTTACATTGTGTGCAGTACTAGTAGTAACATTAGACTAGTACAGTACCATACAGTAATAGTGTAAGTTGACTTTACATTGTGTGCAGTACTAGTAGTAACATTAGACTAGTACAGTACCATACAGTAATAGTGTAAGTTGACTTTACATTGTGTGCAGTACTAACAGCAACATAGACTAGTACAGTACCAGCTAAGACGGTACATTATCCATTGAAACATCAACAAAGCAAAGGAGATATATAAACAAACGTCTCTAGTATTTCAGCCATTGCAGTAAGGACCGTATTGCCAGAGAATCGACTGAGAATTCAATTTGGAAGGTTAATAGAGGTACCACCAAATTAAATTCAACCAATATTTTTCCCCATGTTATCAGAAGGTGGTGTTTGCTCATTTTCTCACACTACAAGAATAGTAAGGTAGTGTTCAAGTATTGACTTGAGGGAGGCTTCCAACAAGTCATTGTCTGGCAATGAACAAGCAGGAGATATCTTCATAGGTACATGATTGTGTTCCTTCACCACCATGCCACCTTGTGTGGATCTTGATCCTTACCACTCTCTTGTCTTGCAGATCTATTCTTCATTACATAATTATATATACTCAGATTCTTTTTTGTGATGTCTGCCAATGGTCATGATTCAGATTTCATCGGATATCTTACAACATAATTCACACCTCTCACTGCACTCGCTATGCCAAGAGCTGAATAACCACACTCTTCATCACACCTGACACTCAACCTAACCGCCAAATTTATCTAACCACCAAATTTAAATTGAGTTCCTGCCAAATTATCCAGTTATAGATGCATTGTTTTACACGCTAAGATTGCTGTTATCCTAGTACAGTGCAAGAATACTAGATACAACACTGCATGCAGTGCATGAACAGTGACTGTTGTTAAGGTGGTGATTACCGTTCCTCAGGTGTGCGAAGGTAGTCCCTCCCACCCTCGGTCTATATCTGCCCAGCTTCGGCAACGTCTGGACATGACCTCACTGGCGAGCATTTTCAGCATTAAGGGCACAGCTGTAGGCTCAGACGTAAGCTCAGCGAAACCATCTGCTAGTCTGCAGCGATCCAAATCAGCTACTTTCAATGGAAATGCTCGCTGTTTAGGATGGGATGCTGTGAAGTCTGTAGGACACAGCAATGTCGAATCTAAGGGGCAGGTAAGCATCAAGACCGGGCGTGCCAGTGAGAAGTCTGCAGGACAAGGTACTGCCGTGTCGGCAGGGATGAACTATTCTCGGCCAGTGACTGCGGAGATTCCCAAACCAACGTAAGCAGATTGACACGTATTTATTCGCATGTGATTTGTTATGTTTGACCATGTACTTTGAACCTGGACTTCTTGATTGTTGATAAATTTAATTTTTGCAAAAGCAGAAAATGGAAGGAAAAAATTCGATGTGTTAATTAAAACAGTAGAAGATTATACTAGTGCTCAACAAACTCTCTTGACATAACAAAATCAACTTGAAATTTACTCTCTCGATGTTTTGACTATATATTAAGCTCACGCAAGTCTCATTATTCCTGATGAAAGATGAAGGTGCATCTCACCCTAGCAAAACACTGCAATTGCTGAATAGAGAGGTTTATAGCAGCGAGCATATCATCGTCTTCGAAAAAAGAAAGAAAATGGTAGCCATATAGCTAGCTATAGCCGTTACAAAAGTGTTGGAAAAACTATAAACTTTCTGCGTCTACTGTGATTTATATTGGGTCGTGAGTGTGGGATTATTGCTTTATCTCATGATAGCATTCCACATGGACCCGTGCCACAGCTCCTTTAATTAAACGACAACACCACAAACCAACATCCATTCACAGCAGGAGTGGGTATTTAACAAGTTGCAGGCTAATGGCGGCAAGAGCACCAATGTAAAAAGATGGCTATCCTTTAAAGGCCTGCAGCAACGTAATTCCACAATAGTAGTTTCATCTTCTCCACATGCTCAAGAGGACGTTGCCTCCAGGCACTATATGGACAGCTACCAGCTTGTTCACCCATTTGTGCATACAACAAACTATCGTGCACACTCTTTCTTCATAAACATCGTCAAGTTATGAAACTCTGTCCCAGGCGAGCTGGTCGACCTCTACTCAAACCTGGCATTTAAGAAGAAGCTTTAAAAAAACTATGCCTGTCTTCTGAAAAACGAACCACTATTTATGTCAACTATATTCTCCTTCTCTAGTGTGTTGTATAATTCTGTCCTTTCTCTCTCTTTTTTTCTATTTATTTATTCCCAATGAACTCTCAGTTGACATAATAACATTACAATAACCTTCTCAATAATCAACTTGAAATTGAATTTTCTTGACGTGTCGACTAGATGCAGATGCAGTAGCCTTCATCAGGAATAAACCTGATGAAGGCATCTAGGCGAAACATTGAGAGAATACAATTTTTTTAATGTTGTGGAAAGCTGCCTGGTAGAGAGAGTGCCCGGGTTCTTTGTGGGATATCCAGGTAAGGGACGTTCCAGTGTATGTAATACCTCCAAGTAATCTGATTGTGAACAGGCTAAACAGCAATAATTGGCGGTAACCAGTACCCCCCCCCCCCCCAGTGTGTTATTGACACCACTTCTCCAGAAAGATCTACTTCACATGCAGCACTACTAGTAGTATGTTGTAATGAAAATATGGGCATCTGAAGGACAAGATTTAGTTTTCGTTCCATATCCAAGGAAATAAGTTGCAGCAAATGAAAGGTCTCTAGATTAATTCAAGCACTACTGTGGCCTAGTGACACTTCTCTAACTCCATCTATTAATGGGTTCTCAATTATTTTAATTATTTCTGGTCTAACCCGTGATGCTTTCTTCTATGAATGTTGTCATTTTAGTAGCTGCATTTTTTTCTTCCTAATAGAATAGGGCTATAGAGAGGCAGCCTTGCTATATAGAGGCAGTCTTGCTATATAGCAAACTGCTTGCTTCAAGAGCTTTAACATGGCTAGCATAGTTGGTTGGTTATGTGCCATCTTGCTTTTATTTGTGTATTGTTATCAGGAGCATGAAAATGTATGCACAGATACATCAAACAAAATGGCCTTTGATCTCACATGTGTCATATTTGCCACCCCTTGTGATGCATTTCATGAAATTACTTGCAATTTAGCCAATGAGCTAGAGTTTTCTCTTCCAGACATTTACATCACAGAATATTGTTATTTGGTTGGATTCAAGGCATGCTTATTTTCTCTCCTATATTGCTCTCGGCAAAGGCACATTGGTGGAAAATAGTTCACTTTGAAATCTGATATATGTAGCATGATTAAATTAAAATAAAATTTATCCATTTTTCACCCCATTCACTCACCAATAGTTGCCTATTCTGCAAGTCTCTGCGGTCTAAGGATGTGGGCCACAAGTTCTGCACACAGTGTGGATGTCAACTTCCCCCCTTGCCAGACACTGAACCCTCCCCTCCACTCCAGGTCTCTGTCTGCTCCCACTGTCGTGCTCACGTCCCCCTGGCATCCTCCTCCTGCCTCGTGTGCGAGCATTCCCTCCTCCACCCCACCCCCATACCTGTTATACAGGCACAGGCATGCAGTAGACAAGACAGCACTTGCAAAGTAATTGATATTGAGTGCTTTTTAGTTGGCTATTGTGTTGAATTCTGCATAAGCTGTGTAGAATTTGGTGTTCCCAAACCAGTTCTCAGTGAATAGAAGTAATTACTGCAGAGATTGTAAAATAAGAAAGAAAGAAAAGACAGAAAGAAAAGAGTAAAAAATTGTTTATGCTAGTTGTTAGGCACATATTAATTATTAAGCACAATTTTTTTTTCCTGGCTCATTAGCAAGTCACTCTTAATTAAACCTACCCACAAGCATGAATCATTTTGTTGGATCAGCTCATTGCTGAGGAAAAGAAGCAAACTGTTGGTAGACAAGCGACGAAATTGTTCTGAAATTCTCAACGAACTCTCAGGTGTGGGCTCCCTCATCTTGCCAGTCTTTTTCTCATATAAATCTCTCTTTGTATGCTGTTTTGTGCTGGTCCCTTCGAGGTGAACTTTTCTTCTAGAATGTGAATACGTGCATTGGGAAATGCCGAGGTGAACTTTTCTTCTAGAATGAGAATACGTGCATTGGGAAATGCCATTGTGGGTGAATGGTTTTGATTTTTCAGCCATTTTTGTGTGTTTGTACCCTCAGACTATGACAAATAGAGGGTTGGTATAAAATAGAGTTGGTATAGCGGTAAAATATAGATGGAATAGGGTTTGGAATAGGGTTAAAATAGAGGTTAAATATAGTGTAATCTGGGGGGTAAATGCAGCTAAATATTGGTAAAGATGAAGGTCATAAGGTATATATCAGTGGGAGGAAGACTAGAAGTGAAATTGGAGTAAAATAGAGATAGAAAGGGCAGGTCTTACAAATAATTTAAGAGTGACGACTATAGGGATAATAGATTAAAACAGGTCAAACTGGTGTAAAAATGAGTGTTGTAAAAATATAGGTAATTGATTTGTAATAGGTGTGGGGAAATAGGGGGTTAAATATGGGGGCAGGGATAAAATGCAGGCATAAAAGTAGGGGGGCTTTCACAGACATTCAAATAAATATTTTTAATGTTTGCATGGAAGAATTTCCCCCTATTAATAACTGGGTTGCATTATGTATTAATAATATTCTAGAAGGAAGTGGTATGTCTCCTCTGTGGCACTAGAAATCCCCACAACGTTCGTCTCTGTTTGACGTGTGAGACATCACTCTTGCCCGAGCTCCCTCTCCAATCTCCTCCCTCATCCTTTCCTCCTACCCCTCTCCTGATTTCCACCATCCTCCGGCCAATGAGTGGCAGCAGCTACATGATGTGTGGGCGATGTGGACGTGTCAACGTGTCAGATGCCAGGTTTTGCGACTGGTGTGGTAGCAAGGTAAAGAACTTCTACAGTACTAACTGTAATTGGAGAGCGAAGTGAGCCATCAGTAAGGAGTTATTGCTGTGGATGGTGATCCTTGTATCTGTATTTTACTGTACGTTCTCCCATGAAAAATATGAACGGGTCACCCGCTTAAATAAGCGGGTTTATGTAAACTGGGAGTGGTCGTAGTGAAGAGAAAGATCGAGAAAATGGCAGCAGATTTGAAATTAGAGAAGAGAAAAATGGCTGCACAGAATGAGCTGCATGGTCAATAGTTGACGGGAAAGGGTACACAGCTACTCAATTCATCAACATGCTCTAGATGTGTGGGTGTGGTTAAATTTGCTAAACTGGAAATGATCGTCTTCGTGAATATTTGAGCAGCTCTCATGTGTATGTACATACTAAAACCATAGCTACGTGCATAGCTCCAGATTCTGACTAGCTGCCAGCATGGATATATAAAGATATTAGACTACAGAGAAGGAGAGGAAAGAATGGTAAAGCTTCATTCTGACATAACTATATACTCAATTTTTTAACATGCTCTAGCTATGGAGGTGTGATATGTTTATGTCATGATGAAGCAGAAATTATTATCAATCTTGGTAAAGTCAACACCACTCTTTGGGCAATAAGAACTGGCTACATAGTTGGAATATGTAGGAAGAGTAACTGATGAATAAAGAGGTATGCTATTAATGGAGGCATACTTAACACTATCAAGAATGCAAACTATCACTTTCACAAATTCTTGTCAGCCTCTGCACGGTCTTCCCTTTTGCATTCTGAAAATTCCTGCAGAAAGCATTGGAGCTCACTCTTAGCGTAGTATGCTTCCCATTTTCCAATGGAAGCTGCCTCCAAGTCCTCTTAACAAATCCCTCGTTGCCATGGTTTGATACGTTATATTTCTGTTTTAGAACTTGCCATCCCATAATGTTGCAGGACATCATGTTGTTCAACTTTGAACCTGTTTGGAATCTGTAAAGAAGACATAAATACAAGCAACATCTTGATGACATCATAATGTGACAGATCAGTTGTGTATTAGGCCTTCAGCTATGCCAGGGCTAGTACAATGGCTGGAGCAATGCAATCTAACAATACTAGTATTTTAATGTAGATCAGTTGTGTATTAGACCTTCAGCTATGCCAGGGCTAGGGCAATGGCTAGAGCAATGCAATCTAACAATGCTAGGATTTCAAGCTAAAATAATGTACAGATCAGTAGTGTATTAGACCTTCAGCTATGCCAGGGCTAGGACAATGGCTAGAGCAATGCAATCTAACAATACTAGGATTTTAATGTAGATCAGTAGTGTATTAGGCCTTCAGCTATGCTAGGGCTACGACAATGGCTGTAGCAATGCAATAATAGGATTTCAATTGTTTTGTTTTCTCTCAGATTTCTCCATCACACTTTCACTTTCTATTCAATGCTTTGCATTTGCTACTGCTAGTAATAGCACAATAACGACTTCATGTCGAATGTGAGCTGTTTGTAGAAACCTTCAACAGTACAAATGTTAACTGTTTGTGATAACCTTCCAACAGTTCAACTTTTTATAGCAAACTTCCTTCAACATGGCAAAGGTAAGCATTTGTGAGAACCTTCAACAATTCAAATGAAGGTTGTTTGTGCCACTTTCAACAGTGCGAATATGAGCTGTATATAGCAACCTTCAACAGTGCAAATATAAGCTGTATATAGCAACCTTCAACAGTGCAAATATAAGCTGTTTATAGCCACCTTCAACAGTGCAAATATAAGCTGTTTATAGCAACCTTCAACAGTGCAAATATAAGCTGTTTATAGCAACCTTCAACAGTGTAAATATAAGCTGTTTATAGCAACCTTCAACAGTGTAAATATAAGCAACCTTCAACAGTGCAAATATAAGTTGTTTATAGCAACCTTCAACAGTGCAAATATAAGCAGTTTATAGCAACCTTCAACAGTGCAAATATAAGCTGTTTATAGCAACCTTCAACAGTGCAAATATAAGCTGTTTATAGCAACCTTCAACAGTGCAAATATAAGCTGTTTATAGCAACCTTCAACAGTGCAAATATAAGCTGTTTATAGCAACCTTCAACAGTGCAAATATAAGCTGTTTATAGCAACCATCAACAGTGTAAATATAAGCTGTTTATAGCAACCTTCAACAGAAGGTGTTTATAGAAACCTTCAACAGTGCAACTTTCAACAGTGCAAATATGAGCTGTTTATAGCAACCTTCAACAGTGCAAATATAAGCTGTTTATAGCAACCTTCAACAGTGCAAATATAAGCTGTTTATAGCAACCTTCAACAGTGCAAATATAAGCTGTTTATATATAGCAACCTTCAACAGTGCAAATATAAGCTGTTTATAGCAACCTTCAACAGTGTAAATATAAGCAACCTTCAACAGTGCAAATATAAGCTGTTTATAGCAACCTTCAACAGTGCAAATATAAGTTGTTTATAGCAACCTTCAACAGTGCAAATATAAGCTGTTTATAGCAACCTTCAACAGTGCAAATATAAGCTGTTTATAGCAACCTTCAACAGTGCAAATATAAGCGGTTTATAGCAACCTTCAACTGCAAATATGAGCTGTTTATAGCAAACTTCAACACTGCAAATATAAGCTGTTTATAGCAACCTTCAACAGTGCAAATATAAGCAACCTTCAACAGTGCAAATATAAGCTGTTTATAGCAACCTTCAACAGTGCAAGTATAAGCTGTTTATAGCAACCTTCAACAGTGCAAATATAAGCTGTTTATAGCCACCTTCAACAGTGCAAATATGAGCTGTTTATAGCAACCTTCAACAGTGCAAATATAAGCTGTTTATAGCAACCTTCAACAGTGCAAATATAAGCTGTTTATAGCAACCTTCAACAGTGCAAGTATAAGCTGTTTATAGCAACCTTCAACAGTGCAAATATAAGCTGTTTATAGCCACCTTCAACAGTGCAAATATGAGCTGTTTATAGCAACCTTCAACAGTGCAAATATAAGCTGTTTATAGCAACCTTCAACAGTGCAAATATAAACTGTTTATAGCAACCTTCAACAGTGCAAATTTATAGCAACCTTCAACAGTGCAAATATAAGCTGTTTATAGCAACCTTCAACAGTGCAAATATAAGCTGTTTATAGCAACCTTCAATAGTGCAAATATAAGCTGTTTATAGCCACCTTCAACAGTGCAAATATGAGCTGTTTATAGCAACCTTCAACAGTGCAAATATAAGCTGTTTATAGCAACCTTCAACAGTGCAAATATAAGCTGTTTATAGCAACCTTCAACAGTGCAAATATAAGCTGTTTATAGCAACCTTCAACAGAAGATGTTTATAGCAACCTTCAACAGTGCAAATATAAAATGTTTATAGCAACGTTCAACAGTGCAAATATAAAATGTTTATAGCAACCTTCAACAGTGCAAATATAAAATGTTTATAGCAACCTTCAACAGTGCAAATATAAAATGTTTATAGCAACCTTCAACAGTGCAAATATAAAATGTTTATAGCAACCTTCAACAGTGCAAATATAAAATGTTTATAGCAACCTTCAACAGTGCAAATATAAAATGTTTATAGCAACCTTCAACAGTCTGTTTATAGCAAACTTCAACAGTACAAAAGTAAATTGTTCGTGACAACCTTCAATAGTAAAAATATAAGTTGTCAGCATCCATAAACACACAAAACCATGCTCAATGTTATTAGAATTTATAGGACACACAAACTATCACATGTACACACATGCAATTCTTACATGTAGTAGCCAGTACATGCATGTCATCATTATCATGCTGATGGTGTATGTGGGTATAGCTATATGCTTGTGCATTAAAATAAAAAAATAAAAATTAAATTAAATTAAACCATCTTTATTATTTATTCGTAGTTTTTCATTTCTGTGTAGCCATCAGGATCTCAGCTATCGCTGCAGTGTGCATGTTGCAAGGCAGCTAATGAGTGGCACTATACGCACTGCTATGCATGTGGCAACTTCATCAAGGCACCTCTCAGGTATGTCATGGATGGGTAACCAACCAATCTGCATGGATTTCTTTAAATGAATGCCTCTTTTGAATGGTGGATTACACGATTACTGCTTCTTGTATGACAAGGAATTACTAATGTGGACTGTAGCTGGTCCGTTTGTGCATGCTTTGCACAGCAATGAACTGTATCTACCTGAAGTAGGCATAACTATAATTAGAACAAAACCCCATAACTGTAGACCCCATGGTTTGTTGTTGTTGCTGTTGTTGTAAAGCTATATGTAATAAAGTAGAAATGGCATGGAAGTTTGCAGTGACTTAAAGTTGTGTGTAATAGTGGAAATGGCATGGAAGTTTGCAGTGACTTAAAGTTGTGTGTAATAGTGGAAATGGCATGGAAGTTTGCAGTGACTTAAAGTTGTGTGTAATAGTTGGAAGTTTGCAGTGACTTAAAGTTGTGTGTAATAGTGGAAATGGCATGAAGGTTTGCAGTGACTTAAAGTTGTGTGTAATAGTGGAAATGGCATCGAAGTTTGCATTGACTTAAAGCTGTGTGTAATAGTGGAAATGGCATGGAAGTTTGCAGTGACTTAAAGTTGTGTGTAATAGTGGAAATGGCATGAAGGTTTGCAGTGACTTAAAGTTGTATGTAACAGTGGAAATGGCATGAAGGTTTGCAGTGACTCAAAGTTGTGTGTAATAGTAGAAATGGCATGGAAGTTTGCAGTGACTTAAAGTTGTGTGTAATAGTGGAAATGGCATTTAGGTTTGCAGTGACTTGAAGTTGTGTGTAATAGTGGAAATGGCATGACGGTTTGCAGTGACTTAAAGCTGTGTGTAATAGTGGAAATGGCATGAAGGTTTGCAGTGACTTAAAGTTGTATGTAACAGTGGAAATGGCATGAAGGTTTGCAGTGACTCAAAGTTGTGTGTAATAGTAGAAATGGCATGGAAGTTTGCAGTGACTTAAAGTTGTGTGTAATAGTGGAAATGGCATGAAGGTTTGCAGTGACTTAAAGTTGTGTGTAATAGTGGAAATGGCATGAAGGTTTGCAGTGACTTAAAGTTGTGCGTAATAGTGGAAATGGCATGAAGGTTTGCAGTGACTTAAAGTTGTGTGTAATAGTGGAAATGGCATGAAGGTTTGCAGTGACTTAAAGTTGTATGTAATAGTGGAAATGGCATGAAGGTTTGCAGTGACTTAAAGTTGTGTGTAATAGTGGAAATGGCATGAAGGTTTGCAGTGACTTAAAGCTGTGTGTAATAGTGGAAATGGCATGAAGGTTTGCAGTGACTTAAAGTTGTGTGTAATAGTGGAAATGGCATGAAGGTTTGCAGTGACTTAAAGCTGTGTGTAATAGTGGAAATGGCATGAAGGTTTGCAGTGATTAAAGTTGTGTGTAATAGTGGAAATGGCATGAAGGTTTGCAGTGACTTAAAGCTGTGTGTAATATTGGAAATGGCATGAAGGTTTGCGGTGACTTAAAGTTGTGTGTAATAATGGAAATGGCATGAATGTTTGCAGTGACTTAAAGTTGTGTGTAATAGTGGAAATGGCATGAAGGTTTGTAGTGACTTAAAGCTGTGTGTATAGTGGAAATGGCATGAAGGTTTGCAGTGACTTAAAGCTGTATGTAATAAAGTAGAAATGGCATGAAGGTTTGCAGCGACTTAAAGCTGTGTGCAATAGTGGAAATGGCATGGAAGGTGTTTTTTTAACAAACATACATGCTAATGGTAATCACAAATAACTTGACCCTGCATCACACATGCATGGTTGAAGGTAGCGAATGCCTCCTAGCCCTAGCCAGAATAACAATGGTTCTCTGTGAGCCAATATAAAGGCTTATGCTTGAAAGACTATCACATCACACATAGGGGCATGCTCATTAGATAATATCGAAGGTATTTCATACTATTATTCTGAACTGGAAACTTATAATAGCTTTATAGTGCTGCTAACTTGGGAAAACAGATGTTGAAAGGGAATCTATGACATAACCTCCAAGTTAAAATATGTCACCTGTGCTTGCCTTTATATAACTCTTTAAATAAACACCTTGTATTGCTGCCAGACTAATTTCGGCACCTCTTCTTCAAGCGTCTATGGTATAGCTGTATGGGAAAATTGGATATTTGATGTCATTGGAATGGGAAAACATGCATTCTCCCCTCTCCAGTCATTGCTTTGTTATGAAAAGTCCGGAAAACTGGTCTGGCAGGTTGTACAAAATTGCTTGGTCAGTTTTTCTGGCCAGAAAATGTTCGTAAAACACAAAGGTCCTTCATATTTAGTTTGATATAATTTAATGCAAGAGGTGCGGACACAATTTCATTCCAGTCAGTTTTCCTCACTATAATTAGTTCCTACAATTCATACAGCCATCAGCAAATCAATTAATGTGCATACATTATGTGAATATCTCAAGGCAGGTTGTTACACTGATCGGGTGAATACTATTCAAGGGAGCCAAATACAACTTTTATGTAATTAGTTTTGAGTGACAAGATGTTAATTCATGGATACTGTTATCACAAACCCTCCTGCTTTTTGTCCAGATTGTCGTGAGTAACTCTCCTCGCCAACCAAATGATTGGTTACATCCTAGAACATTCCTTTAACAATTTGCAGTGGGATACTGTCTCATTCTAACCATGCATGTGTTGAAGAAATAGCCATTAATTGCCTTGTGTTCTTGTTTCTGTTCCAACCAGGCCCAATGTGGAGCTCAGTTCAACAATGAAGGTAAGGTCAAGTCAAGCTTAAGGGTCACCTGCACATCTAGGTGTATATCAAATGAGCTTTATTTAACAAGTGCCTATATTATATATAATTTCAAGCCTCAAACAATATATACAAAATATATGGTCATGCTATATATTTATAACTGTAGTAGCTTGACTCATGTAATATAGCAGCAAGTAAAGGTATGCACATATTTTGTGTGGTTGCTATACTCAGATGCCAGCCCATGTGGAGCTCGACAAGAACGCATGGGTTCCAGTCCTGGATATAGCAGACAAAGGTCCAGAGGTCAAGACATGTGCCATACAGACTGATGGGATCTTCTACCCATCCTCTCGCACTATTGGCAACCAAAAAGGATCCGATTTCGTGAAGAAGATGGTCCATACAATAGGCAGAGACAGACTTTCAAAGCTACAGAGCTGTAGTCCTGGCAAGGGTGAGTGAGATAATTCATAGGCATATTCCTGACAAAGGTTAGTGGGAGAGGTACGGGATTGAATTCCTGCCAAAGGTGACGTGAGTTTCATAGCTGCAGTCCTGGAAAACGAGGAGAACAAGGTGTTATTTTTCAATTTAGGATTGGTGACCTCTTCACATTCATGTCAGATGACCAGTATATGTGCAAAACATACATATTATAGTCTTGCAAGGCAATTAATTCCATTCCCTTTGAGAGCTTGTTTTACTCACAATTGTAGCCATTGACTTAATTAACAGAAGGAGTTTTATATCTACCTCTGCATGTATGTTAAATATATATATAAAATACAATTCAAGGACCCATCTTTACTATAGAATGGAACTTGAATCAGCTTATGTCAATATATATATAATTTAAAATCACCTTCTCAATAATCAACTTCACTCGACGTTTCGACTAGATGCTCTAGTCTTCATCATATTCCTGATGAAGGCTAGAGCATCTAGTCGAAACGTCGAGGGAATAAAATTTGAAGTTGATTATTGAGAAGGTGATTTTAATGTTATTATGTCAACTGAGAGTTCATTGAGAGTATATATATATATTATGTATAAAAAGCTTTGTTTGATGATGTTGTTTTGGGTTTTTTATTCTTGTTTCTGTAATAATTGAGGCGGTAAAGAGTATACCAAGTGTGAGCTTCAGGTCTCCAAGGCTATTAACACTTTTTCTAACTTGTTCATTGTTGTTGTATACTACATGATCAACACATGTCGTGCCTTGTCCATGTACACCATGTTGACCACAACACACATACCGTTATCATGAAGGGTCAGCTATAGCCTCCTTCAACGACTTGGTAATAGTTGCACTTGAGAACTCCACCAACCAAACAACAGATGTTCTGGTAGAAGATCAGCTACACTCCCCTTTGGATTTGGCAACAGTTTCCAGGGATCAAGAACTCCACAAAGCAAACCGCTCAATTATTCTGCTTATAATACAGCACATGACTCAATTATCAACAGCTCATGAGCTAGCTAGACTGCATCATCTACAGTCAACACTACCCACATTGAGAAACAGAGTAGTCGTGGACATGAATTGTAATATTTGGTATTTGCCTACAGTATGCAAGTTGGTAGAAAGAGATACTTGAAGATGAATTTCCACTTTCAATGTGTTGTTTGTTTTTGATACCAGTTCACTACTTAAAGCAGAAGATTCAAGGCATGGTGGTGGTCTTTTTGGAGCTAACATCGCCTCAAACCATCATTTAGGCAGCTAAGAAGCCACCCGTGTTAGATATGAGTTTTGGGGGGACAGTGTCTGCCTGCCATTTTTAGAAAAGTGGGTCAAACCAATACAGTGTACTCCATAATCATGTATATACCTTTTCTCGGACCCGGTCACATACATCTATAGCCATTTAATTGTCCTTGGTTTCCTGCTCTCCATTAAAATATAGTTGTGGGACAATTCTATTCCTTTTCCCAGCCTTCTAGCAGCTCTACTACACAAATAATGCCTCCTCCATGATCTATGTAGTGAGTTCTAGAAAGTTAAATACAATGTGGCTAGTGACTACAACTGGCTCAGGGAAGATTACAACTGTGTGCCTGCAAGAGTTGTTCTCTTATTCAGCTAAATTGAGCCTTTTGCCATATTGTCTGAATAGTTTGGTAGAGAAATAAACTTTATGAGTGAAGTTAGTCACAACGTGCTTTAGAAGCCATCCATAGCTCCTTCTCTCTGACTCACTCAAATAAACTCTTTCTTACTCGGTCCTGTGTACAGCTCTTACTTCATACAGACTTGCAAGACTAGCTCCTTTGCTGCTCCCTAATAAATAAATATGCGGAAGTGTTTATATAGTTTAGGTGGAAGAGTCCATTGGTGATATTTGCAAACTTCGTTAGAAGAGGGGGGAACAGCAACCCGAATTTAAGGTACATTTTCTTTGTTTGTTTGTCCATGAGTAGGTTTGTGGCGTATGCAAGTGGATCACATATGCACTCACTTGAAGGCATACTCCCAGAGATCCAACCCCTTCCAGTCTGCTATAGGGACACCTCTACTGGGAAAGGTATGTATAGCATATATGTAAAGGGTTAATAAAGACTCAGTTGCTGTCATCTCACAAACTATATAGACATATTTTATGGAAGAGCAAAAGGAGAAATATATCAATGTAGACCTTGGCTGGATTTAAATGAGGTCACAGTGTGAACATTCCAATATGGCTCACAAAAACCTAGCTAAAGTTTAAAAAAAATTCTCCTCTCACTCATCCTCCTGGTGTAAAGTGTGTCTGGTTCACAAGAGTGCAGTTTCTCATGCGTAAGGCATTGATTGTGATATGTGATGTTCATTTATCGTTGCTGATTAACTAATCCACAGTTATTATCTGCTAATGTTGAGGAAGAAAATGAAGATGCTGTCATTCTCCTGACATTTGAATCTCAAACACAGGTATGTGACTATCGTGTTGTATATTGTAACGACAGTAAATTGCTAATCAAAAATGTGACAGTTAACAAATGCTGATCATTGCACAATTAGTTACCTTCTAATTTTATCACCAGAAATGTTGACGACTGATATATTTGTAATATACTAGTGACATGATTTGTATGAGAAAAATTTGTGAGCCAGATCTACTCATGAATTTGGCCACCATATATAATGCGCCCTATAATATTGGGAGAGGAGGTGAACACGAAAAGTTTTTAGATGCTGTTCCATAGTTTTATATATATTTTTGTAAGATAAGTATATACTAATTGTATTCAACTTTATCAACCCTGGATTTCTTGAAACACTTGATCGATGCATCTGAGCTGATCTCTTTGCCTGGCTCAGTAAGAGATCAACAGAGATATTAACCGCTACACAAATTAGGCGTATGAAATAGGCGTATGCCACACTTTTCTGAAAAAGTTATTTCTATGGCAGTTATATGTTTTTTTTAATGATAATGATAATGTGAATGTGTGTCAAATTATCTTCTCACTTACAACATTATTGCTGATGGCTACTCCAAGTGTTATAAGAATCCCATTATGTCATTGGTTACTTAATACAGCAAGCAAAAGATATTAAACATGCAGAGGCTCACCGAAAGATCAGTTCTTGTGACAGCATCTCTGCCTCCCGTTCATCCTCTGAGATGTCTCGCACTAGAAGATCGTCAGCAGCAAAACATCCTACCTCTGCATTATCACTAGCAGAGACAAGAACACATGGCCACAAGAGGAGGGAATCCAGAAGGGCACATTATTTGAAGGATAACCTCAAGGTCAGGGAGGGCTCGTCCAATATGTCATTATTTTAAAGGATGTGTTGCATGGGTGTCTAGTCAACTACAGGAAGTGTTGTAATGAGATTCATAAAGATCACATGGGTATCTAGTAAACTACAGGAAGTGTAATGAGTCATAAAGATTGCATAGGTGTCTAGTAAACTACAGGAAGTGTTGTAATGAGATTCATAAAGATTGCATGGGTGTCTAGTAAAGTAAACTACAGGAAGTGTTGTAATGAGATTCATAAAGATTGCATTGGTGTCTAGTAAACTACAGGAAGTGTTGTAATGAGATTCATAAAGATCACATGGGTATCTAGTAAACTACAGGAAGTGTAATGAGAGTCATAAAGATTGCATAGGTGTCTAGTCAACTACAGGAAGTGTTGTAATGAGATTCATAAAGATCACATGGGTATCTAGTAAACTACAGGAAGTGTAATGAGAGTCATAAAGATTGCATGGGTGTCTAGTAACCTACAGGAAGTGTTGTAATGAGATTCATAAAGAAACAACCCAAAAACTCTGGATGGCAATTGTAGTATATGCACAAAGTTTGCTGTGCCTGTAGTGGAGTGCACCTATCTATTGGTTCAGAGATGGAAGTTTATGGTGATCAAGCAGCAGCTGCAAGTAGCCAATTATGTTGCCAGTCTAGAGAGGAGCCAAGCAGGAAACCACACAATCACCAACAAAGAGTGGTACAATTGGCAAGGTCAGATGGAGATCACTTGATTTTTAGCTCTACTTTTTTAAGATCTGACTAAGTACATAGAAAGTGTGCTTTTAATTTCTACCTATTCCTATAGTAGCAAAAGTGTTCCGGTTCTGTTGCAGTTCCATGCCAGAAGTATATACTGCATAGAGTATATTGAGGAGAAGTTTTAATGTCAGAGTTTTTTGGGTTTGTTAGTTTTTAATTAATTAATAAAACAGGGAGAGAGGGGGATCAAATAATAATTTTTTTTAAAGGCTCAGGATTCAATATCCAGGCCATGCAAAGCTATTGTGGTAGATATATCTAGCACTCTGGAAAAAAATGTAATGGGTTTGAGGAACTGGATTTCTTTTGACTGCCACTGTGCATATATACACACTTTTTCCTAACTTTGATTTGTAATAGACTGAAACTAAAAACCTCATTGAAGAGCTTTCTCTGTGTGGTCAGAAAAGAAAGGATGTGGTCAGGACTCTGATCCAAGATGTAAGTACACACACATAGTACAAGTTAGAATGTGGAAGCATAATTATATACTTGTTATTAAGATAAGATAATGTTTTTTTCAGCCTTTGTGTTTCCTTATTTCAGTGTTGTGCATAAAACTAACTTCCTATAATATAATTATGGGAATGCCCCCATGATCACTAATTCCAACATCACAGACCCCTTCTGGTCTGAAAGGGGTTACTATTTGTAGCTAGGCAGTCATAATGATTGTAAGTTGTTGTTGTTGTGTGTGTGTGTGTGCGTGTGTGTGTGTGATCAGGGAGCTGATGTGAATGTGTGTGTACCAGAGAGTGGTCTTCCACTACTCTCACTGGTTACCTCCAATGGATACGTGGACTGCATTGCCCTCTTAGTGAAGAGTGGAGCTAAACTAGAAGCCAAGAGCAGATCCACTGGCAACACAGCACTACATGAAGCAGTCCTGAAGGGCACAGGTTCTGTGCCAAGCATTGAGATTTTGCTGGGTCTTGGAGCAAATCCCAAGCTGAGGAACTCTAGTGGACTCACTCCATGTACCCTTGCACTGAAGCTGAAGTTTGATGAGATTGTGACTTGCTTTGCCACTTATGTCAGTGCTGGACTATTAGATGATCTCAACAAGCACCAGCCTGGCGTCAGTCTTACTCTGTGAACATATGGTTATCATACCTGTGGATGTCTATACATCTGGACATGATAAACGATGTCTTTCCAAACTTCACATATTATAGAGATGTTATTATATATAATGCAGGAAAAGAAAACAAATAGCCTGTGTTAAAGGACTATGCATAAATTTTCATATAATCTGAAGGCATTACATAAAATTTGCTTGGATTGTAACCTCCACCTGCTTGACAGTAGTTCCCATGAACTCTGGTCGTTAAGCCTCTCGATGTTTAACGCACATGAATTTCATTGTTGCTACATTGTTAGGCATCATTATGGTGCCTCACTGTGGAGCACAGGTACAGAAGTCAATGAAAAAAGCACCCATATTAGCAGCATCGCCTAGGCAACATACTTCAATGAAACGGTGAGGATTTTACTGGTATGAGCACGTCTATCGATCGTCCGTAATTTCCCAACGAGTTTGCAACAAAATAGGTGTCTGTTTTCATTCCAGTCATCAAGTCTGGAATGCAAGGCAATTTAGTGGGGGTTTTAAGGTAATGAATTGGTAGGAGTTTTAACTTCAAATCGAAATGCGGCAGCTATTTTCCATGTGAATGATGGTTTTTCCAAAGGAACAATTATCAGAATAAGAGCTAACACTGCATCCTTGATGTTCAATTTCTAGGAGATGAATGCAAAATATTTCATTATATATCCGAAGCAATTTCTAACCTATTTTGCCTAGCATTTTTCATGTGTGCAGTATGCAATAAAATACAATGTAGAATGGTTAATTTATATTTGACCAACATTGAACCCTCTCTTTAGCAACAATGGAGTTTGGACACACATGCCAATGTGTTCCTATTATAATATATATAGCTAAATATCATCCCATCCCCGTAACCACATGCATTTATGAATATACCAATTTATTTACTTCACAAATGTCATGTGCCCATTTATGCACTACTTAATACAGAAAATGAAGTTGCATTCCATACCCATGGATGAAAACTGCATCAGCGGTTGTTCAAAATCAATGATTTTATTTTTTCCCGTATCTGTGGGACATCATTCTATAGTGAGTTAGTTATACATGCAATAATATATAAGTATAGATAGCTTCGGCGTGAATCACACCTGCATTAGACGCGCGATTGACACACACCCTGGTGGGCAAAAAGCAAACTTGTCCATTGAACACTGTAGTAAAAGAAGCTAAGATGAGTAGCTATTTTGAGAGTTTGCGTGAGAAAGGAAAGAAGCGGTATATTGAGAAACTTAGCTGCGTTGGCTTGTCACTACCGGATGACCCCTACTTGCCCGAGAATGAGGCTAAGTTCGCAGGAGACATGACCACTTGGCCCAAGGTAGAGTATGGGCATATCTTTGCTTACTTCATTCAACGACCTGGAGTATACACCCAGGAACAGTTTCTATCTTGGAAACAACTTGTCACTACCAGATGACCCCTACTTGCCCGAGAATGAGGCTAAGTTCACAGGAGACATGACCACTTGGCCTAAGGTAGAGTATGCATATCTTTGTTTACTTCATTCAACGACCTGGAGTATACAACGACCTGGAGTATACACCCAGGAACAGTTTCTATCTTGGAAACAACTTGTCACTACCAGATGACCCCTACTTGCCCGAGAATGAGGCTAAGTTCACAGGAGACATGACCACTTGGCCTAAGGTAGAGTATGCATATCTTTGTTTACTTCATTCAACGACCTGGAGTATACAACGACCTGGAGTATACACCCAGGAACAGTTTCTATCTTGGAAACAACTTGTCACTACCAGATGACCCCTACTTGCCCGAGAATGAGGCTAAGTTCGCAGGAGACATGACCACTTGGCCAAAGGTAGAGTATGGGCATATCTTTGTTTACTTCATTCAACGACCTGGAGTATACACCCAGGAACAGCTTCTATCTTGGAAACAACTTGATGCGTACAATTACTTCCAGTCTGGGTATGTAAGGACCGTCTTTTCGTGGAGTTTCAGTCATTCTGGAGCCAAATATTGTGTGTTGAAGGCCTGGGTAAACCCCAGTCAGAAGGCAGCTACGAATGCACGAGGCCTGGATCATAATCAAGGAAGCAGGTGACATTCTATCTTCACACTGCACTTGCATGGCTGGGTAAACAACTATTATTACGTGGTGTATATGCATGTTTATAGATACATTGTTATTTCAGCTTAGGTGAGGGTTGTTCTCATGTTGCGGCTGTTCTCTTCAAGGTCGAAAGTGCTGTACGACTAGGATACACTTCGGTTACATCAGACTACGTAATTGTGTATTTTCATTTTGTGTATTACCATCCATACCATCATTGTGAATTAACATACTATTGAATGGATCAATGACCTCTATCACACCCCCACCCCCCCCCTCAAATTATTCGGAGAGCATGTCTCCAGCTCTCCCTAGCCTCCTTTGTGTAGCTTTCTTCACTTCATCAACTTTCTTAAATGTAAACACAGTAGGCACATAATCGACATTTTCAGCTATATCCACAGGTTTGCCTACAAAAAAAGGTAGAAAACGGTAATTATTCCTTGTACACAGCTACAAAATACAGCCAGCTTTAGCTAAATAACAAGAAACAGCCGCGTTAAACTAGCTAGCTTAGCTTATAATCATGCTGGCTAGTTATCAATAATAAGACTAGCTAGCTAGTACTGTGATAAAGTGGTCTCCACATATCCTGGTGTGTTTCTTGGGCATCCAAGATTTTCTTCTGGTGGCAAGTATCCATTTCTTTGCTCTTTCTTGGGAGAATCAGGAAACCGGAAAAAACCAAGCCCTGGACGTTCTCCACTCCTGTTTCTGCAGCCAACAGCACAACAACTCATAACCATCTTGTTCTTTTTGCCCACCAGGGGATGTGTCAAGCGCGCGTCTAATAGAAGGTGTGATTGACGCCGAAGCTATGTATATAGAGGTCAGTTAAAAGAATAGATGACCATTGCTGAATAAATGAAAATTCTAAGTTGAATACTTGATAATGTGCAAACAAACTATATAATATTATAGTAGTAATTCTTATATACCATGCAGTCATGGTTGTTGGTTTACTGAGGTATATTTTATTATGAAATGTATTATATATATATAAGTAATTACTTTTTTCAGCCAACAATAAACACTAATTTCACTTGCAATCATCATCGTAACAACAAAAAAGCTGAGAAACCTTTAATAGTATTAATTCAAACAACAATAACAACAATAATAATTACACAAGACTGTCCACGCCCGAGCCTCCCATTGCCCCCATGACTGCAAGAGCATTGCCTCTCTGTACTCAATTGTTGTAACAAAAATTGGTGTGAATTCTCTTCCCCGGTGTGTTGCTTTATTTTCCTTCCGAGTTCCTTTAGGAAGGCCAATGACTTTGGGCCAATGGCACCTAGGGTCTCTAATGCAACTGGCACAAAAAAAAAATTACTGGTATATAAGGCAGTGGTACTTGTCCTCCTTTTTCTCTTCGGCCATGGCAGCTACTGCACCTGAGCTCCTGGTAGCTTGAGCACAATAGGACTGTGCCAGAGTGTTGGGGCAGGTCACATTCCAGATCAGGGGCTTGCCACATTTCCATGGCACCATGGTGATTCCATCTGGACTCTTGCTGTCCATAGTTCAGACGGTTCCAGCCTTGAAGGCACCTGAGCAGATGACATAGCCCTATGAATAATGTTATTCATTGAGGAATGTCAGTAGTGACGACCCTCACTCTTCAGGAAACAAACAAATCCTTTTTTTCTTTTCTTTCTTTTTTTTTTTTTTACTTGCGAGAAAGAAAATCGGTGTTTATTATCTGCCATTGTTCAGTGTGATATATTTTTAATGGCTGGTTCACTATACAGTCATTGTAGGCACAATGATCGCCTTTGGGCAAGACAGCCTCCATTTAGAAACATCTTCAGTTTTTTATTCCATCTACGAGAAATTCTCTGAAAAACACAGCAACAACACAATGACTCATTGTTACAGTATGATTTCCATTTGATGATATATATTATTCCTGAATGATTTCCAAACACATGATGTTTTCGATACCCATCGAGTCATAAAGTCTCAGCTTATACTTTTGGGAAGCTGCTACAACTAGATAGTGGGCACCACCACGTTCAATAGAATCATCAATTTCTTGTATTGTATTCACTCGACATTTCGAGTAGATGCTCTAGCCTTCATCAGGATTTGTTTGATTCCTGATGAAGACTAGAGCATCTATATATATTATATAGTCGAATGAATAAAATTTGAAGTTGATTATTGAGAAGGTGATTTTAATGTTATTATCTCAACTGAGAGTTCATTGAGAATTTGTTTGCATTGTTATTTAGTAATACAATCTTAATTAAAGGAGATCAACATCCTGTACACCCTCACATTCTTTCTCTTTTAAGCATTATCTTCTTCAAATGTCAAGATGACAAAATTCCCTGAATGAGCAAGTTCTATTAATTGTCTGTATTTATACTGACTTTCATCTTTAAGTTTCACAATTGCATCCTCCCTACAGGCCAGCCACACAGCAAGGCTGACCTCTTCTTTTCATGAACACATTTGTCAAAGCTAAAATTAAAATACGTTAAAATACGTGACGGGTTCGTAACGTGCGTTTGCGGGAAGGCAATTATCCTTCACCTGGAAATAGAGAGCATATTAACATTCGAGAATTATGCATGGATGCAATAAGAAATAGTGCTCTAGGTAGGTGTGTATTTCATTTGCACAGTCTCTAGGATGGCCTCTCGCAAAACTAGCAGCTTCGATGTCCTTGTGTTCTGGGACAGTCTCTATGGTGGCCTCTCGCACAACTAGCAGCTACGATGTCCTTGTGTTCTGGGACATTCTCTATGGTGGCCTCTCGCACAACTAGCAGCTCTTATGTCCTTATTATGAAATGGTGTGTGCAAATTCCGTAAGTCCTAACCCTTGTGTTCTGGGACAGTCTCTATGGTGGCCTCTCGCACAACTAGCAGCTACGATGTCCTTGTGTTCTGGGACAGTATCTATGGTGGCCTCTCGCACAACTAGCAGCTCTTATGTCCTTATTATGAAATGGTGTGTGCAAATTCCGTAAGTCCTAACGACTTCACTTTGCGCGTGTTTGAGGAAATTAAATATTTTTGACGAAGTAGTGATTATTTCTTAAGCCACACCTCCCACCTGGTAAAGGGTTTGCAAGGAAACAATGTCGTTTTACAGTGGCGCTAAGAAAGCCTTGCAGAAATATGTGGCAGATGTTAAAAAGGCCACCCAGACGCGAGACTTCGACTACAAAGAGTCACTTATGCTCTGGAACTTTACTGACCCTAATACTATAAATAACTGGGATTGTATCAGTGACAAGGACATTGATGGCTACTCCAATGCACACTTTGGACCCAACATCAAAGGTACACGAGACTGCCCGTGCATTATAGCCGAGATATAGTTCATACAACAGCTGCTATTTTCCACTGGCCTGCCAAGATCTGTCATCATCCTTTACCTTTTTTGTGTGTGATGTGAGATGCAGATATGAATGTTCTGATGCAGTGTACATAAATCTGTATTATGTTATCTGATAAATTGTCACCATATGCAAAGCATTCTGTTAAGTGTTACAGTTGCTACAGGTAATACTGCTGGCTAGCATATAATATCTCATTAATAGGAATGGAGGGGGGGTCTCTACTATTGAATTGTTGCATCATAATTAAGGTCAATCCCATACCCCTTAACCTTTACGCTGCCCCAAGTGTTGTACAGGGAGTTCAATGGGAGATAAATGCTCATCACATTGATTCGGTATAGGCAGATCTGCCTGCACACACAGTTGAGCGGTGAGAACTGGTTGCATAGTTAGTGGCTATCGGAGCAAAAATATTGAAGTTTTATTCTTTTATTTTTATTTCACATTCGTCAACATCTCCAACTTCGTCGTCGAGAGGTCAAAGGTCTTGAAAAGATCTATTCCTGATGTAGTGAAATTTACTTGTTAGTGTTGATCCACATTCAAGCATCTCATTCCTGATGGAGGCTGGAGAGAGTAAATTTTATTGAAACGGTCATTCCATTTATGCTGTGGCTAATGGGTGTGGTTTCTGGGTCACTTTGACCATCATGTCCGTTAGCTGAAAAATGCTATGTGTGCAAAAACATAACTTTTTGCGAACACACATGAAGGATGTTAGATTCTTGTATGTTTTTAATATGCTAGCTACACCTTTCAAACTCCTTCAGCTTCAGCACAGTACTTGTCATGGAATGTATATTTTTGGTAGGTGAAAATTGTTAACAGCAAATTGAAGCGATGACAATTTGGCATATGCATTTGAAAGGGGGGGAAATTCCCCACGAATGACTTTCGAGTTCTAATTTTCCAACTCTGATATTCATTTACTTATGTATGCATACATGCAGTATGTTAGAATGTTGACCTGCTGCTTGTGGCTAGCTAGGTTAGGCTAATCTAGCTCATGCTTCTGCAGGCGATGGAGCCATCTTCCACGGGAAGTTGAATACCAAACTTCCAGAAAACAAGTCAGTTACCTACAGTGGCTACTGCGCAATACGGTCAAAACCCAAGAAGGTACAGTATTTAAGCTTAGGGCAGTTTGTTCTAATGTTAGCTTATTGTGCCTGTCTCTGTGAGTTAATGCTTCACTGTATGTATACATGTATTAATACAGACAGACATTGAATGACTTAGCATCAAAAGAGAGGAAACAAATGTAGACCACAATCTTTTGAGGACCCTTTACCTTCCAAAATGATGTGCACCAAGTGTTCTTTATTTTAAAAGGTAGAGGGTCTCCAAATGTTTGTCATCCACATTAGTCATTTGTTTTCTTTTTTTATGGTGATTTTTTTCTTTATTTCTTTTATTAAAACTTTTTTGTTTTAATAAAAACTTTTGTTTCTATTCTATAAATATTGTTTATTAGCGGGAACTCTATAACGGTTTCTCAGGTGAACTCTAGAACTAGCCAAACACGATGTTACTCTCTACCATGTTTACTGAAGTATACACACATGTATGGATCACAAACAATTTCCCTAGTTTTATTGAAGATCTCTGCCGTTAGTTATTGTCACGATTAAATGATGTTAGTTATTGTCACGATTAAATGATGTTAGTTATTGTCACAATTAAATTTCATGGACCACTCCAATCAAAGTTATTTCCCGCACGGGGAGAAAGTTGTAAAATGCCTAAAGCCAACTAGATAGCTTTGTGATGGCTTGCGTTAGTTACCTGCCAAGATCTTCAACTGAAATTACCGGTAGGTGGAAGTCTGAAGCTAGTTACCATGTAGCTTTCACTATGAATATAGTTTATGAAGCTTATAACTATAATCTTATGGAATCATTTATCCCTGGATGTAGTAGTAGAATATTCTGTTACTCAAGCTAGTCTGTAGTTAAGACCTTGATAGTCAACTTTGGTGTCTATATCTGGTGATGTAATTTTTGTTAAAATATTTCAAATGAAGCAGCACAAGATTTATGATAACCATAGCAACTATGCAGAGTGATACGCTATTTTTTCTGATGGGATTGTCACCAAGCTGGAAGATGAGTCTGGCACAGACAAGCTGGAAGATAAGTCTGGCACAGGCAAGCTGGAAGACAAGTCTGGCACAGGCAAGCCGGAAGACAAGTCTGGCACAGACAAGCTGGAAGACAAGTCTGGCACAGACAAGCTGGAAGATAAGTCTGGCACAGGCAAGCTGGAAGACAAGTCTGGCACAGGCAAGCCGGAAGACAAGTCTGGCACAGACAAGCTGGAAGACAAGTCTGGCACAGACAAGCCGGAAGACAAGTCTGGCACAGACAAGCTGGAAGACAAGTCTGGCACAGACAAGCTGGGAGACAAGTCTGACACAGGCAAGCTGGGGAGACAAGTCTGACACAGGCAAGCTGGGAGACAAGTCAAGCACAGGCAAGCTGGGAGACAAGTCTGACACAGGCAAGCTGGAAGACAAGTCTGACACAGGCAAGCTGGGAGACAAGTCTGACACAGGCAAGCTGGGAGACAAGTCTGACACAGTCAAGCTGGAAGACAAGTCTGACACAGGCAAGCTGGGAGACAAGCCTGACACAGGCAAGCTGGGAGACAAGTCTGACACAGGCAAGCTGGGAGACAAGTCTGCAACTAAAAACAAAAAGCAGATTAAAGAGAATCCTTAAAGTAAATTTTTCAGCTCAACTCAATATTGCACATGAGCGTGATAATTGGGATAACAATATTTTCGTGTTTTACTGTACTGGAGACAGATTAGTTGCTGAATGGGTGGGAAGAGAAGGAGGGGTTAGATAAATACATGGACAGAAGATGAATACTTGAAGACTTGCTGGTTTACTTTCATAGTGAAGGGTTCAAGGCAGGCTGGAGGTGTATTAGAACAAAAACTGCTGAAACTACCATTTTGTATGCTAAGAAGGTGACAAAATGAGTATTAGTGATACATGCATCAGGTGTGTTTTGCGTTAGTTTTGACAGCTGCCAATTTGAGACAAGGGTCAAGCCAATAAAACCTCCTGATCATCTTGTTGTCTTTGTTACTGTAGAGATGATTGCCTTCACTATAATATATATACTGAGCATGTGTGAATATATAAACGAGTTATCTCCTTATGACATCTCCCATAATATATCCTCAAGGCGGCGTGGTTTGAAAGAGATCTGATTGACGTGTCGGAATACGATGCCTTTGAGTTCTTCGTGCGAAGTGATGGACGTCGCTTCATAATTAATGTGGCGTGTCCCAGCCTCGCTACGAAGGATGACATTTGGCAATTCTTTCTCTTCCCTCGAGGGGGTCCGGACTGGGAGAAAATAACCGTGAGGCAATAGAGAAGTGAACTAACTTCTAATGATGTAACTGTGATGTTGTACACAAGATTGAGAGAGCCCAAAAGCACACAAAGATTATATTTGTGACTGTACGTGCTATAGACGCTTTCCCATGACTTGCACCAAATGCAAATATAGTGCAATCTCGCTAACCGCAAATCCAATAGAGATTAGTAATTAGATCTTTAATCTACATAGAATATACCTACCTAACAGGATATTTCTCTGTTTAGTTTATTGTATTGCACTGTAGTAGTTACATGTACACATGCAGTTACATGTGCACATGCAGTTACATGCACACATGTAGTTACATGCACACATGCAGTTACATGGTGCTGTATAGATTATTAAAACTACAGCACAAATGAGTAATTCACCAATCCCAACACCCCTAGCTACAGGCCTAACAGGATT
Source organism: Cladorhizidae sp. MBARI D1340-BT2 (assembly GCA_028752905.1). Taxonomy (NCBI): domain Eukaryota; kingdom Metazoa; phylum Porifera; class Demospongiae; order Poecilosclerida; family Cladorhizidae; species Cladorhizidae sp. MBARI D1340-BT2. The sequence continues at coordinate 34,496,583 of JAQNBH010000015.1, forward strand.
AGCCAGCGTGCGCTGTAGTAGACTATTTTTGTTTCCATCTGCATAAAAATTATTGGGTTTTTTTTGTTTTATTTATTTAATTTGTTTTTTGTTTTTTTCCGTTTCTGGTTTGATGGGAGGGCTCTGCCTGTTCCTGTAGGGGAGGAGGGAGTGGTCCCTGTGAAATGAGAATGTGTTCATCTACCACAATTATTGTGATGACTATTCAATAATTGTGTTGACTATTCAATTATTGTGTTGACTATTCAATTATTATGTTGATTATTCTTTGACTATTCAATTATTGTGTTGCCTACTCAATAATTGTGTTGACTATTCAATTATTGTGTTGATTATTCAATTATTGTGTTGATTATTCAATTATTGTGATGACTATTCAATTATTGTTGACTATTCAATTATTGTGTTGCCGATTCAATTATTGTGATGACTACTCAATAATTGTGTTGACTATTCAATTATTGTGTTGATTATTCAATTATTGTGTTGATTATTCAATTATTGTGATGACTATTCAATTATTGTGTTGACTATTCAATTATTTTGTTGACTATTCAATTATTGTGTTGACTACTCAATTATTGTGTTGGCTATTCAATTATTGTGTTGACTATTCAATTATTGTATTGACTATTCAATTATTGTGTTGACTATTCAATTATTGTGTTGACTACTCAATTATTGTTGACTATTCAATTATTGTGTTGACTATGATTGTGTTGACTATTCAATTATTGTGTCGACTACTCAATTATTGTGTTGACTATTCAATTAGTGTTGACTTCAATTATTGTGTTGACTATTCAATTATTGTGTTGACTATTCAATTATTGTCAATTATTGTGTTGACTATTCAATTATTGTGTTGACTATTCAATTATTGTGTTGACTATGATTGTGTTGACTATTCAATTATTGTGTTGACTACTCAATTATTGTGTTGACTATTCAATTAGTGTTGACTTCAATTATTGTGTTGCCTATTCAATTATTGTGTTGACTATTCAATTATTGTCAATTATTGTGTTGACTATTCAATTATTGTGTTGACTATTCAATTATTGTGTTGATTATTCAATTATTGTGTTGACTATTCAATTATTGTTTTGACTACTCAATTATTGTGTTGACTATTCAATTATTGTGTTGACTATTCAATTATTGTGTTGACTATTCAATTATTGTGTTGATTATTCAATTATTGTGTTGACTATTCAATTATTGTTTTGACTACTCAATTATTGTGTTGACTATTCAATTATTGTGTTGACTATTCAATTATTGTCAATTATTGTGTTGACTTCAATTATTGTGTTGACTATTCAATTATAGATCATGATGGGTGTGGTTTCACATGCATATTCTGGGTAGTTGAGAACCGGCAATCAGGCCAGCCCTGCATCTCACTGATCCGTGTGGGTGTAAATAGTCTCGAGGGCCACCCCTTTGACCTCAGAAGTGCTATCACACAGTGAAAAGGTCTGGACAACTGCCTATAAGATTCGTGCCAGTGGAATGTGCTAATGGATGACAATGGGATGTGTAAATCTAAGGAATATGCTCGTACAGTAATTTTTCAATGTTTGTTATTTGGTATAAAATGAGTCGAGTTTTGTGAGTGGGTGTGAGTGGGTGAAATTAGAGATGGATCACGATGCTATCTGCTGTACTTATGCTGTTGACGAATCAAGAATACCAGGAAGTGGGGAATTAGCCCTCTAGGCATGGCCCTCAAACAGAAGGCTTGTATGGCCTACTTCTGTCCAGCCTTCAAGGCTGTGTGGGCTTGGGATGTCCAAATTCTAGCTCTCACTATCATCAAAGTTGGAGCGTACTTGCAGTGATGTATTGTTTTGTTCTGTGGTGTTTCGGCTGCCAAGATCCGAGTGCTGGACGTACGTTATTGTCCAGACCCTCTTCCTCAGCACTAGCAATTCCGAGGTCAAAGGAGCTGGTCCACAAGACTAAGATGTGAGATGGATGCACAGCACCTCCTTCACAAGTATTTGCTGACAACATCCATCTCTGCGGTCTCTTCCCACAAAAAATCAGTATTTACAAACAATTACTCATCTGTTTATATGCTCAGGACTGCTAAGAGCTCCACCTTGATGTGTAGTGCCATGCCTCTCTCACTGTCTGTTCAGAGTTGCTTTGTGGCCAATGGTCTTAATACTAGTTTGTAACTTCCTTGCGACTTCTAAGAGCTCCACCTTGATGTGTAGTGCCATGCCTCTCTCACTGTCTGCTCAGTGTTGCTTTGTGGCCAATGGTCTTAATACTAGTTTGTAACTTCCTTGCGACTTCTAAGAGCTCCACCTTGATGTGTAGTGCCATGCCTCTCTCACTGTCTGCTCAGCGTTGCTTTGTGGCCAATGGTCTTAATACTAGTTTGTAACTTCCTTGCCGAGCACTCGAGCTTATTTTTGTCAATCTCTGTTCTTCATATATATCACCAAGCAGACTGACATGCAACTAATTCTCTCTCCACACACAAAAAGATAACTATTTGGTAATTGTTGGTATGATAGTAGATAACTTAGGTGTGCATTATTTGGCATACTCACTCGTACATACCATTTAGCTATTAGATGTTGGTTGTAGGGTAGTAGTCCTCAAGCTATACCTATACCAAACAATGCTATATACCAAACACATACCCAACAATGCTATATACCAAACAATGATATACCAAACAATGCTATACCAAACACATACCCAACAATGCTGTACCAAACACATACCCAACAATGCTGTACCAAACACATACCCAACAATGCTATACCAAACACATACCCAACAATGCTGTACCAAACACATACCAAACAATGCTGTACCAAACACATACCCAACAATGCTATACCAAACACATACCAAACAATGCTGTACCAAACACATACCAAACAATGCTGTACCAAACACATACCCAACAATGCTATACCAAACACATACCAAACAATGCTATACCCCAAACAACACTATACCAAACACATACCAAACAACACTATACCAAACACACACCAAACAATGCTATATACCAAGCAATGGTATACCCCAAACAATGCTATATACCAAAGAATGCTATATACCTATACCAAACACTATACCAAACAACAAAGTGCAACAGGTTATGTAGTATATATTGCTTAAAAAAACTTTTTCCCTTGTATTCTCTACATAAGTTTCACTCCCACGCTTGTTCAGTCCTCCTTTCCGTCTGTAATGTTATCTAGGTACACTTTGGAGACTTCTTTGTGACGCACAGGGGCTACATGCAGGACCTTCCTTTCCCCTTCAACAGAAGGAACGTATGCACAGTTGGCATCCTTCTGGCTGACCGAGTGGTGGGGGACTTCCGATTGGAAATAAAACACATCAAAGCTGTCAGAAGAATGTTAACCAAACCAGAACTTATAGACTGAGCATTATGCCATGTGCAATAGCATTGTAGACCATATTCTGTGTTTTATCCAATACACACACACACATAATTTATATCGTGGGATTTTTTTTAATATATATATATATATATTATATAACTATATACATAATTATGTGGTCTGAATAAAAAATCGATTATAAATACATTAATCACAGTGTGTCCTGATGGAGATCGTAATTACTTCTTTCTGTAGGAGTTATCAGTGGTCTGAAAAACAAAAAATATATATATACATATAATTGTCGGCTGACACTATTCTAAATGGTTGAAGTTCTGTCAGAATTGAGTACCATAATTATATCAGAATGAGGTGGAATCGAATCAACTATATGAGCAATAATATACTTGACCTTTAAAAGCTATATATACCAGTTTATATACACAGAATTTAGATTTTAGCATTAAACTATTCGATCCTTGTCAAATGCATGGGAACTACAAACAATATGAATGTTCTCATGAAGTGGTTTCAGCCTTTTCAGTGGTCACAATCTGAATATAATATGTATATGTATATCAACTCACATTTATTTTTGTTCTCACTAATTCAACCATGCCACAGTTCTTCTTACCATTGCTTGCCACTTGCAATAACAACAACAAAACGCCTGCTGCAAACTTGACTGAACTAAAGTAATTTGTTGTCGAAACATATCACAGTGATGTTAATGTGATCCCAATTAAATAAAGTGATGTTAATGTGATCCCACAGTTGTCTAGTCACTTTTAATTTTAAGGGAGTAGTATCAATAAAGAAAGAATTTTTTTTTAAAGTAATGAATACAAGACAAGGGTTATGTTGGCACTATTTCCCCATGAGAAAAGCCTCACAGGCTGGGCTCTCTTACATCAATCATGCATGCACGAAATAGAATCTGGTCAAGTGCCACAGATTGTTTTGTTCTCTGGCTTGCCCTGATTTTCATGGAATTTCATCACACCATACAGAAAGTGAATTTAGACCACTGCTGTCATGTAGCCATTGCGATGTAATGGAAAGTATGTCATTAATTCAAAGACACAGACTCAAATGCATTTCAAAAGTTTTGTCAGTATTACAAAAAGATCAGGTGATGCAACAATTATAAGAGGAAAAACTATTACAAGACTTTGGCATATGCAGACAAACTGTTATGCATAATATTTATGGCTTTACACACATTCGGTAGAATTTAAAACGTAATGTCCACATTCATTTATCAGTCACTTGTGGTGGACTAGATCGCTCTAATCTTTCTGATATGCAAGGGAGTCTGACTGTACATTTTTGGAGTTCAAGGACAATTATTCCTAGTTATTGAAGATAAATCAATAATAATCAATCTATATATACTGCTGACAAGTGGAGTTGTGACATCTTGTTGTTTTTTTTGGGGGGGGGGGGGGGTTGTTGGTCCCCTGCGTACTAAACTTACTATTGCATCCATTATAATATTATATATATCTGTTATATAGTACCTGTTCAATTTCTCACCCTGTCTAATCCTAGTTTGATGATCCAGTCATGTACACTCCGAGCGAGTTTGGACTCTTCTACGGGTTTGCCCTCCACAAGTTTGCCCTCCACAAGTTTATTCTCCTTTAAACCTATTAAGTCTGTAATGTAATAGGATAATGATAATCATGGCTCCTCGATATAATTTCTAAATTTTCTATGGCATGTTTTTGCATGAAATAATGATGGGGAAAATGGTTTCAGCTTCCAAACACAAATTTGTATGCAGGGAAGCTTGAAATACCTCGGGCACTTCCATTACATGTAAATGTGCTCGTCAGGAAAGCTCATCCTACCAATGGATGTTATTTAGCTTGAATAAAAGAAATGCAACTGTAGCTCCAGATAACACGGCTACATCTACCAAATAAAACATTAATTCACAATGTAACTGTGTACAAACTATTATAGAATGATATGTTAAAAGCTTTCTGCATATTAGTGTGTAGGTTACAATGATATGCATACTGGTAGTGCCACATGTATTAGTGTGTAGGCTACAATGAAGGTATATATTGCCAAGGAAAATGGATGTAATGGATGCCTCAACTTTTAAAAAATTAATATTACCCGACGTCTTTTTTACATTGCTATATAGTTCCGTGGATAATGGTCAAATTTCAGTGAAACTCGTTCTTATTATATTTGACATGAGTAGACTGGGATCCTGAACGCCATGAGACTTTCTGCACTTCACTTTCTTTAATGTAGAGATTCAAAATGGACCCTATCACCTTTCATGACTCCTACATCATCTTTCATGACCCTGCATCACCTTTCATGACCTCTGCATCATCTTTCATGACACCTACATCACCTGTCATGACCTCTGCATCATCTTTCATGACCCCTACATCACCTGTCATGACCCCTGCATCACCTTTCATGACCCTGCATCACCTTTAATGACCCCTGCATCATCTTTCATGACCCCTGCATCATCTTTCATATTTGAGGTTATCACAGAATGTCCCTAGTAAGGGTGACTGACCCCCTGGCAGCAATTTGGTGCTACCCTATGATATCCCTAACCATACCTTTGTCCCAGAATATTCTATAGAGCCTTAGGTAGGAATACCCCTGGCCCTAACTCTAGAATATCATAAATTCTAGCTAGAATACCCAGAATCCCCCTGGCCCTAGTCCTCGAGCCTAGCCAGAGAATATCACTACACCTGGCCCTAGATTGTGGCAAATCTAGATGGAGTTCTGGGGGTTCCAGTTCTAACAGTCAACTTGGACATCTATAACATTTGCAGTAGTGATTCAGTAGTCTAGCTCCCCCGATTAAATCCCCCCGATCATTTAATAACCTAGGGTCCCATGTGCTACGTCTTTGGCACGTCCTCCATAATCATCCCCAAAACAAACTCTTTGTAATTCTTTGTAATTCATTATATTCTTTGTAATCATCATTTTAATCATTAAAATGTGTTTTTTCCTCTCTAGTAATCATTGTCATTTATTGTTTGTATGTACTTAGTGAGTCATGGCCTGTCTCAAGACTCAACAGACCAATTAAATTATTATAACCCTGCTTTATCATTTGTATCCATCAAGGCTTTATTATTTAATAACCCTGTATCCACCACTGCTTTATCCCTGGGATGTCCTGTCAATGCCTAAATATTATAGCTGTACAGCTCTAACATCACACCTCAGAGTATGTTTGAGTGTTGTCCTGTATTCAGCAGCATTTTAACTCTCAGATAAAATTGGAAAAGGATCTTCATCACCAAAAATATGTTATACTAATGAGGAGGTGGCGTGCTTACCTTTGATTGTCTTTCCCTTCCTAAACTCAAGTTGTATGTACACCATACCTGCTAATACAGCGCCATAATACCCAAACAGCACATTCTTGCTGCGTTTGTTGACAAACTGTCTCCACAGTCTCCAAGCTCTGACAATCATTTTTGCTATTAATTATTGGGCTTACGCGTTAGGTATCCTCGCGCGCGCCAATGTTTAAAGTGAGTCACCTAGGGTTAAAGGTCACCTTGACGTCCTTAACCACACGGTCATAAAGTGAAGATGAAGTTATTGACACACAATATGCTAACGTCCCATGTCAAGGGGGTAAAGAATGGCTATCCTCTCAAAATTCTTGCCAAGAAAGTGGAACTCAACGTATTAGACTTCAATTCGGATTTTGTGGCCAGAATGATCCCCAAGTTAGACTGGGCGGTGTTGAGGACAGCAGCTCAATCAGTACGTTAAGTAGCGGAGCAAGAAATATAATTGACTCAGCCAATTTTATGTTGCTAAAAGTAGGAGTGTGGTTGGCTACACTGGGTGGGTATTGAAACAAATTTTCATTTTTTTCTCTAACTCGCTCCTCTCGGGAGCCATTTTTTTGTTTTTGGTTTTTTTGGTGGGGAAGGAGGTGAAATGAAGACTATGCTAAGTTAACACACTATACACACAATTTAGTGTCAGTTCTTTACAAGTTTGTTGCTGCAATTGTGAAGCAGTTTCTGTGAAATGAAGCAGTTTAAGTTGATTTGCATCTGTCCTTTGTGAAACGCTGGGATGCAAAATGTATCACTGAAGGTGTTGAATATGTTGCATCCCACTCCATTGTTTTATAACGTGATGGAATACAAGGATATGTGTATTCTGAATGTACTGAATAGGTAATGAATTTGTCTTGAGCGGTATCTGGCATGTATATCATGCCAGTGTCATTATTGCAAACGTGAACCTCCTTCCTATTTGTTGTTTTAACAGTTTCCATACTTTACCAAGTGTTATGCCTGTCAAATTATTTCCCTATGATATCTTCATTTGAGAAAGAAGGTACTCCTGGATAGATTTCTTTTCTGTGAATTCGGAGCCTATTTTTATTGCAGACTGCAGCTCATTCTATTTGCATTATTATTCTTGGATACACTCGAGTTACAGCTATAAATATATTTGTAAGTTTACTGCGGTCACGCCAAAAAAATTGTGTTAGTGAATCGGTTAAGGGGTGACAAGTGCCAGGAAGACGTGGTTTCATAACCTTGTGGTTACGACTTTTGGAGCTCCATAGATTCTGCATACTTTACTATATGAACTTGATATATATATCTCAAATGATAGATCTCTCTGTGTGCTCTCCTTTGGTATTAAAAAAGTTGCATATGTATAACTATGCTAAAGTTGCATGTAGCCTAAGTAGGGTATATACCGAGTGCCTGAATTGTTTAAAATGCTGGTTGCTGATTGGAAAGGGCTAGCCAGTTGGTATTGTGGCTAGAGGAAGCCCTAATCTACAACTTGACGTGTTGATTTAGGCGCTAAAACGTAACAAATTAGCAAGTGTGGGGTGCAGAAAAAATACTTCATAATTTGCTTGGATTTTAATTAAGACTTCATTGGCCATTCATGATAAGCGAACCTTGAACTTGTGGATTATACATGGGAGGAGTGTTGCATTGCATTTTGAAATTGGCAATTGACTGCCATAAGCTCCTACGAGCTCGAACTCTGACATTAGCAACAAAATAAGTTATGAAAAATGAACAATCATAACCTGCACATGCCCAGTACACTGCTTTATCATTATAAAAGAAGTGAGAAAACTTTCTTCTAGTTTGATGGAGTAAGCGAACAAAGAAGAAAAAGGTGGACAGTCATCACTGCCATCATCAGCCATCTCCTCTAGGTTCTTGCTGTGATCTTCTGGAAGCTTTCTTGCTTGAGGAGGGCTGCATATGTACCCTGGCTAACTGGGAATGACTCAGAATCCCTTCACTCTTGACATTCTCCTCCTTGATATACCAAAACTGCTGATTATCATACCAAAACTATACAAAACTGCTGATTAAGCTGCTGATTATTATACCAAAACTGCTGATTATTATACCAAAACTGATTATTATACCAAAACTGCTGATTATTATACCAAAACTGCTGAATATTATACCAAAAGTGCCAATTATTATACCAATACTGATTATACCAAAACTGCCAATCATTATACCAAAACTGCTGATTGTTATACCAAAACTGCTGAATACCAAAACTGCTGGTTATTATACCAAAACTGCTGATTGTTATACCAAAACTGCCAATCATTATACCAAAACTGCTGATTATTATACCAAAACTGCTGAATACCAAAACTGCTGATTATTATACCAAAAGTGCCAATCATTATATATACCAAAAGTGCCAATCATTATATGTACCAAAACTGCTGATTATTATACCAAAAGTGCCAATCATTATATATACCAAAACTGCCAATCATTATATGTACCAAAACTGCTGATTATTATACCAAAAGTGCCAATCATTATATATACCAAAACTGTCAATCATTATATGTACCAAAACTGCTGATTATTATACCAAAACTGCCAATCATTATATATACCAAAACTGCTGATTATTATATACTTATTTGAAAATCTTATCCCTGACAATATAAAGTTTATCAACAAATTAAGTCCAGGGTCAATTGGTTAAATGATAGCACTGTATCAACTCAATTCAATGTTCTTTGTTGTGAGGATGACATGTGTTGACATTTTGATTATAAATCCTAGCTTGGGCAAGGCAAGGAATTGCCAGAGATTCCTCCTGACAAATTTGAGAGTAACGAGGACTTCTTGAGGTGTACTCATCAGGTGCTGGTAGAGGTGGAGGTAGTGGAGGGAGAACTGCAATGTCCCGAGACTGGCAGGAAGTTTCCAATCACCGAAGGCATCCCAAACATGCTGCTAAGAGAAGATGAAGTGTGACTTGCTTGTGCTAAAGTATTTTCTAATTGTTGTGTTTCTTCTTGATTTCTGGTGGTGGTGTTAGTATTGCATAACAGTAATAACTAAAGCTGTAGCAAACTAACAATGTGCGAACTTGTTATAATACATGTATTAACTTCTTTATACAAGAATTGACTTCTTTATACAAGAATTAACTTCTTTATACAAGAATTAACTTCATTCATGTACAGCAAGGCTTAAAAGAGTCTGATATCATAAACTAGTAGGCACAAAAAACGTGTGGTTACCACTATATAGCTCCATAGATTCCGAACACTTGGTATGAACTTGATATATAGCTCAAAAGATAGTCTCTCTGTGTGCTCTGAACATTTTTCATAGGTATAACTATAGCCAAGTTACTGGAGTTGAAAGTGGGGGTACCTCAAGATCTGAGTGCCTGATTTTACAAGTCTAACTCCAAGTTTGTCACACACCGAAGCTCCCTGTCTCTCATCTTCTACACACATGCACACTGAAGCTCCCTATCTCTCATTTCTTACACATGCACACTGAAGCTCCCTATCTCTCATCTCCTACACATGCACACTGAAGCTCCCTATCTCTCATCTCCTACACATGCACACTGAAGCTCCCTATCTCTCATCTCCTACACATGCACACTGAAGCTCTCTATCTCTCATCTCCTACACATGCACACTGAAGCTCTCTATCTCTCATCTCCTACACATGCACACTGAAGCTCTCTATCTCTCATCTCCTACACATGCACACTGAAGCTCCCTATCTCTCATCTCCTACACATGCACACTGAAGCTCCCTATCTCTCGTCTCCTACACATGCACACTGAAGCTCCCTATCTCTCATCTCCTACACATGCACACTGAAGCTCCCTATCTCTCATCTCTTACACATGCACACTGAAGCTCCCTATCTCTCATCTCCTACACATGCACACTGAAGCTCCCTATCTCTCATCTCCTACACATGCACACTGAAGCTCCCTATCTCTCATCTCTTACACATGCACACTGAAGCTCTCTATCTCTCATCTCCTACACATGCACACTGAAGCTCCCTGTCTCTCATCTCCTACACATGCACACTGAAGCTCTCTATCTCTCATCTCTTACACATGCACACTGAAGCTTCCTATCTCTCCTCTCCTATGCACACACACAGAGAGAGAGAGGAGCTCCTTTCCCTTATCTCCTACATGTGGTGAGCCATGTCTTCTAGTATGAAAAAGTTAACAGTATATTAGCACTCGATGAACTCTCAGTTATCATAATAACATTACAATAACCTTCCCAATAATCGACTTGAAATTGTCTCCCTCGACGGCTAGAGCATCTAGTCGAAACATTGAGAGACAATTCCAAGTTGATTATTGGGAGAAGGTTATTGTAATATTATTATTAGCAGCTTTAAAACATTCATGTCACCTCGATAACTAGTTTCAGTATGGACATGCAACAAGACCAAGTAAACTGCTAGTCTTATGAGACATCTGAAGTGGAGTGGGAGTTCTCCACCAACCTCTCCTGCACTACCTGATTAATGTCTGGCTTGTGAGGCTAGTAAACTATTTATGATCCAAGATGCATGTATATATATATGTGTGTTAATTTATTTAGGCATATACAGTAACATCCTAATCACCTTCTCAATAATCAACTTCAAATTGTATTTACTCGACCTTTCAACTAGATGCTCTAGTCTTCATCATATTCCTGACGAAGACTAGAGCATCTAGTCTAAATGTCGAGAGAATACAATTTCAAGTCGGTTATTGAGAAGGTGATTTTAATGTTATTATGTCAACTGAGAGTTCATTGAGAGTGTACAGTAACATCAGTTAGTTCTGGAATTATCCTGAGCAACTTCTACCATGTCCACGAAGGAGGCTGTATTAGATGCCTTGCCAAGGGGCTACTCCAATAATACAACAACAATAACAATACAACAACAATATAATAACTACAACAACTAAATTTTATTCATGTACAATATATACCAAAAAAATGAAACAAGTTAAATAAAGTTTAAAAGGAGACGTCGCTCCCTCCCCACGTCCCTCAATCTCATTTTGAAATCCTCTATATTTTATTTTATCCTTTCCCAGGAAGTTCCCGGGTACCTCTGCAAAGGAAAAGGCACTCGTATGTTGAATATGGTTTGCTTTGCTGCTAGTTTCCACAAATAGTTCTTGCAGTTGTGGATGCTGAGACACTTGACTACTTGCCATTGTGGCAGTGTGGACATGGGCCCGAGTGAGAAGTTTGCATTGCTAGGACTTTCACTTGTACTATTCTTCTCGCTAGTCTCTGTCTTTCTCTTTTCTGCTCTCTCCGAACATTTCTCTCCTTGTGTAGTAATGCTTCTCTCCCTTTCCGTTCCCTATTAGTGATACTTACTCTTACATAAATCTGCCCTTCTCCACCTCTGCCCCTCTGCTGCAGCAGTTCTATCTAGGACTTGCGACACTCTTCTGACAGTTGCTACATGTTGCTCTGTGCATTACTCAATGGCATGACACACACACACACACACACAAACACAGAGAGCCAAGCATAATAATAACAATAATAATAATAGTAATAATAACAATAATAATAATAACAAACAGAGATAAGCATATAATAATAATAATAAAATAATATAATAATAATAACAACAACAACAACAAATAATAATACTAGATCCTTGCCCACTTTTTTGTGCCTGTGGCCATCGAGTCAATGGGGGTCATCGGGAACAGGTCGATGGCTTTCCTGAAGGAACTCAGTCTCAGGATAAGGCAAAGAACTGGGGAGGTGAATGCCCGTGCTCACCTCCCTGCGTCTCTCAGTGGCAGTCTAGCGGGGGGATGCCTTATCTGATTTGGGTCAGTCGGGAGTTGAACTTGTCATCAGCTTTTTAGTTATTTATTTTAGTATTTATTGTTAATTAGTTATTACTTTGGTATTTTTTTTAATTGAAAAAATATATAATAACAAAATAATAATAATAATAATTAATAATAATAATAATAAATGAGAGGCCATGTCCTTTATTAAGGAGTTGGGCAGGAACATTAAGGAGGAGACTAGGGAGGCTAACGCCCATTTCTACTTGCTCCAACGGTTGTCAGTAGCAATACAACGTGGAAACGTAATTATAATTTGCATGACTTAATTATGTGTGAATGGACTCCTGTTTATCATATGTGTAGTCGATTCAATACTTTTAGTATTCATGTTTGTACACTTGGAGACAAGCTTAGACCTGCATTTCAAGTAATCAAGTTATCCCTTCAGAAGTGATTCTCCCTCATGGTGGTGGGGAGATAATGTGACCCCTTCTATTGACCTGGGTCACAAAAGGAGTGTTCCGACTCCCTTCGTGGGGAATATGAGAGCCCCGACAGTTGTCATGGTTCACTAGGCTCATTTGCAACTGATACCTTGTAAATGGGTGGTAACTTATTTAGGCTGGGATTTGAAGATTTCAATAGATTTTCCTGGGTTTCTCACAAAGTCTTGCTAATCAACTGCAATGAGCTATCCCACAGCATTTAGGATTCCTTCGACTTTTTGATGTTCCTTTAGATGGGGAGTGCCTGTTCTGCCACTCCAACGCATTTTACCTCACAGTCCCCACATCAAGTATTAAGTATGTAGTGGGGGCATTTGTCTTCGCAAGTTGGTTGGTTTCCTCAAGGAATTGTATGGCTTGAAAGTGCCTATATACTCCATACTTGCTGAACATTTTGGCGATGATTTCTGAAAGACGTGGATACAGAAGTGCCCCATGGCTCCCTTGATTTAGAGTCATGTTGCTTGTTAGTTCCCTTTTTTTCGAATGGAAATTTAAACATGCAACTCCAACTATGCAATGATTATTGAGAAGCATGAAAGGAAGTGAAAGATACTATTAGGAAAGAGAAGAAGGAATTGAGGAAGAAGATTGGAGAGTACAGTGAGACAGGGTGTAAGCTGCTTTGGAATGATTTGAGAGCAAAGAGGAAGGAGAGAAAGATAAAAGGAGTGAAAGATGATGAAGGAAGGATGGATGTGAGTGGGCATGAGTTGGGTATGTGTGAGGAAGTAAGTTGGGAAGAAGTAGTAGAGGTAATGAAGTGTTTGAAGAGAGGAAAGGCATCAGGCCCTGATGGAATGGTGAATGAGATGCCGATATACGGAGGTGGAATGTTGGTGGAGGTGATGGTGGAGGTGATGAATGTGGTGATGAGGAGCGAGTGCTACCCAGTGGATTGGAAGAGGAGTTTGCTAGTACCTCTCGACAAGGATGGCAACGAGGACAAAGTAAGGAATTGTGGGGAATGCACTAGAGTGGCGAAGGGAGTGTTGGTGAGGAGGCTGCGAGGGTTTGCTAAGGATAGGATTTAGATGGAAGCTCAGGAAAAGTATTAGAGTTGGAGGAGACGTTCGGACCAGTGGTTGGTTGGTGTTAAGAGGTATTTGTGAAATGAGGAATAGGTAGAAGAAGAATTCATATCTGGCCTTCCTGACCATAAGCAAGACATATGACAATGTGTGGAGGGATGGACTGTGGCATAAGTTGAGGCAGTATGGAGTGGAGGAGAAACTTGTGAGGATACGTGAAGGATTGTATAGTGGGGTGGAGACGATGGCGGTATTGAACGGAAGAAGGTCAAAGAGGTTCGCTGTGGAGAAGGGACTTAGGCAGGGATGCTCTTTGTCTCCACTTCTTTTCAGATGGGAATGGCAGAGGAGTTGGAGAGAGTTAAGCTAGGAGTTAAGGTAAGGCTGTTGGTGTGAGGCACTTATGTATGCACGTTTTGGCAGACTCGGTGGTGGAGCTGCAAGCTAATTTGGATGTGGTACAGGTGTTTGTGTTAAGGTGGAAGATGAAGTTTAATATTAAGAAGAGCAAAGTAATGGTAGTAGGGAAGAGTGAGGAGATATTGGAAGAGGTACTTGGGAGTATTGTTTCTAAGGAGTATTGTTCAGTTAGAGAGGATGGCAAAACAAGGCAGAAAAATGGGTTGGGAAGGTGACTTGCATGAGCAGAGCGGAAGTAGACAGAGGATGAATGGTGTGGGAACTTCTAGTGAGACCTAGCCTAGCTAGTATGGAGTATGCAGCCGAAGTGTGAACAGGAGGACATAGTGCTTGCAAGAAGTTGTAGTCACTCCAGACAAGAGTAGGTAAGAGATTACTGGGGGCAAGTAATACAGTATATAGCAGGGGAAGATCTAGGATTTATAATAGGGGGTGGTTGTTAAGTTGCACCTATAACACCCCCGTTTAAGGTGTGGTTTTGGCATAATCATATCTGAACTTCAATTATTGTGGAAACTTCAATTATTGTGGAAACTTCAATATTATTGTGTGATTGATCAATACATGTAGTTATAATTGTTGACTAGTTATCAAATAGTGAAGGTTCGAATAGCCTCCTTGGATGTGCCCGAACAAATGCTTGACAGACTTCATCAACAGGAACTCTCTCACCAAAATTTATTGCGATAACCAACAGATCTGACAAACGTTCCTCATTCTTAATCCTCCTCATTAAAGAAAATGACCTCTCGGCTTCAGCACTAGTGATAGGTATTGTGCATGCAATAACAAGAAGGCTATGAATGTTAGGGAAAGAATCCTTATTACTTGGAGCATGTAGCAAATTATCAGGAATTGAAGAACCCAATTGCTGGCCACATTGTAGTTCACTTTCCTTGCTTTGCCACAAACATCTCCACCTTCTAAGCTCATTACCAAGGGACTTGGGAAATGGTAGGTCATATTCCCAAAGTAGTAACCTGGCCGACATTATGTCAGTGGAATGTGTATCCGTTTCTACAATAATTGTGGGTAGAAGACTGAGCAGACCATGAACATGATGCTGTTCATCCGAAAATCTTCAACTCATCTGAGCAAGGAGAGAGTCCAGAAGTGGAATAGCAACTGCCCTTCTGTAGTGCTCCTGCGAGTTCTCGCTGGGAACATTGGTTCGGTTCCTCTGTAAGCTAGTCTTCCTCGCAACACATGCAGAAGTTCCAATACTGTTTGCAAGCTCATCATGCCAGGAGCTGAAAATCATGTCAACGTTAACGTTATTCCTGGTTGTCTTGATGTTCTCAATGATACTATCCACCATCTTGTATGCATCAACTCTCTTTTCTGAAGTTTAGTTGCCAAAACTTTTACTTCATCAAGGACATTTTTTGTTATTAAAAATGTAGCTATTGATTGGAAAGAAGAAAGTGACAAATGCAACTCCTGAGCTTTCGCTTTTGTTTCCCTGTCCCAATTCCAGTTTTGACCATCTGAAAGCAAAGCTGGATAATCATTAGGTAAAATTAAAGCATCTAAGAGCACTCGTACATCTCAAGAAATACTTCAAAGCAAATGTGGAGTTCCACCCAACATGTCTTACATACTCCAGGAAGCTTAGAATGTGAAGATTGAGGTAAATATACTGTGTCAGTGTTCGCTCAAAAAACCTTTGTCGCTTAGGACTTTATTCAAAGAGAAATATGACTGATTTATTAAGCCTATGAGGTTTCTCACATCTTGAACCTTGCACGAAGCTGTGATTGAAAGGTTCAGACAGTGCGAAAAACAATGAGTGTATAGAGCCAAAGGAGAATTTTTTTAAATCTCTGCTTGGACACCAGCCCTCTCTGATGACATAACAGCAGCCCCATCATCAGCTATATTACATGGATCCAAAGATATTGAGGAATGTGAAAGTGATTCTAAGATTTATTTGCTATTGTTGAAGCATTTGCTCTCTCAATGTTAGCGAGGTTAATAAGGCATTCTCTGATCTTGGGGGCTTGCGCACCAAACTTAAATCCACATACCTCAAACACACTGCTAGGATTTCTTGGTTTGCATGAGGATCAGTAACCTCATCTGCTATGATGGTGAGTGGCAAACTCTTGAGATTAAGCTCCTTAGTTAAGCTCTCCCTTACTTTGCAGGCATTCACATGAATTATTTGGTCCTGGATTGTTTTGCTAGCATTTTTACTTGCAAACAGAAGATGCTCATGAAGAGTAGCATTTCCGAGTTGCATTGTGGCTATAAAGTTGCCTTGATTGACACAAGCATCTGCAAAATCCACCTTGTCCTCTCTATGGCCTCTGAAAGCCAAGTCTTGCTTCGCTGAAAATTCTACACCATATACAATTTGGTGAAGAATTTCTCTGTTTTCCTCTGCTTGTTTGTCTCTCATTTTCATAAGACTGTTGTCTACTCTGCTGTCAAGATTACTATAATTAAGCCTGAAAAGATCTGCCTTTTCTGCAGCATGACAATGCAGCTTGTGGTGCACAAGCACACTCCATCCTTACCTAGTGCCTTTGTGTATGGCCTTTGATATGAGGATAGCACTAACATGCCAGGTATTGTACCTTGACCACCACCTCTGAGCCTATTAGGTGGTTCTGGAAAAGAACACAGTATCGATAAATTCCTCCTATATATCACTTTACTGTACGATAGCCAGGGGAATTGCTGAATCCAGCGAAGCTGAAAAGATACTTTCCAAGTTTTACCCCGTTTGGTAACTGGATGAGAATAACTGGATGAGAATAAAGCACTTCAGATGGGGACGGTAGCAAGTGTGAGGTAAGGTATTGGAATCTTTTGGCATCAGGAAGACCATTAGCTAGATGCCTTAAATTATCCAAGGAACCTTGTGCCGCTATGATCATCGTTCCGAGGTCAACAATTTCGGTACAGTGGTCTGCCATGTTACTTAGTTCATTGGATGTGGATATGCTGTGTTCACATTGTTTCAGTTCAGGTTAAGGGCCAGAGCACTCTTTTCTATGGTGGTTCCTGAAAAGGTGGTCCTTCTAGAAGATGGTTCTTGAATAGACTCTTGAGTTCTATATAAAACAGTAAATTGTCATCAGGATTCAGCTACTCAAAGTTACCTTTGAAACATGTTCCTCAAGTTGAGCTGCTTACATCCTCTTGAGCAAGTTCCAGACATCATATCAAAATGGCTAGTGGATTGACCCCTCAGTTAGTAAACATAGCTAGTAAGAATTCAGTCTGAACTGCCATGTGACTTGATCACATGTCATGCCATCATCATACTACTTTGTAATTATGCTGTTATCACTTTTGTAACAAGTGGTTTTAACAAGTTGCAGTTGAACCACTGACAGCACCATTTCTTGGTGTTCACCTCAACCTCTTGTTCATGCTTGTAAAGCTATTCGGGAGCAAAAAGGGGGGGGGGGGGGGGTTCCAACCCCACAAAGTAGCAGGAGTGGCAATACGGGGAGATATGGAAGCTAGAGGAGAGGAGGGAAGAGATGAATTGATAAGAGTGTTGGAACAAGTGAAAGTAGTTGGAAATAAACTAATGGAGGATGGAGGAATCGGATGGTGGAGAAAGAATACGTGATCTTGAGGAGGAAATATAAGTTAAACAACGAGGTTGAGTCAGTACATAAGTGGAAGGAAAAAATGAAGGTGAGAAATGAGTATGGGGAGGAGGAAGTCAACAGCTCGAGTTGTATAAATTGGCAAAGAATGGTGCAGGAGTGGAGAAGTATGTGAGGTTCATCAGGTCAGGAAGGTGTAAGGTCCATGCATTACCACGAGGGGGGGGGGTAGCAGCTGACACAAGCTCCTTCACGGTCTACAAACACAACAGTTATCTAATCCTACTCTATACACATCTGAACATCATCCTGGAACAGTTTCCACTTCGAACAATAATATCATGCGCTTCTCCCATAGTAGAGTGGTGCGTCCGTCAGTTATGTTAAAAACGTACTCGGCCACATTGTCAAGAGCTACTCGAAGTCGAGCATCCTCCTCCAAGTCATTGCAATATAATGACGCTATGCGTAACTAGTTTGGCTGCAATGAAAACCAGACCCTTACTAGATACTAAATCCACAAGCCTATACCAAGCTTGGTAAAGAATCGTCTTATTTGTGCTCACTTTTCATATTTTGATTAGCCTAAAGTTGGTAAAACTTCGCCTTCAACTCACACTTGCCCGTCAAAAAAGCATGAAGCCATTTTTTGGACCAACACACACAACTAAACCCACACACAACTAAACCAACATGCTAATGAAAAGGCTGCCCTGCCAGCATGCAATTATTATCCATACCAAATCTCACACTGCTCTAGCATAAAGACATTATATAACACTGGAATAAATTATACGATACACACAAATGACATGCATGCTGGCTTTGAATTACAATTAGTTGTTGCCAGCATGCTCATCCATACCAAATCTCACACTGCTCTAGCATAATGACGACATTACATGACACTGGAATAATACACACAATAATCAGATTACACACAGGCTGGTTTTGAATTACACATTAGTTGATGGTTATCTCTGATGATAAAGAACAAAATACAACTACGCAGCTACTTCCTTGGCTTTCATTTGTACTGCACTTTGCTGGGGAACAGCGTCTGCACTGGTCCAGCTGATCCTGCAGTGATTGGCTCAAGACCATTAACCGTCAGTTCTGTTTTCGTCACCTGGGTCCCCCATGTGATGTGTGAGCTCTTTTCCTGGGAGTAAAGCTTGGCTTGGACTTTGTGAATGACCTCCACATTCTGAAGGTAGAAGATGAACGAGAGATCATTTCTCTCCCCTGTGTTGGTAGGCTTGAAGCCAGTGGTAAGCCACGAGAATTTGTACTGGCAACTATTATCATTTGTCTCGCTCGAGTCCGGAAAGAAGTTCTCACCGCCTATTGACAGTTTCCTATAGGAACAGCAAGAATAAAATGTAAATAGAAATGGTTAGGATTGAAACGTTCTATTATATGCCAACTCAAATTAATACCGAAAACATAGAAAAGGTCAAGATAGAAACCTTTTATATATGCCACTGAAATTAACACTGAATGAAAACCACACCCTATTAAAACACCCCTTGAGTTTACACTAGGCTTCAGTGAGGATTGGTCTCAATGATGGTTTAGTGTTCCTTGTTGGTTTCTCTTCAAATCAATGAGAAATTGCATGGACAAAAACCATCAGAACTTTGAAATGGAGCATCCAATAGCTCTAAAACTCTAGAATTGGCTAGTAGATATGTACAGCAACAGTTTGAACTGACAAAAAAAATTTTTTTTTTTAATCCAAAGTTTTTCAGGTGTATATAGTCCCCCTTTTTAAGTGGGACAAGCCCAGGGATATGAACTAGATGGCAGAACTGTGATTTGACAACGACACAAGCAGCTGCATAATTATTATTACAATGACCTTCTCAACTATCAACTTGAATTTTACTCTCTTGACGTTTCGACTAGATGCTCTAGCCTTCATCAGTAATGATTATTTCATACAACACGTCTCCAAAGCGGTAAGAAGCCACGTGAACAAGGGTTATGCAAACAGTTTGTAGGAAGCCATAAGCTAGTTACACTTCGACTAATTTAACATATTTCCTCAAACTTTTCGGGACCTTGAATAGTTCGCCCCCACCCCATCTTCAGTTAATTAGCCAGTGCCTTTGAATTGTTCGCGCACACATACCTCACCCTTATTTGGCGATTATTACACAAGCTACGACAGCAAATATTGTTTGAGTGTTGGTCTTGTGCTTCCCATCACAGCAGCACCTACAACAGTCTCCTGCCTGAAGCGTGGTGGGCCAGCCCATAGTGCTGCAGACGCCATTACCACATAGACTGCTTGCCTCAATAATACTAATGACAGTGGAGATGAACCCTTCGCCAGCATCAGCGAGGGAGAGTTTGAGGAGGACCTACAACAGGATGAACCTGTTATAGGATATGACTAACTGTTCTCATAGCTTAATACACTTATAAATAATGGCTCGGGTGTCTCTGTTGTTCACACAGTTTTGCTCCAATGACTGCTAATAACCTATACCATTCAATAGTATCGTCAACTGCGACTTATGGCGCACCCTAATGTCAAGGCCCAACTTGGCGCCCTCCCCAATCAGGTGGGCCAGGCTGGCTAGCCTTTTGTTCGTTGTCGAGGAAGCACATGCCCTTTTCACTAAGCTGGTGCCCATGCTCAGTAAAATAGGGTACACCCTCAATCTCTTCGCACCTTCATATAGTCCGTGCAGGTTCTAGGTGGTCCAAATGAATAGTTAATGCGCAGTCTATTAGAGGAAGTATGGTATGCTACATATAGCTACCGATGTAGCTAGCAAATGTCTCCTGATCTATTTCTCTCTAGCTACCTGATACATTTTCCCTGTGGGACGTGTGGATCATCATCCTTCGATAACACCACCTCCCCTTAGTTCTATTCTCCTTCTGTTCTATGCACAGGCCTGCACCAGCTCTGCAGCAGCTCATGCACTTCTATGCACAGGCATGGTTTCATTTAGAAAATTGTACAAGGGGGGGGGCAACTGGAGGAATCTGGATTTTAAGGGGGGGGGGGGGGGGGGGGGGGGGGGCATGATGGTTAAAGATGTGACAAAGTTTCTAATGAATTTTTTAATAATATAATTTCCAAGGGGGAGCAAAAAGGTTCCAAGGGGGTAGCCCCCCCTAAATGAAACCCTGATCAGGTCTCCACTCTGCAGCAGCTCATCCACTTCATCCACTCATAACAGCCATTCTTCTGATGTAAAGTTCATTGTATTATTAGGTTGCCAAGGTAAAATAAGACAACCATCGCAGCTGAATTGATGGTGTCTAGGGAAGCGTTCACAGTACTCTTTGACAATGATTTCCAGCTGTCAGACGGCAAACTGAGCGATGAAAAAGAAGAATAAGTCTCTGCTTGCTTGTGGGAGCCTTGTGTGAACCGTGCTGAAGTCAAGACACTGAGCAGAGAAATAGAATGTGCATGAGTGATGATTCTCTCGACATTGCCAGCTTCAGCACAGAGATTGAGAAGGAAGGAGAGTGAAGAAATCAATAAGGCTGTTCATGAAGCCTCAACTATCTAGCAGTGAATAGAACCTATATCTGGAATTTAGCAGAAGAGAGCTCAGAGCAAAACATAATTCTTTTGGGTAACTGGAGATTGTGTGAGTGTGTGCGTGTGTTCAGTCAGAGTACTATTTCTCTGGTATGTCTCGTCTTCCAGCCAAGCAGATTGATAACATCTCATTGAGCATTTCTTCTCAGGTGTCGATAATGACATCCAGATCCCTGTAATCATTTTGTGGTTTGTTGCTAGGCAACTATTTTCAAATATCATATTCCTTGTACATTCTGAAAATATATGGTTGCTAGGGAGTTCAGTGATTCCTAAACCAGTAGTATATAATGATATACAACTACCTTTACGGCTGCAGTCCTAAGCTTCTAGAAAGTCACCAATGAAAGAGTTAAAACTAGAGAACAGTTCAGGGTTTCATTTAGGGGGGTGGGTGGGTGGAGGCTGCCTCCCCTTGGAACCTTTTTGCCCCCCCCCTTGGAAATTGTATTATTAAAATTCATTAGAAACGTTGTCACATTTTTAACCATCATGCCCCCCCCCCCCCCCCCCCCCCCCCTCTTAATATCCAGATTCCTCCAGTTGCCCCCCCTTGGACAATTTTCTAAATGAAACCCCTGGGGTAACACCATTCCTAGTATCGTAATCTTGGTCCAATTTACCTGTGATAATAATACAATGACCAGTGATTATTCTACAAAGGGCTTCCTATTGAGCTAGGGTTACGTTAGACATGTCCAACAAGTCACAACAAGGTGAACATGACAAGCACGAGAAACGTACTCATCGGGCTAGGGTCAAACACAAGGAACATGCTTTGGTTTTGCTGCTGAGTCTGATACTATAGCTCCGGCACGTAGATTCCAAAATGGCTTTGTTAAATTTAGACGGAGAGAAGCTCTTGTTGGAGTGTGCACAAAATGAAAGAATTGAGGAGGACCTTCCTTTTCTTATTTTCATTTGTTTGGTTGCATTTAAATTTTTATTTATTTATTTTAACTCTTTCGAAGCAGAAGGAGTAATCTTGGTAAATTCCACCCACACACACACACACCAAAGTATGATTAAAAATCAAAATTGGTATAATGAAATTCACTTGTTCATAAGGAGTAAACTGGATGGTTTTATGCATTGGCTGCCCATTCAAGATCTACAACTTGAGTGAGCACAAATGTCTGAGAAGAACCCCCAGGTAAGCTTCTACACAACTTGATATACAAGGTTCAACATAGCTGCTGCAGGTTTTCCAATAAGGAAGTTCACTAAGTGAACCTCTAGGTGCATAACTAGATTGCTAGGCAACTAGCATTGTAGTTTTGAGTAAAGTGCTTGCAGTCTATCCTCAAAACCACAGCTTTATCAGCAGCTACACTGGTCAGGCTACATCCAAAGAAGGAAATCCTTTGAAGGTAAACTACAAAGCTAGCACACTAGTTTTCTAAGTACCCTCTACTGAACATAAATGTTCACTGTGTTGTGCACTTGACAGGCCACTAACCCCTGAAAGGTATCTTTTGTGTAATACATTTAGAGTAAAAGGCACCTTACTTCTAAGGTGCATTAGGTTTGGTGAATATTCAGGAGTGTGTTCTGTTTCTTTATATGGCAAGCACTCAACTCCAACTGATGCAATGCAGTAACCCGTGCCACATATATGACCATGCACACGACATTTTGTTGGCTTTTTCACATGTAGGGGGCATCGACATTCGGATACCAGACATATCATCTTTTACTGGCAGGGTGCCCACCCTTGGAACCTTTTTGCCGCCCCCCCCCTTGGAAATTGTATTATTAAAATTCTTATTGATGTTGATAAGTGCTTGACATTACATTTAGGGGGCATAGCATAAGGGAGAAACCTGCTAGATTGCTAAGGCAACAAACTTTTCACATTTGAAAGGGAAACTGTACCAACATTTGCAGATAGAGGCAACCACTTTCTCATGACAGCTCTCCTACATTCTGTACTCTTGAAACACCACACCAGCAACTGACCACTTAGCGATTAGTACTAGTCAGCTTCAAGCATAAGTGCTGATACAGTCTCTCATTAAGGCAGTACTTACATGTACAAGCCACACAAAAGAAGTGCTAATCACAGCTCAGCTGATGCACTTCCTAATTGCCTTTCCTTTTGCCTTCAATATATGGCCATGTTTTGACCACAAGGATACTTGTCTAGAGCCGTCATTTAGTAAATAGAGCTAAAAATAGAACATTAGTGTCTGACATTCCTCTGTCACAATACTGATTCATTGGGTAAAAATAGTGCTTTACACGTGATGGGCTTGTATCATTTTAGCATGTGTTACACATAACTTGTTACCACGGTAATTTTGTCTGACACACATGACAAGGAGAAACACAAGACAGGCCACACAGACACAAATTCCTTTTCTATTCAAACAAGTATCTGCACCAGTTAATGCCAGCCGGAGTGTTCAAACAGAGACACAGTAACTCTGGGCTGTACGGGAAATTCCGAATGGAAACTAATCACCGGGAATGGAAACTAATCAAGTGCGCCCCCAGGGGCCATACTGTCGCAGCCTATTCCCATTACAAATTTCCAGCTTTTTGGCAGTTCAATTTACAGCGGAGAAGCAAATAAGTGGAGAGTTTCGCAGTTCATAGTTTTCTCAAGACATTATATGCACTCTACATTTGGGAAGATGGGAAGAACAAACGAATACTACCCCATCCATGTAGGCATGTACCTCTGCCTAGTAACGGGATGGTTGGGTGCCTTTTGTGAAAACCTGAGGGTAGCTTAAGTCGTGCTGTTGGTACAGACATGGTTCCTGGTGTTTCATAGTCAACTGTGCATGTTTGTGAAGACTTATGAGGCCCAAAACACTTACTCAAAGTCTCTTCTTGAAGGGGGTGGAGGGGTTACCTTTCTCTTACTAGTTAATTATCTTAAACAAGTTATGTATGTTGCTTTAAAAAAATAATGCTAGTTAACCTAGTAGCCATGGATGAGTTTAGATGCATGCTGTTAGCTTGAACGATATCTTATGTTCTTAACAAACTCCCTGTTGATATAGTAGATACAACTTACAATCAGCTTAAATATACTCACTCACTACTGAAACTATGGCATGTTGCTTCGAAAATGCTTTGTTAAAATTTAGTCGGAGAGAAGCTTTTGTTAGAGTGTGCACAAAATGAAAGAATATAGGAGGAAGGCACAAGGGTATTTTATTCTACAAGAGTGTTCAGTCGGGCTCCAGGATTGACAGTCATTTCCATTGACCATCAAGGTTCCTGGCATCTTGATGACAACTGACAGAGCAGCTGTTTACTTGTATTTCTAGTGGATATCACATGCATGTACTAAGAGGGGGGGGGACGAAACCATTTTAGTAGTAAAGTGTTAAAAAAAACCCTTGCGGTTACCACTTTATAGCTCCATAAATTCTGCAAACTTCATGGTATGGACTTGATATATAGCTCAAAAGATAGGTCTCTCTGTGTGCTCTCTTTTGATACTAAAACATTTTTCAAGGGTATAACTATAGCCAAGTTACTGGAGCTAAAGTGTTGGTACCTCAAAACCAGAGTGCCCCAGAGTGCCACTCTGATTTTGCCACACAAGATTGCCAAGTGCTCGAGAGCTGAAATTAGCACCAGAGGCTAGAGGAAGCCCTACTCTATGCAACGACTGGTTTCATTGGGTGCTAAAACTTAAAGTGCGTGGTCAAGCACCCGGTTGGAAAATGAGTTCGTTTTAAAGACAGGTGCAGAGCTCCATCTCCCCTCCTATAATAGTGAGTATTTATATGCTTCTAACCTAACAGTTGACTTTGTCCTCAGCAGCCAGTCAGTTTTGTCATGCTAACGCAAGAGACTTGTAAGAGAATGCGAAAGATGTACAGTTTGTGTGAATGGTTCTTGTTGTGAATGTAATGGCGATTGCATGGGTCAAATGAGCACAGCTGCTAGTTCACAGTCACCAGTAGTAGCAAAAAAAGGTGTCAACAATGAAATTCAGCTGTTTAACACGTTGTTAACATGCATACCGTTGAGTACAGCTTAAGACACTTGCTACTAGACATTTCCACATATTTTCCTCATAACCAATAAATATGTCATTACAACTACAGCTACATAAGCAAAGTTCTGAAGTCAGGAAGTATTGCAATGGCACTGAAAGTGCTTGACAAACTGAGGCCGCAGGTGCTCATACCTTGGAACGCCTAATCCTCAAGCATACCTCTTGGCATGAGGCTGATCTATAATAAAATTAAAATATCATGAAATACTGTCTGCACTTGTTCGATTACTTTCAGCTGACATCAAATATTGTAAGGATTCTCTTTAAATCAGGTGTGTTTTTTTTAGTGCGAAACAAAATATTCAGTCTAGCACTAAAAATAAATGTTGGTTCAAAGAGAAACCTTAAAGTACTTCTGTATCAGGAGGATGGTCTGCTGGTAGTCATATTTTTTAAGCTAGCTATAAGATTACGCAATTTGGACCAAAAATTCCCTTCCAGTACGATACAATGGAAACAGGAGAAACAGGAAAATCGGGTTTTTCCAATCCCTATAATGTCCATGGTTCACTAACATGTGCACAGCATAGTTGTTCACAATACTCAGAAACTATAATTGCTGCACTATCTGCAATATACATGGCTTCCTACAATTATGCTCCTGAGTGTAAAACATCTGCCTCTCCTCCAGCCCACCCCAAACAAACAGCCCACCCCAAACAAACAACAACAACAAACCAATACCCTAACAAAAAAATCAAGCTTACTCCAGTTTTCGAAGTGGTGGCTTGATGGTGACCGTCACGTCATATTTGACATCTAAGCAAATCTTGATTGTCTGGCTAAGATCAAACCTCTTCCCGTCAGCCTTCAGGTAAAGATGCCTATCGTTCTTTCTATCGTACGCCGTCATACATATTGATAACTCCTTTTGAGCCATGCTTCTTGTGAGCTGCAGTAAACAAAGCAGGGTTAGGTTTGGCTCGCAATCCACTTGAACAATCCACTTGCACAACGTCTATTAATAGTACCGCGCCTCCCTGATTAAATCCCGCCCACCCGCACAACAGGCGCCTACCCTAAAACGCATGCGTGAATGTTAGTATAGGAACTTCGAACTTACATACGGTTCTCAGAGGCGGTTGTCAGTGTACATCGCAATTAGTGTCGGAGTTCGTAAGCTGGGGAGAGGCTCTTTACTCTTCCGTTGGAGGTATCAGCTAATAAGGTATATTCAAAGCTTGTACGAGTATATTCATTGCACTACTAAGTGTAGGCGTTTGTGTACATAAGGTTGCTGTGCACCCTTACCAAATCAGAACAAGAATGGTGGTGCTTGGTAGGGGTCAACTAGGAGGCGGGTGCAAGTAAGGGGTCAGCTAATTTGGGTGATACTTTTTCTAGAGGGTTTCTTTTGGCATTTAGAATTCGTGATTTTTAAATGTGTTAGTTTGGATACAAGCCTAGTGGCAAAAAACAAAACAAAAAAAACTGTGCATGTAACTATACCAATTTAGCAAAATTTAAATAATACTATCCTGGTCCAACAAGAATACTAATATGCACAATGAGGCTATCTATCTCACTCTTGAGCTATTGGTACGTTATGTGATAGGCTTGAGCAAAATAGAGGTTACAGCAAAAACCCTGGCGTTTACTTTAGAAGGCCATAAGCTAGCAGTAATATGAGAGTATATATAATGGGTGAGTTCCTGGCTTCCTTGACCATCATAAATATTGTGTGTGTGCTGTGCATATGTGTGTATGTATGTTGAGATAAAGATAAGGCCTCTTTAGATGATTTTAGAGACATTTTCTCTCTTTTCATCCTCTGCCCCCCTCCCACCCCCTCTATTCAAAATTGTTTTCCAACTCTATTTCCTGATATAAATGGTCGAACTGCAAATTTACTGAGCATCACAACCTAATGTGCATTTCCAGTTCATAGAATGTGGAAGATTGCTCTAAATATTGCTCTAATGTCCTCCAGGAAGCCATGGCAGATAGAACCACCCCTGATACTCGCCTTGTGCTGGAGTGGGTGTACGGGTACAAAGGTAACCAATGCAGGAACAACCTATACTACACGGCCTCTGGAGCAGTGGTGTACTTTGTGGCTGGAGTGGGTGTGGTCTACCATACACGTGATAAGAGACAGACGTTTTATCTTGGTCATTCAAATGACATCATGAGGTGGGCGTCGCACTAGTCACAGTTAGTATGTGTTAAAGATGTTTTAGTGAGAATCGGCTTGCTTAAAACGCAAACTGCTTAGCTGAGACTTCCCTATAAAAATTAGTACTTCCCGAGGAGCTATTCTACAGTGTCTAGTGCACTATAGGAAGTGCTGCACTGAGATTCATCAAGTAAAAATCTCCCAAATGCTAATGTAGATGGTCGTGCTTTATGCACAATGTTTGTTATAGTAGTAGATGTCGTACTTTATGCACAATGTTTGTTGTAGTAGTAGATGTTGTGCTTTATGCACAATGTTTGTTATAGTTGCAGACGCTCGTGCTTTATGCACAATGTTTGTTGTAGTTGCAGATGGTCATGCTTTATGCACAATGTTTGTTATAGTTGCAGATGGTCGTGCTTTATGCACAATGTAGTTTTCCCGTTGTTGTTCTGAGACGGGCCACCACAGAGCATGCTGGGGAGCATGGTGGGTAACAGAGATGAAAGTGTATGTTGATCAAGCGACAGCTGCAAGTAGCCCATTTTACTGGAAGTTTAGAGAGGAACCAAGTGAGAAGCCCTGCAATGGAGTGGCGCAGTAGGCAAGATCAAATGGAAAGGCATTTGATTATAATTGGATCATGTGCTGGTAGCTGGCTTGAAAATCTGTTCACATTACTACTAAGTATGGAATAAAATTGATGTGGTTATGACTCAGTGTTTCATACGGGGGTGGGGTGGGGGGGTGGGGGGAGGGGGGGGGAAGTGGGGTAGGCTCCACCCCCTTCCCCCCAAGAATTTTTTTAAGCAACAATGCTAATATATGAATATTCAGCATCAGTAGGTGGTTCTATCACAATGCTAATATATTGAATATTCAGCATCAGTAGGTGGTTCTGTCACAATGCTAATATATTGAATATTCAGCATCAGTAGGTAGTTCCATGAATGCTTTCTTGACCTAAAAATGACAAGAAACACACACACACACACAAAACACACACGTATGTCCGTCTTCAAAATCGCAATGCAGACAAGGTGTAACTCTTCTTTCATTCTGGTTGCTACAATAATACTCACTGCAAGAGCAACATGGAGTTTGATGTTGCAGACAGTTACATGTGCACTGTTGCAGCAATCACCTACATGACGGGTCCTATGAAGTGTGCATGCTCTATACAGTGTGCATATAATATCTTAGCTACATATGCCTCCGTCGTGTGCTGTTGCTGAGCCTTGTCCTACTCACCTTGACAAACCTCGATCCAGAATTGCATCAGAATCTACCTCGGGGAAGATAAATGGAGAAGGAATTCCTGGGGGAGGAGCCCCTCCCCCATCTCTTTTCCCAGCATGCTTTAAATGACTTTAGACAAGCATAACTGATCTTCTCCCGTCCCCCCCTTCCAGTAAGGATCTATGCAATGTCATGACCACAGAATGCATTTAAAACTGCTGCTGATTAAGGATTGGAGTGTGGGCTTTATTTTGTGTGGGAAAAAGTCTGAGGACTGATGGCTCCCGTTTAGGTCAGTTAGGAAGACATTGTGCCTGTGTGCCGCTTCCATGTAGGAGGATTCTGGGAGCGCAACCACGACAATCAAGTAATTCATCATTGTGCATAACAAACCCAGGAGGCATCGTTGTCGTGCAGGAGCAGCCAACTCTATCCCTGCTCTACCCCCTACTCCCCTATCTTAATCCCCCCCAAACCTCTCTTGATCTTTAACTTCACTGTGGAAATGTCGTCACACTCGTTTGTGTGTAGCACCAGAATCTGCTACTTCCACCACCCTAACTCTAGCCACTGCCTACCCCCACTGCCCTAACTCTAGCCACTGCCTACCTCCACTGCCCTAACTCTAGCCACTGCCTACCTCCACTGCCCTAACTCTAGCCACTGCCTACCTCCACTGCCCTAACTCTAGCCACTGCCTACCCCCACTGCCCTAACTCTAGCCACTGCCTACCTCCACTGCCCTAACTCTAGCCACTGCCTACCTCCACTGCCCTAACTCTAGCCACTGCCTACCTCCACTGCCCTAACTCTAGCCACTGCCTACCTCCACTGCCCTAACTCTAGCCACTGCCTACCCCCACTGCCCTAACTCTAGCCACTGCCTACCTCCACCACCCTAACTCTAGCCACTGCCTACCTCCACCACCCTAACTCTAGCCACTGCCTACCTCCACTGCCCTAACTCTAGCCACTGCCTACCTCCACTGCCCTAACTCTAGCCACTGCCTCAACTGGCCTCTTTCATCCGCCTACCAAAGAAAAATTGTTCCCATCGACACTCAAATTGGCGCCCGCATGGCAATGTGTAGGTATACCTGCATATCATGAGAGATGACATTTAGCAACGCCATGTGCAACTGTAAATAAACCCGAGCTATGTGCTCGGGTGCTTGGTCTATAGTTATTCTTTGAGCAGCCTTTTATGACCGGAGAAGACCGGCCTCAATATGCAGTAGGTCCCTAGGCATTCTTAACACTTACTGACCCATTCGAGAATCATATGAAAGTCCACTGACCTCTCCAGAATTGTGGTTATAGAAACAAACAAACAAACAAACAACATGTGTCATAAGATCGCACGCCGCTCACTGAGAATAACACTCCAGAGCATTTTAGACAATGCATGCAGTAATCTCATTTTATTATTGTTTATAATACAATCTGTACAAGCTGCCACAAAAAAAGTAATTGGATTGCCCCCTTGCCCCCTAGTCCATGCCCCCCCCCCCCCCCCCCCCCGGACCTTTCATGGACTCCCTAGGGATCCATGGAGCCCAAGTTAAGAAGCCTTGCCCTATTCCTTCGCTCCCTACAATGGTATATCGTGGTGTGTCGTACATAGTTGGTGTTCTTGCACGGTTTAATTCTCCCCTCCCCCTCCCCCCCCTTGTGATAATCACTGCAGCTTGGCTCTACATCCTGACAAGACCCTCGTGGCCACGGCTCAGATTGGGAAGGAGCCGTTTGTGTGCGTGTGGGACTCCACGAGCTTGGATACCATCTCCATCTTACAAGGTGGCCATGAGCGAGGCATCTCAGCTCTCTCCTTCAACGTGGAGGGCAATGTAAGGGCTCGTGTGTCAATTGCTAGCATAGTAGCTACCTCAGCACTGGTTTTTTTATATGTGGCAATGCTGTTACTTGTCTGTACATGTACTACTACTTGTCTGTACTTGTACTACTACTTGTCTGTACTTGTACTACTACTTGTCTGTACTTGTACTACTACTTGTCTGTACTTGTACTACTACTTGTCTGTACTTGTGCTACTACTTGTCTGTACTTGTACTACTACTTGTCTGTACTTGTACTACTACTTGTCTGTACTTGTGCTACTACTTGTCTGTACTTGTACTACTACTTGTCTGTACTTGTACTACTACTTGTCTGTACTTGTGCTACTACTTGTCTGTACTTGTACTACTACTTGTCTGTACTTGTGCTACTACTTGTCTGTACTTGTGCCACTACTTGTCTGTACTTGTGCTACTACTTGTCTGTACTTGTGCCGCTACTTGTCTGTACTTGTGTTCAGACGAGATTGTGTGTCTCTCTAGCTCTCCATGTAGTGCTTCACTGTGTGGTTCTCTGTGTTAGAATCCTAGCATTTCATCATCATCATAATCATTTGGCTGTAACCATGTACCTTAGCCACTGCCATGATGTCACTGGCTATAACCCTGGACACTGTTCTACCCTATCTCTAGCCACTGCCATGGCCTTACTGGTCCTAACCTTGGGCACTGTCCTAGCCCTCGGCCCACTGCCCTGGCTTTACTGGCTCTAACCCTTTGCACTGTTCTAGCTTTAACACTCGGCCACTGCCCTGGCCATAACCCTAGCTGACATGGCTTCTTGCAACAACAAAAATTGTGAATCAGGCAACTCGCTGTAAAATATAGATAGAACGTCCAGAAATGAGGGATGCTCCTTTTGAATAAATCTTGGACAAGTATTGCATGCTAATAATAGTGAGTTATGCCCTGACTTAAGGAGGGGGCTGCCCCTCTGTACGAGATCCCGCCTAATCAGACAGTATTGATGCTCTCCTGATGGCCAGGGTTGCATTTTGATAATTCGTCAAAGGGGGGAGAGGATGGAGGTGGGGGATAATTAACCTTTACTAAAGTAAGGGGTTCCAAGCAACAAATGTTATATTAATTACCAGGTTATCAGTGGGGGAGGTGGGGCATAATTAACCTTTACCAAAGTAAGGGGTTCCAAGCAACAAATGTTATACTAATTACCAGGTTATCAGTGGGGGAGGTGGGGCATAATTAACCTTTACCAAAGTAAGGGGTTGCAAGCAACTAATATTGGAAATCCAGAAATGATTTAATTTAATAAAAATAACAAATGATTATAAAAAGCAACGTTAGGTAAAGCATCGCATCGCATGCGCAGAAAATTGCCCATGTAGCTGAGGTCAAATGCTAGATGTCTCTGAGAAAGTGGCTAAAGAACTCTAGCAGGGACGGTGATCCACTTCTAGCCCAAGGTGCTCTCTCTAGGAGCGGTGAATCCTCCGGCCAAGGTGCTCTCTCTAGCAGGAGCGGTAAATCCTCAGGCCAAGGTCTCTAGATAGCAGGAGCAGTGAGTCCACCTCTTTGGCTGAGGTGCTCTCTCTAGCAGAGTGGTAAATCCTCGTGCCAAAGTCTCTAGCAGGAGCAGTGAGTCCACCTCTGGCCGAGGTGCTTTCTCTAGCAGGAGCGGTGAATTCTCCAGCCAAGGTGCTCTCTCTAGCAGGAGCAGTGAGTCCACCTCTGGCCGAGGTGCTCTTGGGGCAAAATCTGGCGCTGTTGAGGTTGTATTTACAGGAGACAGAAAAGTTGGAACGAAAAAGACGCAAAAGAGCAACTACCAGTACCAGTTAGGAGGCGTGGCAGGCCCTGCTTGTGACAAGATGAGATCGATGAGCTCACTAAGAAGCTTGTGCAGAACCTACAAAGCACCGTGAGCTCATCAATTGTGCTAGCGGGTGTCAAAGAGATTATTGCTCACAAGGCTTCTTCTCTGTTGAAGAAGCACGGGGGACCAGGAGAACTCAAAAGTGTTGGGCTTTTTCTTCTTGTCCAGGCATGGCTAGGTCAAATGGAAAGCAACCCGTACAAGTTGCAAAGTGACAGAGAACTCGGTTGGAGTCATGGCTTCATTAGAAATAAGAGAAGTAGTGAGCGCTAATACTAGTGTAAGAGGTAGTGAGAGCTAATGCTAGTGTAAGAGGTAGTGAGAGCTAATACTAGTGTAAGAGGTAGTGAGAGCTAATACTAGTGTAAGAGGTAGTGAGAGCTAATACTAGTGTAAGAGGTAGTGAGAGCTAATACTAGTGTAAGAGGTAGTGAGAGCTAATGTGCTAATACTAGTGTAAGAGGTAGTGAGAGCTAATACTAGTGTAAGAGGTAGTGAGAGCTAATACTAGTGTAAGAGGTAGTGAGAGCTAATACTAGTGTAAGAGGCAGTGAGAGCTAATACTAGTGTAAGAGGTAGTGAGAGCTAATACTAGTGTAAGAGGTAGTGAGAGCTAATACTAGTGTAAGAGGTAGTGAGAGCTAATACTAGTGTAAGAGGTAGTGAGAGCTAATACTAGTGTAAGAGGTAGTGAGAGCTAATACTAGTGTAAGAGGCAGTGAGAGCTAATACTAGTGTAAGAGGCTAATACTAGTGTAAGAGGTAGTGAGAGCTAATACTAGTGTAAGAGGTAGTGAGAGCTAATACTAGTGTAAGAGGCAGTGAGAGCTAATACTAGTGTAAGAGGTAGTGAGAGCTAATACTAGTGTAAGAGGTAGTGAGAGCTAATACTAGTGTAAGAGGTAGTGAGAGCTAATACTAGTGTAAGAGGTAGTGAGAGCTAATACTAGTGTAAGAGGCAGTGAGAGCTAATACTAGTGTAAGAGGTAGTGATAGCTAATACTAGTGTAAGAGGTAGTGAGAGCTAATACTAGTGTAAGAGGCAGTGAGAGCTAATACTAGTGTAAGAGGTAGTGAGAGCTAATACTAATGTAAGAGGTAGTGAGAGCTAGTACTAGTGTAAGAGGTAGTGAGAGCTAATACTAGTGTAAGAGGTAGTGAGAGCTAATACTAGTGTAAGAGGTAGTGAGGGCTAATAGTGAAGAGGTAGTGAGAGCTAATACTAGTGTAAGAGAGGTAGTGAGAGCTGATACTAGTGTAAGAGGTAGTGAGAGCTAATACTAGTGTAAGAGGTAGTGAGAGCTAATACTAGTGTAAGAGGTAGTGAGAGCTAATACTAGTGTAAGAGGTAGTGAGAGCTAATACTAGTGTAAGAGAGGTAGTGAGAGCTAATACTAGTGTAAGAGGTAGTGAGAGCTAATACTAGTGTAAGAAAGGCAGTGAGAGCTAATACTAGTGTAAGAGGTAGTGAGAGCTAATACTAGTGTAAGAGGTAGTGAGGGCTAATACTAGTGTAAGAGGTAGTGAGAGCTAATACTAGTGTAAGAGGTAGTGAGAGCTAATACTAGTGTAAGAGAGGCAGTGAGAGCTAATACTAGTGTAAGAGGTAGTGAGAGCTAATACTAGTGTAAGAGGTAATGAGAGCTAATGCTAGTGTAAGAGCTAGTGAGAGCTAATACTAGTGTAAGAGGTAGTGAGAGCTAATACTAGTGTAAGAGGCAGTGAGAGCTAATACTAGTGTAAGAGGTAGTGAGAGCTAATACTAATACTAGTGTAAGAGGTAGTGAGAGCTAATACTAGTGTAAGAGTAAGAGGTAGTGAGAGCTAATACTAGTGTAAGAGATAGTGAGAGCTAATACTAGTGTGAGAGCTACTACAGTGTAAGAGAGGCAGTGAGAGCTAATACTAGTGTAAGAGGTAGTGAGAGCTAATACTAGTGTAAGAGGTAGTGAGAGCTAATACTAGTGTAAGAGGTAGTGAGAGCTAATACTAGTGTGAGAGCTAATACTAGTGTGAGAGCTACTACAGTGTAAGAGAGGCAGTGAGAGCTAATACTAGTGTAAGAGGTAGTGAGAGCTAATACTAGTGTAAGAGGTAGTGAGAGCTAATACTAGTGTAAGAGGTAGTGAGAGCTAATACTAGTGTAAGAGGTAGTGAGAGCTAATACTAGTGTAAGAGATAGTGAGAGCTAATACTAGTGTAAGAGGTAGTGAGAGCTAATACTAGTGTAAGAGAGGTAGTGAGAGCTAATACTAGTGTAAGAGGTAGTGAGAGCTAATACTAGTGTAAGAGGTAGTGAGAGCTAATACTAGTGTAAGAGGTAGTGAGAGCTAGTACTAGTGTAAGAGGTAGTGAGAGCTAATACTAGTGTAAGAGAGGTAGTGAGAGCTAATACTAGTGTAAGAGGTAGTGAGAGCTAATACTAGTGTAAGAGGTAGTGAGAGCTAATACTAGTGTAAGAGGTAGTGAGAGCTAATACTAGTGTAAGAGAGGCAGTGAGAGCTAATACTAGTGTAAGAGGTAGTGAGAGCTAATACTAGTGTAAGAGGTAGTGAGAGCTAATACTAGTGTAAGAGGTAGTGAGAGCTAATACTAGTGTAAGAGGTAGTGAGAGCTAATACTAGTGTAACAGGTAGTGAGAGCTAATACTAGTGTAAGAGGTAGTGAGAGCTAATAGTGAAGAGGTAGTGAGAGCTAATACTAGTGTAAGAGGTAGTGAGAGCTAATACTAGTGTAAGAGGTAGTGAGAGCTAATACTAGTGTAAGAAGTAGTGAGAGCTAATACTAGTGTAAGAGGTAGTGAGAGCTAATACTAGTGTAAGAGGTAGTGAGAGCTAGTACTAGTGTAAGAGGTAGTGAGAGCTAATACTAGTGTAAGAGGTAGTGAGAGCTAATACTAGTGTAAGAGGTAGTGAGAGCTAATACTAGTGTAAGAGGTAGTGAGAGCTAATACTAGTGTAAGAGGTAGTGAGAGCTAGTACTAGTGTAAGAGGTAGTGAGAGCTAATACTAGTGTAAGAGGTAGTGAGAGCTAATACTAGTGTAAGAGGTAGTGAGAGCTAATACTAGTGTAAGAGGTGGTGAGAGCTAATACTAGTGTAAAACGTAGTGAGAGCTAATACTAGTGTAAGAGAGGTAGTGAGAGCTAATACTAGTGTAAGAGGTAGTGAGAGCTAATACTAGTGTAAGAGGTGGTGAGAGCTAATACTAGTGTAAGAGGCAGTGAGAGCTAATACTAGTGTAAGAGGCAGTGAGAGCTAATACTAGTGTAAGAGCTAATACTAGTGTAAGAGGTAGTGAGAGCTAATACTAGTGTAAGAAGTAGTGAGAGCTAATACTAGTGTAAGAGGTGGTGAGAGCTAATACTAGTGTAAGAGGCAGTGAGAGCTAATACTAGTGTAAGAGGCAGTGAGAGCTAATACTAGTGTAAGAGGTAGTGAGAGCTAATACTAGTGTAAGAGAGGTAGTGAGAGCTAATACTAGTGTAAGAGCTAATACTAGTGTAAGAGGTAGTGAGAGCTAATACTAGTGTAAGAGGTAGTGAGAGCTAATACTAGTGTAAGAGGTAGTGAGAGCTAATACTAGTGTAAGAGGTAGTGAGAACTAATACTAGTGTAAGAGGTAGTGGGAGCTAATACTAGTGTAAGAGAGGCAGTGAGAGCTAATACTGGTTTTGCATGTATCAAGCACCCACCCCTCTGAATCTTCCATCTAGGATTAGGCTGGGTACATGTGTACCCAGCCCTCTGAATCCAGGATTAGGCTGGGTGCACATCTGATTGGATTTAAGCTGGGTACACATGGCAAATATCCACAAATATGATTCTGTAGGCAGGAAGCGGGGATTACAGTGATGAAAATCCAATTGCAAACTCAAAGTCAAGGACTAGGAAGCTATTAATATACTTGTTTATATAAGCTGAGGATGCATGAGCCTATACCTGCATACATGTACGTACTCGTGCCTACCTACATACATGTAAATACTCATCTCTACCTATACCTACATACATGTACATACTCATGTCTACCTATACCTGCATACATGTACATACTCATGCCTACCTATACCTACATACATGTACATACTCTTGCCTACCTATACCCACATACATGTACCTACTCATCTCTACCTATACCTGCATACATGTACGTACTCATGTCTACCTATACCCACATACATGTACATACATACTCATGTCTACCTATACAATAGGATGTCAGTTATCCGGACAGGTTGGGACCGGAATGTGTCCGGATAACTGAAATTTCTGGATAACTGAAGTCACTAGTTGTACACAAATGTGTACACGAATATAATGTTAAAAGAGTGAATGTACACATGTATAATGTGCATTATGTGCTAGGGTCTGAATCAGGATAAACTAAAGGATACATCTGCAACGCTTTACTCATCAGTAGTGGACCATTGATTGGAGTGCCTGAAGCAAACAAGAAATGACAAGCTGGTTAACATACTGTAGCCTAGTGTAGCTGTTAGCTAGCCACCAATTTGACTAGCTGGACCTCACCTTTGCATCTCTGCTGCAAAAACCAAAGATAAACTGTCCTGTCCAACTCAGCCCTTCTAGCCATCTTCCTTTTTTTGATGCAATCACCATCTTCAATATCTCTCATAAAAGCTTGTAGCTTGGCTTTGTTCTTGACTAAATCATAAACTGTAGATTTTCCTATGTTAAATTCTGCAGCTACACTAGAAAAGCTTCTCCCATTCTTAATGTAGTCACATATTTTTTTAGCTTATCTTCAATGTTCAAAACAACTCTCTTTCTTTTCTTCCCAGCTTACCTAGCAAGAAATGAGCAGCTGCATCTCAGCACATGCAGATCATGTGAGCTTACCTAGCAAGAAATGAGCAGCTGCATCTCAGCACATGCAGATCATGTGTTGATTAGTACCCTAATGTGATGATTGTTGCTTGGGACCAAAGTACATGTACACTGTATGTACATGTACACCTGTTCTGGTTAACTGAAGTTTCCGGATAACTGGAGTCCGGATAACTGACATCCTACTGTACCTACATACATGTACGTACTCTTGCCTACCTATACCTACATACATGTACATACTCATATCTACCTATACCTACATACATGTACATACTCATGCCTACCTATACCTGCATACATGTACATACTCATGCCTACCTATACCTACATACATGTACATACTCATGCCTACCTATACCTGCATACATGTACGTACTCATGCCTACCTATCCTACATACATGTACATACTCATGTCTACCTATACCTGCATACATGTACATACTCATCTCTACCTATACCTACATACATGTACATACTCATGTTTACCTATACCTACATACATGTACATGTACATGTCTACCTATACCTACATACATGTACATACTCATGCCTACCTATACCTATATACATGTACATACTCATCTCTACCTATACCTGCATACATGTACGTACTTGCATCTACCTACATGTATATCTACATACACATGTACATACTCATGTCTACCTATACCTGCATACATGTACGTACCCATGCCTACCTATACCTACATACATGTACATACTCATGCCTACTTGAAGGCGTTATCCATCAGGACAGCAGCTTCTTAGTGCTTCATGACCATCAGACACTTGCAGGCTCTTGCCAGACCTGTCACAAATATAACCTTGGTTGGTGCTTGGACTTTAAAGAATTGCAACTTTGCTCTCAGCAGCGTATAATCCAGGGAGTTGGTGGCATTGAACCAACAAAGGAAAATCAGCAAAGTGGAAGAACTCAAAGTGCAAGGTCAAAGTACAGGTTTAGTGGTTATTGACACTGTGCCACTCGATGCCAGTCAAGAAAATGGCAAGAGATTCTCAGGTTGTAGTGCAAATCCATCAAAAATCTAAAATATAACAAACTCTCAATGAACTCTCGGTTGACATAATAACATTACAATAATCTTCATCTGGAATAAAGGCTAGAGCATCTAGTTGAAACGTCGAGAGAATACAATTTCATGTTGATTATTGAGAAGACCATTGTAAAATAAAATAATTTTTATTTATAAATACAAATGCCCCCCCCCCCTTTCCAAGCTTGTGGTCTCAAACAGCTTGTATGTAGTACCCTATCACAATGGCACTAAAGTTGTGGTTAATTTTTTAAATTATTTTATTTAATTAATTAATTTATTTATTATAAATATATACAGTATATATTTATATACATTATATATATATTTTAGTAGTAAATTCTTGAGCCACAGGGGATGCTCGACTCAAAAGACATCCACCCCTTTAGATTTTCTAGCTCTTACAAGTTGCTAGAGGCTATAACATGTCTCTTGTTTGTGTCCGAGACTTTGTCGGTGTTGATGTTATTATTTTTTGATTGGTGTCAATGTGCAGTTGCTGGCATCGGTGGGTCTGGATGACCACCACTCTCTCAATGTCTGGGATTGGCGACGGGGAAAGGTCATATCCTCAGTCAGGGCTCATGGCGATAGGATATTTGATGTCCGATTTAGCCCTGCCTCTGGTAACGCCCCCTCTTTGATCACGTGCGGTGTGAAGCACATCAAGTTTTGGACCCTGTGTGGCAATACCCTCTCTGGCAAGAAGGGAATTTTTGGGAAGAAAGGTGAGTGTAATATACATGTGCTGAATCAGAGGGAAAGAGTTGATTGGACAGAAAACAATTCAAGTCATAGTTTTAGCATTGGCTTAGGCTTAGCCTCTGTCCTTCCTCCTGGCTTCTCTAGCCCTTGATTTTGAGTTAGCCTCTGTCCTTCCTCCAGGCTTCTCTAGCCCTTGATTTTGAGCTGATTTCAAGTTCCATTCTGTTGGTAATTATCTGTTATTTAACCTGATGCCCCTTAAGGGGGATAGTAACCGTAATGTTTGTGCGTTTTAATAAATTTTTGGGTTTTCGTTTTTTTTTGAACTCGAGTTATTCAGAAAGGCATAAATGACTTGCTGTTCAAAGCATTTGGACAAGCCATTTTTGAATTACAGCATTTTTTGTACTAACCATTTGCTAATCCTTTGGAGATCAACGATGGAGAGCTTCCTTACCAGTATGTCAGAGCTAGTGAAGAAGCATCATCAGCAGATGAGGTTGGACCAGGTCACCACAGAGGAAGAGCATGTGGCAGCAGAGGGGGTGCAGTACGGATCAGGGCTTTTTGACTGATTTCTTTTCTTTTCACCGGCTCTTCTGAGAACCACCAAACATCACTCACCCATATGTCAACTTTTAACCTCATTTTCTCAACTCACTGTTTCACAGAGGGAAAAAACGAATTTGTTGGTCATACTTTGGCCAAAAGTAAAATTATTATATATCATTTTGTAGCCCCCTCTATGCCATCATAGATTCAGTTTGTTTCTAAAGTGCAACTTGTATGTGGATGGCTGAGTGGGTGGTAATCAAATCTGGTGGGTGCTAAACAAATTTTGTCTCTATAGTTTGGCAAGCTAGACTCTAGAGTAACATGCCCAAAAATGGCAAGTGTTGATAAGGTATGACATGACCACAGGACATCTTTTTTGCAAAAATACTCAGATGTTAGATGTTAAGGGATCTACCCTATACTTGACCGAAACCTAAAGTTATATCAACCATTGGAAAGCTCTTGTTTCAAGGAATCCAATGAGACTAATTTTGAGTGTTAAAAGTAAACGGCAGTATAGTTATGGTCTGGGGAAGCGATCTCGTTAATTATGGTTACTATCCCCCGGGAGTTTATGATTATGTGGAGTTGTCTTCTTTTCTTGGACGTTGTCATAGAAACATGGAGCTGGCTCGTCCGGAAGGGACCCCATGTTTTCAAGTCAGATAATTGGGCTGTTGAGGGATTCTTGCCAGCGTAATGGAGTAGCGGTTTAAAGACGTTCTGATAGGTTCATTTACAGCTCCACATTGTGCCTAGTGCAGTGTGCAATTAAGTAAACTGAAGTAAACTGATGGAGATTATGTGGAACAAAATGGACTTGAAAACAAATGGGGAGAGCAGTCATGAAGCCTTGCCGTTGTGTGGTGTAGCTCTGAGGTTGGTAGCCGAGTCATGAAGCCTTGATGTTGTGTGGAGGTTGGTAGCCGAGTCATGAGGCCTTGATGTTGTGTGGTGTAGGTCTGAGGCTGGTAGCCGAGTCATGAAGCCTTGATGTTGTGTGGAGGTTGGTAGCCAGTCTCATGAAGCCTTGATGTTGTGTGGAGGTTGGTAGCCGAGTCATGAGGCCTTGATGTTGTGTGGTATAGGTCTGAGGCTCTGGTAGCTGAGTCATGAAGCCTTGATGTTGTGTGGAGGTTGGTAGCCGAGTCATGAAGCCTTGATGTTGTGTGGAGGTTGGTAGCCGAGTCATGAGGCCTTGATGTTGTGTGGTGTAGGTCTGAGGCTGGTAGCCGAGTCATGAAGCCTTGATGTTGTGTGGAGGTTGGTAGCCAGTCTCATGAAGCCTTGATGTTGTGTGGAGGTTGGTAGCCGAGTCATGAGGC
This sequence comes from Cladorhizidae sp. MBARI D1340-BT2, assembly GCA_028752905.1. Taxonomy (NCBI): domain Eukaryota; kingdom Metazoa; phylum Porifera; class Demospongiae; order Poecilosclerida; family Cladorhizidae; species Cladorhizidae sp. MBARI D1340-BT2. The sequence continues at coordinate 34,537,734 of JAQNBH010000015.1, forward strand.
CTTGATGTTGTGTGGTATAGGTCTGAGGCTCTGGTAGCTGAGTCATGAAGCCTTGATGTTGTGTGGAGGTTGGTAGCCGAGTCATGAAGCCTTGATGTTGTGTGGTGTAGGTCTGAGGTTGGTAGCCGAGTCATGAAGCCTTTCAAGATGTTGTGTGGAGGTTGGTAGCCGAGTCATGAAGCCTTGCCGTTGTGTGGTGTAGCTCTGAGGTTGGTAGCCGAGTCATGAAGCCTTGATGTTGTGTGGAGGTTGGTAGCCGAGTCATGAGGCCTTGATGTTGTGTGGTGTAGGTCTGAGGCTGGTAGCCGAGTCATGAAGCCTTGATGTTGTGTGGAGGTTGGTAGCCGAGTCATGAAGCCTTGATGTTGTGTGGTGTAGGTCTGAGGCTGGTAGCCGAGTCATGAAGCCTTGATGTTGTGTGGAGGTTGG